>OZ020183.1:49493609-50735904 GCA_963971135.1 Stenus bimaculatus | reverse complement strand
CAGCTTTGACAGCTTTGACAATTTTGACAATTTTGACAATTTTGACACTTTTGACAACTTTGACACTTTTGACAACTTTGACAACTTTGACAATTTTGACAATTTTGACAATTTGGACAGCTTTGACAATTTTGACAATTTTGACACTTTTGACAACTTTGACACTTTTGACAACTTTGACAATTTTGACAATTTTGACAATTTTGACAATTTTGACAATTTTGACAATTTTGACAATTTTGACAATTTTGACAATTTTGACAATTTTGACAATTTTGACAATTTTGACAATTTTGACAATTTTGACAATTTTGACAATTGGGATTGGGATTGGGATTGGGATTGGGATTGGGATTGGGATTGGGATTGGGATTGGGATTGGGATTGGGATTGGGATTGGGATTGGGATTGGATTGGGATTGGATTGGGATTGGATTGAGATTGGATTGATTGAGATTGAATTGAGATTGGATTGGGATTGGATTGAGATTGGATTGAGATTGAATTGAGATTGAATTGAGATTGGATTGAGATTGGATTTTGACAATTTTGACAATTTTGACATTTTTGACAACTTTGACACTTTTGACAACTTTGACAATTTTGACAATTTGGACAGCTTTGACAATTTTGACAGCTTTGACAATTTTGACAGCTTTGACAATTTTGACAATTTTGACAATTTTGACAATTTTGACAATTTTGACAATTTTGACAATTTTGACACTTTTGACAATTTTGACACTTTTGACAATTTTGACACTTTTGACAATTTTGACAATTTTGACACTTTTGACAGCTTTGACAATTTTGACTATTTTGACAATTTTGACACTTTTGACAACTTTGACACTTTTGACAACTTTGACAATTTTGACAATTTTGACAATTTTGACAATTTTGACAATTTTGACACTTTTGACAACTTTGACACTTTTGACAACTTTGACAATTTTGACAATTTTGACAATTTGGACAGCTTTGACAATTTTGACAATTTTGACAATTTTGACAATTTTGACAATTTTGACACTTTTGACAACTTTGACACTTTTGACAACTTTGACAATTTTGACAATTTGGACAGCTTTGACAATTTTGACAGCTTTGACAATTTTGACAGCTTTGACAATTTTGACAATTTTGACAATTTTGACAATTTTGACAATTTTGACAATTTTGACAATTTTGACAATTTTGACAATTTTGACAATTTTGACAATTTTGACAATTTTGACAATTTTGACAGCTTTGACACTTTTGACAGCTTTGACACTTTTGACAAGTTTGACAATTTTGACACTTTTGACAATTTTGACAATTTTGACACTTTTGACAGCTTTGACAATTTTGACAATTTTGACAGCTTTGACAATTTTGACAATTTTGACAATTTTGACACTTTTGACAACTTTGACAATTTTGACAATTTTGACAATTTTGGCAATTTTGACAATTATGACAATTTTGACAATTTTGACAATTTTGACACTTTTGACAATTTTGACACTTTTGACAACTTTGACACTTTTGACAACTTTGACAATTTTGACAATTTTGACAATTTGGACAGCTTTGACAATTTTGACAATTTTGACAATTTTGACAATTTTGACAATTTTGACACTTTTGACAGCTTTGACAATTTTGACAGCTTTGACAATTTTGACAATTTTGACAATTTTGACAATTTTGACAATTTTGACAATTTGGACAGCTTTGACAATTTTGACAATTTTGACAATTTTGACAATTTTGACAATTTTGGCAATTTTGACAATTATGACAATTTTGACAATTTTGACAATTTTGACACTTTTGACAATTTTGACAATTTTGACAATTTTGACAATTTTGACAATTTTGACAATTTTGACAATTTTGACAATTTTGACAATTTTGACAATTTGGACAGCTTTGACAATTTTGACAATTTTGACAATTTTGACAATTTTGACAATTTTGACAATTTTGGCAATTTTGACAATTATGACAATTTTGACAATTTTGACAATTTTGACACTTTTGACAATTTTGACACTTTTGACAACTTTGACACTTTTGACAACTTTGACAATTTTGACAATTTGGACAGCTTTGACAATTTTGACAGCTTTGACAATTTTGACAGCTTTGACAATTTTGACAATTTTGACAATTTTGACAATTTTGACAATTTTGACAATTTTGACAATTTTGACAATTTTGACAATTTTGACAATTTTGACAATTTTGACACTTTTGACAGCTTTGACAATTTTGACAATTTTGACAGCTTTGACAATTTTGACAATTTTGACAATTTTGACACTTTTGACAACTTTGACAATTTTGACAATTTTGACAATTTTGACAATTTTGACAATTTTGACAATTTTGACAATTTTGACAATTTTGACAATTTTGACAATTTTGACAATTTTGACAATTTGGACAGCTTTGACAATTTTGACAATTTTGACAATTTTGACAATTTTGGCAATTTTGACAATTATGACAATTTTGACAATTTTGACAATTTTGACACTTTTGACAACTTTGACACTTTTGACAACTTTGACAATTTTGACAATTTGGACAGCTTTGACAATTTTGACAGCTTTGACAATTTTGACAGCTTTGACAATTTTGACAATTTTGACAATTTTGACAATTTTGACAATTTTGACAATTTTGACAATTTTGACAATTTTGACAATTTTGACAATTTTGACAATTTTGACAATTTTGACAATTTTGACAATTTTGACAATTTTGACAATTTTGACAGCTTTGACACTTTTGACAGCTTTGACACTTTTGACAAGTTTGACAATTTTGACACTTTTGACAATTTTGACAATTTTGACACTTTTGACAGCTTTGACAATTTTGACAGCTTTGACAATTTTGACAATTTTGACAATTTTGACACTTTTGACAACTTTGACACTTTTGACAACTTTGACAATTTTGACAATTTTGACAATTTGGACAGCTTTGACAATTTTGACAATTTTGACAATTTTGACAATTTTGACAATTTTGACACTTTTGACAGCTTTGACAATTTTGACAGCTTTGACAATTTTGACAATTTTGACAATTTTGACAATTTTGACAATTTGGACAGCTTTGACAATTTTGACAATTTTGACAATTTTGACAATTTTGACAATTTTGACAATTTTGGCAATTTTGACAATTATGACAATTTTGACAATTTTGACAATTTTGACACTTTTGACAATTTTGACAATTTTGACAATTTTGACAATTTTGACAATTTTGACACTTGACAATTTTGACACTTTTGACAGCTTTGACAATTTTGACAATTTTGACAATTTTGACAATTTTGACAATTTTGACAATTTTGACAGCTTTGACAATTTTGACAATTTTGACAATTTTGACAATTTTGACAATTTTGACAATTTTGACAATTTTGACAATTTTGACAATTTTGACAATTTTTACAATTTTGACAATTTGGACAATTTGGACAGCTTTGACAATTTTGACAACTTTGACAATTTTGACAACTTTGACAATTTTGACAATTTTGACAATTTTGACAATTTTGACAATTTTGACAATTTTGACAATTTTGACAATTTTGACAATTTTGACAATTTTGACACTTTTGACAGCTTTGACAATTTTGACAGCTTTGACAATTTTGACAATTTTGACAATTTTGACAATTTTGACGATTTTGACAATTTTGACAATTTTGACAATTTTGACAATTTTGACAATTTTGACACTTTTGACAATTTTGACACTTTTGACAATTTTGACACTTTTGACAGCTTTGACAATTTTGACAGCTTTGACAATTTTGACAATTTTGACAATTTTGACACTTTTGACAACTTTGACACTTTTGACAACTTTGACAATTTTGACAATTTTGACAATTTGGACAGCTTTGACAATTTTGACAATTTTGACAATTTTGACAATTTTGACAATTTTGACAATTTTGACAATTTTGACAATTTTGACAATTTTGACAATTTTGACAATTTTGACAATTTTGACAATTTTGACAATTTTGACAATTGGGATTGGGATTGGGATTGGGATTGGGATTGGGATTGGGATTGGGATTGGGATTGGGATTGGGATTGGGATTGGGATTGGGATTGGGATTGGGATTGGGATTGGGATTGGGATTGGGATTGGGATTGGGATTGGGATTGGGATTGGGATTGGGATTGGGATTGGGATTGGATTGGGATTGGATTGGGATTGGATTGAGATTGGATTGAGATTGGATTGGGATTAAATTGGAATTAGATTGGGATTGGATTGAGATTGGATTGAGATTGGATTGGGATTGGATTGGGATTGGATTGAGATTGGATTGAGATTGGATTGAGATTGGATTGAGATTGGATTGAGATTGGATTGAGATTGGATTGAGATTGGATTGAGATTGGATTGAGATTGGATTGAGATTGGATTGAGATTGGATTGAGATTGGATTGAGATTGGATTGAATTGAGATTGGATTGAGATTGAATTGAGATTGGATTGAGATTGGATTGGGATTGGATTGAGATTGGATTGAGATTGAATTGAGATTGAATTGAGATTGGATTGAGATTGGATTGAGATTGGATTGAGATTGGATTGAGATTGGATTGAGATTGGATTGAGATTGGATTGAGATTGAATTGAGATTGAGATTAGATTGAGATTGGATTGAGATTGGATTGAGATTGGATTGAGATTGGATTGAGATTGGATTGAGATTGGATTGAGATTGGAATGAGATTGGATTGAGATTGGATTGAGATTGGATTGAGATTGGATTGAGATTGGATTGAGATTGGATTGAGATTGGATTGAGATTGGATTGAGATTGGATTCGGATTGGAATGAGATTGGATTGAGATTGAATTGAGATGAATTGAGATTGGATTGAGATTGGATTGAGATTGGATTGAGATTGGATTGAGATTGAATTGAGATTGGATTGAGATTGGATTGAGATTGGATTGAGATTGGATTGAGATTGGATTGAGATTGGATTGAGATTGGATTGAGATTGGATTGAGATTGGATTGAGATTGAATTGAGATTGGATTGAGATTGGATTGGGATTGGATTGAGATTGGATTGAGATTGAATTGAGATTGAATTGAGATTGGATTGAGATTGGATTGAGATTGGATTGAGATTGGATTGAGATTGGATTGAGATTGGATTGAGATTGGATTGAGATTAATCCCAATCCAATCTTAAGATTGGATTGGGATTGGATTGGGATTTGATTGGATTGGGATTGGATTGGGATTTGATTGGGATTGGATTGGGATTGGATTGGGATTGGATTGGGATTGGATTGGGATTGGATTGGGATTGGATTGGGATTGGATTGGGATTGGATTGGGATTGGATTGGGATTGGATTGGGATTGGATTGGGATTGGATTGGGATTGGATTGGGATTGGATTGGGATTGGATTGGGATTGGATTGGGATTGGATTGGGATTGGATTGGGATTGGATTGGGATTGGATTGGGATTGGATTGGGATTGGATTGGGATTGGATTGGGATTGGATTGGGATTGGATTGGGATTGGATTGGGATAGGATTGGGATTGGATTGGGATTGGATTGGGATTGGATTGGGATTGGATTGGGATTGGATTGGGATTGGATTGGGATTGGATTGGGATTGGATTGGGATTGGATTGGGATTGGATTGGGATTGGATTGGGATTGGATTGGGATTGGATTGGGATTGGATTGGGATTGGATTGGGATTGGATTGGGATTGGGATTGGATTGGGATTGGATTGGGATTGGATTGGGATTGGATTGGATTGGATTGGGATTGGATTGGGATTGGATTGGGATTGGATTGGGATTGGATTGGGATTGGATTGGGATTCGATTGGGATTGGATTGGGATTGGATTGGGATTGGATTGGGATTGGATTGGGATTGGATTGGGATTGGATTGGGATTGGATTGGGATTGGATTGGGATTGGATTGGGATTGGATTGGGATTGGATTGGGATTGGATTGGGATTGGATTGGGATTGGATTGGGATTGGATTGGGATTGGATTGGGATTGGATTGGGATTGGATTGGGATTGGATTGGGATTGGATTGGGATTGGATTGGGATTGGATTGGGATTGGATTGGGATTGGATTGGGATTGGATTGGGATTGGATTGGGATTGGATTGGGATTGGATTGGGATTGGATTGGGATTGGGATTGGATTGGGATTGGATTGGGATTGGATTGGGATTGGATTGGGATTGGATTGGGATTGGATTGGGATTGGATTGGGATTGGGATTGGGATTGGATTGGGATTGGATTGGGATTGGATTGGGATTGGATTGGGATTGGATTGGGATTGGATTGGATTGGGATTGGATTGGGATTGGATTGGGATTGGATTGGGATTGGATTGGGATTGGATTGGGATTGGATTGGGATTGGGATTGGGATTGGGATTGGGATTGGGATTGGGATTGGGATTGGGATTGGGATTGGGATTGGGATTGGGATTGGGATTGGGATTGGGATTGGGATTGGGATTGGGATTGGGATTGGGATTGGGATTGGGATTGGGATTGGGATTGGGATTGGGATTGGGATTGGGATTGGGATTGGGATTGGGATTGGGATTGGGATTGGGATTTAGATTGGGATTGGGATTGGGATTGGGATTGGGATTGGATTGGTTTGGAATTGGATTGGGATTTACAAAATTACGAGCAAAACGTAATTTTAAGATTTGGACCAGGAGGTTACGATGTGCGAAGAGGTATTTTACTAAACTAAAAAATTTCAAATACCTTCTTGAATATTCTAACCTCCTGGTACGAAACTCAAAATTTACGAAATTGCGAGCAAAACTTAATTTTTAGATTTGGTACCAGGAGGTTATGATGTGCGAAGAGGTATTTTAATAAACTGAAATTTCTCAAATACCTCCTCGACTATTATAACCTCCTGGTACGAATCTCAAAATTTACAAAATTGCGAGCAAAACGTAATTTTAAGATTTGGTACCAGGAGGTTATGATGTGCGAAGAGGTATTTTAATAAACTGAAATTTTTTCAAATACCTCCTCGAATATTATAACCTCGTACAAAACTCAAAATTTACAAAATTGCGAGGAAAATATAATTTTAAGTTTTGAAAAATTTTGGTTACATAAAATACCTCTTCCCACATCATAACTCCTGGTACCAAATCTAAAAATTATGTTTTGTTCGCAATTTTGTAAATTTTGAGTTTCGTACCAGGAGGTTATAATAATCGAGGAGGTATTTGAAAAATTTTAATAGAAAAAAATACCTCTTCGCACATCATAACCTCCTGGTACCAAATCTTAAAATTTCGTTTTTCTCGCAATTTTTTAAATTTAGGTAACAGGTGGTCATTTTAAAATGTTTATGCAACTTTTTGTGCTGTATAAGACATAAGGATTCTTTTCTGATTTGAATTTAAGGTGACGCGTTAATTGATAGAACGTTAACTGCTAGAATGAGAAAATGCTAGAACGTAAATTGCTAGAACCGTAAAGTGGTCGAATCGGAAATTGATAGAATCGGAAACTGCTAGAATCGGAATCTGCTAGAACCGTAAACTGCTAGAACCGTAAATTGATAGAACCGTTAAGTGATAGAACGTTAACTGCTAGAACGTTAATTGATAGAATCGCTCGGGCGGCTTCGGTCCGCAGTCCGCGCGGCTTCATTTCCGCATATACGATAATATGTACGGCGTGATGCATTTTAGGTTGCATAACATCTAATTTAACACATTTTTATGTCTTATCGTTACTTATGGAAATTAGTAATTAGTAATTTTTAAGAAGGACTTTCTAGAGCTTGGTGACTTTCTCAGCTGCGGTAGTGGGGCTAGAGGGGACCCGATAACAACAGAAAAATTGCATGTAAATCGGTGGCCATCTGCGGCGCTGTTTTTATATTATTTGTCCACAAACACGCTAAAAATGCCAGTCAACGTCACCAAAGGGTTAATTGTTTTCATTGTTTTTAATGCAAACATGTTTTAAATTTAAACTACTTTCGATTCGAAAAAGCAAGGGTTTCTTATTTCATAACATTACTAGTTTTTATGATTTCATGAACCTAAATCATATGAAAGAATCATATTCCAATTTTTTATTTTTGGACAGAAATTGGGCAAAGAAATAAATTAGTGCATTCTTATGATATGTACATTTTTTATTAAAATAAATACATATTAAGATATTAAAAACAAACAATATAAATAATATATACTACATATATTGTGGCAGAGAAAAACTTAATAATTTTTCATCTTTACTTAAAAAAAAATGTATTAAGAGCATTCACAGCTAACCTTAAAATTAAAAAACAACTTCTCATTTTTTTGACTAATTTTTAAATACAGTCGAACTTCTATATAACGTTTCATCACGGGAACCTTAAAAAATTCGTTATATAGAAAATTCGCTATATAGAAATTCGTAATTTTGATATAAAAAATTTGTTATTTACTTTATAGCTCTTTATTTTAACTAAATATGTGAAAAGGCGATGTTTTTAATGCGCATGTTTTACAAAAACTAAATTTGCTCCAAGGTATAACTTATAAGTAAACCTTATAAAAAGACTCGGAATTTACGTTCATTACTAAAAATTCTAATTACCTACCTGATTTTACCTACCTGATTTTCTATTATTCTTTACACTAATCTAATATAAAATTCTCAGAAATTTTTAAAATTAGCCACCCATTGACTAAAATTTATGAAAGATTCTAATATTGACTTAAAAAAAATTCGTTATACGGAAACTTTAATTGGTTATAAGGAGTAAAAAATACATTAGAAAAGCCTTCAAGGTGAAGATTCTCAAAAAAAATTCGTTATATAGAAGAATTCGTTATGTGGAAGTTCGTTATAGGGAAGTTCAACTGTATATTAATTTTATTTTTCAGTTGAAAATTAAGTTACATTAATTCTTAGATGTTTAAAGTTCGTTTCCGTTTTTATTTTAATTTTTTTTTATAAAAAAATTTAAAATTAAAATAGAAACAAAAACCAACTTTAAACAACAAAGAATTAATGTAACTTAATTTTCGGCCGAAAAATAAAATTATATTTAAAAATAAATTTAAAAAATTAGTAGTTCTTAAACTTTTAGGCAACCAAAATTACACGTGAATGCTCTTAAATAGTACCAGTACAAAACCACAAAATCTTAATTAATAGCACATGTCGATCGTAAAAATTTATTCGCCATACAAATTCGATGGCTAGAGGTTTTAATATTTCCCAAAGAAAATGCTTGGAAAATATACAATTTTCAAATCATTCTACACCGTCTGGGATTTGTTTTAGTTTACTTAAATGAAGAAAAATTCCAACGAAAAATAATCGCCATACATTTTGGATGGGTACCGAGGACTCTTGGGCTTCTCTTCGCGCTTTATTCCGAAAGATCGGTACTTTTGTGTCGTTACACTTTTGTTAAAAAACGATGCATTGAAAGGAAATAATGATAATTTTGAAGCAATTATGAGACATTGCCCAATTACCTAAAAGATGGCTGAATAAAATTCCTAATTGTTACAATAAAATTAGAGAACAGAAATATGATTTAGTAATTTACCTCATTATCACGTTGGGGTGCATCATGCAAAGAGAATACTTATAGCGGATTTTCTAATATTAATGAAAGAAAATTTTATATAAATTATTTAGAATTACTTGCTGCATTCTTTGGCTTGAAATTGCTTGAAATGCTTTGCGAAAGAAATGAAGAACTGACAAATATTACTATGACATATTTCATAAATAAAATGGAGGGGACGTTCGTTACGAAAATTTGATCTCCTTAACAAAAGAATTGTGGAAATGGTGTGAAATTCGAAACTTTTATGTATTTGCTTCTTATGTGAATTCTTATGTCCCAAAAGTGAAGTTCTATCATAATTGTATGAAGCATCTCTTCCGAACTGATCAAAAATATCTTGTTGTGGTCTTCAAGAAAAATAATGCAATCTAAGTTAAATTACTTTATTAAAAGTTGGATTTTACTAATTATACAAATTGATGTTGGTATATCGGTGGTGTAAGGCGTACTTTTCGAAATTATCAAATTTTTGATATTTTTTTTTTAATTGCAGATCCCATTAATCCATTGACTTTTGTTTTTTTGGCAGAAAAATCGTCCACACTTTGAACAAGACCTCTGAATTCATCAAAACTTTTAAAATCTAAATTCTTTATTCTTTCTGGGCTATACTTTCAAATCTATATCAGTGGTATATTTCTTAACAATCCATTGCTACGCCGATGTAAATTTTACGTTGTGTATTAAAAAGATAAATTATTTGAAAAAGTAATAGTTTTAAATAATACGTCATCTTATTAGGAAGCATATTAAAATGCCAAATCAAAATATGATAATATATATGTATTAGAGGTTATTTAATTTTAAATTTTTATGGACTAAAATTCGTATATAAAGTTAAATTAGATGTTATGCAACCTAAAATGCATCACGCCGTACATATTATCGTATATGCGGAAATGAAGCCGCGCGGACTGCGGACCGAAGCCGCCCGAGCGATTCTATCAATTAACGTTCTAGCAGTTAACGTTCTATCACTTAACGGTTCTATCAATTTACGGTTCTAGCAGTTTACGGTTCTAGCAGATTCCGATTCTAGCAGTTTCCGATTCTATCAATTTCCGATTCGACCACTTTACGGTTCTAGCAATTTACGTTCTAGCATTTTCTCATTCTAGCAGTTAACGTTCTATCAATTAACAGGGCACCGAATTTAATATTAGATATTTTTTTATTGAATTTTATATGAATTGGAATGAATTGGCAACTAATAGTAAATGTGTTCTTATTTTTATTCTAATAAAATAAATAAAAACCTGTTAATTTTCTTTACAAGTTTTTGATTTTTCATGTGTTTTTATAATTTTCTTTTTGTTTGGATCGCTTTTTAGTTTCTAAAAAGCTAGGATTCTTCTCTTTTTGTTATTGCTGTTGCGGCGCCATCTAGCAGTAAGAGGCCAGAGGACGCCAGTAGATAGACTGGTAGCGCTCTGTAAAGACATGGTAAAGAACTTAAGATGTAGGCCACTTTAGATGCCGTATGTTTGGTTGCCTATAATATTTTGTATATAAATATCGTACGGGCCTCATTTATGTTATGCAAATTTTTTAAAAAATGCGGGGTCATTGTTTGGAAAGAGAGAAAAAGAGATTATCTATAATATTCTTTATTATTTCTATGCAAAGAATACATTTTTTTGTTGTCTAAACTCATAAATGGATTATACAGTTTGCCCAGAAGATAAGGAGTAGTATATAAAATTAACACACAAAATGAATCATTTAAAAAATACTTCACAGAAGCAAAAATAATTTGCGCGTAAACAATCTTATAACTTGGAGAGTATAACATTTAATCTTGTAATGTATTCTTTGTATAGAAATAATAAAGAATATTATAGATAATCTCTTTTTCTCTCTTTCCAAATAAAGACCCCGCATTTTTTAAAAAAATTTGCATAACGTAAATGAGCCCCGTACGATATTTGTATACAAAATATTATAGGCAATCAAACATACAGCATCTAAAGTGGCCTGTATCTTAAGTTCTTTACCTTGTCTTTACAGAGCGCTACCAGCCTATACACTGCCGCCCTCTGGCCTCTTACTGCTAGATGGCGCCGCAACAGCAATAACAAAAAGAGAAGAATCCTAGCTTTTTAGAAACTAAAAAGCGATACAAACAAAAAGAAAATTATAAAAACACAAGATGAAAAATCAAAAACTTGTAAAGAAAATTAACAGGTTTTTATTTATTTTATTAGAATAAAAATAAGAACACATTTACTATTAGTTGCCATTTCATTCCAATTCTTATTAAATAAAAAAATATTTAATATTAAATTCAAATCAGAAAAGAATCCTTATATCTTATCAATAGGAGTACTATTTATATGATAGATTTAAAAAATAAATTTAATTTAATAATATATAGGCAACCAAACATACAGCACAAGAAGTTGCATAAACATTTTAAAATGACGACCAGCTACCAAAATTTAAAAAATTGCGAGAAAAACGTAATTTTAAGATTTGGTACCAGGAGGTTATGATGTGCAAAGAGGTATTTTATTAGAGTAAAAATTTTCAAATACCTCCTTGAATATTATAACCTCCTGGTACGAATCTCAAAATTTACAAAATTGCGAACAAAATGTAATTTTAAAAATTGTGTACCAGGAGGTTATGATGTACGAAGAGGTATTTTATGCAATCAAAATTTTTCAAATACCTCCTCGAATATTATAAACTCCTGGTACGAAACTCAAAATTTACAAAATTGTGAGCAAAACGTAATTTTAAGATTTGGTACCAGGAGGTTATGATGTGCGAGGAGGTATTTTAGGCAACTAAAAATTTTCAAATACCTCCTCGAATATCATAACCTCGTGGTACCAAATCTTAAAGTTACGTTTTATTTGCAATTTTCTAAATTTTGAGTTTCGTACCCTGGTATTTATTATAATATATTATAATAAATATTAATAAATATATTATAATATTATAACCTCCTGAGGAGATATTTGAATAATTTTAATTGCATAAAATACCTCTGCTAATCTAGAAACATTTTTTCTTGTATATTTTTCAACCTTCTTAATTTTGTATGTACACATTCTCTGTTTTGCAACACCTTGTATATAAAAAACATACAACGCTGAAGTTCTGTGATCATTTTCTTCACAACTTTATTCGTAGCTAACTTCATTGCGTTGATAACTTCATTTCGTAGCTACTTCATTGCGTTGATAACTTCATTTCGTAGCTAACTTCATTACGTTGATAACTTCATGTCGCAGCTAACTTCATTTCGTTGATAACTTCAATGCGTTGATAACTTCATGTCGTAGCTAACTTCATTTCGTTGATAACTTCATTTCGTAGCTAACTTCATTGCGTTGATAACTTCATGTCGTAACTAACTTCATTTCGTAGCTAACTTCATTGCGTTGATAACTTCATGTCGTAGCTAACTTCATTGCGTTGATAACTTCATGTCGTAGCTAACTTCATTTCGTTGATAACTTCATGTCGTAGCTAACTTCATTGCGTTCATAACACCGAAAAATCCCAATTATTTTATGTAACCAAAATTTTTCAAATCTTAAAATTACATTTTCCTCGCAATTTTGTAAATTTTGAGTTTTGTACGAGGAGGTTATAATATTCGAGGAGGTATTTGAAAAATTTCAGTTTATTAAAATACCTCTTCGCACATCATAACCTCCTGGTACCAAATCTTAAAATTACGTTTTGCTCGCAATTTTGTAAATTTTGAGTTTCGTACCAGGAGGTTATAATATTCGAGGAGGTATTTGAAAAAAATGAGTTCCATAAAATACCTCCTCGCACATCATAACCTCCTGGTACTAAATCTTAAAATTACGTTTGGCTCGCAATTTTGTAAATTTTGAATTTCGTACCAGGAGGTTATAATATTCAAGGAGGTATTTGAAAATTTTTATTTTAGTAAAATACCTCTTCGCACATCGTAACCTCCTGGTCCAAATCTTAAAATTACGCTTTGCTCGTAATTTTGTAAATCCCAATCCAATCCCAATCCCAATCCAATCCCAATCCAATCCCAATCCAATCCCAATCCAATCCCAATCCAATCCCAATCCAATCCAATCCAATCCCAATCCAATCCCAATCCAATCCCAATCCAATCCAATCCCAATCCAATCCCAATCCCAATCCCAATCCCAATCCCAATCCCAATCCCAATCCCAATCCCAATCCCAATCCCAATCCCAATCCAATCCCAATCCCAATCCAATCCCAGTCCAATCCCAATCCAATCCCAATCCAATCCCAATCCAATCCCAATCCAATCCCAATCCAATCCCAATCCAATCCCAATCCAATCCCAATCCAATCCCAATCCAATCCCAATCCAATCCCAATCCAATCCAATCCAATCCAATCCAATCCAATCCAATCCAATCCAATCCAATCCCAATCCAATCCCAATCCCAATCCAATCGGAATGGTCCGACATGTTTCTCTTTCACTCTAACAGTGCTACCAACAATCAAACCTAACGAGGCAAAAATAACTAAATTATAGAGTTTTATTTATTGCATTTTTTTTCAATTTTAAACATTTCAAATATTATTTTAAAAATAAGGATTAAAAATATAATATACTACAATTTTTAATTATACAAACAAATTCGTTTGACAAAATAATTAAACTTCTTATACTTATACTGAACGACCCTATTTAATGGTATTTTTATGGAGAACACGAAAATGCAAAAATGTACTGGGTGTTCCATTTAAAATAAAAAAGTTGCCATCCACTTCCGGTGTAACCGGAAGTTCCACAAAATCAAAAATATCTTTGTTAGAAAGTTCGCGATTTGAGTCCTCCGTAGACAAATTTTCAGAATCAAAAAAATAAATAGCCGCCATTTATGCATCACTAATTAATTGAAATAAATTCTAAATGCAACATTGGTTGCGTACAACTATTTTTACTTGATGAGGGGCTAGACGTTCATTTTTAAAATTCAGCTATTTGCCGTTCTACTTTTTCCATATTCTATGATCAAATGACAGCAGCTTAAATTCAAAATGCATTTGGTAGAATTCATAGATAGAATTATTCTTTATTATACCATATAATATTATTAAACAGTGATCGAGAATTAACAATATTGTGATTATCCATCATGTATGTGCGGCTTTCGAGTGTGGGAATCCTGCAGGTAAAAATAAAAATTAAAATTTTATAAATTACCGAATGAAGAGACTATCTTAAAAAACGGATTTATATTTTAAAATTAAAACGTATTAATATTATTATTTATTATTAGGTTGATTTGCTTTATTGGCATTATGCAATAATTTCTAACCTATATTATTGGTCAATGGTCAACTTTTAAATGGCCGCCAGTGCTCCACAAAAAATGATAGGGGTCCGGTCTATGTAAAACAATAGAAAACAGAAGTCTTTGAGCAAAATTCAATTGTTTATTTTAAATCTGTCCATTACTAATTCAACGTGTTTCATCATATCTTTCCTTCGACAATTCTCAAGAGCTGAGAGTAGCTTTTGTCTCCACTCGACTGGGTCGCAGGATTGTTCATGTTGCAGTAATATTTTGTAAATATTATCTTGAATGGAATTTCCGTTTCGTTCCAAATCATCGATGCGGCCTTCTTTAATTCCAATGTTTCTTGCAAAATCTTTCCATTTATTTCCCAGATTATCACATATATACATGTATATTATATTTCGCTGCTCTAAAAAATGATTGTACTCAAGGAAAGAAATAATTTTTAATTAGGCGTTAGGTAAATGGAGTTTGTAACCTTTTATGTGGTTTCCACTTGTCGGTTGTCCATTGTTTATACCCAAAATAGAGAAATCATAAATACTCTTACGCTTCTGCAATATTAGAATTAATTGTTGAATATTTTCGATAGAGTCCATGGCCCTTTTCGAATTAATTTCTTGTCTAAATTTCAACTTGATGTCATTTAATTTTGCAAAATCCATCTTAAATTATTGCTGCAATAATGTCTTTTTTTCATTCTGTTCCGTCCATTCACTAATCACTAATGTAAATTATTTGAAACAAGGTTAGGTTAGGTTGGTTTCCAACCATGAATAAGGTGTTCTTTCACATGATAAGTAACTAAAAATACATCAAGCTTCTTCTGAAATTACCAACCAAATTTATTTCAGATTAGTTAAGTGGTAAGGATGATGTTATCATATCTCCGTTTATAATTATTGTAATAGATTCATTCAATGAGTTTTACTTTTAGGTTTATCTTTTAATATCTGATGTCCGCCGAAGGTTCCTTAAATAATGAAACTCAATCAACGAATGTATCGGATATATCAGCTCCACTATTACCAACCACTCTTGATGCGATTCCTACAACATCAAATGCAAATCAACCTTATTTGTTAAGTTACAGTGCAACGGATGCTACACAGCAATGTCAAGATACCAGCGGTACCGAAGAGGCAGGGTGAGTTTTTAATGTTATATTAGTGGGAAAATTACAAGGGGAACATAAAAAAATTGAGCTTTTGTAAAAATTGCACAATTTAACTTGTTGAAGCTGCAAGATGATTTTTTAAAATTTATAAAAAATAATGATGTGAGCTAGAATTTATTTTCCGGTTGATTTGAATAAATTAGAGAATTCTGCAAAAAAATAATCTGCTGAAAAATTCCAAGGGAAACATTAAAAAAACTGAGATTTTGTAAAAATTGTACTATTTAACTTGAAAGGCTGCAAGGTGATTTTTAAAAATTTATAAAAAAATAACCAAGTGAGCTAGAATTATTTTTGTAGTTGATTTGAATAAATTAGAGTATTTTGCAAAAAATAAACCCGATTTGGTTGAAAAATTTAAAGAAGAACATTAAAAAAATTGAGATTTTGTAAATGTGCTAGAATTAATTTTGTGGTCGATTTAAATATATTTGAGAATTTTGCTCAAGGACGGATTTAGCAATTGCTATGGGGACCCCGGGATACTACAAAACTGGTCTCTTCCCGAAATATTGGGACTTATTTTTTATTTTTTTTTTAAGTTGCAATTTAGCTTTTTGAGGGCCTCAAAAAGAGGGGGGACCATGGGTTGTAGCTCTATCAGACCATATATTGAAATGAAATATAAAATAATAATAATTGATCGTTTTTAGAGATTTAAATAATCAAAATGAAAAAATGGAAGACTTATTAGATCCAAAAGAAGATCGCCCACCTTCTCATTGCAATTGCAATTTGGTGATAAAGTGTGCTAAACCTACCATATATTTCAAAGATGGTATTCGATCTGTTGACTTTGTCTTGGTTTGGGACTTGCACACCGAACAAGCCACCACACCTATGGCCTACGAAAGACGTCAAATATTTGAACAAAATTTAAATAAAGAAGGTTTACATTTGGAATATGAAGAGCCAGAAAAAAATGGCTTAAATTTTGTTAAAATCCATGCACCTAAGGAAGTTTTAAGAAGATACAGCGAAATATTAAAATTGCGAATGCCAATGAAAGAGGTAAGTTTGTTATGAGAAATTACCAGTTTTAATTTTTTACAATTTTTTTTGCTAATTTCACTTCTTACTTCAAAATATATCAATTAAATATTTTCAGTTTTTTTTATTTTCATTTTAAACAGAAGCTCTGCTTGACACGGAATGATTTTCGACTAAGATGTCTTTATAATGCAACGAGTTATTTGAAACAGAAGGTATTTTTCATTTTAGTTTGCTTTTAAAACAAGTATTTAATATAAATCAATTATAATATTGGTATTTGGTGTGGGGGGTGTTTGGTATTTATAATTTTACAAAGACTAATTTTAATCATTTTTTTTTATAGTGCATTTTGATAATTGGATATGTTATTTTCTAGTTACCAGGACTGGAAAGAATACATCATCGTACCAATTTCATTATGGAAAATGTTAGCAGGCATTGGGAGAAAATTAAATCTCAAGTTTTAATAGACAAGAAACATTTTCCTGAGAAAGGACAACGTTTCACTGCCATTTACAGTCGTGATAGGGAATATCTGTAAGATTTTACTTACTTTTAGTCTGGTCAATTTAAACATGCAAGGGTGCACAAATTAGCATAGAGCTAAAAATTGGTATGAATGTTCGGAACACCATTATAAATGAATGCTGAAATGACCCCATCGATCCCATACATGGAAAAAATTTTATTAAACCTCAAAGGTCTTAAAAATGGGTTTTTCGTGTTTTTCAGCAAAACGGTAAGTTTTATTATAAAATTAGGTCAGACATAAATTGTAGATCATATAATTAACTATAAAAAATGTCTTAATATTTTTTTTCCTTAGAGCCACCGTTTCTTAGATATAACGATTATTAAAGTTGTAATCTTCATAATATGCACATTATTCGTCAGATTCATAATCGTCCAATATTCACGATAACGGGTACATTTTTTAACCAAATTTCAAAAACCCGGCCTCAAATTAAAGGGGAATGTTTGTTTTATAATCCTATCTGAATGGATTTTTTTTAAGCGACGGGAAAGCTTTCAAAAGCGCTTCCGAAAAAGTCAATTTTTTTGCGGTTTTTTTCGAGCGTCCTCCGACTTTGAAAAATCGTAGCTCCGCCGGGTTCGGAATCGAAACGACCAAATTGGGCCCACTTTTTTCTCACATCCTCATTTACTATATCCAAAATTTCCGACTCACCTAGGTTAATCCATTGGCTAGGGCGAATTTTTCTTTGAAAACGACAAAATGTCGCGTTTTTTAGCGAAAAAAACAAAAAGGTAATATTGCTTAACTTTTGACTGTAGCCGGAGGGCAAAAATCGCAAATGGCATTTTCGTAAAGAGGAATAGAGGAAACGTACCATAGCGAAGCACTTTTTCGAAATTTTTGTTTGCATCTCATATTCTGACGTTTGAAAATCGGGGTACAATTTTGGACATTTTTTAACGAAATTTAAAAAATCGTACCTACCAAACAACTGGACCGATTTTAACGAAGCGCGACTTATATTGTGCCTAAAAGAACCGTTAACACCCACAAAAATAATCGGTTTTATCCGGCGCGTTCAGCGGCGTCGGGATTTTTTTTCCAGAAGCGTAGAAAAATATCAATATAAAACGGCGCGTAGAAAAAATTGGTAGAGGAAATGGGGCCAAAACGGAAAAAAAAGAAAAAATCGCTACACGTGACCTGCAAGAGGATTGATCGAACGAGGTCGGTTTGAAGTTTTAAAATCTTTATCTTTTCATTTCACCTCACACCGACCTATTAAAGTCAAAATTGTGTTTTTTCAATCCCCAGCTACCAAAATAATCGCTGTAAGGTAACAACACATCCAATCGTCTAACTAAAATATGCGTTGGAATTAGATTTTCAAGTACTACTACGCGACGAGTTGACTTTTTTCAATTTCGAAAAAAAAAATCTAAATTTTAATCGCGCAAAAAACTTTGTAAAAAATGCGATTTTGACAAATTTTTTTACACCCCTGCCCCTTCATCGATTTTAACGAATGATGGCTTATCTTAAAGGTTTTTGCGTAGGCTTTGACACAAAAAAAGATTCGTTTTGATATCTTTATTCGTTTAGAAGTTATGACCGAATAACCGTTGAAAATTTGAAAATTTCACTTTTGTACGAAGAAATTGCTATGAAATTTTTGATTAATCGGAAAATAATTAATTTTGACCGAACCAGTTGGCCGATTAGAACGATTTATGATTTACATTGACCGATAGAAAAATATTTTTACTTGTATTACAGCTTCAGTGATGTGTATACGTGGTGTACTTATGCATATTATGAAGATTACAACTTTTATAATCGTTATATCTCAGAAACGGTGGCTCTTAGGAGAAAAATTAATAAGTAATTTTTTATAGATAATTATATGATGTACAATTTTTGTCTGACCTAATTTTATGATAAAACTTACCGTTTTACTGAAAAACGCGAAAAACCCATTTTTAACATCTTTGAGCTTGAATAAAATTTTTTTCTGGTACGTGATCGATGGTGACTTTTCAGAATTCATTTATAATGCTGTTCCGAACATTCATACCAATTTTTAGCTCTACGCTAATTTTTGCACATTTACTACTATTTTTAAGACTATTTCCATTTTTTATTATAATTTTTAGATTTGATGTTGATTCACCATGTTTTTTTACACCCGCTATTCACTCAAGAATAGTCCAGTTTATTATAGACAGAAAAATGTTTAGCAAAAAGATACATGACGATTTTTCTTTCGGAATAGAAAGATTGCTCAATGAAAAAACTTATTCAGCTGTTTATCCGTTGCATGACGTAAGTATTTTTACGTTTTCATTTAAAAATCGAAAACTAACTCGGAAAATCCCACACCGGAACCAGCCGGCGTAATTGTGAATCGGCGTTAAGCGAACCGGCGCAAAACTACGTTTACCTGTACTGCTAATAATAAATGTAGATATAGTATGCAGTACGTTTTAGTTTCCTTATTTTATTATTATTCTAGGGTGATTTGCGGCAACCAGGAACCCTTCGGTACTTATTATATAATGAATGGTCCGCTATTTACAAATGGTACCGTTATCAACCCCTGGATTATGTTAGAGACTACTTTGGTGTAAAAATATCATTGTATTTTGCTTGGTTGGGTTTTTACACTCATATGCTGTTATCAGCTTCCATCGTAGGTTTGGCCTGCTTGTTTTATTCTTGGTATACTCTTTACGACAACGTGCCTAGGTGAGTATTGACTATAAAACAGTCATTGGACTATCAATATTCAATATTTTCTGTAAACTTTCAGTGAAGATATTTGCAATTCGAGTGTGAAAATGTGTCCTCTTTGTGATCATTGGTGCGATTATTGGAATCTCAGTGAAACTTGTGTTCACGCACGTATTACGTACATGTTTGACAACGCAACAACTGTATTTTTTGCTATATTCATGTCCTTTTGGGGTGAGACTAAAATTTTACCCAAGCCAATTGTAATAAATTAGTACTAAATTTTTTCAGCAACCTTATTTTTGGAGCTTTGGAAACGCTATTCGGCAGAAATAACGCACCGATGGGATTTAACAGGTTTCGACGTTCAAGAAGAACATCCTCGTCCACAATATTTGGCGAGATTGTCTCACGTTAAAAAGAGACAAGTGAATGTAGTAACTAATACGATGGAGCCGTACGTGCCATTTTGGAGAGTGCGATTTCCCGCCACCATACTAAGTTTTTCCGTTGTGCTTTTATTGGTGAGATTCTTAAGGAATTCTATTTTAATTTCAATCACAAATACAGGTTGCTTTAGCAGTAGCTGCGGTGATTGCAGTCGTCTTATATCGAATGTCTGTGTTGGCTGCATTGAGAGTTTATGGTGATAGAGTTACCACCAGCTATGCGATTCTATTTACTACGAGTACAGCGGCGTGTATTAACTTGTTGTGCATCATTATTTTTAACTGGGTATAACTTGTGATAGCGGAAATAAATAAACGAGTACAAATCATCCCTATCTCTCTAGGTCTACACATTTTTAGCGGAATATCTCACTGAAATGGAACTTCTTCGTACACAAACCGAATTCGATGATTCGTTAACATTAAAAATTTATTTGTTGCAATTTGTCAATTATTACGCATCAATTTTTTACATTGCATTTTTTAAAGGAAAATTTGTTGGTTCACCTAAAAAGTACAATAAAATCTTCAATTATCGGCAAGAAGAGGTACGTACCTGCTGCGTTATGGTGCATTTCATTTGAAGCGGCAGACGTCAGCGGCTGCCGCTTGCCGCAAAGCGTCAGACGCTCCTTGAGTGTTTTCTTTAAAAGCGACTGACGCCAGTTGACTGTTTATTTTAACTCATCTTTCTCTGAATAAGTCAGGATGTAATTGCTTGCGAAAGTTAACGCCGAAAACCCGAAAAAAGTGAAAAAAATCGACCATTTTCGGGAATTTTTTTCAAAGTGTCGGGGAGGTCCAAAAAATTTACAATTCGAACCACAATTGGAATCAACATCCCTCTTTACATCGGAACCGGAATTCTTAAAATCGGATGAAAAAAACCACTCTTTCGGCCGCTCCTCGCAAACGCTCGAATTCGGGGTAAAAATACCGTTAGCGTCTTCCGCTTGAAAGGAAATGCACTTTTAGATTTCATTTTAATTTTCGATAATTCTCGTTTTAAATTAATAGTGTGGGCCCGGGGGATGTTTAATGGAATTGTGCATTCAACTTGCAATTATAATGATTGGCAAACAGGCGATGAATACAGTTTTGGAAATGCTGTTTCCTTTATATTATAAATGGGTGAACACGTTGAAGGTAAAAACGGGATTTCAAAAAGATTATACTTCAGTTAAAGGCTCGCAACCGCAATGGGTTAAAGATTTCAAACTTGTTGAATGGGGGCACAGAAGTTTATTTCCTGAATATCTAGAAATGGGTAATAGGCAATAGAAATAAATTAGGCGTCATTGTTAACATGACTTTTCTCTTGTCTCTTAGTTTTACAGTATGGTTTCGTAACTATTTTCGTGGCTGCCTTTCCTTTAGCTCCTTTCTTTGCTTTGCTAAATAATATATTGGAAATGAGGCTCGACGCTAGAAAATTATTAACCTTTTATAGAAGACCTGTAACACAAAGGGTACGTGATATTGGTGTTTGGTACAGAATTCTTGATTCTATTGGAAAATTATCCGTTATTACTAACGTAAGTTTTAAATTTAATGCGGTTTAGGTTATTAACAAATAATAAAACTTTTTTAGGGATTTATTATTGCTTTTACTTCAGATTTTATACCAAGATTGGTCTATCGGATAGCCATAAGTGACAATTATTCATTACAAGGATATTTAAATCATTCGTTAAGTTATTTTAACACTTCCGATTTTCAAGTCGGATCTGCACCTAAACATACTTACAACAACTATACTGTTTGTCGGTAAGTCCTTATGTAAATAAGTTTATTAAATTTTAACTCCAAATTGTTCTTGCTACAGATATCCGGATTACCGTGAACCACCTTGGTCAGAAAATCGTTATCAACACAGCTCCATGTTCTGGCACATCCTCGCTGCAAGATTGGCATTTGTAGTGGTTTTTGAGGTTTGAATATGTGAAAAAAAAATCATATCAGTTCTGTTTTAATGAAATTATAGAATGTTGTTGCCGTTGTGATGATTTTGGTCCGCTGGTGCATTCCTGACATACCCAAAGAATTGAGCGCACAAATTAGACGAGAAGCGTATATTACAAATGAAATTATAATAAAACAAGAAACTTTAAGGGCACAAGCGGGAGCAGCAGAGAAAGGTATGCATTTTTTTAAATGCGATTAGTATAATTTCTACGTTGGTATCAGAACATAAATAATTCTAGTCTTTACAGAACAAGTGGAAACATTAAATACCTGTCCTGCAACACCGCACCAATGGGATAGAGTAATTAGTAAAACTCTTTCTGATAGCGACTTTGATCTTTACATGCACGAAAAAGTTGATAATCCTAACAGTTTGGAAGATGTAAATTTACCAGTTTGAAGCGCTTATTTATTGTTTGATGCTCTAGCAAATTGTGCAATATGATTTGGTTGTGTTTAGATAGTTTTAATCATTTAAATTCAGGGGCGGATTTATAGGTCTGCAGCTCAGGGCCCCCTCTCTTTTTGAGGCCCTCAAAAAGCTAAATTACTACTTTTAAAAATAAGTGCTAATATTTCAGAATGAAACCAGTTTTCAAAAATGACTTTACAGCTTTGAAAATTAAAATACAGTGAATTCAAATAAGATTGAAACCATTGACATTGCAAGGTAGGAAACCTAAGTTTCCCACCGTTGGCTACACTGAAATGAATGTGTTGTGCTCCGGTGAAAAAACCATCGCGAATATTTTAATTGCACTAGTTTTAGTTTTGAAAAGCAGAAGAAAAATTACTTGAAAAAATACCCAAAGAAAAACTGTTGAGAAACTCACATTTTTATTATAATTTTTTTACAAATCTTTGAAAGTCATTTTACTACTTCGATAAATAAAATATTGCAATTTTTACAAATCCTTAATTTTCTGGAATTTTTCAATAAACTCGGAGTAGGGACAAATATATACGGTCTGCAGCCCCCGGCCTCTCCTTTTGGGTCCCTCAAAAAATATTTTGGATGAGAGTAGTTTTGCAGTGCCAAATCCACCCCTGTTTAAATTTAATCACTTTTGTGTCAAATCTTCCAGCTTCCAGTCATCTTCCAGACTAAAATAGCATGTTTATTTCAGAGACAAAAGTAAGAAACTGGGAAATGAAAATAAAATGCTAGTTTAAACGATATTATATATCCTATTTTGCGTTTTGTGTGTGCTACTACATTTTGAAATTTAATATTTACTAGGTATTTAAAATATACTCGTTACTTAACTCTGATCTGATACATTTACGCCTTGTATTTCTATGGTTTTATAAAGACTGTTTTTATTAATTGTTAATACCTATCTGTGTACTCATTTAAAATAAATAAATATATATACAATCAAAAGGTTGTAATTTTAATTTAATCCCATCTTGATTTTTTCTTTAAAAATTGTTCCGAACCATCTTCTTTCAGTGCCGAATAATAACCTAGATCGCTGTACTTTTTTCTCATATAAGCTATGTATCCGGTGACTCCTACCATTGCAATCAAACCAAGTCCCATAATGACAGCGTTCTTTAAATTTACAGCTCGTTTATAAGTGAATAGAAAAAGAAGTGGATGGTACTCACCGGTTTAACGTACAATTCATAATTGACCACTCGAAATAAAGTAGTTGTTCTTACAGATCGTAAACCATCACCGGGTTCTGTTTTTTTTGGACTTTTGCACATACCTTTGATGTGTTTAGTTGTATTTTGAAATAAAAACTTTTGAAAATCAAAACATAACCATAAAATCGCTGTGTTTATTATTGTGAATTATGTCAAATGTCAAAACCAAAAGCACGTTTTCTCTTGGTGCTCTAGAGGGCTCCATAGTGTTCTTTTTGTTACCGTCAACTAAAAGGCCTTTCATTTATTTAGCTTGAGGCACCTAAAATGTGAAAATAACCACAAACAACGTCACTAAAAATATCATGGTGAATAATAACTTTAATTATGAAACACCCTGTATCATAAAAAAACCGAGTTTTAATAATTTCTAAAACAATATATTTTTTTAATTGATCAATTAAAATAAAATTATTAATAATTTTATTATAATTTGTTATCAAAGTAATTAGAGGTTATTATAATAAATTCAAAATGCAACTTTGGTTGCCTACATTCATTTTGCTCTTGATGATGCTCTAGACGCAACGCTTTAATCACTGTTGGCAATACTGAATCACTTGTAATTTCTAAACCTAACCTAAGCAAAGTGCTTTTTTGTGTATTTGTGTTTTGCTATTTCCAGCAAAACAATAAATAATGGAAAATAAAAGTATTGAACTGGAAAATCTTCGAGATTTCTCAAAATTAAAAGCAAGTATATGCAAGTTTTATAATTATGTATTAACAAAAAAGGTTATGTTATTATAACATTTTCAATTATTTATTAAGGTTCCTGAACTAAAGAAGGAATTAAAACTTCGCGGCTTGAATACTGTCGGTCATAAAGCAGAGCTACTGGAGCGTTTACTCAACGCACTTAAATGCAATACAGAAATTGCAAGTGTTGATTCGGTGGATGATTTGGATGAAGATTTGTTGAACGGTGATGACGATGAACATTTGGATGAAAATGATTCAGAACTTAACTTTGATGCAAGCCTCGAGGTGGAACAGCCAAAGTCTGCAAAACGAAAAATCCCAGAGAATAGCACACAAATTGTAAAACAGCAAAAGAAAATTGTCCTCAATAGAAATTTAACCACTAACACCAACCAGATTAGCGCCAAAGACAACATCGATGATAGCAAAGACCCTGAAGAGCCTGCCCTACCACAGAAGAAGCTTATTAAATTGTCAGATTTAAGTGCTAAAGAGGTAATTATTAAATCAAAAAAGTTATTCAACCCTGATCAGAAAATTGCTCACACCCCCCTAAATGTTCAAAATTCACCCTGAATATTATCAAATTTTATTATGTTGTGGGGCACGAAATATGTGTTATGTTTTAACTCTTTTTTCGCGGAACCCAAAGTATTTATATTTAAAGGGGTGAGGTTTTGTTGAAATAAAATCGAATTTTTAACCCTCGATTTACTTCCAGCGATTGGAGATGCGTGCCAAAAAGTTTGGTTTACCTTTGGATGGGGATGCTAAGAAGAGTGCACGAGCCGAAAGATTTGGTTCAACTGTTGATGATCTGTCCAAAACTGCAAATTGTGAGGTAGATTTTTTAATTTATCTTATTTAATAGTGCCCTACATTATTTTCTTCTTACTTTAAGAAATCTACACCTGGAGTAGATGTCCTTAAGCAGCGAGCAGAAAGGTTCGGAGTGTCTGTATCCACTAAGCTTGCGAAACTGGACAATGCTGAAAAGCTAGAAAAACGTAAAGAAAGATTTGGCATTGCCATTCTCAAAGGTTCAGCTTCAGTGCAAAAGGACAAAGCACATCAGAGAGTTAAGCAACCGTAACATGAAAATATTAATTTCATCTTTTTTCTAATGCATTATCGTAATAGATTATTCAGGGTTTTGGTAAAGTTTGGAAACAGATTTATAATTTTCGTACTAGATGGTTTCTACAAATAGGTAATTGCATACAGATGTTTCAAAAATAAGCAAATTAAAAGCAGTTTCCAAACTTTATCGCCCCTTCGTATTTGTAGAATAATTTTTTCCTATTGTAGAATATTTTTCTAATTTTTTGTCCCAGCTACAGTTGCATGGGCGATGGGCAAGACATTTATAATTAATCATTTTTTGACTAAAATCTTGAATCTTTTTTTTTAATTTTAATTTAATAAATTTCTAAATGTAGCTTTGGTTATTTACTTTCAAAACCAGGGGAGGATTTAGCACAAGGGATTTTTATGTATGTTCAGGGGCGGATTTATATATGGTCTAATAGGGCTGCAGCCCAGGAGCTCCTCTCTTTTTGAGGTCCTGAAAAAGCTAAATAGCAACTTAAAAAAAATTAATTTGCTTAATAATTAAGAAACAAAAATTCGTACAGATAAATTTATAAAAATTACTAATATTAACATATTAAATTTAATAATTTTTTGAGATACATTACTTAAAAAACTTAAGATTTTTTTGAGTTTTTTGGGGGGTATAGAGGGCACGTGAACCCCTACATTTCATCCATTTTTTATTATCTTTCATTTGCAGGGTCGATTTTGAAAAAATTCGAAAAAAATTTTTTTGAGATATTTGAAATTTTGAAATTTTTTTCTCGAAAACTATAAGTTACCGGTTTCAAATTTTTACCAAAAGTAAACACCGTGGATAGACGCGTTTTAAAAAATATTTGGTTAAAATCGGTTACATAGTTTTTTTGGAAAAAATTCGCAAAGTTTTGGCAAAATTTTGGTACAATACGGTTCTGGAAGGCGCAATTTTAAACCGAAAATTAAAACTTTCACGCAATTTGGTGGAGGAGGTAACTGTGCAAATTTTAAGCTATTAAACGTCTCGGTGGTGCTAATATTTTCGAAGATATTAATTATTTTGTGAAAAGTGAAAAATTTCAGACCGAAATTTTGGTTCCAAACGGAGATTTTGTTTATTTTAGCTACATTTTCGGTGATAACCCGAAAACGGATAGAGATAACGAAGTGATTCTTTTTTTGACGTAAAGTGGACTTAAAGAGCTTTTAGGGAAGGTGCATAAAGTAGGGTTGAAATGTAATTTGAAGGGTGAATTTCACCCATAACCCATAAATACGACTTTTAAAAATGCGATATAAAAAAAATTTTTTTTTTCGCTATTTTTTCGAAATTTAAAATACGCTATGCGTGGGAGCTTTCTGTTCAAAGAGTAGATTCTAAAGTATTTTTAAAATTGTAAATCCGTTAAAAAGTGACCCGGCGAGAGCCACTCACCACTAAAATCAAAATTTCGAGTTTATTTGTACGTAATTTCTCAACCTTACCAAATATAAAAAATCTGAGTAGCCTATAGACTGTAAAAAATATTCCTTTTTAAAGTTGCGAAAGAAAATTGCAAAAATTTTGAAAACTGCTGGCGCCAGATTGGTCCAGGTTGGACCGCGTTTTACCCGGGTAAAAATTTCAAGGTGCCGATTTTTTTTCACAGAAGTAAATACCAAATAAGTAAAATAAAAAATATTCGAGTATTACAGGTTGTTCCGATGAAATGTTAGGAATTTTCAAAGTCCGCGTCAAAATAGCGCGAAAAATAAAGCGTCACTTTGGGGGCACCAAAACTACATAAAGAGTAAACGCATCAAAAAGAACTCCCGTTTTGAGGTAAAACGTGGAATTTAAATAAGGAATAAAGCAACCGCGATTTTTTTCCTCCTGCCGAACTTCTAATCGAAGCCAAAAAGCTGTGGTACTTTTTCCGTCCGAAAAAACGGTAGAATTGTACAGTTTGCGTCTTTGGGCCGTGACGTCACACCTTTGCGCCGGGAGGCTTAAAAATCGGTCACGGCAATCCCCAGGATGTTAGAATAAAAGGGGCCAAGTTTAGTCGCTTCCCTTTGGAATCCGACGGAGTTGCGATTTTTCAAAGTTAACGCCGCTGAAAACCCGAAAAAAAGTGAGAAAAATCGACCATTTTCGGGAATTTTTTTCAAAGCGTCGGGGAGGTCCAAAAAATTTAAAATTCGAACCACACTTGGAATCAACATCGCTCTTCACATCGGAACCGGAATTCTTAAAATCGGACGAAATAAACCACCCTTTCGGCCGCTCCTCGCAAAAAACGTCCGAATTCGGGGTAAAGAAAATTTCAACTCTATCAAAAAAAAACAAGTAAAAAGCTCTTAATAATTATTAAAATAATTTAATATACATTAATTAAATTGCTTTAAAACAACTGTATTTTTTAATTGAGCAATATTATAAATACTTACATGTATTCGAAATTAAAATTTGACGCCAGTAGTAATTAACACAAAATATCAAAGCGTAAGAAACTAACAGAAGAATTAAATATTTTTTTAGGTAAAAAATGTACCTAAATATTATTGTATCCTATTGAAATGTATAAAATTTAACATGGGTTCGTCGCAGTAGATAATTTCACGTCGTGAACTTGTGAATCTGACTGAACAAGTTTCTCTTGAACTGCTATACTTAATTGTTCCGTCGAATCGAGCATATTTTCTACTTTGAGTTCTTTCACCTGGTCATCGTTTGCCACTCGAACTTCCTCAAGATCTAGATCAGAAAAACAATATCAATATGTAAAAATTCTCGATTAAACGAAAAGTTACCTGTGCTTTTTAGAATAGTATCACAATTATCTTCAATTTTTTCATCGACAATCGAATCTTGGGAAACATCAGGTGGACTATCACCAGTACAACGATACTCTTTTGAAAACGAGACCTTGTTAGAATCAATATTCTCATTTAATGGCACTATAGGAGGATCCGCGGGGTCTGTGTGGTGTTCTTGCAGTTTGGAACTCATAAGGACTGGAGTGCTGGAAATGCTCTTGGTGCTGTCCTGAGCATTTGCGTTCATAACATACAAGGAACTAGGAGAATTGCTGCTGCTCTTTGTAAACAAAGTTCCGCCCAAAGGAAGAACTTTAATACCCCCTTTGGTGTTTAAAAGTTGGACCTGGGAAAATTTTTTATTTGTCGTCGTACGCACAGTTACAACTTTTTGTTTAGAATTTTGTACGCCACTTGTGACTTGCGGTGGATGCGGATTATTAACTGATGGAACTATTTTAAATTTATCCAAAGTTCTTATACTTTTAAACGGAATTGTTGTTAACGTTCTTTGCAAAATACTAGAAGACGTTAACGTTTGTGTATTTGAAACTACAAGTAACTTTTGTCCTGTACTCGTTGTTACAGTTTTTTGAGGTATGGTTTTTTGAGGCGCACCCACTTTTACAGTTTTTTTAATGTCACCAACTGCCAGTTTAGGTTTGATTGTTACATGATTAATTTTGTTTATGGATGGGTTTGCAGAGTATTTATTTATAATTTTAGGAGTATCACTTGAACTGCACGCTTGGGTATGATTAATCACTTCATTTTCATCCGTTTTTTCTCCAGCAAGAAGATCAGAAGTTGATGGTACATTAATATTTTGTATTACATTGAGTTGTGGAGAAATTTGTGCATGCGTAATTGCATTTTGCACCTTTGCTTGTCGCAGCTTCTGATGCGGAACTTGAGCATATTCAGTGCTTTCTGCCGGTTTCAGTTTTGATATTTGTTCTTTTTGCTGCGCTCTTGTCTTTTGTCTGAAAAAATATAAATCTTACTGCACTCAAAGTGGCTCACAAAAGGCAAATTCTTAAATATTACCTACCTGTAAATTTGCTGTATTTTGGTACTGGTCTTGGGTGGACCCATAAGATATGACGATAAGCTGGTGCCTTCCAAACTAACTGACACTTTCCGTTTTTTGGCCTCAGGCTCATTAGGTCTAAACGACAGGTTTTTGCTATTTACATCGGAAGTCGAAGCATTTGAGTGAGTTGGAGAAGCTAAAGGAAGCCGTTTCCTCTCTGTACTTGCAGGTAAAGGCAAACTTTTATTAATTTTGCTTGCCTGATCTGCCAATTCATCAGCAACTGCAGAATATGCCGTTTGAGGTGCAACACGTGCCACCAGAGGTATTAACCTTCTTCCCTCTTCCATCCACTCATCCGCACAATGTTTTTCACCGTTAACACTAAATTAAAAAACAATTTTAGCAATATTTAATATAAATTTCAAACTGACTTACTAGTAAGCAATAGTATTCAGTTGTTCGTCATTGACGACCCTACGTATTTCAGCCTTGTGTCGTTCCTGAGAAATGTGAAAAATCGTACCCATATCTTTGATAATCTTGAGTTTATCACTATCCAAGGCACCCTGAGCTCTTAATGCACTCACAACTCCGGAAAATGCTTCAATTTCTGCATAAAAAAAATATGAAACCTTTATCAAACGAAGCAATTTATGTTTCTTTTACCTAAACATCTTAAATTGTGCAATGATTCTTCTTTGGTCATATCAAGAAGAAGGGGCCACATTATATTAACTTATCACTTAATTCATTGCACGAGTTGTCCAATAACTAAAACCATTTATCTAGGAATAAGAAAACTTCAAGCAGCGTCTATTGTTTGAGGTTAGTTCAGTTCGTATTAAAAATATCGTTTTGATCCTGGCCAGATTCTCAGGCTTCTCATAAATTATTAAAGTTAAAAATTGTTTTAAATGTAAAAGTTATTTATATGTTGCTATTTTTTATGCCGCCGACTGCAAACTTTGCGTTCCGTTTATTTAAAAATATTCAAATATACAAATGAGGACATGACTTTTGTAGGTGACAAGTGACAACTGTAAAATGTAAAACGAACGCAGATTAGCCATAGAACTATAATTTTATGGGATTACCGTTTCCTACTATACCGGCACTGATGAAGCTGTCATATTTGAAGTTTAAAAAAACAATATTCGTTTCGTTTAGTTTATTAAAAGCGTAGATTTAATTAAAAATACAAATTATGAAAGAAAGTGAAGACTTTTCTTGTATTCCACCACACATCAAAGAAAAAGCAGTTGGGGTAAGTTTAAACTTGTACACTCATTAAGAAAATGGTTCCTAAAAATCAATTATGGGTTATGTAATTAAATAAATGACTCCCATAAATTAAACTGAATTAGATAACGGTGTAATATTACTAATGTACTTTTTATACTTTTTTAGGAAGTATGGCGATTTATTTATGTGAAAACAAGAAAAATGCAACATTGGTTGCCTACATCCATTTTTCACTTGATGAAGGGCTAGATACGCTTCTTGGAAATAGCCAACTGTAGAAAAATGAAATAAAAAATAAATGCTTATTTTACAAAAAATAACAAATAAAATAACCTCAATTCAAAAGCATAGATAACATATATTCATATATCAAAAGCAACATATTAGGAATTACAAGTTGAGAACTTAAATGTTGGATCGGAATAGAAAGTAAAACAATGACGGAGGAGAGGCTTGTTAGAGAAGTCCCTAGCAGCTTAAAGCAACTGGCTCGTTTATTAGTGAGAGGTTTTTATTCAATAGAAGATGCACTTATTGTGGATATGTTGGTGAGAAATCCTTGCATGAAAGAAGATGATATTTGTGAACTGCTCAAGTTTGAACGTAAAATGCTGCGAGCTCGTATTGCAACTCTAAAGAATGATAAATTTATTCAAGTTCGTTTGAGAATGGAGACCGGACCGGATGGAAAGGCGCAAAAAGTAAATTACTACTTCATTAATTATAAAAGTTTTGTAAATGTAATTAAATATAAATTAGATCTTATGCGTAAGAGATTAGAAACTGAAGAGAGAGATGCGACTAGTAGGGCTAGTTTTAAGTGTCCCAATTGCCTAAAAACATTTACAGATTTAGAAGCAGACCAGTTGTTTGATTTTATGAGCGGAGAATTCCATTGTACATACTGTAAGGAGGTAGTCGAAGAAGATCAGTCTGCAATTCCCAAAAAGGATTCACGCCTTCTACTTGCCAAGTTCAACGAACAACTAGAGCCTTTATATGTTTTACTTAGGGAAGTAGAAGGTATCAAGTTGGCACCCGAGGTATTAGAACCAGAGCCGGTCGATATAAACACAATCAGGGGGCTCGATAAGAAGCCTATGACAAGTGGAAGCGAAATGTGGTCGGGAGAAGCCACACGTAACTCCGGGTTTATGGTGGAAGAAACAAGAGTGGACGTTACTATTGGAGATGAATCTGATTCCACAACTGTTAATAGAAAGGAGCAGCCAATTTGGATGTCAGAATCAACAGTTATCACTAATAGCGAAAATTCCTTGGATTCTGCACGAGTCGTCGCCGAAACTATGACCGAGGAGGATAACACGCAGAACCAAAAATCCGACGATATAATGAGCGTCTTATTGGTTCACGAAAAGAAGGCGAACGTAAATACCACAAACGCCCTGAAAGGATTACAAAACGACAGCGACTCTAGTTCTGATGAAATGACCGAAATTAAAGATGACGCCGGAGAAGTTGAAACAATGGACAGCGAGGAGGAAGATGACTCTAATGTACCGGTTGTAACAGTCGGAAGCAAAACTTACAGCATAACAGATATAAACGATCAAGTGATTGCACAGATGTCACAGGCAGAAAAAGAAATTTATGTGCAAGTTTTCCAGGATTATTATTCGCATATGAATTATTAGAATTTTATTTGTTCCCTGTACCCAAACGGTAAAATAAGTTAGAAATAAATGTTTTTTTAATTACTTGTATCAATTTTACTTTTTCATCATCAGCATTTATTAAATTAAATCACTAAATAATAATAAAACAACTTATTATCTAGAAACAATAAAATGATTACGATAAAATAATAAGGCTGCTTGCTGAAAACACAAACTCGAATTTAAAATCGTCCTTGTCTGTTGTTTGTATTATTTCTATTACGCCCGCGCCCTCTTGGACCTCTGCTACGGTTCGAAGACCTACCGCGCATGCGAAACTCGTCCGGCCGGAAGTAATTTCCGCCACCGCCGTTATTTCCGCGAAAACTTCCGTTACGGTTATTGTAACCATTATTTTTAAAAACATTTCTCGGATAATTTCTGTATTCATCGTAACCCTCATTATTTCCTTCATCTTCGTAGTGCATGTTGTTATAATCTTCGTAATAATCGCCGCTCATTGCCCGGAAGTCTGAATCGGCAGGTCCAGGCCTTTGTCGCATATCTACGTCGGTATTGAGCATTTCGTTTTCTCTTCCCGTTCCCGCCAAATAGTTGGAAGGTTGTGCTAATTCGTGATCTTCTTTCGGAGGACTTTCCCACACGGGCGTTCCGCTCTTGGCGTTGGCGGTCACTTGCTGTGTTTTATTCTCATCTTCATCATCATCTAGGTAAGCATCGTTCAGATAATCATGTTCGTCCGTGTGTGGCATGACATCGTGTAGTTCTTCTATTTGTCCTGAATCGATGAATTTCTTCAACGCCGCCGGTCCTTCGGATATGGCCTGCTCCAATTTAGATCCGGCTAAAAGTTTAATTAAGATTAATTCAACAATTTAATGTCATTCAAAATTAGGAATTATTTAAAAAAAGAACAACCTTCGACTGGAATGATTTTGCCGTAAATTATAATTGCGTTGGGGGTAATTTTTTCAAGCGGTACGACTCCAGGAACATTTTCGACGATTTGAGTGAGCACTTCAGATAGACTCTGATCTTCGTCGGTTTCATTCCACTGAGCTTGAAAATTACGAGGTATAGGTTTACTGTAAGGTACTTTTTTTGATTTCGTCTTATCTTCGCTAGCGTTGGTCGCCGCTTCAAGGTCCAATCCAGGAATTTCCATGTTACCGTCTGTTAAAATCAAAGGCTCCACTTTATCTTCAGGACCCATACCGGGAATAATCGACGGCTCATCTAAATAAGTTAATAAAAAATTAATAAATAGGTAAGCGATGAGCAATAAGCATAATTACCGATATCAATATCATCGAGTCCGCTTATTCCCGGTGGCAACGTATTAAGATTATATTTATCCCTCATTTGATCACCAGGTCGATTTCTCGTCCAAAACTTGCTCGTATGGTCGTTTGAGCCGGAACATAGTATATGCCCTAATGGATGCCATGCTAATGTCCACACGATACTATCGTGTGCCTGTTCAATCGCACCTACTTCCTTGTCAGCACTGTAATTTTATTAGTTATTAATACAGGTTCATACAGTAGGACCAGCAATCAAGAATTCCAACTTAACTGACATTGAATCAAATCAACTATGCTAAATTAATTTTTTTTGAGTTTTTGAGGGGGTGTAGAGGGCAGGTGAACCTCTACATTTCATCAATTTTTTATTATCTTTCATTTGCAGCGTCGATTTTGAAAAAATTCGAAAAATTTTTTTTTTATGGAAATCGCTTTTTGTTTTTTTTCTCGAAAACTATAAAAGTTACCGGTTTCAAATTTTTACCAAAAGTAAACACCGTGGATAGACACGTTTTAAAAAATATTTGGTTAAAATCGGTTAAGTAGTTTTTTTGGAAAGTTTTGGCAAAATTTTGGTACAAATACGGTTATGAACGGCGTAATTTTAAACCGAAAATTAAAATTTTCACGGAATTTGGTGGAGGAGGTGACTGTGCAAATTTTAAGCTATTAAACGTCTCGGTGGTGCTAATAGTTTCGAAGATATTAATTATTTTGTGAAAAGTGAAAGATTTCAGACCGAAATTTTGGCTCCAAACGGAGATTTTGCATATTTTAGCTACATTTTCGGTGATAACTCGAAAACGGAAAGAGATAGCGAAGTGATTCTTTTTTTGACGTAAAGTGTATTTAAAGAGCTTTTAGGGAAGGTGCATAAAGTAGGGTTGAAATGTAATTTGAAGGGTAAATTTTACCCATAAAAATACGACTTTTAAAAACGCGATATAAAAAAATTTTTTTTCGTTATTTTTTCGAAATTTAAAATACCCTATGCGTGGGAGCTTTCGGTTCAAAGATTCTAAAGTGTTTTTAAAATTGAAAATCGGTTAAAAAGTGAGCCACTCACCCCTAAAATCAAAAGTTCGAGTTAATTTGTACGTAATTTCCCAACCCTACCAAATATAAAAAATCTGAGTAGCCTATACACTGTAAAAAATATTCCTTTTTAAAATTGCGAAAGAAAATTGCAAAAATTTTGAAAACTGCGGGAGACAGAGGGGCCCAGGTTGGACCGCATTTTAACCGATTTTTTTTTAACATTTTACGTGCGATTTTTTTCCAAGGTCCAGGGTAAAAATTTCAAGGTGCCGATTTTTTCTCTCATAATTAAATACCAAATAAGTAAAATAAAAAATATTCGAGTATTACAGGTTGTTCCAATGAAAAGTTACGAATTTTCAAAGTCCGCGAAAAACAAAGCGTCACTTTGATGGCACCAAAACGACATAAAGAGTAAACGCATCAAAAAAGCTCCCGTTTTAAGGTAAAACGTGGAATTTAGATGAGGAATAAAGCAACCGCGATTTTTTTCCTCCTGCCGAACTTCTAATCGAAGCCAAAAAGTTTTGGTACTTTTTCCTTCCGAAAAAACGGTAGAATTGTACAATTTGCGTCTCGGGGCCATGACGTCACACCTTTGCGCCGGGAGGCTTAAAAATCGGTCACGGTAATCCCAAGGATGTTAGAATAAAAGGGGTCAAGTTTCGTCGCTTCCCTTTGGAATCCGACGGAGTTGCGATTTTTCAAAGTTAACGCCGCCGAAATCCCGAAAAAAAAAGCGAGAAAAATCGACAATTTTCGGGAATTTTTTTCAAAGTGTCGGGGAGGTCCAAAAAATTTAAAATTCGAACCACACTTGGAATTAACATCCCTCTTTACATCGGAACCGGAATTCTTAAAATCGGACGAAAAAAACTACCCTTTCAGCCGCTCTTCGCAAAAAACGTCCGAATTCGGAGTAATTTCAATTAGGTTGGAATTCCTGTTTACTGACCGATCCTGTATTAAATGTTGTCAGCTGTGGCCGGTGGCGGATCCATCCTATACTCTTTAGATTCGTTAAAATATACAGGGTGAAATCGATTATTTTTAGAGCTTGTTTTTTCTCGCCACTGTAGATCCCATAGGAAGCAAAATCAACATAAGTTAATTTCAAGTTTTTATCTTAAAATTAGTCTTAGAATCGGCTTAAAAATTTTGGCGGTTTAATTTCGGCTCACCCTGTATACTATTTATATACTATTAAATAGCAAATCACTAATAGAGATCATTTCATCTGGGTAGACATGATCTGTATCTGCCACGGCCACTAATTGTCATCGGAATTTAATTACCCGACATGCCAGAACATTATGGCTCCATCGGATCCACCACTGCAGAAAAGCCCTTCGTGATGCGGATGCCAAGCAACACTCGAAGCTTCTTTCTTGTGACCACGGAAAGTTTGCATTTCTTGGCTTAAATTTCTTAAATCAAACAATTTGAGTAAGTGATCTCGTGAAGCTGTTATCAGCCAGTTTCCATTGTCATTCCATTTTAAATCCATAACAGTCGATTTATGGGCATGCCTACAATTTTTATATAGGAGTACAATATATAGGTACATAGTTTATAAAAAATAATGCAACTTACAATGTCGCCAGCGACTGTCCTGTTTTGGGATCCCACAATTTAATCGGCTGTTGGTTATCTTTACTTCCTGATATTATAAGACCTTTCTGCGGGTGCCAATGAACACATTTAACATCAGCGCCGTGGCCTAGTAAACAAAAAAAAGTACCATTTGTTGAGATGTGTTATTCATGTGAAGGTGAAAAATAATTTATACCGCGGGCAACACATTATACACACCTCTGAGTATTCTCTCCTCTTGATATCTGAAGAAATCCCATATTCTCAGAGTGCCGTCGTCCGAACAAGTGACAAATTTGCTATCCGTCGGGCTGAAGCTAAATCAACAACACATATCGTACATCCCATAATACAAATATAAAGTTACTATTATAAAATACAGGTTTTATTTGTAGTTTTTACTAGATGAATAAAAATCAACCAATGGCACTATAATAACAAGCTAGGGGAAAAAAATGTATTTCGCTATTCTTTATTTGCGTTTGAAAGAAAAAACAAAACACACAGTGGTTGTAAATTTTTATTTAAGGATGAGTAAGTATGTTGAAAAAATAAAAGACTTTTCCAAATATCTTTCGAGATGATCTACTTTCAATCTCACAAAGTAACTTGGAAAAGTGTCGCCAGGGCTCATTTGAAAATAAATTTATTGAATTTTTTTCTCCATAAATTACATGTTATCACTGCTTTTTTACTTCACATTAAATAATACTCCTATATTATCATCACAGACTAATTAAATTCTATACTCATATTATATTATATTTCATTATAAAAATTTCAGCCAAAATATTGTTAGCTCTTTGTAATATTTCCTCATTGTACGGATTTTATTAAACAGAGAAAGGAGAGGTAGGTGCCATTTATTAAAATTGATATTATTTTTACAAAATAGAGTAAAACGTATACAATTTGAATTTGTAGATACCTTATTCCACGAAGTGCTTCTTTGTGTGCCTGGAACATTTTTACGTTATTCATATTCGATTGCCAATATTTTACGTAGCCTGCATGATCTCCTGTCACCATCCAACTATCGTTGTGCGACCAAACCATCGTCCTTACAGGACTATCGTGAGCCTGCAAGAAACCAACATTTCAACTTATTACCTACTTAAAACAGCGTGCAAATCGAATTGAAAAATCTCTTACTTGCAAAATAGTCTCAAAATTGAAGGTGAGTCCGTTCCACAAGGTAAACTCCCCAGAGCTTGCGCCTGTAACCAATCTCCTTCCTTCTGGCGTCCATGCCATACAAAAAATTGGACATCTCATCTTATTCGTGGCGGTTTTAACAAACCTAGTGGTTACGCAATTAATAGGATTATCAGGATAGCTCGGAGGAGGCATCATATCAGGATAATACATCGCGTCCGGCTGCAAAGCCCGGCGGTCTCTGAAGTCTCTCTGCCACACTCGATTCTAGAAAATAGGTTAACTAATAAGAAACCAAATTTCGTTTAGGTCCTCCCTCATTTTACCTCCAAAGCTTTAATAATTGCAGAATTATAATCTACAGTTTTTCTCATAACAGACTTTCTCAGGCGTTTTCCATCAAAATCTTCAAGAGTCATATTTCCTAATGGGCCAGGTAATGGTCGAACAACGTTTAAAAAAGACCTATAATTATTTTGTCGCTGTTGTTGATTATTCCAGCCTGCTTTTTGTCCAAATATTTGGTTTTGAGAGTTGGGGGTTGTTAACATTGGCGGCGGCGGTTCCATCATGTTTGGTGGAGGCATTTGCATGCTCGGAGGTGGAGCAGATAAATTAGGGGGCGGTTGTGCAAATTCCATTATATTAATATTCACAATCTACCTAATAGATCAACGACATTAGCCTTTTAAAACTCGCAATGCTTATTAAACAAAAATGTGTATCAAGAGGACCGAAAAAAAGATAACTAAAAACACTCGACGATTGACAGCTGACGGAAAAGAAAACTTACAACTTTTCTTGAAATTGGAGAATTATTCGTTTAAAATTACTTTTACAACGCTGACTAATATAAAACACCAAATTAATACATTTTATTAGCAAACTTTCTTTATCAAAATTCACAAATTTATATAAGTCAACTCAAACAAAATTGGGTAAGTAATTGACAATTGTCGAGTAGCCATTTTCGTTTATTTACAAGTGTCAACTGTCAAGTCATATAAATGTGACGCCCTCTAGCAGTAACAGGTAAAAGCACTGATACTGAAAGTGCTTTATCTTCACTCCTAGATGTCGCAACCATTAAATAATAAAATAGTTTTAATAAATGGTCTCCAATAACAAAGAAAAGCGTGTACTAAACCCCTGCACGCTTTCAGATCACATGAAAAATTGCATTTCCATTTTCACAATAATTTGGAGTTTTCTGATTTAATATACAGGGTGAGGATTGTGGTTTGATATGTAGGCAACCAAATTTGCAGGTTGGTACAACTACAAATTTAAAAAGAAAACCCCCTAGTAAACAATGGCGTAGCAAATATTTTTTTCAAAATAAATATAATAATCATACAAACTTAATTTATAAAGATTTTGTGTTTTTAAAAATAAAAAACGTAGATTTGGCTTTCGAATTTTACAACAAATGTCAAATGTTGAAAATTATGACTTTCATTTTCGAGGCAGATGATAACACATGAACTTGAAACAAACAAATTCCCCATATTTTTAGGTAGGAAATTTGAATTCACCACAATCATTTTAGCTCACCCTGTATGTTGCTAAAAACAATAAAAATTGCAGCAATAAATAGTTGAAACATTGATTTGTTCGAAATATTTTTGAAATTTGAAAAAATCTTAAGTTTAAAGCTTTTTATGCAGCTAAACGTGATGACATGTAAAAATTCCTATATAAAACATGAGTTTAGACTCATATCGAATTTATGTAGTTACTAAAAACAATAAAAAATAACAATTGCAGCAATAAATAGCTGAAACATTGCTTTATTCGAAATATTTTTGCAATTTGAAAAAATCTTAAGTTTAAAGCATTTTATGCTGCAAAACGTGATGACATGTAAAAATTCTTATATAAAACATGAGTTTAGACTCGTTTTAGCGAATTTATGTCGTTACTAAAAACAATAAAAATTGCAGCAATAAATAGCTGAAACATTGATTTATTCGAAATATTTTTGAAATTTGAAAAAATCTTAAGTTTAAAGCTTTTTATGGTGCAAAACGTGATGACATGTAAAAATTCCTATATAAAACATGAGTTTAGACTCATTATAGCATAATAAAAAATTTATTCTGTTAAACATTTCGAATTACATAATAATAAATAACCTAAAAGAAACACTTGAGTAAATATACAATTATAACTAGATACATAAATCCACTAGTAAGATTAAATATTTAACTGCAGAATAGGATAGATAATCACATACTGGTTTATTAATTAAATTCCCGATCTCGAAGAACTGCTGGAGCTACCAATGTCCAACCATATAGGACTACGCATAACCAACTAGATATTGCTTTCACCCACATTGAAGCCGCATTAGCGTTAAGAGTTTTTAATGTAGAATTTGGTCTAAAAGAAAATATTTATGAAACTTTTTTTTTACAAAGATTAGTAGAAATGGAAAAGGCTTAAGTACTTACTTATACCAATTAGTCAATGTCATCATAATATAAAGTGTGGCTAAAGCAAAAACGATGTGGAAGAAACTCCAGTTATAAGCAAGGCTCTCTTCTTCGTTATCCCAAACTTTTTTCCCACCATCTCCTCTTTCACCACCATCTGAACCTGAGATTGGAATATAGCCAGACTTAGTACTTTCTATATTATAACCACGATGAAAGTGAGAAGAGTAAAAAAAATAAAACAAAAATTATACAGCGATAATTAAAATAAAAATAACAATCTACAAAAAATAAAATTTGAAATAATAAAACGAGCTACTATTTCAATGCTTGCACCTATAATAAATGTAGTTAATGAACAAAAAATTATCGTTTAATTTTTTTACAGAAATAAATATTTCCATACCTTCATTTTCAACAAGATTGAGATCTGCACTTCCTCGGACTGTTAAAATATAAATTTATTAGTAAACCACAAGAAATAAAGCAGTTACAATAACATATTTATGTACAACAGCTTAAAAAACAAGAACACTAAATTTCTAAATAATTATTTTAACTCATAAGAATAGATTTTTGGAAAATTTTAAAATGCAAGTTTGATTATTTCAAATTAAATTTTAATTAAATAATTTTTAATAAAAAAAATTTAATGAAAATTTTGCAGAAAAAATAAAAAATTAGTTATTTAGTAGTGCACTAACCTGCGCCGTTATCCTTAACAAGAACATGCTCACTCATTGTAATCTTTGATGATTTACTTGCGGATCTAAGAGAAGAGTACAGTACACAAGCCATCCAAACAATAAGCCCAATTATGCTTTCTGTGTCAAAACCCATTTGTGTGCTGGAAGCAGTGTGACCGGCACCAACAATTCCTAATAATCCAGGATTACAATCAGAATCTGTAATAATTGAGTTAATAAAATTAATAAAAATGTTGGGTTAAAAATATACCTGGCGAATTGGAAACTGTAGACCAAGTCAAATACGTAACATACAACGATACAATTGATGACTGTAATAAACCTGATCTAGGTAATTTTTCTTGTACAGCGGGTAAAACTGAGACAATACTGATGAAAAAGCACAAAATTAAATTAATCGAAATGAAGAATTTATTTAAACTGCAATCATCAGACTAAAAATAAAAAAGACATCAATATTAATTTTTTGGGAGCATTAATTATGTTTACCTTAGTGAAAAATACGTATAATAAAACGACTCCAGTGATTGTTAGTGCATAATTTAAAAATGTAATTCCAAGTAAAGCTGCATACCAACCCTTAGATTCTGAATCTTCATAATTACCAACCCAAGCCTCGGCCCAAGTATGAGCAAAATCAACAATTAATATTAATTGGATCAAGATGAAGAGAAAACCACCAATCATTCCAAAATACATCCAAGTTGGACCAAAATTTCCTTCAGGAATGAAAAAGGCTCCTATTACTCCTCCAATTAAAATCAGATATTTTAACCCCCAAAATCTAAATTATTTAAAAAATTAATTATTTTTTAGCAGTGTCAGCTAAAAATGATCAAAGTTCAATTTTTGCAATAGTCGGAAAATTTGAGCACTTAAAATACAATATAATTCAAGAAATCGACGATTTTCTCAAGTTTTTCTTGGAATTTTCCTCCGGAAATTGTAACACTGATAAATGATAGTGCTATACATGATTGTATAAAATTTTGTAAAAATGTTTATAAAAATAAAAAAGTTAATAAGTTTTTTCCAACTAAAGCCCAAAAAAGGTGAATAAAATACAAAATAATTCAAGAAATCGACGATTTTCTCAAGTTTTTCTTGGAATTTTCCCCCGAAAATTGGTACACTGATAAATGATAGTACCATACATGATTGTATAAAATTTTGTAAAAATGTTTAGAAAAATAAAAAAGTTATTAAGTTTTTTCCAAGTAAAGTCCCAAAAAGGTGAATAAAATACAAAATAATTCAAAAAATCGATAATTTTCTCTAGTTTTTCTTGGAATTTTCCGCCAAAAATTGGTACACCGATAAATGATAGTATCATACACGATAGTACAAAATTTTGTAAAAATGTTTATAAAAATAAAAAAGTTATTAAGTTTTTTCCAACTAAAGTCCCAAAAAGGTGACAAAATAATTCAAGAAATCGACGATTTTCTCAAGTTTTTCTTGGAATTTTCCGCCGAAAATTGGTACACTGATAAATGATAGTACCATACACGATTGTATAAAATTTTGTAAAAATGTTTATAAAAATAAAAAACTTATTAAGTTTTTTCCAACTACAGTCCCAAGAAGGTGAATAAAATACTGTTAAGCTTACCCATTTTGTATTCCACCTCTAGGGTCTTTAGAATGTTTAACACCTATCATAATTGCTGACATTAAAACAAAGAAGCAAGTTAGGATGAAGCATATTCGGTAAACAGCTAAATAACCAACGGCTTCGCTACAATTAAAAACCACTGAATCCGGCAAGTAATTCGAGGTACCATTATTACAGAATGGAACCTATAAATCAAATTAATTTAGGGTAAAGTCTAGAATAATTTTTATTTTTCACCTTCCGAAGAACATCTTGCAGCCCAGGCGATAGTGTAATGCAAGCGACTACGGTTCCTATTAGAAGCATTAGTGCATACATAATTCGAGTTGAAGTAGAATTCCGGCATGATGGACATGCGGAGCAGCATAATGAACATGCTGCACTACCACAGCAACACGCCAACTGAAATTAAAAATTTAATAACATCAAAATTTATCAAATCATGATGTAAGATTGCGCAACATACAACTTAATATTTATCAGCAGTTATTGATTAAATACAACACTAATCGAGTTAATGTATTTATATAAGAACCAATTATCAATTAATTTTACCTGAGCTGCAGTGCATAAACCCAAAACGGCCCCCATCACTTAATTTTTCGGATGGCAACTACTTATTTATTTTTAAAACTTAACCACTTTCAATGATATCTGCAAATTAATAATTATTTAGTATTTATTAACATTGGTGATTAATAAGTTTCTTCTTGTTTATTTTTATTATTGGAAACAAAGAATGAAGTCTTGTCAATTTGACATTTGACAAAAACTACGTCATTAATTGGCGTGAAGGTAGTTTCTAATCAAACTTTGTTTTTAAAAATAAATAAATTACCCTTTATAAATTGAGATAATTTGCTAAAATATTTTTTGTACGACCAATTATAATCTGATTATTGTTTTTGGTTTGTAACATGCAAAGAGTAACATGTAAAATGTGTAAAACGAACGCAGATTAGCCATAGAACTACAGTTCTATGGAATTACCGTTTCCTACTATGGGTGCGTTCCACCAAAGACTCGCAATGCCTACGACGACCGCAAAGTCGTTCCACATACGACCGCGGTTGTTTCTTTCGTGCATAAAACCGATATCGATGGCGACCGCAAGAAGCTCACATCGACCGTATTTATTCGTGGGTTTCTGTGCTCGTTTGTTGAATGGTTACGTTTTGAGCTAGTGGAACGGGAAAATTTTGCGGTCGTGGTTATGACTTGAGTTGCTGCAATCGAAGTGCTGTACTGCTTATAAAGCAAAGACAACACACTTTCTCGGAGTAGAATTTAATTTATCTTTGCTTTATAAGCAGTACAGCACTTCGACTGCAGCAACTCAAGTCATGGTTCGCCATGACGAAGAGTAAGCAGAATGGTATGCTGATGAGTCCGAATGAGGACGAAACACGTGTCCATGTCTCTGCTGCTCTTGAGTTGTTGCAATCGACTCTGATTAATGGATAATTAAGAAGAGCGTCCTTCCGGCATTTTTGCTGTTTGAAAAAGTGACCTAATTTACTTTCTCTTAAAAAAAATCACCATTTTATAAATAATTTTCACTCAAACAAAATAAATTAATAACAAAATTAATTACACTAATGATTCATTAAAAAGTTTTTTTATCGTTTTTTAATAGAACCAAACTTAACTTAATTTCAGTAAAAAAATAAAATGCAAGTAGAGTGGGATTTGAGGAGGGTGGCGTATTTTCAACACGACTGAATAGCTTAATGTCTTTCGTCTTTGCCTAAATGGAACACCCTGTATTTATCTATTGCTAGTTTCACATCAAATTTTAAACGTTGCATTTCTATATTTCTATGATTTTAACCGTCAGTCAGTTTGACGAAAGTTTTTGTTTTATGTAAATAAATAAGTTAAATGTGTGAAAAATGTTTATATTTGTAAAGAAAATTGGAAAATTAGAACCTTAGTTTATTTAAAATAGTGATGTTATCATAATTTTGAAATTTTAACTCTTAAAAAGGAGAATGTTGCTTGTTTACGTCGTAAAACTTCAGGTTTGGAGGTTATTTTTAAAAACATGTCAATAAATGTAACTGTAACAAATCACCCTATAAGTGTTAAAAGGGGACGTGTAATAAACACTGACCATTATTCGAATGGAGATTTTCAAAAAAGAAGACGAATACGATTAGAACAAGTAAGAAATATTTGATTAAACACCCTCGTAAATCGCTTGCATCTTCTGATTCTAAACCATCGTTTTTCTATGAATAATTTGTGAACATATTGATTAACCTAGGTATAATTCTTTTGTGTAGGTGAGACAACAGTCGAAAGACATTGCAGAGAAAGTGCGTAATCGAGTAAAGAAAGCGACATCATCTGAACAAGGTGATATTGAAAAAGAAGGCAAGCTAAAGCTTCAAGAATGGCAAAATAAAAAGTTGCAAGGACTTCAAAATCAATATCGTCAGTGCATAAAGGATATAGGTTTGGGTCATACTCAAGCTGTAATTGAAGATGCTGAAGAACGAGCTGAGCTGGAAAATCAAGAACGTATAAACACCGAAAAGGCTATTGAAAGAGGCAACATCGCAGCAGAAAAATTAAAAAAACCAATTCCTGAACCTAAACGAAAAATTCCTATAGTTATCAGTCCTAAAAAGCAAAGAATAAATGTGAAGGATGGTAGCAAGAAACCGATTGTGCAAAATGTACTGGATATTAACATTGATTTAAATGCAGAAAATGTTGACAAAAATTTGACAGTTGAAGAAGACAATCAACCAATTTCCGAGTTAAGTTTTGGTAGTTCAAGCAATAAATCACCTCGAATGAGTCCGAACAAGCAACCACCACTTAAAACACCTTTAAATTCAGCAAGCCCTTTGAAAGCCTTGAAATCTTTGAAGGAGTTTGATGTTTTTGGATCCAACTTTACCAGCAATCAAGGTAAATTCAAATTTTTATAAGTTTTAATTTACAAATTGTTTAAGTTTATATTATCCCGATTATATCAAGGATATAGAGTTTACGAAAAAAATTTACAATTGCAAATTTTTTGGGGAATAAAAAAATTTTGAGTTGCATCATGTTAATTGGTTTTAAAACAATAAAATTCAGCGCTTGATTTTAAAATTCTCTTGATATTTGTGGTTTTGGTCATTACTTTTTTTCCACAGGAGTTTTTTTTAAATTTCTTTTTTTCGTACACAGATGAGTTTTGTGGCTACCAATTTCTTCTTTTTTTGTTTTGGTAACTCAAACCAAATACTTATACGGCAGCAGTAAAACGGGCTTTTTACAAAAAAACGTTCGTTTAAAAAAACTTAATAACTTTTTTATTTTTATAAACATTTTTACAAAACTTTGTACAATCGTGTATGGTATTATCATTTATCAGTGTTACAATTTTCGGCGAAAAATTCCAAGAAAAACTTGAGAAAATCGTCAATTTCTTGAATTATTTATATTTTATTCGCCTTTTTTGGGACTTCATTTGGAAAAAAACTGAATAACTTTTCTATTTTTATAAACATTTTTACATAATTTTGTACAATCGTGTATGGTACTATCATTTATCATTGGTACAATTTTCTGCGGAAAATTCCAAGAAAAACTTGAGAAAATCGTTGATTTCTTGAATTATTTGTATTTTATTCGCCTTTTTTGGGACTTTAGTTGGAAAAAACTGATTAACTTTTTTATTTTTATAAACATTTTTACAAAATTTTGTACAATCGTGTATGGTACTATCATTTATCATTGGTACAATTTTCGGCGGAAAATTCCAAGAAAAACTTGAGAAAATCGTTGATTTCTTGAATTATTTGTATTTTATTCGCCTTTTTTGGGACTTTAGTTGGAAAAAACGGAATAACTTTTTTATTTTTATAAACATTTTTACAAAATTTTGTACAATCGTGTATGGTACTATCATTTATCATTGGTACAATATTCGCCGAAAAATTCCAAGAAAAACTTTGGGACTTTACTTGGAAAATACTTAATAACTTTTTTATTTTTATAAACATTTTTACAAAATTTTGTACAATCGTGTATGGTACTATCATTTATCATTTGTACAATTTTCGCCGGAAAATTCCAAGAAAACTTGAGAAAATCGTTGATTTCTGGAATTATTTGTATTTTATTCGCCTTTTTTGGGACTTTAGTTGGAAAAAACTGATTAACTTTTTTATTTTTATAAACATTTTTACAAAATTTTGTGCAATCGTGTATGGTACTATCATTTATGATTTGTACAATTTTCGCCGGAAAATTCCAAGAAAACTTGAGAAAATCGTTGATTTCTTGAATTATTTATATTTTATTCGCTTTTTTTGGGACTTCATTTGGAAAAAACTGAATAACTTTTCTATTTTTATAAACATTTTTACAAAATTTTGTACAATCGTGTATGGTACTATCATTTATCAGTATTACAAACTTATGATTTGTACAATTTTCGCCGGAAAATTCCAAGAAAACTTGAGAAAATCGTCGATTTCTAGAATTATTTTGTATTTTATTTACCTTTTTTGAGACTTTAGTTGGAAAAAACTTAAATTACGTACTAAAACAAAAAAAGGAGAAATTGGTAGCCACAAAACTCATCTCTGTACCAAAAAAGGAAATTTTAAAAAAGCTCCTTTCGAAAAAAAATTACGACCAAAACCACAAATATCAAGAGAATTTAAAAATCAAGCGTTTAAATCACCTTAAGGACAAATTACCAAAATGGTGTCAATTATAGTAATTTTGAAAATTCACAAAAAACAAAAAGTTACTATTGTTAATACACTTTCAAAATCGCTATTTTTTTGTCTTGAAAATATTAATTATTAATGAAGGTTCTGATTTTGAAAGGTTTATACAAGAGGTAGAAATGAAACATGGTTTTCAGGTTAAACTGTCAAAATTTTGTCCCAACTTTTACAAATTCTACATAATACCAAAAATGATTTGATTAAATTAATTCTAGGCACGGAGGTAACTTTGGGGGGTAAAAAATGTGAGGAAAATTCTGCGGAAATCATGGATACTCGAATATCTGAAAGAATTAAAAACCGTAGGTTGAATAATATAGAAGTTGAAGTAACTTGTAATCGAGAAATTTTAAGTGATAGATGTAAGAGTTGCAATAGGCACAATGAGGAAAAATTTGTTTCGAGGCACTTGATTCAAGACACTCATAAATGTTGTTGTTGCAAATTTTGTGATGTAACACCTGCAGAGGTTTTTTGCAAATGTAAGTGTAATCAAATTGCAGAAGTTACAACAGGGACAGGAATTTTGCACGGTCTGCCAACAAAAAGAAGTGTTAGTTTAAAAACTACTGATACGTTAAAATCATGTAAAAGGGACTTTAATAAGGTGCCTTATTATGATCATAATAATCGATTTCATAAAGAAATTCTTACAGATAATTGTAATATGCGTAAAATTTCTAATGATAGCATAGAAGTTTGTTTGAATAGTGATGAAAGCGAGACTGCTTTTAACGAAATTAATATTAGGCATGATAAAGAGGCTCTAGATCGAGGTAAAAAAGCGATTCGTAAAGAAATGCTTGAAAAACAATTCAAAAATTTGATGGAAAAATTACCAGTTTTACAAAGACAAGAAAGAATCGCTTCATTAAACCCTAAAAAAGATAAATATCATTTATCACAATCGAGATTAAAAGAGAAGGAGAAAAAAGAACAAGAAAAGCTTGAAAGTGCTTTCGAACAATTAGTACCTAATGTAATAACCATTGAAGAAAATAAAACAAAAAATCCAAAAATTTTTTGGAAAGATTGTGATGATAAAAATGTTAGTGATGACAATTTATCAAGTGATCAAATTTGTTTATGTGATAACACCGAAGATGGTTCTTTAAAGAAATTATTATCGAAATTGAAGAAGCAAAAAGAGTTGCTTATAAAAGAAAAAGAAACTTTACCAAGCACTAGTAATATATTAAGATTAATCGATAATCTCGAGACTGATATTGAAAATATTGGTCATAAAAAAACGAAAACACCCAAGAAAAAATTGGTCAAAAAAAGTGATGAATCGATCATTAAAACACCATCTAAATCTTCTAGAAAAATTTCTTCTTCCTCTTCAAGCGATTCCTTAAGAAAAAGTGCTTCGAAAGTAAGAAAACCGAGTACTCCATGTTCCCCATTACAAAAACAAAAGAATAAACATAAGTTACGACGTGATGTGCTTATTTTGCAGAATATGAGCACACAAACTAGCCCTAATGTGGCGGTTAAGTCGAATGACAATAAGTCTTCAACATCAATTAGAAGTGATAACTCGGTAGAACCGGAAAAACTTTGTGAAATATTAATTAAAATACAGGAAAATGAAGCACCTAATATAGTTGTTAAAAGTCCTCAAAAATTACCTCTAAACGAAACTAAAGAATCCAACAATTGGAAGGAGCAGTTGAGTAAAAATGATACAAATTATACATCGAGCACTACTTATTATAGCCCTCCTGATTTTACAAGGGAGCAAAATATCGTGCAATTATTAAATAAAAAACCTCAACAAATGAACATGAATTATTATAAAAATGGTGTAAAAAATATTAAAAATGGCACCAAAAATGTTGATCCACGTTTAACTACTTTAGTTCGAAAATTATTACAAATGTCAAAAGGTAGCATCGAAAACTTGCAAGTTAGTGGTGTTAGTGAAGTATCAACTCCTAATACAAGTGTAATTAATGTTGCTACTAACTACCAAGCAGAACAAATTACTACAAAAAGTAATGATGAATTAGATAATCGTTATAAAGAAACTACTTTAAATAGTAATAATAGTACTGTTACGCAAACAATAACTGAAGCAAATTTAAGAACATTAATTAACAAAATTAATTCGCAAACACAAAATAGTAATAATTCTAAACCGAAAGAGGACGATTTAAGTTCCATACAAAAAAATGGTAATCAATCTGTAAGATTTCAAGCAAATCAAAGCCAGCAAACGTCTTTTTACGATTTAGAAATTAATTACCCAGAAGTGGCACAACAATACTCAAAAATTGCAACCAATTGTCAAGAGCGTATTAAAAACCTTTCAGAATTAATTCAACGCGTACGCACAGAACAAAAAGAAATGTTAAGCTCAACCAATTCAAGTGGTAGTGAAAAAAATGTTTCAATTACCCAATACTATAATTTACCCCTAAACGTAACACCTGAAGTTTTACATGACGAAAAGTTACAACAAAAAGAACTAACACAAAAATTACTACAAATTAATTTACACGAAACGAAACATCATTCACCACCTAAAAATGTTTCTAACGACGAGCTTGATCCTGAAATAATCAGTAGATACTTAAAATTATTGAATAATAGCATCAATTCAAATGACGTCGATTCAAATCCTCCATTAATGCTAGATATTCCAAAACTACCGAAATTGCAACAAACAAACGATAACAATCGTAAACGCCCACCTACAGCAAAAATTATAAAAAAATTAGACATTCAACCTCATGAATTATCAACAATACAAGAAGCCGATAGTATCCGCCACCAATCCAAAAGCCCTGAAAGTAAAAAAACAAGCCCTTACAAACAAATCACTGAAATTAAATTACAAACTGAAACCAAGAAAAGTACAGAAATTGATTTTACTAAATTAATTGATAAATTGCTTGGCGAGCAAAAGAAACCGCTGGAAAAATCACCGAAACAATCAGTAAGCACAGATACGTCATCAGAAAATTTAGATGTTGCGGCGATGTTAAAAACAATAGGATTAGATTGGGCGGTGACAACAGCTCGCAAAACACAAGAAGCGTTAGCACAACACTCAACCTCCTCCTCTTCAGGAAAATTATCTAGCTCTCCCCAAGCACCTCGCAAGCAACGCAATATATCTACAAGCACCAGCAAAAGTGATACCAATATTTCACCATACCTCAGAGACTTTAATAACATTTCAAGCATTTGTGTTAACGAAACATTGAATAATCACCACAGAACTTCAACACCTGTTAATGAAAGTGCAAAAAAAACTAACCAACCCCTATTTACAGGGGAATCGGATATCAGTCCTGTCGACGAGAAACAGGCTAGTGATCATCAATTTGTTAGCTTGTTAAATAATTCACCTAATGATTCATCGGATGATGATTGACAATAGAAACTATTTTTAATATGTATTTTGATTAAAACTTTAGGAAAAAATTTTATTGTTGATTGTTTTATTTTAATAAATAAATTTTAGGACTACAGTTTTTTTTATATTTTTGATGGAGTAGGAATTTAGTTCTTCTTGAAGTCAAAAAACTACGACTTGTTACAATCTTTTTGAAGAATTGTATTTTTCGTTTCCCACTCGGAAGTGGTAACTTTAAAAGGTTTTGATATGTTTCTAAACTTGGTCTGATTTGAGGAAATAGCAAGTTGGTGTTTTCTTGGTGTTGTATGTTGTGTTTACGTTTATGTTTCTGTGCCCTTTAGTAACACGCTATTTAGTGCAAGTAAATAAATAAAACAGTTTTGTCACTCAAAAAAAATGAAAGGCATTGTATGTATGTGTTCTTGAATTTACTTGGATCTTCCTCAGATTTCTTAGAATTTCTTAAGACTTCCTAAGAATTCCTTATAGTAGACCAGGAATCAAAAAATTAAAAAATCAGTCATTTTTTCAGATTTAATTTTTTTAATCGAAAAGAAAAAAATATAATTGCTCAATATTTTTATGTTTTATTGCACATACAGTCTTTAGTAAAACTGCATAAAATGTTTCTTCAAAATCAGACCAGGAGTCAAATAAATTAAAAAAAGAATGAAAAAAATCAGTTACTTTTTCACATTTTATTTTTTTAATTGAAAACAAAAAAAAATTAAGGGCTTAATTTTTTTATATTCTGTTACACATACAGTCCTTAGTAAAACTACATAAAACTTTTTTTTGAAAATCAGACCAGGAATTAAGAAATTAAAAAAATCAATCATTTTTTCAGATTTAATTTTTTTAATCGAAAACAAAAAAATTTAATTGCCTAATTTTTTTATATTTTGTTGCACATACAATCCTTAGTAAAACTGCATAAAAAGTTTTTTCAAAATCAGGCCAGGAGTCAAATAAATTAAAAAGAGAATGAAAAAATCAGTGACTTTTTCACATTTTATTTTTTTAATCGAAAACAAAAAATGTAAGGTCTTAATTTTTTTATATTTTGTTACACATACAGTCCTTAGTAAAACTACATAAAAAGTTTATTGAAAATCAGACCAGGAATAAAAAAATTAAAAAATCACTCATTTTTTCAGATTTAATTTTTTTATTCGAAAACAAAAAAATGTAATTGTTCAATTTTTTTATATTTTGTTGCACATACAGTCCTTAGTAAAACTGCATAAAAGGTTTTTTCAAAATCAGGCCAGGAGTCAAATAAATTAAAAAAGAATGAAAAAAATCAGTCACTTTTCCCATTTTATTTTTATAATCGAAAACGAAAAAATGTAAGGGCTTAATTTTTTTATATTTTGTTACACATACAGTCCTTAGTAAAACTACATAAAAAGTTTTTTGAAAACCAAACCTGGAATCAAAAAATTAAAAAATCAGTCATTTTTTCAGATTTAATTTTTTTAATCGAAAACAAAAAAAATTAATTGCTCAATATTTTTATATTTTGTTGCACATACAGTCCTTAGGGAAACTGCATAAAAAGTTTTTTCAAAATCAGACCAGGAGTCAAATAAATAAAAAAAGAATGAAAAAATCAGTCACTTTTTCACATTTTATTTTTTTAATTGAAAACAAAAAATTGTAAGGGCTTAATTTTTTTATATTTTATTATACATACAGTCCTTAGTAAAACTACATAAAAAGTTTTTTGAAAATCAGACCAGGAATCAAAAAATTATAAAAAAATTAAAAAATCAGTCATATTTTCTGATTTAATTTTTTTAATCGAAAACAAAAAAATTTAATTGCTCAATATTTTTATATTTTGTTGCACATACAGCCCTTAGTGAAACTGCATAAAAAGTTTTTTCAAAATCAGGCCAGGAGTCAAATAAATTAAAAAAGAATGAAAAATATCAGTCACTTTTTCACATTTTATTTTTTTAATTGAAAACAAAAAATTGTAAGGGCTTAATTTTTTTATATTTTGTTACACATATAGTCCTTAGTAAAACTAGATAAAAAGTTTTTTGAAAATAAAACCAGGAATCAAAAAATTAAAAAATCATACATTTTTTCAGATTTAATTTTTTTAATCGAAAACAAAAAAATTTAATTGCTCAATATTTTTATATTTTGTTGCACATACAGTCCTCATGGAAACTGCATAAAAAGTTTTTTCAAAATCAGACCAGGAGTCAAATAAATCAAAAGAGAATGAAAAAAATCAGTCACTTTTTCACATTTTATTTTTTTTATTGAAAACAAAAAATTGTAAGGGCTTAATTTGATATATTTTGTTACAAATACAGTCTTTAGTAAAACTACTTAAAAAGTTTTTTGAAAATCAAACCAGGAGTCAAAAAAGAATTAAAAATTCAGTAATTTTTTCAGATTTAATTTTTTTAATCGAAAACAAAAAAATGTAATTGCTCAATTTTTTATATGTATTTTGTTCCACATACAGTCCTTAGAAAAGCTGCATAAAAAGTTTTTTCAAAATCAGACCAGAAGTCTAATAAATTAAAAAAGAATGAAAAAAATCAGTTACTTTTTGACATTTTATTTTTTTAATCGAAAACAAAAAAATGTAAGGACTTAATTTTTTTATATGTGTTACATATACAGTCCTTAGTAGAACTACATAAAAAGTTTTTGAAAACCAGACCAAAAATCAAAAAATTAAAAAAATCAGTTATTTTTTTAGATTTAATTTTTTTAATCGAAAACAAAAAAATGTAAATGCTCATTTTTTTTATATTTTGTTGCACATAGTCCTCAGTAAAACTGTATAAAAAAATTTTCAAATCAGACCAGGATTTTAAAAATGTAAAAAAAACTTTTTCAGATTTCTTCAGTTTTCCTGTGTGTATTTCTTGACTCTGGCCTGATTTTGAAAAAAACTTTTTATGCAGATTTACTAAGAACTGTATGTCTAATAAAATATAAAAAAATCGAGCCCTGAAATTTTTTTGTTTTTGATTAAGAGCATTCACAGCTAACCTAAAAATTAAAAAACAACTTCTCATTTTTTTGATTTATTTTTAAATATATAAATTTTATTTTTTGGTTGAAAATTAAGTTACATTAATTCTTAGATGTTTAAAGTTCGTTTTTGTTTCTATTTTTTATTTTTTTTTTATAAAAAAATTTAAAATTAAAATAGAAACAAAAACCAACTTTAAACAACTAAGAATTATTGTAACTTAATTTTCGACCGAAAATAAATTAAAAAAAATAAATTTAAAAAATGAAAAGTAGTTCTTAAATTTTTAGGCAACCAAAATTACACGTGAATGCTCTTAAATAAATAAAATCTAAAAAAGTGACTGATTATTTTCATTCTTTTTTTAAATTTTTTGACTTCTGGTCTGATTTAGAAAAAACGTCTTATGTAGATTTAGTAAGGACTGTATGTGTAACAAAATATAAAAAAATTAAGTCCTTGCATGTTTTTTGTTTTCGATTAAAAAAATAAAATGTTAAAACTGGCTGATTTTTTTTATTCTTTTTTAATTTATTTGACTCCTGGTCTGATATTGAAAAAACTTTTTATGCAGTTTTACTAAGGATTGTATGTGCAAAAAAATATAAAAAAATTGAGCAATTAATTTTTTTTGTTTTCGATTAAAAAAATAAAATCTGAAAAAGTGACTGATTATTTTCATTCTTTTTTAAATTTTTTGACTTCTAGTCTGATTTTGGATAAACTTTTTATGTACATTTAGTAAGGACTGTATGTGTAACAAAATATAAAAAAAGTAATTTTTTTTGTTTTCGATTAAAAAAATAAAATCTGAAAAAGTGACTGATTTTTTAAATTCTTTTTTAAATTTTTTGACTCTTTCATATTCAATTAAAATTATTTTTCTGAAGATCCCTGAAGGGTTTCAAATAATGTACTGGAGAGCCCCATTTTCGGGACACCCTGTATTTAATGTAATTTAGTGTAAAAGCTGTAAAAAAATCGAGTGTAATTTAAATAAATAATAATAATAATGAGCACCTATAAAAGTTGGAATTTTTGGAGTTTCTGATAGTATCAAATTCTTATGTGTATACTTGGTTGCCTACATTAAAAACTCGTTATTAAAAAAATAATTTAAATATAAAAATTAGTAATATTTTTTTTAACTATATTTACATTTTTATATCAAAATAAAAATAATTCTAAAAAATGATTTGAGTTGGGCATTGGCATTTGAGAATTTAAATTTTTTAATATCTCAAAAACCAAAAAGTTTTTTTTTTCTAATTATTGTAAATTTAGATGATGATTGGAATTGGTATTGTGTTTAAATCTGGGAAGTAAAATAGATAATCAAATAAAAGGTAAGCGATTGTATAATTTAAATGTAGGTATAATTTTATGAGTGTCCCTTCTGCATTTAATTATTTTTGGTAGTTATCGCTTGGTTGTATCTAATTTCAGAAGCATTCGAAACGAGACGAGACAATTTATAATAAAAAAAAAGCGCAGGACGCACGACGAAATCTCTTATCAAAGATTTAAACGATCTTCAAGACGAACACAATCATTGACGACTTTCGGAGGGCAACGTTCCCCTACTAAATTTATTGCTGACAGTCGCATACCTGTATCAGTCCAACTCCAAATCTGTAAATACTGGCCCTCGAGAATTCAACATTTTCTTTTTTATCAACTACTCCCAGGATTTCATCTCCCATCGCTATTCACTCACTATTAACAGCACAAGCTCATCCGATCCGATCCTCTTCATTTCATGCATTCTAAATCACAAAACTCAATAATAATTTAATGAATGCAATCGTTGCCATTTAAATTAGTTATTTTAAAACAGTTGCTTTACCTTTAATTAAGCAGGAATTACAAGAAAGGTCGCATAAAAGAATTTTAACATCGATTCAGGTAAGACTTGTCTTGTTTTATTCGGACAGCTCACTTTTATTTTAACTGCTTTATAATTGGCAATTGCTTTTGATTTCTTCTGCTTTATAAACAACCATTACGTATTTATTTTTAATCGAAATCAAAACAACAAATAAAATTCTTTAATTAAATTACAAAACACCTCTAAATCATATATTTTTTTGATAAAAACATTGTAGCACTTTGAGCGCCCAAAAATGACATTTCCACTAAAGTTAGACTTACAAAATTAGTTTCATTAAAAAATCTAGACAATTTTCTATAAAATAGATTTATTTATATATATTTTTCTCATAGGACCTTTTTTGAAAATTGATTATAAAAAATACTCATTTTTGGTGTATAAAAAAATTCTAAAAACTGTTAGTTTTGATAAGAGTATAACAACATTTTTGGGCTTAAATTAAAGATTAGGGTATAATCTATAATACGAAAGTCTAAAATTAATCATGGGCCAAAAAATAAATTAAATAGAACCAATTGAAGTTAAAGTTGTTTTTTGGGGAAATTTTTAATCGTACTTTAATGACCTAAAAAGGGCATTTATAGTAAAGATATGATTATAAAATAAGTCTTATTATAAAATTTGGTTAATTTTTTATAAAATGGATCATTTAAAAAATAAAATTCGCGATGGGACCTTTTTTGAAATCCCATTTAAAAATTTTATTAAAAATTATTTTTTTGATAAAAGTTTTGTATGCACTTTGAACGCCAAAAAATGATATTTCCAGTGAAGCTAGATTTAAAAAATTAGTTCTATTATAAAATATAGACAATTGAGAGAAAATAATGTCCAAAATGTTCTGTTTTGTTTGGATATATATTTAGGAGTAGTTTATTTTAATTAGATTAAATTTTTTGCAGGAGGTATTTTTTATATTAAGGGACAAAAGTTGTGCAGCGAATAACGCCAATTTTGTAATATGAATAAAACGTGCCTCAAGAAAAACGTATTTTAAGTGCCCAATTTGCCTTACAAGGTTTTCAATTAAAATGTATCGTATTCATGTTGTTATAATTAAAATTCCTTGCATTATATAAATGATCGCGTGGCTCGCTAATTAATTACCAAACGATTCTCTATCTTGATTGCACTCTCAACTTGCTTCTTTTTTAACTTAATTTACAATAATAATAACACAAGTTTTACCATATAATATATTACATATAAATTATCGTAACATTGCAGCATCTTCTTCAGCACTGGAAATATCGCGATCACTTTCACGAGAGCTGTAATCCACGCTGACAATCTTCCTTTTTCTTCTAGTATTCCCGTAATTTACAGACCTAATAAACTCCTCATCATTGTAACTTTTCTTTTCTCTTTTATTGTTCAAATCAAACAAAACCTCGGAAATACTTCTTCCTTTGACTACACTAAAGCAATCTCTTCCAAATAACCATCCTGGTGCATCACCGGAGTTATCCCTTAAAACCACTGCATTCCTGCATGATGTGTACAAGAGACGTGATATAATTACGAGTAAAATTTGATTGATGATTAAAATAACTGCTGCGAAAATAAAACCCACCAAAGAATACTCGATGGGTTTTCGCAATACCTCCAAACACCCTGTATTAAAAATTGTTCCATCAAGAAAATCTGGCTGCTCTTTCCATAAATGAGAAAACTCCACCTGCTGCAGTGGATCATGGAAACACTGCATAGGAAACTCAGGATTGCAGCAACTCCACGGAACAACGGGAAGATGCAAATGATCCTTTGATAGTAAAAAGCTTTGGACTAAAGGATGTTTAGTATCGATGTGGTATTTGTCAAGCCACGAAATTGCATACCAGTCCTTAAAATCATTCACGCCGCAACACTTCAGATTAAACTGCCATCTATCAAGCGTATGCTTCCAAACTGGGTCCTTTAAATAATTCCTCATCCCTTTTTCCATAGAATGGCGAATTGATCGAACCATATGTTTCGAAATCTTCACCGTCATCGAAGCCAAAATCAATATATTGAAAATTGTATTACAACAAGTGGCTAACCAGAAATAAAGTTGTCGTCTCGTGCTTCTTTTATGTGCTTTAAGGTAACATTTTTCGCAAATTTTTATCCCTATTAGGTATTGCAGGAGTATGTGCGTGCCGTACATTCCTATCACAGTGAATACAAATGTTATTTCTGCTTTTTCTGAATATAAATGCCTCGACACACTTAGCACAATGTAAATCGACCACGCGGTGATCAACAATCCTAGCACAACTTGCTTCAGGCATATTATTAAAAAGATTATTACCAGCTTAAAACGAGCCTTTCGGGAAAATTTAAAAATAAAGAAATTTGACATTATAACAGTTGTCAACTAATTGACATCATTTGTTGAGCACGCAAATAATCAGTTCAGCCTTAAAACAACGCCGATTACACGCGCATGCTTGAGTCAGTACTGACTCAGGCATGCGCGTGTAATCAGCGTCGGTAATTTGAAAGCTTTGTTTGTGTTTGTACACTAAGATGTGATGAATCAAATTTTTCAGGATCCCATTTTTGGGTATAATAGGAAAACCGCAAAAGATGAGGATAGAGATCCAGGAGGTTATTCTCGAGTCACTCGATAGAATATCTTATACGCTATATCCATTTGCAGTTGAATGATGATACAAGAATATGCCCACAGACGTGACTCAACTTTTATATCAAATCAAACACCTGAAATTTGATGAATCAGCCAGGTTTTTTCTTTAAAGTCGATCTCTACATTTTTTGAAAAATGGTAGGAGGTGGATAATTTGTGATCAGTTGTTTTTGGGATGTAGGTGGTTCTAAAATTAATTAAAAAGGATTGGATTTTTTTGGATGATTCAGTGGTGGAGTGGATAAGAAGTATGATATATAAAAAAGCGAAGTAAGAGGCTATGGCTATGAAGTTTTGATTGGAGATATTCCAGGTCCTGTCGGCTGTGAAGAGGAGAGAAATGACCGGCGGTGAAATTCCAACATGCACGGGCGGCAGAAGAGGCGAGAGAGGGCCTAGGCGGCTGATGGTTAATAGGTGTGAGTAGTAAGGTGTTTATAATGCCGGGCAATTAGAACGCCTTTTGCAACACTAATGACGAGGCCGGGGCCTCAAACGCAAGCACGGACCACCCAGAGCCACGAACGGGGCCTCCCCGATGCCTTCTTTATTATGTTATTACTGAACCATCGAGGACCAAGCCGCTGATATACCTCCAATACCCACTATAAAAAAATCAACCGCGCACACATGCCACATATTTTTAATCAATTTTTATACTAATTGTATTCTGCAATCCTAAACTATGATTCAAATTAATTTTATAAACCTACGAGCAAGAAAACCTGATTTTTTTTTGTTAAGCCTTTTAATTTTGGTAACTTGGTAGAAGAGCCTCGAGGTGCCTCGAGGTGCCTCGACGTACTGAGTTTGCAGTAAAGTGCGAAAGAAATCCTCGACCATTGGATCAGGTATATCAAGATTAATGATATGTATCTAGGTCAATCATTTCTCATTATCTTCTTTGTATGAAAATGAAGAAAATTAGCAAAGTAATCACTAATAAAAATAGTTTTTTTTTGTTTGTTCTTAATATGCAAGTTGTTTACAATTATGTTTGATAGTTAATAACAGTTTTGAGGCGATAATTATGCCGTTAATTGTTGCTGAGGTTTTGCATGAATAGTAAGTAGTAGTCAGCACTATGTGTGTCAATCCTTAGGTATACCTCGTAGTACTATTCAGGATGCATGGATTTGTGAGAAAAACAGGATCTGGAAGAAAAAGAAGTACAACTCCTACTGACGATCGTTTCGTTGTGATCAATTCACTTAGAAATTACAGATCAACAGCAGTTCAACTCCAACATCGATTGCTAGCGATATATGGGGTTGAAATAAGTGAAACAATTGTCAGACTTGCAACGATACCAACATTGCTCCAAAATCACGTTTGCAGTTCGCGCGATTTTAATTTACCGTCAATGGACTCAAGTTCTCTTTTCTGATCACTCGACGGTTGAGACAGGATTTAGAGAAGACGAAATGAACAATATGAGATAAGCACCTTCTCTGAAATAGTAGCTTTTAATGGAGGTTCTGTTTTCATGTGGGCAGGAGTTTTAGCAGACGCATATACCTCCTTCATATTTATAGATTCTGTTGTTCTATTTTCTCATTTTATTGGAGAAGTTATTATTCCTATGCAGAACAATGGGTGATATGAATAAAAATCTCAATATTTTGTAGTACAGGTAAACGTCGTTTTACACCGGCGTTCCGTTTCGAGAGATATCGGCGTAAAAAAAATCGACGTAAAATGAACACACATTTTTCGTACAATATTTGGGTTCTGAATCACTATTGCCGCCAATAATGTGGGTTCCTTATTAGTCCGGTCAATTTGACCCTAAAAATGGTAGTAAAGTTGCAAAAATTAGCGTGGAGCTAAAAATTGGTATAAATCTTCGGAACATCATTATAAATGAATTCTGAAAAGTCCCCATCGATCCCGTACCAGGAAAAAATTTTATTCAAGGTCAAAGGTCTTAAAAAATGGGGTTTTCGCGTTTTTCAACAAAACGGTAAATTTTATCATAAAATTACGTCAGACAAAAATTGTTGATGATACAATTATCTATAAAAAATGTCTTTATACTTTTTTTCTTAAAAGCCACCGTTTTTGAGATATAACGATTATAAAAGTTGAAAAAGTTGTAATCTTCATAATATGCATAAGTACGTCACGTATACAAACCACTGAAGCTGTAATACAAGTAAAAATATTTTTCTATCGGTCAATGTAAGCCATAAATCGTTCTAATCGGTCAAAATTAATTATTTTCCGATTAATCAAAAATTTCATAGTAATTTCTTCGTCCAAAAGTGAAATTTTCGAATTTTCAACGGTTATTCGGACATAACTTCTAAACGAAAAAAGATATCAAAACTAATCTTTTTTTGTGTAAAAGTCTATGCAAAAACCTTTAAGATAAACCATGATTTGTTAAAAACGATGAAGGAGCAGGGGGGTAAAAAAAATGTCAAAATCACATTTTTTTACAAAGTTTTTTGCGCGATTAAAATTTTTAGTTTTTTTTTCGAAATTGAAAAAAGTCAACACGTCGCGTAGTAGTACTTGAAAATTTTATTCCAACGCATATTTTCGTTAGACGATAGGATGTGTCGTTACCTTACAGTGATTATTTTGGTCGCTGAGGGTTGAAAAAACACAATTTTGACTTTAATAGATCGGTGTGAGGTGAAATGAAAAGATGGAGATTTCAAAACTTCAAACCGACCTCGCTCGATCAATCCTTTTGTAGGTCACTTGTAGCGATTTTTCATTTTTTGTCCCGTTTTGGCCCCATTTCCTCTACCAGTTTTCTCTACGTGTCGTTTTTTATCGATATTTTTCTACGCTTTTGGAAAAAAAAAATTCCGACACCGCTGGACGCGCCAAATAAAATCGATTATTTTTCTGGGAATTAATGGTATTTTTAGCCACAATATAAGTCGCGTTTCGTTAAAATCAGCCCAATCGTTTGGTAGGTACGATTTTTTAAATTTCGTTAAAAAAGTTCAAAATCGTACCCCAATTTTCAAACGTCAGAATATGAGATACAAACAAAAATTTCGAAAAAGTACTCCGTTATGGATGCGTAAGTCTGTTTCCTCTTTACGAAAATACCATTCGCGATTTTTTCCTCCGGCTACAGTCAAAAGCCAAGCAATATTACCTTTTTGTTGTTTTCGCTAAAAAACGCGACATTTTGACGTTTTTAAAAAAAATTCGCCCTCGTCAGAGGATTAACCTAGGAGGGTCGGAATTTTTGGATATAGTAAATGAGGATGTGGGAAAAAAGGGGGTCCGATTTGGTCGTTTCGATTCTAAACCAACCGGAGCTACGATTTTTCAAAATCGCCGCGGAGGACGCTCGAAAAAAACCGCGAAAAAATTGACTTTTTTGGGAGCGCTTTTGAAAGCTTTCTCGTCGCTTAAAAAAAATCCATTCCGATAGAATTATAAAACAAACATTTCCCTTTAATTCGAAACCGGGTTTTTGAAATTTGGTTAAAAAATGTTCCCGTTTTCGTGAATATTAGACGATTATGAATCTGACGAATAATGTGCATATTATGAAGATTACAACTTTATAATCGTTATATCTCAGAAACGGTGGCTCTTAGGAAAAAAAGTATTAAGACATTTTTTATAGATAATTATATGATCTACAATTTTTGTCTGACCTAATTTTATGATAAAATTTACCGTTTTGCTGAAAAAAGCGAAAAACCGATTTTTAAGACTTTGACCTTGAATAAAATTTTTTTCCAGGTATGGGATCGATGGGGACTTTTCGGTATTAATTTATAATGTTCCTCTGGACATTCATATCAATTTTTAGTTCTACGCTAATTTGTGCACCCTTCCATGTCTAAATTGACCGGACTAAATATCCATATAACTAAAATTGGTAATTGTCTAAAGCAAGCGTGTTTAAATTTGTTTTGAATATTCATATTTAATCTAAGTACTACTGCCAAAATTTGAGCAAGCAAGTTGAAATTGGTCAAAACTTAGATTCCAGATGAGTTACCGACTCTTGGTTTGAAACACCCTGTATATTTAGAATTAAAATAATAGCAGGGAAAACCCTTTTCACTATTTTTACGAGTAAAATTAGCTTGTTATAACCGAATTCAACTGTAATTTCAAAATCCTTCATAAAAATATCAATATTTTGGTGCTTCAAAATTGTCTGAAAATATCTTTGTCTGAAGTGTTTTGCAGAAATTTTGTCATCAAAATTATTCGTATATTCTTTTCATTTTACGTTTTTGGTCAAAAAACATGGAAGATGTTTACTGATACTGCCGAAACTTTGAGTTAGGCCAACAATGTTCCTTTATTCATTTCAGCAAATTTCTTAATTTTTTTTATTGTAAAAGCCTGTTATTTAGATGTCCCAAAATCCCTTTGTCATCGTCCTATAAGAAGAAAATACCTGTGACTTTACATTTTCATTCGCCATTTCAACGCAAAACCCAATTTAGCAATTATCGTGAATATTAGACGATTATGAATCTGACGAATAATGTGCATATTATGAAGATTACAATTTTAATAATCGTTATATCTCAGAAACGGTGGCTCTTAGGAAAAAAGTATTAAGACATTTTTTATAGATAATTATATGATCTACAATTTTTATCTGACCTAATTTTATGATAAAACTTACGGTTTTGCTGAAAAACCCGAAAAACTCATTTTAAGACCTTCACCTTGAATAAAATTTTTTCCAGGTACGGGATCGATGGGGACTTTTCAGCATTCATTTATAATGGTGCTCCGAACATTCATATCAATTTTTAGCTTTACGCTAATTTGTGCACCCTTGCTTGTCTAAATTGACCGGACTATAGGGTGTCCAGAAATTAAGCTTTCTATAAATATGTGTCCGATTTCGCTTCCCAAGGGAGCTACAGCCCTTTAACTATTGTGACTAAAACTAGGTTTTTTGTCATTTATTTGAAAATGGTTTGTAATAAAGATTTGAAATTTGGTGTGAAGACTAATACGTTTAATATATAATTTCTCAATTTTTTTCAGATTTTTTGAAAGCTTTCAAAAAATTTTAAATAATTTCAGAGCTTTCAAAAAATCTGAAAAAAATTGAGAAATTATATCTTAAACGTATTAGTCTTCACACCAAATTTCAAATCTTTATTACCAACCGTTTCCAAATAAATGACAAAAAACCTAGTTTTAGTCACAATATTAAAAGGGCTGTAGCTCTCTTAGGAAGCGAAATCGGACACATGTTTATAGGAAAATTTTTTCTTAAAATTAGTTGTAGAATCGCCTCCTAAAGTTTGGCCGCTTAATTTCTGGACACCCTGTATATGTAGAGTAAAGAATAAATATCGTCGGATATCTGAATTACTGAGTCGTTTTAGTCTAGTATCATCAGCGTAAAGATATGTTTAGCTGTCTGAACCTGTTGGAATGTCATTAATATAAATGATAAACAATAAAGGTCCAAGAGTTGAGTCTTGAGGTACCCCTTTTGGGTAATAGGAAGACATTCAGAGGTCGTATTCTTAAACAGTTTGATATTTGGACGATAGGTAGGAGGTTTTAGGAGACAGCAGTTTTTGGGGCTAATATTATAAGTAAGTACAAGTAAACGTCATTTTGCGTAGGTTCGCTTTACGCCGATTCACAATTACGTCGGTTGGTCCTGGCTTGGGATTTTTCGAGTTTCCAACAATAGTTATTCAGAACCCAAACATTGTGTGAAAAAAGCACGAAAAATGTGTGTTCATTTTACGCCGATTTCTTGGAATGGAAACCCGGCGTAAAACGACGTTTACCTGTACTGTACTTACCTTGGTCTCGCAAAACAAAAAGTAGAATTTGCAAGCTTTTTCTCCAATCTTCAGTAAAATTGAAACTAAGCGTAATATGAGACTTACAGCGGCCACTTCGTATTGCGCAGCACGGCGAGCCGAACGTTGTGCGCGAAGCTCGCGTGTGTCCGTCGCCAGTAGCGAGCACCCCACCACTTTCCCGTACTACCAAGCTACCCCGTTCCGCGCCGGGATCTCTTAATTGTATTGCATAGACTACAATTTCAGGATGGTCGGTTTTTTTGCCGGTTATGGAGCGATGATTTCCGGAGTAGTGGATTAGAAGTAAAGGTTCTTGTGATGGCCACCGGTTTTATGGATTTTTTCTATGATAACACCTAAGTTTAAAAGCGTTGACCTCTAAGCTCTAAGTGAGCTTTTGAATATGAATGTTAACTAGAGGTGGGTTTAAAAAAAATGAGGGCTACGTTAGAAACTATTGAGGTTTGACATGAAGTCGATTGTGAGGAGGATGAAGAGTGAGTCGCGAAAAGTGTGTAATGTGAGATGGAAGAAGTAGTTGAGTGGCTGAAAATATTTAAGAAGAAAATTATAATTTCCATCCACGTAAAGTGGCGGGCAAGCTGATTTATTCAGGCGAGGTGATGGCCGTGTGAGATTTGCCGGTTCCCAGGGACCGGGGACAGCGAGAGAACTTTCACGGTTAGCCCATTTGATGGATATCAGCTCGAAGAGCGAACAGCTCACAGTGAAGCTTTGTCAACTCTCGCCTCGCCAACGCAACTCCAACATCTTTTTCTTTTTTATTGCCCATTTATTTCATTTTTACGATAAATAGGTAGCTCCCACAGCTCGCTTGTGTTTTAGATGCTTGTAAATGTGCACATAAAAACGTGTTAAAATTGTTAACTTTATTGCACAAGCGCACATCAAAGAACGCCTCCGAGTAAAGCACCACCTCAAATTTTCCATATTTCGATAATCCACTCATTGTTCGCAAATATAGCCAATAGAGCAAATAAAGCAAATAAATAAACAATAAAACGAAATAATCATTTACTCATGTATGTCTAATTTGTTGATTCTGTTCTGAACATTTCGTGCATGTCGCGCGAAGAGGTGAACGAACAATTGGACTCGCCCCATTCTGTCGCGGACCGTTTCCTCTAACCCAAACAAATTATTTAAATCCATTTTAACGTACTAATATCAATCGAATTTCAATTGTCGCCATCCCCCAATAGCCATAAAATAAATTCGTTCGCTGCCGATATAATGTTAATATTGGTCACGCAGACCTCAGAGCTTTCAAAGCCCATTCCCCCACGACTAGAGCTTCCAAACCAACAAAACCACACCAAAGCCTCCCTTCCATTTCATTCAAATAAATTAAACCAACTAATTTTTTATTCCCTTTGTTTCCAGTTACGAAAACTCGACCAAAAAGTAAAAACATTTAATTAAATGTTTTTACAAATATTAAAAAAGCCAATATTTAGGAGGTAATAAAAATAGTTGAGAGTTGTATTCAAAAAATTTTAATTAAAATCAAGATTTGTTTGAAGATGTGAAACAAAAATTTGTCCAAAGTATTTGAATGATTGTTGTTTTTTTTTGGTGGGGAGCTGTTACGATTGCCTATAAAGTTGAAAGGATAATTGTCGAAGCACAAAAGGCCCCTTAATGTCCATTACGTGTTTTATCTCGACGCAATCAAAATATGCCATGGCGCAATTTGAGAGGCTAATGGATTTTTTAGCTCCAATATTTTAGCAACGATAAAAATTCTTCGCCTCTAGAAATGAAAAAATGAAATTGCAGAAAAGTGGCGATTTGAAGTTGAGCGGGCGCGTTAATGAACGGCCAATTTGCTTGTGGAACCGATACGAGGAATCCGATTAAATGGACGTTTTGGACATTTTAATCAAATAGTTTGAGGCGGCATGAAGAGAGCCGGCGGCATAGTTTCGGACGTTGTATACCCGAACGTTCACACGGTAAACAAATTTGTGTTTTGCAATGTCCGTCTGTTTCTGGCATCCACATTCCTCCCCAGGAATTTGCGCCGAGGCCGCCGCAGCCGACGATACATCCACAGAACCAAGGGGAAAGAAAAGAGAAATTTTATTAGTTACTCCGCCTATGTGATCCTCTTAGAACTCGATTATGAATACCTCGCGATCTTTACATTTATCAAATTCCTTCAATCCCTAAACTTTTTCCTCTCCTCCATATTCTAATTTCATTAAAGCCACATACTTTAAAGCTCCCCTCTTTCATATACAGAATTTTGATGATCTGAGGATTTGAGAATAATTTGATTTTACATAGCATTATCCTTTTTGTATCTGAATGTAAAGTGCATTGACTTGAAGTGATCCTTTCAAGTCTGTTTAGAGAAGAGGTTTAAGTTAATTAGACAAATATGCGTGATGATAGAAGGCCAATATTGCATCGCATGTTGCTAGTCACCGTGGTATTGTTCTTGTCCGACTGTCCATTGTGAGGCTGTCATGGACACGACCGACGCATTACATACCGTGACTCTGTACATTTCCCTTCCTTCACTGGATATTCTAATTATCCTTTTAACAATCTCATCATTTAAGTGTGAGCCACTAAACCAAAAATACAATACACAAATATTTCATGTAATTTATCACAGATCACATTGGTTTTATTAATCGTCCTCCTACGTCTCATTTTTGTTGCTTTTCAAATCCAAGACAAAAAAGTGGAAAGTACGTGTAGTAAATAAGCTGTTGCTTGGACGTGGCCATTTCTTCATCTTTTTTCACGAATTGTAATAAGTAGAGATTCCATAAAGTGATGTTGTGGTAGTGTTGGTGCATTTGGTTCTTTTAAAGCGGATCATTGATTTGTGATGAATAGAGATAGACTTGTTTACTGCATATGGCAAGAGCAGAGAGCACGACATGAATATTAAAGGGCTGTTGTCAATCAAGCTGAAGAGCATCGTATATCGTTCTCTTTGACTAACCAACCGGTAAATTTAATGCAATAAAAACACTAACCCTTATTTGTTTCGCAAATTTATTGATTTTTTTATGTGCATACGTTTACTATCCACCACCAAATCAGTTTATTATCCCAGCAGAGCATCCACTATGCAGGAATAAATTAAACTCATTAAATTGCCTTTTTTACTGTCTTTACATATTTATACAGAATCTTCAAACCCATCACCAAACATTTTTCTACCTATCCTTATATAAGACATCTTCAAATTCAAAACCTGTATTCGCCAAACGAATACTTTTCAACAAAACCAAAATAAGCACCTCCAATAAGCGGATTAATAATAAGTGATGGTTACCATGAAAATGAAAATACTCCTTATCTCTTCTCAATACAGGTAAGTGCTACTTGATTTTATAATCTTTCAATAATTTCGAAAACTATTTTACATATAATTTTTCTAGTTATGGAGCAATGAGGAGGATGTGGGAAAAATTGAACTTGGTATTGCTAAATTGGGTTTTGCGTTGAAATGGCGAATGAAAATGTAAAGTCACAGGTATTTTCTTCTTTTAGGACGATGACAAAGGGATTTTGGGACATCTAAATAACAGGCTTTTACAATAAAAAAAATTAAGAGATTTACCAAAATGAATAAAGAAACATTTTTGGCCTAACTCAAAGTTTCGGCAATATCAGTAAACATCTTCCATGTTTACCAAAAACGTAAAATGAAAAGAAGAAATTTCTGCAAAACACTTCAGACAAAGATATTTTCAAACAATTTTGAAGCCTCAAAATATTAATATTTTTATGAAGGATGTTGAAATTACAGTTGAATTCGGTTATAACGACCTAATTTTGCTCGTAATAATAGTGAAAAGGTTTTTTCCTGCTATTATTCTAATTCTAAATATACAGGGTGTTTCAAACCAAGAGTCGGTAACTCTGGAATCTAAATTTTGACCAATTTCAACTTGCTTGCTCAAATTTTGGCAGTAGTACTTAGATTAAATATAAATATTCAAAATAAATTTCAACACGCTTGCCTTAGACAATTACCAATTTTGGTTATATGGTAACGCACCACTGGATATTTAGACAATGTAAAAGTGCACAAATTAGCTTAGAGCTAAAAATTGGTATGAATATTCGGAGCATCATTATAAATTAATACCGAAAAATCCCCATCGATCCCGTACCTGGAAAAAAATTTATTCAAGGTCAAAGTCTTAAAAATCGGTTTTTCGCATTTTTCAGCAAAACAGTGAATTTTATCATAAAATTAGGTCAGACAAAAATTGTAGATCTTATAATTATCTATAAAAAATGTGTTAATACTTTTTTTCCTAAGAGCCACCGTTTCAAAGATATAACGATTATAAAAGTTGTAATCTTCATAATATGCACATTATTCGTCAGATTCATAATCGTCCAATATTCACGATAACGGGTACATTTTTTAACCAAATTTCAAAAACCCGGTCTCGAATTAAAGGGGAATGTTTGTTTTATAATCTTATCGGAATAAACGGGAAAACTTTCAAAAGCGCTCCCGAAAAAGTCATTTTTTTCGCGATTTTTTTCAAATCGTAGCTCCGCCGGGTTCAGAATCAAAATGACAAAATCGGGCCCCCTTATTTTTCACATCTTCATTTACTATATCCAAAATTTCCGACCCTCCTAAATTAATCCTGTGGCGAGGGCTAATTTTTCTTTGAAAACGTCAAAATGTCGCGTTTTTTAGCGAAAAAAAAAACAAAAAGGTAATATTGCTTAATTTTTGACTGTAACCGGAGGGAAAAAATCGCAAATGGTATTTTCGTAAAGAGGAAACAGATTTACGTACCCATAGTGGAGGCCTTTTTCGAAATTTTTGTTTGTATCTCATATTCTGACGTTTGAAAATTGGGGTACAATTTTGGACATTTTTTAACGAAATTTAAAAAATCGTAACTACCAAACGACTGGACCGATTTTAACGAAACGCAGCTTATATTGTGGCTAAAAGTATCGTTTATGCCCAGAAAAATAATCGGAATAATCCGGCGCGTCCAGCGGCGCCGGGATTTTTTTTTTCTCCAAAAGAGTACAAAAATATCGATAAAAAACGGCGCGTAGAGAAAATTGTTAGAGGAAATGGGGCGAAAACGGGATAAAAAATGAAAAATCGCTACACGTGACCTTAAAGAGGATTGATCGAACAAGGTCGGTTTAAAGTTTTGAAATCTCTATCTTTTCATTTCACCTCACACCAACCTATTAAAGTAAAAATTGTGTTTTTTTAACCCTCAGCGACTAAAATAATCACTGTAATGTAACGACACATCCTATCATTTAACTAAAATATGCGTTAGAATGAGATTGTCAAGTACTACTACACGATGCATAGACAATTTTCAATTTCGAAAAAAACTCAAAATTTTAATCGCTCAAAAAACTTTGTAAAAAAATGAGATTTTGACCATTTTCTACTTCCCTGCCCCTTCATCGATTTTAACAAATGATGGCTTATCTTAAAGGTTTTTGCGTAGGTTTTCACACAAAAAAAGATTCGTTTTGATATCTTTATTCGTTTAGAAGTTATGACCGAATAACCGGTGAAAATTTGAAAATTTCACTTTTGGACGAAGAAATTGCTATGAAATTTTTGATTAATCGGAAAATAATTAATTTTGACCGAACCAGTTGGCCGATTAGAACGATTTATGACTTACATTGACTGATAGAAAAATATTTTAACTTATATTACAGCTTCAGTGATGTGTATACGTGGCGTACTTATGCATAATATGAAGATTACAACTTTTACAATCATTATATCTCTGAAACGGTGACTCTTAGGAGAAAAAGTATTAAGTCATTTTTTATAGATAATTATATGATCTACAATTTTTGTTTGACCTAATTTTATGATAAAACTTACCGTTTTGCTGAAAAATGCGAAAAACCCATTTACTACTATTTTTAGGACTAAATTGATCGGACTAATTTTCGTCTTTAAAAAATTTAATTGGTTATTTCCATAAATTTTCGAATGAATCTTTTTTCCAAGAAAATTATTTAATGGTAAATAGTATCGTTTAAGGAGATTGTTTAATGGGAAAGCAATTTAATTATAAAAATAACAAGATAATTAATCCTGAGAGCAATTAGACATTACAGAGTGTGGTGCAAAGAGGAATTAATTAAACCACTGGAAAAGTTCAAAGAAAAGGGGGGCGCTGAAAGAAAAATAAAAAAGTACGTGTTTAAACGACGTACTTTGAAGTGTTAAAACAATGAAAAACGAAACAAAAAGAGCTTGGGCTTGTGTAGTTAAGAGCCCCACTTTGTCCTCAAAACCGCCGCTTTTCTTAAAACGTAATTTTTCTAATTGCCGGAATCATCAAGAATAATAAAAGTGCTTTAATTATTCACCACAACGGATGGCATTAAAATATTTCTGGAAGCAATCAACATTTTTGACATATTTGTGCTAATTGTCTTTTAATTGCGCACATTTCAAAATCGGGTTTATTTTTTATTTTCAATCCGACTATAAAGTTGATTGTGTTATTTTTTGGTAATAAAAAGAGGATGAGGAGAGAAAAAATTTAAAATTCCTTTGTGGTGAGTTGGAATTGCTTAGAGATTGCACAAGTATGTGGTGTGTGTTATTAATTAATGGGAATGGGAATGCAATGGTCATCGATTTGAAATAGTTTTAAAGAGTAAAATATGGGTCATTGTAATTTGTAATTTATGAAGCAGTTAGTTGCCAGTGCTGGCTCATTAGTGATATTTTTTAACGTCATTCCTGCCGTACGCTGGCATTCCTCACTGAAATTTATACGTTTAAATTGGGTTTGCTGAGATAAAGGAGAAGGCGCATTTTCCGGGTTATAAATTTGTACCGATTTTTTCTCTTAAAATACGCACTCTTGTTCTTCGCGGACCAGTTTCTAAAGTTGGCAATACTTTATTACCAACGCGAACGCTCCCCGCGCTCCTTTTAATTAAGTAGCCAGTCTTAAATTAATATCTTGCAATTAATGTGAGGAAGAATCCTTCGGTACGCACTAATTGCCCACATTCTGCAACTTTTGCTTCGTACCATTTTAAAACGTCCAAATTAACATTCTTTGCAAAATAATTGTACTCTACCTTATTCAAATTATCGACACATTTATTAAAAATCTCTTCCAGATAATTTTATCATATTTACATCATTGTGCTCTTAACACACAAAGCTTTACCTCAATTACTACAAATTAACTCTAATCTCGATACACTTTTTTTCCACCAATTTATTACAACTGGGATAACCACTTAAGTGAAGTCATAAAATGACAAAATTTCTCTCCATCCAAAAAATATTAGACACTTTTCTTTTAAAAATAATGTAGATCTTAAAGATAGTTCAATCAACTGCAATGCACTACATGAAAAATAAATCCATAATACTTAATGGCTAAGCATTGTAAACTACTTTAGAAGGATAATCGATAAACTGCAACATGCAAATTGATCAGACCTAGATTAAATTTCATTATTTTCAAGACTCACTTTTTGTTTCTATTTTGAAGAATAATCTGCACATTAAAAGACCAAACTAAATGATTATAAATCAACCTAATAAATTTTAAAGTTTCTCAACAATAATAAGTTAAATACCTTCCTGCGTTGAATGTATTCTCTGATCTGAATATTCCTGAAATTTTGAAATATTCCGAGGAATCCATATTTTCTTCAGAAACTGAGGAAACCACCTTTTCTTTTGTTTGTATCCAAGGAAGCCACCTTTTTCTCTGTAAATGAGGAAGGTGCCTTTTCTTTAATAAATGAGGAAGAGCTTTCCTCGGTATGATTGAATACTTTTGCCTGTAGAAGAGACCAATATTTTTATTGAAGAATTTACAGATTAAATGCAGTTCCACCTACTTCTACAAAATTCGTTTCAGTCATCAAAATCACTAAAATGTTTGTGCCTAAAAGCAACTATCAAAACATATCGTCAATCATCTTCAAATTAGTAAATGTGCTAAATTTGATATGAGGAAGGTGTATACCAATTTTCCCCAAATTACAAAACGTGTTGACAGTTGCAAAGATTGATCGGAGCCTTTCGAATGTAGAGGGCAGGTGAACCCCTACATTTCATTCATTTTTTATTATCTTTCATTTTCGAGGTCGGTTTTGAAAAAATTGGAAAAAAAATTTTTTTGAGATATTTGAAATTCTTAAAGGAAATTGGTTTTTATTTTTTTTTCTCGTAAACTATAAAATTTATCGGTTTCAAATTTTTACCAAAAGTAAACACCGTAGATAGACGCGTTTTAAAAAATATTTGGTTAAAACTGGTTAAATAGATTTTTTGAAAAAAATTCGCAAAGTTTTGGTAAAATTTTGGTACAAATACGGTTCTGAACGGCGCAATTTTAAACCGATAATTAAAACTTTTATGTAATTTGGTGGAGGAGGTGATTGTGCGAATTTTAAGCTATTAAACGTCTCGGTGGTGCTAATAGTTTCAAAGATATTAATTATTTTGTGAAAAGTGAACAATTTCAGACAAAAATTTTGGCTCCAAACGGAGATTTTGCTTATTTTAGCTACATTTTCGGTGATAACTCGAAAACGGAAAGAGATAGCGAAGTGATTCTTTTTTTGACGTAAAGTGTACTTAAATAGCTTTTAGGGAAGGTGCATAAAGTAGGGTTGAAATGTAATTTGAAGGGTGACTTTTAAAAATGCGATATGAAAATTTTTTTTTTCGTTATTTTTTCGAAATTTAAAATATCCTATATGCGTGGGAGCTTTCGGTTCAAAGAGTAGATTAGTGTTTTTAAAATTGAAAATCCGTTAAAAAGTGACTCGGTGGGTGCCACTCACCCCTAAAATTAAAATTTCGAGTTTATTTGTACGTAATTTCTCAACCCTATCAAATATAAAAAATCTGAGTAGCTTATACACTGTAAAAAATATTACTTTTTAATATTGCGAAAGAAAATTGCAAAAATTTTAAAAACTGTGGGAGCCAGATGGTCCCAGGTTGGACCGCGTTTTACCCGATTTTTTGAACATTTTATGTTCGATTTTTTTCCAAGGTCCATGGTAAAAATTTTAAGGTGCTGATTTTTTCTCTTATAAGTAAATACCAAATAAGTAAAATAAAAAATATTCGAGTATTATAGGTTGTTTTGGTGAAAAGTTACGTATTTTCAAAGTTCGCGTCAAAATAGCGCGAAAAATAAAGCGTTACTTTGGGGGCAACAAAACGAAATAAAGAGAAAGCACATAAAAAAAAACTCCCGTTTTAAGGTAAAACGTGGAATTTAGATGAGGAATAAAGCATCCGCGATTTTTTTCCTCTTGCTGAATTTTTAATCGAAGTCAAAAAGTTTTGGTACTTTTTCCGTCCGAATAAATGGTAGAATTGTACAGTTTGCGTCTCGAGGCCGTGACGTCACACTTTTGCACCGGGAGGCTTAAAAATCGGTCACGGTAATTCCCAGAATGTTAGAATAAAAGGGGTGAAATTTCTGCGTTTCTCTTTAGAATCCGACGGAGTTGCGATTTTTCAAAGTTAACGCCGCCGAAAACCCGAAAAAAAAGCGATAAAAATCAACCATTTTCTGAATTTTTTTTCGAAATTTCGGGGAGGTTCAAGAAATTTAAAATTCGATCCACACTTGGAATCAACATCCCTCTTTACATCGGAACCGGAATTTTTAAAATCTGACGAAAAAAAACCACTCTTTCGACCGCTCCTTGCAAGAAACGTCTGATTTCGGGGTAAAAACGCAAAAAGGGTTCCATCTCAGTCCTCTTAATCGATAGATTGGGTCGGGACAAGATTTTTATTTTCAGAATTTTGTCCTCCATAACATACTAAAATTTGGTGCGATTCGGGTTGAATTTCGGGGATGAACTTGATTTTTCGTTTGGTTTGGAATATATTTTTTTCGAAAAAAACATTTTCTCCATTTCTTACAGTTTTAATATTACTCATTCTTTGGTATGAAATGAATAAAAAATTAACTTGAGACTTGGCTCATTATTTTTTTTTAAATTCTGTATAATTGGCTAAAAACATGCTAAAAGTTTATATTGATTCGTTGAACGTGGTATTGTTATGGAGATGAGATAATAAAAAGGCAATTAGGTTTTACGTTATTTATTGTTTGTATTAAATTATTGTTTCTATAAATGTAAAAAGTAAGTACGTTTAAATAAACAAATTATATATCTACAAATACAATCGGCACAATATGATGCAATGATAAAAAATATTTACACACAGTATAATACAAGTTTTAATAAATAAATTGATAGTTTTATACATATACGCTTGGAGCCGCGACGGTTGGCAGCTATTTATTGTCTAAATTTGTACATCATGTTCATATAAATAGGGGATTTAAATTAGGAGATTCTAAAATAGCTGACATAAATATTTACAAGTTCAATAAATTATAATCAATATAAATAATAAAAAATATAATACAATAAAACAATAGGCTTAAATTATCTTTATAAAAGGATAATTAAAATGAGTCAGTCTTGAATAGGCGTTTCTAGAGACTAATCACTTGTTTCTGCAATAATACTGATTGTTTGAAAGGTTTCTGAAGCAAAATCGACCAGCGTTTTACGAGAAGCCCGTGTTGTTACACTTATAAGCACGTGTGTATTGTCTTTTTCGTTCTGCAAATTTCGCATTTTACCTCGCAACACCAGTGGAACGTGCAGTTGCACCTTTCCACCACAGTCACTTCCTGAGTTCTGTACCCGCGGCCACAGCACATCAAATCACAACCATCGACACCTATGGAAGTATCGTTGCACTGTCTTCCATGCGTGCCTTGTATGCCAATCTTGGGATCTCGTTCGCAGAAGATGGGCGAAGGTTCCAGATAGACGAGGTCTTTCGGACTAGGAGCTTTATGGTCCGGATTGTAGGGTTTCAGCTGGAATCCGTACTTGTACTTTCTCGGTCTGTTTTCGCGTTTGCTGTGGATGCTATTGGAGGCTATGCTGTTGGAAATCTTGTCCTGCTTGGGCCTGTTGTGCACGTTGTTGGTGATCCTGGCGTTGCCCGAATTGCTGAGCATAACTCTGGAGGCCCCGTCGAAGCGATCTTTGAGATTATCTCCAATGATACGGAACGGCGGCAGTCTCATCCAGCAAGTCTTGACTGTGCACGAGCCCGACATGCCGTGACACTTGCACTCTTTTCGCATCTGCGACTGGACATGCTGGAAAAAAGAAAGAGAAGACGTTAGCTTAATTTGGCGACTGTGTGAGAAAAAGCTGAGGCTGCGCCGATGGATTCTCGATGCGACTATTAATACCGGGTGGTCGGTTCCGGTTTTATTAAAATGCATATTAACTTGTTAAGACCGCCCATATTTAATAAAATGACACTTGAGGCCCTTCAGGCACGACTTTTTATACGCACGTAACACTTTTATTCCTTTCCATAAAATCCTTCGTGATGAAAAAACTAATACATAAATTGCTAATAAATTTGACCGAGAGCCTCTGATTGCTTCATTATTAACAACTAATAAACGAAATTTCTTGTTAATAAATTACCTACAAAAGACCACAACTTACTAGTTATTTCTCCTCTTAATGCTCAACACGTTTTCTAATATAGAATATAATCTTGTAAATGACCAACGCTCCTTTAAATCGTAGTTTACGATCCTTGCAAAATCACCAATCAAACTAGTTTTGATAATGATTTCTGCATAGTTGAGACTTGAGTGGCACAAATTAATTAGTTGGTGGTAAAGTGGAAATAAATATGGCCGAAGAAAGTTAGGAAGAAAGAAGAAACTCTTGATTGAAATGAGTAGCTGATTATTGTTTGTATCCTGATATTCAGGCAGTTTTGGGATAAATAGCATATCATTGGAAGTAAGTAGAGTTTGTAACGGTAAGTATTATGTGTATTGACGTGTCATAAACTATGACCATAAAAATGCCCCCTCATTTAATCTCATTTTTGGTTTTAAGCGATTGGTTTCGGGGATTTCAATTGGATAAAAGAAGTTGCCATGTAGAGGTGACGTCAGTAGCGTTATTAATTTGGATGTAAAAAAAACACAAAGGAGGTTATGAAAAATTTGGATTTTAGCATGAATGAATTTGATAAATTTTAATCTCTTAGGTATTTCTGTTATGTTGGCTGTTAGATTGATTGTAACAGTGATTGTATTATTCATGTTATGTAAATGTCAAGTGGCAAGGTAAGGATTAGGTAGGATTAATTTTATTAGCGTTATTTAATCTTTTGTAGATTGCAAATGACTTTTTTTGCGAGGAGTGAAGAACGATGTCGTATTTTGTAGTTTAATGGGTGCAATTTCTATTCAGAAAGAAGGCATCGCTGAAACGAGAGAAACCGCAAAAGGTTGGGAACGTGTTGCGTTTAAAGCAACGCTTAATCCAATGTAATGCGACCCCCGTTGTGCCTCATCCGTATACCGTATACCGTATCCGTAGCTTACTACCTTGATCCGTAGTTGTCCGTACCCGTGCCGAGCGCGCATCTGTCTCTCAATATCTCCAAGAGCAGGACTCCCCGCTGCGAAACACCGTCTTACACTGTATTACACCGCATTACGCTAGATAATGTCGCCTCCGACATGTGTTTTTCATCTATGAAGACAGAAACGACTCTCAATCGACACTATTAAGATACTTTTTATCTACACGCCCTAATTGCGCTTCTACATCTGCTCTAGATTCATCAATTCCAAACTCACCATGCGTCCTGCCTCGTTGTTGTGCAGATTCATCTTCTCGCGCAAGCTGCGTCCACGTTCGCCAGTGTCGACGAATTCGCGGCTGAATTTGAATCCAAACTCGATGTTATCCGAGCAGCCGCCCCATTCCCAATCACGCACCCCCGTCATCGAAGGGCTCGAAGAATGGGGACGGCCCTTCTGGTGGCTGTAGTCGCAATTGCAAGTCTCAATCGAACCCTCACTACACGCCCTTGCGATTGAGTGGGTCACTGCAGCACTAGTTATTGCGTAGATAAAAGCAGTCTCTCTACATCCTGAAAAAAAAATAAAAATAATTATAATACACAAATTTATACAGATTAGGGGACTTGAATAGCAAAAAATATATATACTTCCGGGAAACAAGCAACTGTCATCATTGTTGAGACTGAACCTATACAAAAAGCTTCACACGTTTTCTTTTTGTGAAATTATCTTCTTTTTTGGATTGTCAGAATAAAACACCAAAGACTATTTCATATCCATTAAAAAGAAGGTTGAAAGTACTAGATAACTATGAACTAACAAAAATGAACATTGAAGATTATCGAGAAAATTTAGAGTAGGTATACTTCCAAGTACATATAAGCCTTTTTTTTTTTTTTTTTTTTTTTTTTTATGGGAAATTCTGAATATAAAGAAAGATACAGAAACCTTCCTTATGGCTTTGAAAAGTAAAAAGTAGCCTGAAAGTAGTAGAAGCCTTTGTATTAACAAAAATGATCATTGAGGACCATTGAAATTTGGAGTATAAGTATGACTTGAATACCAAAGGTGATGAGTGTATGTTTGCAAAAAACGTACATCAAGTGCTTTGATAGAGTTGTAGATAAGCATAAAATTAATTAAAAGGCTTTTGTGTTTGAAGATAAATTTGGCTTTGTAGAAGGCATTGTTTGAATTAGGTAGAGATTTGAAAGATAAATGCGAAGCTGATAAATTCATCAAAGGTAATTTATGCGGGCACACTTGTTCCGACACATTAAACATTAACCTTTCACCTCTTCCGAGTCGCCTGCCGCTCTATAACATCACGATCGATTATTCAGCGCTGGTAATATGATCATCATCATCGTGATGTTTGAAGGAAGAAAAATGTGCGTCCTTAATTCCACGTTCGCTCGCCTCGTGCAGTGGGCAAGAAGGCAATTTCAAATGTAAATGAATATTGGCGATCTGTGGAGATTGCCATCCATCTACCATCTACCATCCACCATCCACATCCAATGGATGGAAGAGATGTAGGCGCGAGAGAAGAGCGCATGAATCCCGGCGGCCAACTTTATGGCTTTGTAATTGAGTTAGTGTAGCGTGTACAAGTTAAATAAAATATGCTCACGTTCCGCTAAGGTATAAAGAATGAAATAAAACCTATAACACACATATATAGATGCAATGTCAAATATGACAGGTTATAACTATGATTCCTCTTCTTTATTGCCTTTTTGACGAAAGGAATGTATCGGCGTGTTGTTACGAGTTATTCATGATCGCACTGACATAATTTTTTATCTACTCTCCCTCGGCATTCAAATTTACTCGGATTTTTATTATTCGACTGATCATTGATTAAAGAGTCAAATTACCAATCAATTTGGGACTAATAGGGCTTTACAGTTTATCGGGGATATCACTTGTCGTCGGGTTTTTTTTCTAAATAAATAACAAATAGTCGTCTGAGATTTATAGATAACGGCTACTTGAAATACCACTTTAAAAATCTCACAATCTCTACCTGCATCTGTTTTTGATCGATCGGGATTTTTTCTCCTCCTCCTTCACGTTGGGACACTCGGCCCGTCCGACGAATTTGTTTTAATTAAATCACCTGACAAATTAGTTTAAAATCGAATCCTATTTGGACAGAGGCCCGGCCGAAATAAATCAGCCATAATCTTCGATTTGGTCATTTATAATGTCGCTTCGATTTCACTCGCGCCATCTTATGACTAAATTTTTCCCTCGCATACCACAAATTCAACCACATCAAATTTTATACACAAAAAACGGTGGGAAATTATTTTTTTATACCTTCCTCTTCTAATAAATAAGACAAAAAATACACATACCACCTTCACTTTAAATCAATAAACTTTTTTATATTTACATAAAAAAAATAAACAAGAGTGGTAGCTACAGAACTTTTTAATGGAATCATTAAATAAAATCAACAATTTTCAATAATGGAATTTCGAATGAGTTTCAAAAATAGGATTAGGATTACCACCTGGAATAACTTGGTATCAATTTATTTATTGGATATACTGTACTCACCTCTTTGGTAATTTTTGGATCATCCTACTTCTGCCAAATCATTTGAATTGCAAAAATAACAAATCAGAAGTGATAAGAATTCGCTCTATTCTGTGATCTTATGAGTTTGTATATTTGACCAAGTTGTTATATTGTAACTTTTGGTAAACAATTAAATATTTTTTGATTAAGAAATCTTAAGAGCAACGGTGGTACCAACGAGGAGCGAAAATCGTAGAACTGGCTTTGAAGTAATTTTGTCTTTAATAATTTTTATTTGTTTCCTGTATACTTTACATATTGTATAACATAATATATTGAGGATAACTGGAAGAGAAATATGTGATGCTTCAGATTACTCTACTCTTCCAGCATGACAAATAGTATAAATAAAATTAAAAATACTAAAATAAAATAAAAAAGCAGTTAACATAAGTTAAAAATTAAATAACATGAAGGTAAAATATGTATAACGTAGATTTACAGAAATTGCATTTTATCATAGGTATATCATATTTTTTTAAAAAGCTTGATTTTAGTCTATATCAAAAAGGTCTTGTATAGAGTACGGTGCTGATTCAATAAGGACCCTACAGATCTCTTTCTTAAAGTTGACATAAATTTTTTCCTTTTTCTTATTAGGAAGAGCATTATATAGGTGTAGATCTATGAAGTTTGGTCCTATCTGCGATTTGGTGAATTCAAATTGATTCAAATTTCGATGAACAAACAGTAGTCACTGCTGTATGAATATGGATGGAAGTGTTTGTATTTTAAATTCTTTAAATGCTAATTCCAGCAATCATTTTAACAGCTTTACGTTGCATCCTGAAAACGTGAAAACCCTAAACGCATCAGTAGCAGAATATCATAGGACATCAAGGAATGACATAACGAGTAGTTAGCATCTTTTGTGAGACACAGTTCGATAATGAACGTAGAACAAAGATATTCCTTGACAGCTTGTTGCACAGTTCATCAATGTGTTTATGCCATCGCAGTTTAGGATCCATAACAACTCCAAGAAATTTTACAGATTCTGGGTTGTCCCAATTATGATTTTTCAGTGTAAACATCATTTTGATTGTTTTCTCTTCATTTAGCTTCAATTCATTTCTTTTAAACCAATCGTTTGCTTTGGAGAGTGCCTCTGTATTGATAGTTACTAGGTCTTGAACTTGATTACCCTTACAAGTAATTATTGCGTCATCGGCGAAAAATATCCAGTTCACATAATCAACGTTCTGTGACAAATCACTAATACAGGGTGTTTCAGACCACCCGTTCACCCCTTTTATTGTCGTACAAGGCTGAAATAAAAAAATTATAATCAAAGCAAACCCGAAGAATCCATTGGTGCACTTATTTTTTTCCGGAAAAATCCGGAAGTATCTGGAACCGGAAGTAACTTTCGATTTTTAAATGGCAACATACGTCGAGTATGGTATCGTTTGAAAGCTCTTTTAAAAAGAAACAACTTTTATTAAAATATTTTTTTAATATCTTGCATAATTAACAAATTAAACGAATAAAAAATATGCAATCAATTGGTTTCTTAAATTATGGAAAAATTAAATCGTTACCATCATCCGTAAATGGGCGAGATTTTTTTAAATTGAAACTATTTTTTGCGTTTATCGTTTTATTCGTTAAAAATAATCAACTTTTTTTTTATTTTTTGAATTAAGGTAAATACATAAGCTAAAAAAGTTGATTATTTTTAACAAGCGAAGCAAAAAATACATGTTTCCATTTAAAAAATCATAATTGCCTCTACCCTTATCCATTGAGGATGATGGTAATGTTTTAATTTTTCCATAATTTAAGAAACCATTTGTCACTTGTCTGCTTTTGTTTTTCGTTTAATTTGTTAATTATGAAAGATATTAAAAAAATATTTTAATAAAAGTTGTTTCTTTTTAAAAGACCTTTCAAACGATACTATACTCGACCTATGTTGCCATTTAAAAATCGAAAGTTACTTCCGGTTCCGGGCACTTCCGGATTATTCCGGAAAAAAATAAGTGCACCAATACATTTTTCGGATTTGCTTTGGTAATATTTTTTTTTATTTCAGCCATGTACGACAAGGCGTTCTTAAAATTAAAGGGGTGGACGGGTGGTGTGAGACATTCTGTATATATTAAAAAAGGAGCGGGCCAAGTATGGATCCGTGAGGCACATTCATCCTAGAGGAGTATACATTATTCATGTACACAACTTGCCTCCGATTTTTAAGGTATGACTTTATGAATTTGATGCCATTTGTATCGATTGAATGTGATACACAATCAAACGTTTTTGATAAGTCGCAAAAGGTTGACATAGGAGTATTCATTTTTTTTGAAGTATTGAATTGTCTTTAATATAAAAGATGTTATAGCATCAGTCGTAGAAGAGTTTTTTCTCAATCTGAATTGTTGGTAGATAAATAAGTCATTTTTCAATAATTTTTGAAAAGATTGGTAGCAAAGATATTGAACGATAATTGTTCATGTCATCTCTGCTTCCTTTTTTATAAATTGGAATTATCTTTGCAATCTTCATTGACTCGGGCAAAATTTTAGATTTAGATCAACCATGATGATCACTAATGTAATACTGACTTCAACTGACTCCTCTTTGTTTTTGGCATAAGAGAAGAGCTGTTTAGTTAATTGCACCTCATCATACATAATCCGGAGTCTTCGGGTCAAAGCTAGCCTATTGTTGGATTTTTCCAAAAATGTCTTCTTCAATGGTCAATATTTGAAAAAATAGATGCGAATGTATTCGTTAATGGTAAGGGCTATTGTGTATTTTGGATGAGATTCGATTGGTGGTAATAAATTGATATTGGGGCTGATGTGTTATTGGAGGCCGTGGGAGCAAATGTTTAAATCATGATGTCGTTATTTTTTGTTGATGTATGGTGTTTATGAAGTTGTAATAATTGTTTGTATCGTGCAGGGATAAAATTTAGTATTTGTAACAATAGCAATGCGTGTAGTGCGGATGGGCATATTTCATGGGCACGATGGGAGGGCACCGTGATGACGTAATTACTGAGGCTAACCGCGGGGGGTGAGCATTAACCGATCGCCCATAATTCATGACGGACTCACAAGAGGTGTACGGTGTACATTTCACCGCATTCATTTTTTCATCTTTTTCCTTCCATCCTTTTACTTTATTTATCATTGCAATCGTCTTCTCATTATTGCAGGAGGAGGAGGAGGATGAAAAAGGAAAAGGAGCTTTTATGCATCCAACATCTGCGATATCAAAGGAAGAGAGGAGGCTAATAATCAGTTTACATTTCCCGTGTGTAATTACGGGAATTAAAATGGTTGAAAGCGAGCCCCCTGCCGAGCAAATAGCCGTCCACAAGGCAACCCCTTGGATTAGAGGAAACCCAGATGCATGATAAAGTGTTGGAAATCGCTATATGCATTCCGATGATTGCTTTTGAGTTGCAGAGGAGGAGAAAAGACAAGGACGAGGCATAGCATAATATTGAAATTAGCCTTTCAATAAATAACAATTCATAAACTGATTTACGCATGTGTTATAAATCTTATTTGTTGTTATTAAGAGTTGAAAACAATAACGTAATAAATCTTGATTAATAACAAATAAAAGGGGCTTTCAGCTCTTACCGTAACCAGCGCTTTTAACTTTTACCATTAAAATTCCTCGCCGCAAATTGTTTGGTTATTTAGTAATAACGTCTCGGCGCAGTTATAAAATTCAAGTGCACTCGTTTTAAAATTTGTGTGATGCTTTTATTTTGTGGAGAGATACAACAAGTTTCCAGTTTTGAGAGAGCTGAGAGCTGAAAGAGCAAAGCGAGGTGAAGATTTATGAAAGCGGTGATTGACGGTAGTCGACGTCGGCCGAGAAAATCAATTGACAACGATCTGCTACGGCAGCAAGCCTCTCATTCTACTATTTATTGCTGCGATTATGGCAGTTTCCTTCTCAAAAAGGAATCCTCGACAGGAGCTATCGATAAAGACTCCCATTCACACTCGATTATGGTGCTGCATTGTTGACGACGACGGGGACGTTACGCACAGCCATCGAATTTTCTCGAATCCTTTATTGCTTCACTCCGTACAAAAGATGAATTTTAATTTTTCTTGCAACTCGAAAAAACTTTTGTTGCTTTATTTGACCAAATTTACCAGCAGCTTCACGCATGCCAATGCAATTATGACACCTACCAAGATGTCTTTATTTAAATATATTACGAGAACCCTACAATTTTCAGAATAAAAAAAAGCAACAATTTTGTAACTGATCTTATTTAACCCCAACTGTCTTCAGTCCTACTCTTCCGAGGGTTGAAAGAATATAACGGACACGAATCTAAATGCTGGGTATACACCAACCGAACAAAGGGAATCGCCGATAATTTTGTTCATTCATTCGTTCGCTTTTGATATTCAGTTCACACTAAATGAACGATAGCGAAGTTTTTTTGGCGTTTGAATTTAGCATTTAAAAGCTCATTCATAAATCTATACAAATTCTGTATAAAAGACTAGAGAGAAATTCTGGATAAAAAGTGGGACACCTTGTATATTCCTCCATCATACGGATAATAACAAAATTCATAAACTACGGGCGGTAAAATTGCTACCGCGTATATACCAAGCGAACGAATGCAAGAGAAAGCGTTCGTTAAGCTTTAACAAAATGTTGATACGTCAAAAGCTAAGAACACACCAAGCGAACGAAGGCTAGCCTCCAAGGGAATCACCGATAATTTTGTTCGTTCGTTCGCTTTTGACATTATGTCTACACTAACCGAACGAGATATAGCAACACTAGGTTGGAGTACAGTGAACGCTTTTTCTTGCGCTTGTTCGCCTTTTGTTCCGTACACATCAAACGAACGAATCGCCGTCTCGCTCATTCGTTCGCTTGAGTCGTTGTGTCTATAAGTAACGAACGTTAGCGAGTAATGGTGATGTTTGCCATTCAAAAGCTGTTCTCACCACGTTCGTTACAAATCTTTCGCTCGTTCTTTTGCACTCGTTCGCCTTCGATTAGGCGTATACACTAAACAAACGATTTCGTTTGTTAATTTTCGTTCGCTTCTCGTATACACGGTTTTCGACGAACGCTTTCACAAAATGAGCGAACGAAGAATTTGGAAAGTAAGGAAATTACTCCATTATTCGGTTAGTCTAAAGTGAACACAACGCTAAAAGCGAACGAACGAACAAGATTATCTACGATTTCTTTCGCTACACATCGTTCGATTGATGTATTCAAACTTTACGGACACAGTGGCGAATTTATGGAATATAAAATGATTCTAGTCTACTATCTATTTTTTAAATTGTCAGTTGATTATGAAAGGATAGGTACATTTGATAATGTCTAAAATCCTATACAGGGTGATTCACATTTATGTTAAAATCTCTCGAGTAGTGATTCCTTAGATAAAAATAAGAAAAAAAGTTCATATAAACATATGTCCGATTCCGCTTCTTAAGAGAGTTTTATAGCTCTTCAAAAGTGCTGACAGGGAAGAGGTTTTTGGCCATTTATTTCAGAATGGATATTAGTACAGCATTCAAATTTGGCATAACTCTTAATATGCTTTGGTCTCACGTTCATAATTTTTTTGAAATTTTTTTATTGTTTCCAAGTGGTATTTTAAGAGATCGTTGGTGGTAAAAACAATAATAACTTTTTTATTATTGGATTTTTATGAAATTTTTTTTCAGAATATCATTCTGTAATCAAATTTACACAAAAATGGTGCTCTTATACAAATTCGATAGAATGAGCCGTTTAAGAGAAAAGTGCATCTAAAGATGTACTTGCCAGGATAGTTGTCATGGTTACATTTTTGTAGGGTTATTATTGTACCAAAATTATTCCAAACGTTACATAGGTATCTTTTTTCATAAATTATGGAATAATTTTGGTATAATAATAGCCCTACAAAAATGTAACCATGACATTTTAGAATATCATTCTGAAATCAAATTTACACAAAAAAAATGCTCTTATACAAATTCGATAGAATGAGCCGTTTAAGAGAAAAATATATTGTCATGGTTACCATACTAAATTTTTTTGTAGACCTATTGTTTTACCAAAATTATTCCAAACGTTACATAGGAACCTTTTTTCATAAATTATGGAATAATTTTGGTAAAATACTTAATAGGCCTACAAAAATGTTAAGTATGACAACTGTCCTGGCAAGCACATCTTTAGATGCACTTTTCTCTTAAACGGCTCATTCTATCGAATTTGTATAAGAGCACGTTTTTTGTGTAAATTTGATTACAGAATGATATTCTGAAAAAAATCTCATAAAAATGCAGTACTAAAAAAGTTACCATTGTTTTTACCACCAACGATCTTTTAAAATACCACTTAGAACCAATAAAAAAATCATAGATGTGAGTCCAATGGATTTAAGAGTTATGCCAAATTTGAATGCTTTACTAGTATCCATTCTCAAATAAATGGCCAAAAACATCTTTTCTGTCAGCACCTTTGAAGAGCTTTAATTCTCTTAGGAAGCGAAATCGAACATATGTTTATATGAACTTTTTTACTTATTTTTATCTAAGGAATCATCACCCGAAAGATTTTTACATAAATGTGAATCACCCTATATAGAAGTTTAGTTGATGGGAAAATATTGAAGAATAAGATAGAAAGGTCTTTTATTTTTTGACTTGAATTAGGTCTTGTTGCTTTTCATTCATGTGGCTCTGTAACCTTCCACTTAAAGATGCTTTGAAACCACCATAACCCTATGTTAATCCTGGACCCTCGGTCGACCGTGACCTGCAGTGATAACTGGATTATTAGCATCGCAGAATTTTTGTACCAGAAGTACTTCCTATAATCTCAAAGTTTTCAATTAAAGGTATAAAAAATTGGTTTTGTAAAACATGAAAAAAGATGTTAGTGTAAAGGAATATTAATTGAAAAAGGTGACGTGAGGGATTGAGGTTATGAAATAAAGAAAGGAAAAAAGTATCGTTATTATTTATAGGCGTAAGTACCCCCCGGTCGTATAATATAAAGGTAGAGCCACTAAATTACTATAATAGCATGAAGATGGTTGCCACCCGTAGCAGAAACGGCGGACACCTGTGGCGAGACGAGAAGAGCCCACGCGCAATGCACTCGCTTCTCTCGAAAGAACGAAAAGGGCCTAAAACGATTTCATTTATAAGAGCGATGAAAGGAAATCGACGTGAAGGATAAACATGTTAATAAGACGACATCCCCCTCCCATTGTCATGTTAATTCGTGTACGCTTGTCACTTTTATTAGCCACTAATGGGAGCACCCCTAATTTATGTCATCTGCGTATCTGCCGATTCAATGCGATTCGCATGTTCCCACGAATGGACACCGGATCCATTCAATTTTCTTTTTTATTTCCACTCGTACACTACATCATTTCGCCAACGTTTGTTTTCGTCGCTCAAAGGGGGAAGCAGTTTGTTTTGATTGCCATGAATGAATCGACTTAAACATGTCCAAAAAAACTCTGAATCAAATTTGAATACCTAATAATATGGGTCACCACGACAAATCGTACAAACATATTAAATATGATGGGATTCGAAATTTCATCTTCAGAGTTACATAATTTTTTTTATATGGAAATATAGGTTTACCTTTATCGACGATTTTTCCAAATAGGTTTTTCCCTCTAAGGAAATTCTTGGTGGTGCAGTTCCATCTTCGGTTTCGAAATTGGTACTGGCACTCGTGGATGGCTTGGTTGGCACCTTTGGCGATGGCGACGAGGACTCCAGGATTTTCCCGTGCTAACCTTCGTTGCTTTCGACGAAGCGTGCTGTGGACGGAGGGGTCCATGAAGAGCACCCCTGGTGACAGTGGAGACAGATTGTTCGGCTCGCCAGCTTTTGCGATACCCCTATAAAATAATAAACGCATAAAATTAGTGTTTGCCGCACAAAGGAAGAGGTAGCGACTATAAAATGTTAATTTTTGCAAACATCGTGTTTTGTTTGGTAGGTTTAAGGTTTGAATTTAATTGAATACACTGTGAGCGATTGAAGAATGGACCATCAAAGAGTTTATCATACCTCTTCATTTTTTCTAGAATTATGAAATATAGTTGTCAACTATAGTAATTCCATAAATTGACTAGACTAGTGATGATAATTTTATGATTATAGCTTAGTGAAATAACATAAGCGTTTTAATTGGAATATCCTAATTTTAGAATGATATGAATTTAATTGTAAAGTTGTGTAGATGTAGTATGTATATAAAGTTATGTAAATGTGAAAATATAAGAGAGCAGCTCATTAAAAATATTCAGCACCAAGTTTTATGATCGTTTTCAGGTTCGCCTTAGACTATTCAATAAATTAAAATTTATCGTGTAGCCCGTTGATTGGAAATTAGTGAGCGAGTTTTAGATCGAGGAGGCGCTGGCTGCCTTTTTGGCAGGAAAGCCACCAATTCTGACCCATGCAACAATAAAAAGACCACCGGCGCACAAATTTATAAATATCGCCTCTTGAAGAAAATTACCTCCCAATATTAATTGGCGTTTCGTTTACAAACATCTCGAGCGGTCCAATAAAAATATTTTCGTATACGCTCGACTCGCTAATAAAAACAACTACTTAGCTTAATTAATAATAAGTTTTGAGCTGGAAATTGATTAATTCCATAATTTATGCAGCGGAATTTTAGAAATATTGGAGGAAATCTAGTGAATACTAATAACTGTGCGAATCTTGGGATTGTGGATGGAGAATGGAGATGAAGAAGAAGCAGTAGTGGAGTGGAGCGTGAGAACGGTGTTTGATCATCCCGTTTCTTATCTCGGCAAACGTCCTCGGCAATATGTTAACCCCTTATCTAGAAATTCCAGAGGCTAAGGTATGCCACAGGTGCCGACAAAAAATGATGTGTCCACTGCCAACGTTATTCACTTCAGCTTCTACTTTTTCTATTCCTCTAATAAATATTTAACGAATTGAATGGCTACTAACGTATCTCCTTTATAATCTCTTACACCTCTCATCAAATATTTACTCTTCAAATCTTATGTGCACAACTAGAGGATTTTTTAGCTAACCCATCGCTGAGTTACTAAGTCAATTTTCACACTTGTTGACCCTTGACCGATATTTGTGTGAAAAACGATCCATGGAAAATATCATAGAAGCCATCGAATTTGTTCGTTCTTTAGTCTTCGCGTGGTTTAACTTTGAAGGAAGGAGAGTGAAAGCGATCAAGCATGCATAAATTATGTTTAAGGGCTTAATTTTAATTATCTCTCTTCTCGTCAACAACAAATCAAGGTGATCAATAATGATTTGGTATTAATTTATGGGAGGCGCGCGTCTTCATTTCGGTCCAATAGAAGCCAACTAATTGAGCCTAATTATGCGCTGCTTTAAATAAATCTACCGACCATCCTTCCTCACTGATTAATTTGTAAGACAACGTCCATTTCTCACTTGTCTATTAAACAATTAGGGAGAAGAAAAGAGGACAAAGCACTTTTCCTCGCTTCTCCAGCAGTGATTGATTATCGTTGACACCTTTTAAGTGATCGCTTTTCGGAAATTTATTTATACTAAATTAGTAGATCGTAAATTAGTGGCATGTTTGTTTGTTCAAGTGGAGATGTTTGAAAGTGCTCGTCTTTCGTCTGCTGACCTCGGCTACAGCAATACGCATTAAATCTCTTCATACCTTCAGCCCAACATCGACCATCTTCTTTATGAAGAATAATCAAGCAATTTACATTCGCATAAAAATTAATTATACTTTTCAAAATGAATTGCTTCATTTTATGTTTCTCCTCACTTTTATACAACTTACTTACTTTGTTACTTTACTATCTACATACCACCCAAAATATTCATTAATCTTCCACACATTACTACATTTATAATCAATTTAAATTGACTTTCGCCCATAAACGTCTAATAAATTATATTAATACTTAATTAAACATTTTAATTATCATAGACATAAAATCCCCACAATAAATTTTAAACATAAAAATTATTATAAATAACTATCATCATCTTTTTTTAAATCAAAATTAACGGTTTTTTTTTTTTTTTTTTTTTTTTTTAAGAGAATAGACATAATCTCTTGAGTGGTGGTTCCTTAGATAAAAATAATAAAAATAAGAAAAATAGTTCATATAAACTTATGTCTAATTCCACTTCCTAAAAGAGTTACAGTTCTTCAAAGGTCTTGACAAAAAAAATGTTTTTGGCCATTTATTTCAGAATGGATACTAGTAAAGCATTCAAATTTGGCATAACTTTTAATACATCTATGATTTTTTTGAAATTTTTTTATTGCTTTTAAGTGGTATTTTAAAAGATGGTGGTAAAAACAATGGTAACTTTTTTAGTACTGCATTTTTATGAGATTTTTTTCAACATATCATTCTGTAATCAAATTTACACAAAAATAGTGTTCTTATACAAATTTGATAGAATGAGCCGTTTAAGAGAAAAGTGCTTCTAAAGATGTGCTTGTCGGGATTGTTGTCATGGTAACCATGCTAAATTTTTTTGTAGACCTACTGTTTTACCAAAATTATTCCAAACGTTACGTAGGAACCTTTTTTCATAAATTATGGAATAATTTTGGTAAAATAATAGGCCTACAAAAATGTTAAGTATAGTAACCATGACAACTGTCCTAGAAAGCACATCTTTAGATGCAGTTTTCTCTTAAACGGCTCATTCTATCGAATTTATATAAGAGCACCATTTTTGTGTAAATTTAATTACAGAATGATATTTAAAAAAAAATCGCATAAAAATGCAATACTAAAAAAGTTACCATCGTTTTTATCACCAACGATTTATTAAAATACCCCTTAGAACCAATAAAAAAAATTCAAAAAAATTATAGACGTGAGTCCAATGCATATTAAGAGTTATGTCAAATTTGAATGCTATACTAGTATCCATTCTGAAATAAATGGCCAAAAACATCTTTTCTGTCAGCACCTTTGAAGAGCTGTAACTCTCTTAGGAAGCGGAATGTGACATATGTTTATATGAACTTTTTTCTTATTTTTATCTAAGGAATCACCACCCGAAAGATTTCAACATAAATGTGAATCATACTGTATAGTAGATTTGGCAGTTTAAGGTAAGTGATTTAAAATTTTAATTAAAAGCATTTTCCAATATTTTACTTTAATTTTTTTTAGAACCAAAAACTCAGCGACCAATACATACTAAAAAAAGATCCTAAAGAATAGGTTGTTTGATTGAATAGAAATACCTATAACAGCTAGATGTGACTTTCATCCGGCAAAAGAAGAATTACTTTACTACAAGCCACTAAAAGTCTATGATAGCTTTGCTTGCTGAAAGATATATGATTTTAAACGAAATTGTAAAGCAGTTAATAGGATCAATCATTTCTTTGACAATCTTAAAGTTTCTTGAAGAACATCTAAATCTCATTATCTTTAAAAGAAGCCTGATAAGGGTAATGTTAAAAAAAGAGTTATTGGAAGATTGAAGAGGAACAGTCTTTAGTAGAAACGTTTCAAAAAAAGTTAGAATCTATGATTTGAAAAGAAAATAGTAGCTTTCTATGTGATTGTGTTGAAGTAAAAAGTAGTAGATAATGTTGAAACTGTTGAGTAGTCTATGTGCAAATAAGCAGAGTAAAACTAAAGCGAGTAAATCCTCGTGGAATGCCTATAAAACAGTCAGAGAAAAAGAAAAGCCCAATGGAGTATTTATGCATTTAGCATACAAGATGATCTTTAAGAAAGAATGGCCAATAAATTGATCTTCGTCCCTGTTCTCGGTGGCTCTCAAGTCCAGGGCATTTCAATAATGTCTGACGGAAGTAAATAATCCTCGCGGATCCGCGCAGATTTACATGTTCATTCTTCAGTCATTGCGAGTCGCGAGCACAACAAGTGAAAGACTTATGAATCTTATCGTCGCATCTTCGCCCGCATCTGCTACGATTTGCATTGCATCTAATAAATTATTGCGGCGTGTTTTATTAGATTTATAATGATGCTCGCCTTTACCACACATCAAACACTTTATTGCCGCTCTCATTCAATTTAAATCCCAGCTGACATTTCATTTATTCACACAAACAACTAAACAAATGAAGGCTACTTACTCCATCGACATTCGCGACCTTACACATTCGGGCGCGTTCCACTAAACACTTGCAATGCCCACGACGACCGCAAAGTCGTTCCACTTAACGCTACGGTTGTTTCTTTCGTGCATAAAAGCATCATCGATGGCGACCACAAGAAGCTCATAACCACCTTATTTATTCGTGGGCTTTAGTGTTCATTAGTGCATCTATCAATATATCCTAGACTTTTTGAAACAACCAAAACATCAAGTCCCGCACAATATTGAACAAAATTTTTATTTTCAAAATGAGGCAATTAAAGTAAAAAATCTTTAGAAAGAACTACTTAACTTCTTCACTTGACTACAAAGTATAGACCAGATTGTTTTCCACAATTATTCTATTCATTATATATGGATTATCCTAAATATTAAAACTGACTTGAAAATCTGAAAGAAGGTGATTGACTATGGTTTTAAAAGTTTGATTAGGTCAGTCTTTAGAGGTAAAGAATAACGGATATCAAAAGAGAACAAAGGAACTACTGATACCACACGTATATGTCCTATCTACAAAATCACTATAAAAAGTAGCGTTTCCTGGATTTATATGATTACTTTTGATTTTAGTCATTTATGGTTGATCTCACCAACATGACTCAAAATTTAAGAACTACTTTAATGTCTTAATTGAAAGGAATATAATACAAAGTACTACTTATGAGTGAGATAATGTTTTTTTTTTGAAAGAGAAAAATTATAATATAGTAATACTTACCACCACATAGATCCTTTCCCTCTGCCTTTGTTCCTGGCATCGACTTCAGCATGGCATCCAGTGGTGGCTATGAAAATCGCGCACAAGGAAATCACTGAAAAACGCATGTTTCCGCGGTGTGTTTACCTCACCCGCACTCTCAACACCGTAACACCGTGCCGTACGCAAAAAATAAACAATATCACCTCAACTTTAAGTATTTACTTAGGTTGGGGGATGGTAGGGGGTTGTGCAGGCCGAAAAAGGCCGGATTGAGACGATCGAGCTGGAGGTGAAGGAGGAGCCTGCCCACTTCCGACCACCCACAGCAACATCTAAATTGGTACTGATGAGCGCACGTGTGGCCAGAAACACGTGAGCGCAGACCAAGACCCCTTCTCGCCAACCATCCAATCCAATTCCAAACACACGCCCACCTCCATCAATAGCCACGCCGACCGATACAAAACACACCTTTTTCGCGATCCTTTTTCTCGCTATAATTGCCCCAAAATTAAAGCAAGCCTTTGTTTTAAACATTCCCCAAACGAATTGTTTGCGCTTGAGAAAAAAAAACAACGCAGCGCTTAATTATTTACACAAGTTATCATGAAATTTCTGACAGGCTTGGGCGTAATGCGTTTGAAATGAGCACAGTTCCTCTTTTTTTTTTGTTTTACATAATCTTGCTGGAATAATAGGAAATGATAACTAAAGTTAATAATACGTGACAAGGTGTTTATCTTCTCCTTGCCTTGGAAACATAAAACCTCTTATCTCGTACTTTCAGAAACATTAAACAAAGAGAATCAATTTTTTACCATTTACACCAAAATAAACAACTTTTCTTAATTTACATCACTAATATCAACCACAAATACTTACTTTCTTTTTACCATCGACATCATTTTTTTAGTAATTAGTTAGGAACAATCTTCAGCAGGAAGAATATCAAGTTTCATCATTGCTTAAACGAATATTCTAGAAGCTTCATTTCTTGCTTTGGCCTCCTTGATCACCACATCTTCTTTGTTCACACCAAAGGGTGTATTTAACATGACGCTTGTACGAAGGATCAAATTGAGAATATAAAGAAATATATATTTGTAAAAATGGATATCACATTATTTTTCCTACTTAAGCAATTGAAGATGGGATGCTTATTATGGATCACCCTATATATGGTTTTCCTATAGGCTTAGTAAGCTATAGCCTAGAACGACAAATTTTTGTAAATTTAAAAAATACTTGTATAAAAATAATAAATACAGAATGCTAAATATTTGCAATCCTGTTGAGTGTTAAAAAAACAATTGCCCCCTCCCGCTACTTCATTTAAAATCTAGAAATTCTGGATTAAATATGGGACATCGTGTATATACCTCCATCATAGAGGCGGCAGCAAAATTCATAGACTAACCCCCAGTATTATCAACAGACATTTAATTTTAAATGAGGTTTAATTTGATATACATATATAGTATTTTTATGAAGTTTGAATATAGTTTAAATGACATGTAGCTGCAAAATAGCCTATATATGTCAAATTAAACCTCATTTAAAATTAAATGTCTGTAGATAATACTGGGGGTAAGGAGGACAAAATTGTAAATCTGTGTCTAAAAATAGAATCGACAGTTATTTTAATATTATAAATCTACTACATCAATGGTTTCAATTTTATAGTTGAATTAAATTTAAAAAAAAGGGAACCTGTTATTTAAGTTGAAACTGTTTCTACTTATAAAGAAAAACTGGATGCCTGATACACCCTGTATATGATAAATGGAGGTGATGATAGAATGAAACTTCCATTATTTATATTTTAGCTCTGGTAAAAAAAGTTCAATAGTAGATACAGGGTGTCTCACTTTTTTTTCAGCAAAAATTTTTGTTAAATACTAAATGTCATTCTTAACAAAAATTTTCCTATGAAATTGATAAATTTTAATAATTTTTATGCAATGTATAATATTTTTTCTTATTATATTTTTTTTATTAACTTAAATTAATTATTATTTGAATTTTTTTTGTCAAATTGATTTTTTTAAAAATTATTGACTGTATTTAAAATAAGTGAACGACGAGGTAAAATTTTCCTCGGAAAAATTTAGCATCTTATTGGCTTAAAGATATACAAACTCCAAAGCATACTTGATTTAAATAAAAAAAAAACGAAAATTATACAGGGTGTTTTAAAATTTTAAAATTGCTGTAACTTTTTAAGGTGTCGAAAAAACATAATAATTCATAGAAACATTTTTGTTCAGAATTACATTTACTATCTAAAAACAAATTTTGCTGGAAAAAAAGTTGAGATACCTTGTATACTTGAACCTAATATAATTGAAGATATTCTAAAATTGTTCCTTTACAATAATCTTATTGTAAGGAAAAAAAAAACGATTCTAGGTACAATTTTAATGTTGCAAATAAGTTAAAATATGTCATAGGTATCAGTTCTATGAATTTCGAATTGATGATTGGACGGTATTTCCATATTTATCTGTTATCTAATTGATTGTTCAATATTAACTCAAGTAAAATTTAGTAAATGACGAATTTTATCTTTATGCCAATCCTTCTTTTTATTTGTATTAGAACATATAAAAGGAATTCATTTAAAATTAATGGCGAAAAATTTAAAGTGGAGAAAGTTATCGAACATAAAATGAGTCGGTACTTGGAGATTTGAAAAAATGAGTAAATCTTCAAATTTTTTTTTCTAGATGAAAGTTTCCCAACGTTTGGTATTCCATAATGTAGGAGTACCCCTCTAAATTTCTTCCATCCAACTTTATTAGATCATTTGTTTTTAACATAAACGCAATATGTTTCGATACCATATAAACCTCATCATCAGGTGTTAATCTAGACATGAACCATTCTTTGGATTTTGAAGAATGTTCGTTCGATCAAAAATGATATTTCGGTATCATTGTACCAATTTGGTCAGATAAGCCTCCATTTCATCATGCTTTTACAAAGTTACACTTCGTTAAAGAAGAAAATCTATAGCGTGTTTAAAAAAATAAAAAAAAATCACATCATAAATAATCTTATATATGCTTAATCATTGACCAAACTTTATTTTTGATTGTCATTTAGTATTGTACCAAATTGAAAAAATATTTTAGAAATACTCTACATAAGAATTGAAAAAAAAACGACGCAAGAATTTTGTTTAAAGTTACTTGTCACTTTGCTTTAAATTTACAAAGATGTTCATTCAATATAATTTTAAAAACTGTAAACATAGTTCATAGTAAAAACCACAAATTTAGTTCATAAAATGGTTGATAAATGTTTATAAGGTTGTATATGTAAAGTGATCACTTGACTATTTTCGACATATGTCATTTTCAGATGTTAATATCAATAAAACTTTAGAAATGAAATAAGTCAAAATACCTAATTAAACAAATTTTATTTTTTAAGCCAACGTTTCGAGTTTATATAGGTTCATCTTCAGGGCAAAAAATATCCGTTTTATTATTGTAGATTTCGTACCATACTGCTTCCTTAAGCCACCTTTTTAATTCAAAAAAAAAATCGAAAAAAAGATTTTTTCGCTCATAGCTTGAATTTTCAAGTTTTCAAAATGACTAACATTCAGGTTTCGACTTTGAGCCAAAATTAAAAATATGTTGACACGGATTTTGACATATCAGCGTGAAAATCTCTTTCGAACCCAAATGGCGCCATCAGCGGCATTCTATTTTGAAAAGGTCAAATGGGGCCCCAAATCCGAATTTCCAATTTTTCTCCCTTGTCAATAAAAAAAAGCTTATCAAATTTTTTTAATTTTCTCTTTGGATTTTTAAAGATGATGCCGAGCCGCACCGAATATTTTTTTTTCATTCAAAAATTCCTTCAGTAACGGATTCAGGGTCAAATAAAAAAATTGCTTTTTTTCGGACAAGTCGTGCATATAAATTAAAAAAATTTTATACCGGCATCTTTGACGGAAAAAGCACTTTAAAACGCATATTGCAGATAGGTTAAACGAATTTTGATCATTTTTATTTTATAGACAGCTGTTTAAAAGATACTTATGAATACCAATTCTTTTTGCAATTTGAGGAGCCGTTTTTTTATTTTAAATTTTCTATCGTCGTAACGTCACTCTTCTGATTAATTTAGGTGGCAACGTTGCACCTCAACTGTTTTTTTTTATTGTCTGTTGCCGTAATCAGAAGGATCTCTGATGATTATTAGCAATTTAATTATAAGTATAAATTTTCCATGCACTTATTAACACTGATTAAACAACGGACATTTTTTGCCCTGAAGATGAGCCTATATAAGCTCGAAACGTTGGCTTTAACAATAAAAATTATTTAAACAAGTATTTTGATTTATTTGATCCATTAAACCCATCAATAGAAGAATTAATTTTAGAAAAACGAGATAAAAAACACCAAAGTAATAATTTTAAAACACAATTCTTGAAGATTTTTTTTAATGTTGAAATTTAAATTAACAAGAGTTGATGTATGTGAAACTTTGATAAAATAATAAAAAACAATGAAGCTAAGTTAGGGAAAGAATTAGAATTAGTTTTTCACTTTACATGCATGAAGCTGAATGACACTTTAATTAGTACCAAGATCATCACGTACAAAGGAACCCAAAAAATTAATAAAAAAATTTTTACATAATATATTTTGATGAAAAATATCAAATTTAAGAAAACGCCTATTTTTGGACGTGCCACTTCTAAAAATATCAGAAACCACTGATAAAGATGCATTTTATGGTAAACAGATTGTTAATTTTAAGGTGGTGCTTATCTATGAAATTGTTCATTCCAGAAACTAGGATGTAAAACTGATTCTTTGAAGAATTTTATATAAATATCTGATAAACAGGAAAATCATAATAATTTTTCTTGAAATCGAATTAATGATTTTGTTGAAAAATTGTGGTAGCTATATTTTTAATATTGGATTTTATAGAAATAAATGTTATGTAAGATTACTCTATAAAATGTTTGACCAGAATAAACAAGTTTCAGCGTGATCCAATCCAGTTTTATTCTCTAAACTGGAAGTAATGGGTATTTTGCCTCAAGATGTTTAGGTGTTGAAGATAATGAGTACCTAGGTGAATTGCGATCTATAACTTACAATAATATATACCTATATAATTTATATTAAATATTATCATTACTTTTAGTATATCTAGTTTTTACACTTTTTTCATTTAAAAATGTAATGAGCATGTTTAAGTAAGGTAATCTGATAAAATGATGAGGAAGATACTTTATACATTAACAGTAGAATTTTTTGATCCATACTGTGTAATTTAAATTGAAATTCTGAAATTTCATACATTTTAATGAAGTGAGCATATCAAAAAATAATAATGGTGTTTAAATATGGAAAGTAAGTTTAGGTACACCCTTCAAGTTTTAAAGAATTTCCCACGTTATGCCGTCGAAAGCTTAAGCTACTTCTACCTCACACCAAAAAACACCAGGAATTTATCTTTCTCTCATATAGAAACATTCCCGTATTGTGTGTATGCGCTTTAAGAATTTCACCAGACATTTTACCAAGGAATGGCTTACACTTATTTTAGGGTACCTGATACTTTTGCAATCGAAGAATTGATACATGAGTTTTTGGATAGTCCTCTAAAAATGGACGAATACCGAAATGATGAAATGAATTTCAATTAAAATAATAATTTTGTGTGTTTGGTGTTGGTGTATTGTTTTTTCAATTTAATAATTAAACGGTTGAGCACAATGCAGTGGACGGTCCAAGAATGCAGGACCTAAAATAAAGGGGCTTTTCGGTGAGAAGGCGCAAGCATTGATTGCTTCCATTGGCTGTTATTATTCAAGCTGTGAGAAATTCATTGAGGGACACACATAAAACTCATGGGTGCTGAGAGATCCACGGTCCGGTCATGGGCTGATTGGTCACGCCACGAGCGCCACCCAAGCAGAGTACCAAACACCTTTCCATCCTGAATGCGGCACGGCGCCTCCGCTTCTTTTGAAGTGCACCCTTCGCGGCTACCAACTTGATAAATAATCTTCAATAAACAACACCCCCGAAACGAAATTATTCATTGGTAGGTGAGAGGTGAGAAAGTCAGCAGTAAGCTCAAGTGGATGCTGGATGCTAGAGGAAGTTGTGATTTTCGATCCTCAAGTGGCACGCATCCGAATGCGAAAAGCCACTTACCTATTTTGGCCGCCTATTCCATCCTTTTCGTTTTCGAATGGAAAGCATCACACTGGTGCAGCTGTTGGTTATTAGAAATTCCTCAAGATTACACTAATAGCTTTATATCGGCACTTCCTTCACTCTGGCATACCTCTTCTGGCTCTCACACATTTAATTACGCTTATCTTGGTTATTAATTAGTATTTACCGCCTATCGGTCTGCCACATCTTTTACTACCAACATAAACAATAAATGTCAATGCTCTTTATTTAATTCTATATTTATGCATTATCCTCTACTTTCATAAAAATCCTCAAATTATGAATAAACACAAATAACTGATTAAAAATTACTTCACGCCTTCCAATTTGATAGCAACTTTAGGAAATACTAGTACTAAACCATAACTAACAGGATAATCTTGATCCTTGCGATATTTCAATCCTCCTTTTATGAAGGTCTTAAGATGATATAGTATGGTTGATCCTTGATAATATTTGAAAATGTCTCCACAGTGGTAATGTCAAGTTGGTGCAATAAAAATGATATCGTCCAAAAGACTATATACCTTTTCAAGACCAATATCTGAGTTTAAAGGTAAAAAAATTCTACATAATGGTCAGAATAAGATACCAAAGTCAACAATAGCTCATCTAAGGATATGATTTTATTATCATCCCAAAATATGAATAGAGTATACAAGGAAATGACCATATATCCGAATAGTATGTCCCAGGAACCATATATGTAAACATAGGATGGTTTTAATTTTTGGTAAGGTATGATCGGTTGTAGTTTGATTCTCTGAGAAATTATGATCGTGTTGTTTTGATTCTCAGTTGAGTGTGATTTTAAAATCAGTATTGTGACAAATTTGAAAATTGTGAAAATTTTATGAAAATGATGATAATTATGAATTTCAAGACTTTTTTTTTATTGACAAAAAAATATTATATAATTTGAAAAAAATTCTCCATCACCCAGTGGAGAGCACAATCGAGATATCGCACGCTCGTAGGATGATTTTCTGATTTTTCCATAAATTGAAAAACAAATAAAATATTTCGAAAAACTAAAAAAATGTAAAAATTTTGATTCGGCTCATATTCGGTCAATTTTTAAGATATCATCATCGTATATAGTTATTGTCCATCTCGAAACTTGTACGCTTGCCGCCACGTGTAGCGATTTTCAAAATTATGTGACCTTTCAGATGAGTTCCTTAATTAATATATGCGACTTGTTCGAAAAAAAGCAATTTTTTTATTCGACCCTGAATCCGTTCCTGAAGGAATTTTTGAACAAAAAAAAATATTCGGTGCGACTCGACATTGTTTTTAAAAATCCGAAAAGAAAATTAAAAAATTTTGATAAATTTTTTTTATTGGCAAAAAACGAAGAAAAATAGTTGCAGTTTCGGATTCGGTGTCCCATTTGAGCCCTTCAAAGTAGAATGCCGTTGATGGCGCCATTTAGGTTCGAAAGAGATTTTCACGCTGAAAACGCCGGTATATGCCGAAATGTCAAAATCCTTGTCAACATATTTTTAATTTCAACTCAAAGTCGAAAACTGAATTTAAGTCATTTTGTAAACTTGATAATTCATGTCCGGAGCGAAAAATTTTTTTTTCTGAATTTTTTTTTAAATCAATAAGATGGCCGAAATTTCGTAAAAACTCGTCGACCTATTCTCGAGAAAATTCGAAAAATCGTAAAAAAAAGAGGTCGGTATCTCAACTCGGGGGGGAGAAATTAAAAAAAAAAACTCTTCGTCAAGCAAATTTCTAAAAAAAACTTCCGATTTTTAAAAGATGCCCCCGATGAAAAAGCCCCCGTTTTTTGAAAAAATCTTGGATCCGGTCCTGTAATAAAACGGCACCCCGGAACGAAAAACGCAAAGAATCAAAAAAGTTACGGATCTTTGAGCAGAAGAGAACACAAGAAAAAATCGGTCAACGCATTTTCGAGATATCGAAAAAAATAACTTTTTTTTAATACCCTGTATATCCGTCAAATTTATACCTAGCGATCCAAAAAAAATCACAAATATTTTATTTTTTTGCCCAGAACACTTGCAAAATTTCAAGTCGCCGATTTGACCAGAATCACTCAAACTAAAAACGTCGTGAAACAGTTTTAGTGAAGTTATGGACTATGTCTATGTGCACGAACGAGATACTTGATCCATAGCATTCACTTCATTGATTTTCAAGTAAGAAAAAATTTGCCTGAGGTCTATTTAATGGTGTAGAATGTGAAAGTGAAAAACAGTTCATCAATGGATATGATTTTAATGTCACTCCAATTTATGTATAAGACCTATGTGTTGTATGAGCAAGGACGAAGATCATATACTCAAGAAAAAAAATACTATACCTACCAATAACTTCATTTAGTTGTAAGTAAAGAACTATTACTTGATTTTTTAGAGCATTTGATATTATCACTAAGTCTTATTGTTGATTTTGAGAAAACACAAATGACTACAGTTCAGAATTTATCATCAGGTAAAATTGTAGTTTCACGAGGGGCCCCGCAAGGCTCAATTCTTGATTCTGTGCTATTTTTGATATATACCCCAAAACTTTACAATTAGCTAAAACATTGTCAATAGCACAAATATGCTGATGATTTGCAAATATATCTTTCTTTTACGGAAGTTGACGTTGTAGCTGCTTGTTCTGCATTGATCGAATATTAGTTAAGTCTCTCCTGAACGATCAAACATGTCTTCTAACATAGCTAATAAGTCCGTACTGACATGACGGATCATGTGTGGACATTTTTCAAAAAGTCTGTCCGACTTATCCGCGTTGACTTCCTGGAAGACATATTTGATCGTTTGTAGAGAGCTTTACAAATCACTCACTCTTTTTAAATGCCTCTAATACCCAGATTCTGGTCAAATCATTTAAATTTAAAGGCTTTTAAATTTAAATTTGTTATATAGGTTGTAATGGACAATTCCCTTGGTTACATTATTTGTTTCAAATTAAAGGCCTTTAATTTTGACCAGAATCTGCCTATAAATCAAATGTTGTTTTGTTTGAACCTGAGAATGCACGAAATCATGTTAAAAATCTAATTAATGTAGACTAGTCTAAAATAGATCTAGTTACTTCAGAAGGATCACATCCTTAGAAAAAAAAGATCATAACTATTGATCACATCTTCAACAGAAATAAGATAACATCATTAAGTTCATTCAGTTCCAAATAAAGAAAAGGTCTATTTTGTGGGCAAGAATTTTTGTAACAGTCATCACCATGCCATAAAATTTAAAATTTCAAAGTCACCAATAGGAATAATTTTAGTGTCATACCGATTTATGAATGTGTTGTAAGAGCAAGGACGAAAATTACATCCTCAAGAAATAAAAATACATAGCATTAAGTTCATTTACTTCCAACTAAAGACATTTTTTCCTGAGGGCTATTTAATGGTTAGGACTTTAACTATTAGCATCATGGAAAAATCAAGATTCCAGATTATCCTAAGGATATGCTTTTAGTATTATTCCAATTTATGAATGAAACCTATACCTTGTCCATACAAGGACGAAGCAATTGATCATATCGTCAAGAAAAAAAAAAGAGTATACCATTTAGTATATTGATTTGTAAATAAACAAAATTTTCTCTGGGGTCCAATTAAAGGTCAGCAGTGTTTGTAACTGTTATCATCATGGGAAGATATTAAAGATATCAAAAGTCATTCAGGATTTTCATAATATCCATTCAAGTAAAGTTAAGATTTATCGCTAGGTGTCAATATAATCCATTACAAAATTTTGGACAATTGTTTATAGAAGTAAGTTCTAAGTCCTAAACTTTTACTGGAATACATTACCATGAGAGCTCAAATCGTTTCATAAAAAACAATAATTAACAGGACAATATTGATCCTTGCTGTACTTGAATCCTCGTTTCATTAAAGCCTTAATATGATCTAATATGGTTGATTCTTGGAAAAATCTGAAAATGTCTACACAGTGACAATAGTAAAGAAGTATATCGTCCAACTGACCTCTTGAAGGTCATTAGTAAGTTTTAGATTCACATTTATATTAGAACAAATCCTGCAGTAATGATATTATTTCATCCTGCTTGGAAAAAAGAATGGATAAACAAGAAATTAAAAATAACTGTAATTTATTGCAGAAAAGCATGTTTTGTAAAGTTTTTTTGTGAATAAAGTAGCAGTTTTAAAGGATAATAATTTAATAAAAAGCAATGATAAAACGTGCTAATTTTTCTTGTTGCATGTGCTTATTTGAATGAATAATAGTATAATTTGTGGATAATTAAAAAAAGTATAGTGGGTTCCTAATATTTTAATTATAAGGTAGAGGAATGTTGTTGCAAAAAAGGAATTTATCATCGATGATTCCGTGGGACGTGGGATATTTTGAAGGACATGACAGGAGTGAAAAAAGTGATTGTGTGTGTATATAAATTAAGTGATTCACAGGCAGGTAATGATTGCTCTTTGAGGACGATGCCGAAGATTCTTTTTAATAATTCAAACGTTAAAATGGCACCCTTAAAAAGAGAACATTATCTCGAACGCTATCTGCGCCAAGTGGTAATTACCTCCGGGAACAATACGTAAATGACAGGGTAAAGTCTATAATTTCGTATTTTAAGTGAGGAATATCACACCACAGGGAGCCACAGTCCACAGGCTGGGGGGTCATTATACCTTTCCTAGTCACCTGACCGCAAGACGCTGGGTGGTCACCTACGCAAGGACGCGCAACAGATGCCTAAACATTTCTTCATTTCAATCATTAACGTTTTCATTCTAATCATTTTTGCAACATCCACTTTTCCAGCAATTCCCTTTGACTAGTTATTCCTCCCACTTCCCACTTCCCACTTCCCAGAGCTTATTAATTAGAGCTTTATGTTATTAATTGATTGGATGAGAGGATGAAAAAATTAATCCTCTTGAGCAGTGATGATTACACGATATCAATTTTGGACGAGTTAAGTTATGCGCGAAGGAAGCAACAGATTTCAAGTATCGGTGATGAAGATAAAAGTCGATGGGTCGGGAAGAAGAAAGGGACATTAACTAAACGGTGAACATTGAGGAGAAGAAGATAAGATTTGGAGAGTGGAAATGATGGAGACGAATCGAATCGGCGTGAACGGAAGCGTACCTGGAACAATTTCAACAGTTTCGTTGTCAAGAGAGAAAAGGTGTAATAACGTAATAAATGGTGGAGTTGTTCCAAAGCGACTCAAAGTGGAATACGCAATAAATTGAATAAATACAATAAACAAAACGGTTTATGAGGTCCAAACTCCCGGGGGGTTTCTGTTGAGATCCATTCAATAGTCAGGTGTTGACAAAGGGCATGTTTATGAGGCTTATTTGGTGGCGATTCGTATGCAGATAGCCCGTCTCTTTCTTTCAGAACGCAGCATTATGGCTCTATTAGTAGCTTACCTGGGATCCGGATAGCCCGGATAGTGGACATAAATGTGATGAACCCGCTCAAGAGGTGCCCGTTTTCAGCCTTTTTCAACCTTTTACATTCTTCCATCACACCAACGGTGGCGAACGCAAAAAATGAAACGCTCGCTTTTCCACGTATGCCAACATTTTAAACAACTTTACGTTTATTAAGCACTCATTAACTTGGCTTAATATTTATACTAACATTACCAACCTTCGCATATTTTAAGCAAATAAAACTTAAGCAAATTTAATTTGCACAAAATATTATACTCACAAGAATTTCGAAAAATACACTATTTACTCAATACCTTAAATAACTATACAAAACCCAATTCCATCCTCTATTTATGACTTTTGAACATAAAAATATTATTCGACAATGTAATGATTCCCAATTGTTGAATTTTTGATCATCAGCACAAGCATTCTCAGGAAAAAAGTTAAGATCAGGGGAACGGGTTGGTCACATTTTATCGGTACGTATACAAGGTGTCCCGAAATTAAACGGCCAAACTTTAGGAGGCGATTCTACAACTAATTTTAAATTTTCAAAAAATTTCAGAGCTTTCAAAAAATCTGAAAAAAATTGACAAATTATAATTTCTCTTAAACGTATTAGTCTTCACACCAAATTTCAAAACTTTATTACAAACCGTTTTCAAATAAATGACAAAAAACCTAGTTTTAGTCACAATAGTTAAAGGGCTGTAGCTCCCTTGGGAAGCGAAATCGAACACATGTTTATAGGAAGTTTTTTTCTTCTTAAAATTAGTTGTAGAATCGCCTTCTTAAGTTTGGCCACTTAATTTCGGGACACCCTGTATAACCTATACAGGGTGATTCACATTTATGATAAAATCTCTCGGGCGGTGATTCCTTAGATAAAAATAAGAAAAAAAGTTCATCTAAACATATGTCCGATTCAGCTTCCTAAGAGAATTAAAGCTCTTCAAAGGTGCTGACAGAAAACAGGTTTTTAGCCATTTATTTTAGAATGGATACTAGTAAAGCATTCAAATTTGGCATAACTCTTAATATGCATTGGACTCATTGGTCCATGATTTTTTTGAAATTTTTTTATTGGTTCTAAGTGGTATTTTAAGAGATCGTTGGTGGTAAAAACAGTGGTATTTTTTTTAGTATTGCATTTTTATGAGATTTTTTTTCAAAATATCATTGTGTAATCAAATTTACACAAAAATGATGCTCTTATACGAATTCGATAGAATAAGCCGTTTAAGAGAAAAGTGCGTCTAAAGATGTGCTTGCCAGGATTGTTGTCATGGTTACCATACTAAATTTTTTTGTAGACCTATTATTTTACCAAAATTATTCCAAACGTTACATAGAAACCTTTTTTCATAAATTATGAAATAATTTTGGTAAAATAATAGGCCTATAAAAATGTAAAGTATGGTAACCATGACAACTTTCCTGGAAAGCACATCTTTAGATGCACTTTTCTATTAAACGGCTCATTCTATCGAATTCGTATAAGAGCACTATTTTTGTATAAATTTGATTACAGAATGATATTCTGAAAATAATCTTATAAAAATGCAGTACTGAAAAAGTCACCATTGTTTTTACCACAAACGATCTCTTAAAATACCACTTAGAAGCAATAAAAAAATTTCAAAAAAATCATGGACGTGAGTCCAATGCATATTAAGAGTTATGCCAAATTTGAATGCTTTACTAGTATTCATTCTAAAATAAACAACCAAAAACATTTTCTTTGTCAACACCTTTGAAGAGCTTTAATTCTCTTAGGAAGCGGAATCGGACATATGTTTTATATGAACTTTTTTTTCTTGTTTTTATCTAAGGAATGAGCACCCGAGAAATTTTAACATAAATGTGAATCACCCTGTATATTAACGTTCCTATAATAGATCTGTTGTTATGGTTTGTTTTTCTGAGGATATGATTTTATTACCACTCCAATTTATGAATGAAACCTAACCATTGTATGAGCAAAAACGAGGGAGTTGATCACTTCCCCAAGAGAAAAAAAAAACATACCATTCAATGAACAACATTTTCCCTGACCTCCATTTAATGGTCACGAGTATTTGTAATTATTATCATCCTGGAAGAAAACTCAAGTTACCAAAATTAACAATAGGTCATCTAGGGATATGATTTTAATATCACTTTGTGAATGAGATCTATGTGTTGTATGAGCAAAAACGAGGATCACGTGCACAAGAGAAAACAGATCAACCCTTTAAGTTTCTTGAAGTCTATTTAATGGCTAGGAGTTTTTGTTACTATTATCATTTTAGTGTTACTCCAACTTATGTATTGGGCCTGATGGAACCTATACATTTTATGAGCAAGAATGAGGCAGTTGATCACATTCCAGAGAGAAAAGAGAACATACCCATTTCACAATAGTCAAACTTTTGCTTAAGGTCTATTTAATGGTTGAAGGAGTATAGGATACTTTCCATAAAAAAAAATTAAGTCGAGTGGTTTGGAGTGTTTGTAGCTGTTATTATCATGAGAAAAAATAACATACCAACGTGGAAAATGAATTCATCAAATGATAAAATTCTAGTGTCACTTGAATGGAATCAAGGTGTTGTATGAGTAAGGAGGAAAATCACAACCTCCAGAAAAAAAATACTATACCATTAAGTTGCAACTAAAAAAATTTTTTCTTGAGGTCTTCTTACTAAATTGGCACTTCTTGATTTTTCTAGAGCATTTGACAACAACAGTCTTATCAAAAACGCTGAAAATATAGACTCATAATGACAAAGTATTTTTGGTATGCATTTGTATGATAAGATGTTCCTCATTTCTGCCCATTCCTCCTCACTTACTGTCATTTATATAATATGGTATCCTCTTTGCCACATACTTGTGGTTCCTGTCAAACGCATTGGGCATAGTTTTTGGGCCGTTTTTAAAAGAATTGATATTTTGGGCGCTGTGTGCCTAAGATAATTATAGGTTAAAATATCATTGAATCTTATTGTCGATTTTGACCTATGTTGGTTTGAATTTTTCTGTTGTCAATCTTCTCAGATCATATCTATCATTTAAAACACAAATCACTACAGTTTAGAATATATCTACAGGTAAAGTTGCAATTTTACGAGGGATCCCGCAGGTCTCAACTCTTGGCCCTTTGCCATTTTTGATTTATACCCTAAATCTTTACACTTTTCTAAGCATTGTCATTGTCAATACCACAATATGCTGATGATTTGCAAATATATCTTTTTTTTTCGGGAAGTTGATGTTGTTGCTCTGCAGTTAACGAAGATCTAACGAATATCTGTAACTTCTCTGCAAATCACTCACTTTTTGTAAATGCTTCTAAATCAAATGTTGTTTTTTTTTTGGAATTTTAACATTATTGGGTCTAAAGTAGAACTAGTTATTTGTATTGGAATACATACATATAATCGTCGGGTGTGTTAGTAACTACTAATATCATAGAAGAAAACACAAGGTACCTAAGTCGACAACAGAATGTGATTTTAGAGTTACTCCAATTTATATATGGGATCTAAATTATGTTGTATGACGAGGATCACATCCTTAGGAAAAAAGACATTGACAGTAAGCTTATTTCGTTCCAAGTAAAGAAATTTTTTTTTGAGGACTAGTTAATGTTCTTCAGTGTTTGTATAACCATTGTAATTATGGAAAAAAATTCAAGATACCAAAGCCGATAACAAGTCGTCATATTGGGGGACATTCCTTGATGTAAAGCACTGATCAAAAAGTAACCAATGGAGTTGTAAGAAAACAAGATTTTTCCTGAGGTCTATACAAATAATGGTCAGAAGTGTTTGTAAGAAGAAAATTCAAGATACCAAAGTCGACAACAGGTTACCTAAGGATATGATTTTAGATTTAGGATCTATATGTTTTGTATGAGAAAAACGAGAATCACATCCTCAGGAAAAAAGGACCATAAAATAAGGTAAAGAACGAAATCTATTTAATGGCCAGGACCTATGTGTTGTATGAGCAAAAATGAGGTAATTGATCACATTTTCAAGAAAAGGAAACCATACCATTCAGTTTGTTGATTTTCAAGTAAACAAAATTTCCCTAAGTTCTATTTAAATGTCTGGAGAACCCCGCTATCATCGTGGAAGAAAATTCAAGATACCAAAGTCGAAAATTGGTCATCAAATTGGAGAACGTTTATTGATATAAAGCAATGAACAAAAAGTTAATTTTTGTAAATTTTTATAATGTCCATTCTCCATTCCAATAAAATGTCAATATCATCCATCACAAAATTTTGGACAATTGCTACGTTTATTGATATAAAGCAATGTCCATTCTCCGTTCCAATAAAATGTCAATATCATCCATCACAAAATTTTGGACAATTCTTCGTGGAATCTTTTCTAACTCCAGACTTTTACTACGGTACACTACTCAGGGCCGTCTTAAGGTGTAATTGGACCCAGAACATTAGTAAGTTTTGGACCCCCTTTAATAAAATTCTGTTCTTTTTAAATATTAAAACATTTATTTTGGGTACAATTCTTGATTGTAAAATAGGTGTAAATAAGTGAGGATTTATTTTTTGAAGAATTTAGAACTGCATAAATATGAGTTTCTAACGTCTTCACGCAAGGGGAGGGGGTTGAGCGCCGCAGTCAAAATTTTTAAAAAATTTTAAGATCAAGCATTTTTGAGGAACACAACTCGGTATTAACTTTTTCAAAAAATACTGGGTACTGAATAAATGTTTCTGAAAAAATATCAAAAAATTAAATAAAATTAAAAAAAAACTCCCAGTACTGGTTAGGTTAGTCAAGGTCAAGCATCTTCCTGACACTTGAGGAATGCAACTTGGTATTAGCTTTTTCAAAAAATACTGGGTAGTGGATAAACGTTTCTGAAAAAATTCCAAAAAGTTAAATAAAATTAAACAAACTCCCAGTAGGGGGAACGGTACCTCCATTTTCCTGAGACACCGTCAAAAATTATTTTTTGTAAAGTAAAAATTTCAAAAAAATAGCCATTTTGTTGCGAAATCAGTATTTTTTGTACTTGACAAGAAATTATTATTCTTTAATTTTTGATTTTTATTGCACAAACAAGCTGTGCACCTCTAGTTTAAAATAAAATAACCTCTGATATAAGTAATCATATTCACAATAATTCACAAATATGGATGTTGTTTAAGTTCATCAAAATTTTCCATAACAGTTTTACAAATTCAGTAGAAACTATTAATAAATTCAATATAACCATCTCCAATAAAATATTTTGTTACTAGGATTTTCTTCTTTTTTGTTTACAACAAGAAATGTTACCAAATCCTTATTCGTCCCAAAAAAATGTTATTGAATCTTTTTGTAAAGCAGCAAATGCTTATGAATTAAATAGATTTATGCAATAAAATTTTGAAACATAAATGCTAATATTAGTTGAATAGAAAATTGGTTTCGCAAAAAATATTAGAACTACATAATAATGTAATCGAATTGTACAGGGTGTACTAAAAAGAAATGATCAGAAGAAAATTATAGAAAGTAGATGAGATTTCATCGACAAAAAGGCAATAGTAAGGGTTGGAACAGAGATAAAACACTGAATCTTTTTTTAATTGATTGAGTTACGGATTTATGGACGAAAAAAAGTGGTACCATTATGGGGAATATTTTTTTGATGATCACAATTTTGAATTAACAACATTTTCTGTGGGAACAAAATTTAAAAGCCCGACAAAAACTGGGTTTTTCTGAACCGGCGAGAAGTTAGCCATAAAATTTCCAGCCACAGTTTTTTACATGTATTTCTCCGTAAGAAGGAAAAGCATTATAACTTCTTTATTTTACATTTTATAACAAAACTAATTATACCACTGGAAAGCTCAAAGAAATATATATATATAACAGTACTACTGCCAATGCTTGCCTCATAATAATAAATCCGTAATTTGCATTTAATCAGATGACTTCTTTAAAATATCAAAAATACTTAAATGGGTGTAACTTCTATTAAAATAAACCGACAACTAAAATAAAATAATCAGTAAAATCTGCATTAAATTCCCTACATTCTCATGTATAAAACAATATCAGCCACTAATTATTAACTTATTAATTAACCAAAAACAGTAATTTCTGAGTAATTTTTTATTCTAATGGCTACCAAAAACCCGCCATAAAAAAGTTATTGGTTCCATTTGATAGAAAATTTAACAACCTTTCCAACAGTATATCACACAATGCTAGCCTCATCAGGATAATAGTTTATTTGAAGTTTTTAGTTTTTTTCTGCTACCATTCTCTCAAAAGTTAGAGCGCATAATGCATTATTTAGTTTAAGTTTAAATTTTTAATTATCATGATAAGCATTGTGTAATATATCGTTGGAAAGCTTATTAAATTTTCTATCAATTGGAACCAATAACTTTTTTATGGCCGGTTTTTGGTAGCCATGAGAACCAAAAATTACTCAAAAATTAGTGGTTTTTGTTAATTTATACGTTAATAATTAGTGGTTGACATTGTTTTATACATGAGAATGTAGGGAATTTAATACAGATTCTATTGATTATTTTATTTTAGTTGTCAGTTTATTTTAATAAAAGTTACACGCTTTTAAGTGTTATTAATATTTTGAGGTAGTCATCTGATTAAATGCAAATTGCGGATTTATTATTATGAGGCAAGCATTTGTAGTAGTACTGTTATATAGATATTTCTTTCAGCTTTCCAGTGGTATAATTAGTTTTGTTATAAAATGTAAAATACAGAAGTTATAATGATTTTTCTTCTTATGGAGAAATACATGTAAAAAACTGTAGCTGGAAATTTTATGGCTAACTTCTCGTCAGTTTTTTCTGACCCTGACTATTGGATTTTTTATTGATGAAATCTACTTTCTACGATTGTCTGGTGATCACTTCTTTTTGGGCACCCTGTATAAATTGAAATATAATTTTGAGACATGAACTCAATAATTTTTGGAACATTACAAAAACAAAATTTTAGCCTAAGCAATTGAGTAAACAAAATGAAATTACAAGAAAAGTTGAGTGGAGTAACTGACTTCTTTTAGAGGGAATATTAGAAAGCAGTAATAAATTTAAAACGTGCTGAAATCTTAAAATGTGTTTTTTCAAGTAGAGTAGAGGTGAGGAAGATCAAAAAAAAAAATGTAAAAAGGGGACAATATTTTAAGTTGGCGAGAAGTGGAAAAGAAAAGCATGTGTTTGTTGTGAAGGTTGAGTCTGAGTAGTTTTAAGTAGAGATACGTGTCAGCATCTCAATAGTTGGTCTTTCCTTCTCGAGTGTCTATACACAAATCTTTGAATAAACACTTCTTTCAAAGAAGCGCCAGTTTATAAGCTAATAAAGAAACTCGATGATCTTTTTATTTCGTCAATAAGAAACCAACCGTACAAAAATACTAAATAATTGTTGAGCACTTTTATCAACATATACCAACTTATATCTATATTTAAAAAATAATGACAAAAGTCGATTTAAAAAAAAAAGTTTTAGTTTAATTATGATCTCATCAGAGTGACTTAACTTAAGTCACCAAACAACTAAAGGTGTGTAAATCTATAATATTTTGCACTGTCTCAACTAACTCAATAACAAAGTAGGTATAGTGAATGATTTGGAAAAAAAAATTTATTGAAAATAAAATTGTTTTTTTTTGAAATGTATTTTTGATTATTTAATAAGTATGTTGTGTTTATTTTCGGTTGAAATTCTTGTGTGTTTGAATAATATTTGTGTGTTTAATGTGTTAATTTGTTTTTCCATCCATTGTGAAAGGTGTGTAATGAAAAGATTACGGCCTGAGCTAATGTTTGAGGTGGCCGAGGAAGAAAAAGGGCACTAAACGACGACAAAAAGTCAGGATGATTGGCACAAGAGCTCTTGAGATGACTTAAAGCACATCTCCTCTTAGCATTTAACATTTTCATTCTTCGGGCGTGCGCTTCACATTCAATTAATTCCAATTATTGCCCGCTTTGACTTACTTGTCACTTACCTGCCGTCGATTTTAATCTCTCCCGTCTTCAATAAGTAATTGATATTAAATATATACGTTCACCCTGTCAATAATGGCATGCGGCTTAATTTAAAAATCATCATTTCTTTGTTGTTGCTCGCCCTTATCTGCCTTCGACAATCTGCGCCCATATTCCTCTTCTATGTGGGAACTTAAATTACCACCACCGATTCTTTTATTTTTTCATCTTCTTTCTTTCCAACTCCTACTTCTTCTACTTGATTAATCCATTAGCTCACTTTTGGGCCGCGGAATTTATTGCTTTTCTCACGCTTACTTATGTCTTCATTTCGATTAACCAATTTAATAACAACCTTTCTTATTAATAACAGCAAAAAATCTTCATCTCATTACTTTATTACCGCCTTAAACAATTCCAATATTATTTCTATCTACCTTCTACTAATAAACTACAATCTTAATTTCTTCAACGTGAATTCATAATTTTTTCCACATAAATAATTTTCAAAGTAAAGAGGCTTGATGTATGGTAATTGCCTTATTAATATTTCCCTATTTGTTTTGCAACTTAAATTATGTTAAATAATGGTAATGAGTGGCATTTGAATGACTAATTAATTAAGATATATATTTAATGCTCACCATTTTTTTATTCATTCATTATTTTTGAATCACTCCTTGTTTCTTCTGTGTCAGTAGCTAAAAATAATATCTTATTACATTATTCACATCTTATTTCTCAATAATATTCCATACCTATTCATTAATTCAACAAAGAAAAAGTCTTATTGAATAATTAAATCTTTCATTGAGAATTAGAAAATTGTTACTTATTATTTATACAGGGTGTCTCGGTACAAAATATAATATGATTTAACCACGTTTTTATGGGACACCCTGTATACAATTAACTTAAAACTAGTTATGAAAGAAACTAACACAAATATGATAACCCAAAAAAATTGTTAAAAAAAGTAAATAAAAATTATTGCATATTTTGAAGAATTTTATAAATTTATAAACTCTTTCTACAAATTCTAATGTTTTACCAAGTTTAAATATCATACTTGTCCATATTTCATCAAAATTCTTCAAAATATGCAATAATTACTATTTATTCATTTCCGGTCAATCCGTTAGCGAAAAAAATATTCATTTGTTTTACTACATTGTACATAAAAATTGTCTGTATTAAGTCAAAAAAAATTTTTTGGTACCACCGAAAATAACGAAGTTATTACCATATTTTGAAAATCGTATTTTCTTGTTTTTTCAAGATAGCGTTGGAACGATGCGATATTCAAATTTTTTGTAAATGAATTATTAATATTCGAAAATATCTCTACTATTTTGTCCATTTAACCAACTTTATATCTCCAATAATAACAAAGATACCCATACGGTCCAACGTCAAATGGGACACCCTGTATATTTTATGCACCAAAAATCAAAATTCTCGCATAATTTTTTTACTAATAAACCGATATTCGTTATTCTATTTTATACTTAAAATTCATTATTATCTCGTGTTGAATATGAAAAAACTTAAATTAATATGTTTGGTTGTAATTTTCATTTTCTTGCAATTTTTGTATTTTCTAAGTTTAAAAAAATAACGATAAAATCGGTAATAATAAAAAACAAAAATAAAGCAAATATTTTATTATAAAGGCGATACTTTAAGGTTTTTATATGTGTTTAAATTCAAAATTTAGTTAAAAAATGGCGTTATTGATGATTAACAAAATTTGACCAAAAATGCTTCAAAAATCTTACATAACTTTCTTATTTATTAATAAACTCTTTCTACAAATTCTAATGTTTTACCAACTTTAAATATCATACTTGTCCATATTTCAACAAAATTCTTCAAAATATCCAATAATTATTATTTACTTTTTTTTAACATTTTTTTTATTTTTCTAATAAATTCTAAACTATGGAAAATATTAAAAAAATATTTTAATAAAAGTTGTTTATTTTGAAAAGACCTATCAAACCACATCAAACTCGACCTATGTTGCAATTTAAAAAATCAAAGTGATATCCGGTTTCGGATAGTTCCGGGTTGTTCCGGAAAAATATAAGTATGGTTGGTAGGTATTTTAAGAACAAACAACTTTTATAAAAATATTTTTTTAATATTTTCCATAGTTTAGAATTTATTCGAAAAACAAAAAAAAAATTGTTAATAATGGTAAATAAAAATTATTGCATATTTTGAAGATTTTATAACATTTATACTCATGACATTTCAAAAATTTAGCAACCTTTAAAAACTGTTCCTTTTTTAAAATAGGGTTTCTTTTTATCAAAGTTATTAATAAATAGATTTCTGAATTTAGATTTAACATTATAATTTTAAAAAAATTGTAAAAACCACTCCAAATAAATTTGGTTTAGTAATTTAAAGTGTAATAGTAATTTTTATAATTTGAAACTTTTTAATTTTCATTAATTTTTTTAAAATAAATAACTCGTGACTTTTTAACCAAATTTTGAGTTTTTATTTTTTTCATGTAAAACATGAGATAATAATTTTTAAGTAAAAAATAAAAAAAGAATCTCGAAAATCGGTCGATGAACAAAAAAATTATGCAAAAATTTTGATTTTTAGTACATAAAATATACTAAATTTTTAAAAAAAATATAAAAATACTTAAATTAAACTTCTAGCCACAATTTAAGTCTTAGTAACTTTTTAAATTTTTTAATTTGGTTTTAAAAATACGATTAATCATCAAAATTGACGATTTTAAGCCAAACTTCTTGAAAAATCTTTAATAACTCCGCCATTTTTAAACCAATTTTTGAATTTAAACACACATTAAAAATCTAGAAGTACTGTGCTTACAATGACGTATTAAACTCGTTTGTGTTTTAAATATTTTCGATTCTTTAAAAACCTTAAAAATTACAATAAATCAAAAATTTCTACCAATATTTAATTTTTTTGGTTTATCACACGAGAAAATACATGGTTTGAAGCATGAAATAGAAAAAGAATCACCAAAATTGATTAATAAATAAAAAAGTTATGTAAGATTTTTGAAGGATTTTTGGTCAAATTTTGTTAATCATCAATAACGCCATTTTTTAATCAAATTTGGAATTTTAGCACATATAAACACCTTAGAGTATCGCCTTTATAATAAAATATTTGCTTTATTTTTGTTTTTTATTATTACCGATTTTATCGTTGTTTTTTTTTAAAACTTAGAAAATACAAAAATTGTAAAAAATTAAAATTACAACCAAAAATATTAATTTAAGTTTTTTCATATACAACACGAGATAATAATGAATTTTAAGTATAAAATAGAATAACGAATATCGGTTTATTAATAAAAAAATTATGCGAGAATTTTGATTTTTGGTGCATAAAATATACAGGGTGTCCCATTTGACGTTGGACTGTATGGGTATCTTTGTTATTATTGGAGATAGAAAGTCGGTTAAATAGACAAAGTAGTAGAGATTTTTTCGAATATTAATAATTCATTTACAAAAAATTTGAATATGGCATCGTTCCAACGCTATCTTGAAAAAACAAGAAAATACGATTTTCAAAATATGGTTATAACTTCGTTATTTTCGGTGGTACCAAAAAATTTTTTTTGACTTAATACAGACAATTTTTATGTACAATGTAGTAAAACAAATGAATATTTTTTTCGCTAACGGATTGACCGGAAATGAATAAATAGTAATTATTGCATATTTTGAAGAATTTTGATGAAATATGGACAAATATGATATTTAAAGTTGTTAAAACATTAGAATTTGTAGAAAGAGTTTATAAATTTATAAAATTCTTCAAAATATGCAATAATTTTTATTTACTTTTTTTAACATTTTTTTTTTGTTTTTCGAATAAATTCTAAACTATGGAAAATATTAAAAAATATTTTAATAAAAGTTATTTATTTTTGAAAGACCTATCAAACCATACCAAACTCGACCTATGTTGCAATTTAAAAAATCAAAGTGATATCCGGTTTCGGATAGTTCCGGGTTGTTCCGGAAATATATAAGTATGGTTATTATCCATAGTTTAGAATTTATTCCAAAACCAAAAAAAAATTTTAATAAAGGTAAATAAAAATTTTTGCATATTTTGAAGAATTTTATAAATTTATAAACTCTTTCTACAAAGTCTAATATGTTACCAACTTTAAATATCATACTTGTCCATATTTCAACAAAATTCTTCAAAATATGCAATAATTTTTATTTACTTTTTTTAACAATTTTTTTTTGTTTTTTGAATAAATTCTAAACCATGGAAAATATTAAAAAAATATTTTAATAAAAGTTATTTGTTTTTGAAAGACCTATCAAACCATACCAAACTTGACCTATGTTGCCATTTAAAAAATCAAAGTTACCTCCGGTTCCGGATAGTTCCGGGTTGTTCCGGAAAAAAATAAGTTCACCAATGGATTCTTTAGGATCACTTTGGTAATTAAGTTTTTTATTTTAGTGATGTTCGATATCGTGTTCTCGAGATAAATGTTATTGAAAAAATTGGCAGCAAAATGTTATTAATATTTCTTTAGTATAATTGTAACATGTTGATTAAAAATGTTGTCAAAAAATGTTGATAAGAAATGCTATCATTAACATATGTTATCAGCAAAGTTACTTTCAACATTTTTAACTGTCAAAATTTTCACGTTTTTGCTAATATTTCAAATATTTTATGGTAAATTTAAAAAAATGCTCCTATAGCACGATTAAAAAGTTCATCAAGATTCCAGTGACTTTTAAAATAATTTTGAAAAATCTACTATTGTTGCTTAAAATTGCATGGCGCCTAAATTTATGAATAATTGAAATTACACGCTGATCGAAAAAGTCTTTGGGTTCTTGTTAATTTTACAGGAAACTTGATGAATTTTTTAATTGGGCTATGAAAGCAGTTTTTTAAATAAACTACAAAAACTAGAAATATTAGCAAAAACGTAAAAATTTTGACAGATAAAAACTTTGAAGGTTGAAAACCCCTTAAATAAAATTGGGTTTGTTGTTGTACTTGGGTTCAAACGCCTTCCTCGACATTCAATTTACCTCTTTTCGTTTTAATTTTTAGTTTTTCTTCAACAACCCCTTCTTCTTCGGGATTGGGCAAACGATACACACTGCTTTTTAATTTATTTGCCATATAGGTAACTTCCGGGACAGATCTGCATAATTTCTCAGCTATAACGTTCCTCCTGGATATTTTTTTACTAACTGCACGAGACTAGATAATTTGGTTTTCAATAATTTCCATAAGATTTGTTTGAAACTAAACGATTCCACCGCGTTGATCAACGCGGTTGGATCAACACATTGTCCAACTTTCGTTCAACACGTTGGAATCACAGTGAAACCATGTAAACGGATATAGTTCAACCATTGAATTCGATGTTGATTCAATTGCGTTGATCAAGATGAAGACTAGTGAAAACCATGTAGGTTTAAAGTAAATAAAAAATACAGTTGTCAGCGATTGTTCTTAAATATCTTTTAAATGTATAGAATGTCTTTGGGAAAATGTTTTTATTTTGGATTTTGGGTATGAGTAAAGTGATATGTTGGGGTGCTTAAAAATTTTCCAGGTACTTATGCGAGTCAGTAGTTGCTTGTATATTTTGAGTTGATGTGTGAAATGCATCGAAGAATACTCGAAATGAATAAAGCCGTAATTGATAATAGCATTCAGGGCTGTTGCTCTCGAAACGGATACTTGAAATAGTTGTAATTGAACGGGTCCCGATGGGCCTTCCTCATCGCAGCTCCGGATTAAGATGGCATGATATGGCCATCCCGGCCATTCTTTAGGAGATACCTTTGTAGCCGCCGCCAACCGGCATTTTGCCATTCAGCGCCCCCGTTCCGTGCTTAATCCCATGATTGCACCCGGGACCTGGAGTGGAGCGGAATAAAAAAAAGGGCGAAAATTCAAAAAACGCGGAGCGCTCTTCTTTCGAGACTTCCAACTCCATGCGAGCCATTGACTAATGATTTAGGCATGATGCTGAAGAACGGGTTTTTCTTTCCCACAGATTGTGAGAATCAAATCGTTTTGTTTTAGAGCACACAAATAAATGATTCATTCACCACTAGCTCTATTAATTCCAATCTCAATAAAAGCTCAAAACATTTTCATAAAAATCTTTCTAATTACCTCGAATTAAGTTTCGGACGCATCCGGTCGTTTTTTTATTTCGGGCGGACGCCTCAATTATCGCGAGGAAAGTGACCATTTTCTTGGAATTGATGCGCTTTTTACCTTTCCGGCTGTAAAATTTAAAATTATTCAACAATAAATCGTTTCTAATGTTTCGACCTGAAATTTTTTATCCCTAATTACTTCCTTATATCTTCTAATTTGGTGATTGTTTTCAATTTCAAAAAAATCTATTTCAAAAGAGCAGGGAATGAAGTATCGGAGGGTTCTCTCAAAAGGAAGTTTAAGGGTAACGACTAGAGGCAGCTGAATTTAGTACAATACAAAATGCTATGATACATGTAAAGATTAGCATCAGGATGGCTCGGATGTCAACAAGTAATTCAAGCATAAGCGAGTGGCCTTTCACAAATTGTATCTTTGATCCGAGCACGTTCTATCAGGTTCTTTCAGATCATTTATATCTCTTACAATTTAAAAAAAAATACTGACAATTAAACATTTGCGAAATTAATTCAAGGTGTGTTATTTCTGTGTTAATGAATAGCACGTGTCGAGTGGGTTTTAAAATAATAGAAAACCATTTCAGAAAAAGCGTATTTTTTATTTGGATAAATAGTCGGTGGTATTGACGAAACAAATATAGGCTATAACCGTTAAAATCAACAAGAAAGTGTTAACATCCTTTTAACCAGTGAGAAGTACAAAGACGGAAATGCATTCTTCGGCATATTAGTGGACTCTTATCAAACATTAACAAAAAATATCTAATTTGATTCCACACAAAATCCTTTACTACTATTATAATAAATACACCAGTAACAACAATGGTTTTTAAGTCCAAGAAAATCTCAAAAATATAAAAAAAACTAGAAATAAATTTATTGTTAAAATATAAATATTAGATAATTTAGTTTTTGGTTTTAGACTGAAAACCTTTTGCGAGTTTTTTTTAGATGAAAAAAAAAATATTTAGAAAAGCTCATGATTTACTTAATATTTTGTTTTTTTTTTAAATTATTTTATGTCATGTTCATAGTTAATTTCTTTGATGGGTTATACATTATGTTTAGAATGACGATTCCAGTTAAGTACACTAAAAAAAAAATTTTTTTTGAACCAAATTTTTGCAACTTTTTGGACTCTGACAAATTTTTGTAACTTTTTTCACTTTTAGTTCTAACGATGTATATTTTTTAATTCCTGTGAGAAATGGGAATACTTTTTTATGTTTTTTATTGAAATTGGTAATCTGTCAAAGTCTATTAATTGACCAAAATTATTGTAGCATTGTTCTATGTGAATGTTGATGTTTTGTCTGGTTCTATAGCTGTGTATGTCTTTGTTTAAAAAAAAAAAACTCCGAATTAAAAAAAAATATGAAAGGGCACAAAATATAAAATAAAATTAATTGAGCAAATAGTGAGGTAGTGTTGTACAAACTTCTAATATTTGTTCGAACTTTTCATTCTAAAATTCGAAGAGTTTGATTTGGAAATAAATTGAAGTTCAAAAATCGGTTTCAAAAAAAGTTTGGATTTACATGCATTTAACCTCAGAAAATTATACAAAAAATAGCCTATTTTTAATATTACTAAATAATGCAAACTTTAGATTGAAATCATTTTTTTCAAATTTAGAAAGAATTATTTTAAAATGATTATTTAAAAGGCTCCGGTAGCGATAGAATAAAATTCAAAATATACATTTACTTCCCAACGTTCGAACTTCTTTAGGTTCGACCTTCTTCTAGTTCGAACTTCGTCACTTTCGAACTTCACCAAAGTTCAATAAAAAGTAGGTCCAAACTTTTATTATTCTTAAAATTCGTTATCATCTCGTGTTGTATATAAAAAAAATTAAATTTTTATATTTGGTTGTAATTTTCGTTTTTTGTAATTTTTGTATTTTTCAAGTTTTAAAAAAAAACACAGCAATAACATCGGTAATAATAAAAAAACAAAAATAAAGTTAATATTTTATTACAAAGGTTTTTATAATTTATTTAAATTCAAAAGTCGGGTAAAAAGTGGCGTTATTGATTACTAAAAAAATTTGACCAAAAATGCTTCAAAAATTGTACATAACTTTTTAATTTATTAATCAATTTTGTTTATTCTCTTTCTATTTCATGCTTCAAACCATGTATTTTCTCATGTGATAAACTAAAAAAATTAAATATTAATTACTGGTAGTAATTTTTGATTTTTTGTAATTTTGAAGATTTTTAAAAAATCGGTGATAAAATCGAAAATATTTAAAACAGAAACGAGTTTAGTACGTCATTGTAAGCATGGTACTTTTAGGTTTTTAATTTGTGTTTAAATTCAAAAATCGGTTTAAAAATGGCGGAATTATTAAAGATTTTTGAAAAAGTTTGGCTTAAAATCGTATTTTTCAAATGGAAACCCATATTTTTTTATTTGAATCTGAATCCAGCAAAAAATCTTCTTTTTTTAAACTTAGAAAATACAAAAATGACAAAAAAATAAAAATTACAACCAAAAATAAGATTTTATTTTTTTTTCATATACAGGGTGGTCGAGATAAAGTGAATAGTGGATATATTTCCAAAAGTCCAAAAAATCTTCTTTTTTTGCTGGATTCAGATCCAAATAAAAAAAATATGGGTTTCCATTTAAAAAAACTGAGTTAGGGTTAGAATGACCATGAAGAAGTCCTCTAGGTGAAAACTAACTGTTCTCATTCTGTGACCCCTTTAAGACCAAATAATTTTTAATTGAAACGTTTTTTTCTAAAACTCTTACTTTTGGAGATGTATCCACTGTTCATTTCGACCACCCTGTATATGAAAAAAAATAAAATCTTATTTTTGGTTGTAATTTTTATTTTATTGTAATTTTTGTATTTTCTAAGATTAAAAAAAACAGCAAGCGTAAATGCTTCAAAAATCTTACATAACTTTTTTATTTATTAATCAATTTTGGTGATTCTTTTTCCATTGCACGCTTCAAACCATGTATTTTTTTAAAGGTGGAGAATATGCGTAAGATGAGAAATTTCGGGACTGTAGTAAGATTTGCCATAAAACACTGGCGCTTACCACCTTTTTTAGATTTCTTAGAAAGTGTATGCAACTATTGCTTGATATATCGATATGTTCTTCCCAAGAAAGATTGGGCTGTATATAGACTCCTAAAAATTTAACTGATTCAAGTTTGAAAAATCCAAATCCTTGCGCAATTATACATTCATCTCGACACTCACCAGAATTAGGACTTTCATTTCATCAGTATGTCATCTGCAAAATGCATTATTTGGATCTGGTGTATGATCAGGTAGATAATTTATGTAAATCTTATACAAAAGCGGACCAAATACGAAACCTTGAGGTACCACATTCTCCATAAACGACAATCCAGATTTCTGACCATTAACATAAACAAACAAACTAAACGAAGCAAGAAAATATGTGTATTTTGCAGAGATATTGTACTTTTTGTATTAATATAAAGTGAGATACACAGTCAAACGACTTTGACAAGTCATATAACTGCTTTCCTAAAATTTCCCTAATTTCGATAGCTTTCATAGCCTCCTATATAAAATCTAATATAGCCAAAGTTATGTTAAATTTTTTTTGACTCAGTATTGACAATGGGTGAATAAATTATTTCTTTCGAAAAAACGTAGTCAAATATTTTTGATAAAATTGGTGTTATAAAAATTAGTCTGTATTTAGACTCAAAATTTATCAACATATTTTCTGACATGTGGAGATTAACATTTATTTAGAGAGGCTTACTGAATGTTGACTGCATTTTTGCTGCTAACATGTTTTGTTATCAAAATGTTATTGTATTAACGCTAAAGCTAACAAATCCCAGAAACATGTTGACCACAATGTTGGCAACAAGTTAACTCTGCAATTGGAGATTTGCAAAATATTAATAAAAAAAAAAATGTTGCTTTTGTTTCCTTGCTTTAATAAACTATACAGGGTGTCCCATTTGACGTTGGAATGTATATGTATTTTTTTTATTATTGGCTTCATCAATAATTGTTTCTAAGTAAACCAGCATTTGCTCCTTCATACCAGGCACCATAACAGAAAAAATTATCTTTTGACAATACTTTTTCAATCTTAGAACCGATTATTTCAATTGGGTTTAAAATTGGTGAATCGTAATACTGTTACTGGTATAATGTTAAATTACAAAAGCACATTTTTGATAAATTGTTGGTGTCCACCAAAAACTCTTGACTTCCGATTTTTTTTTACAATTGGTCTCTTCTAAAATTATATTAGTTGTGTTTTTTTTTACCAAAATTTGACTGATTTGCTCGAGCTCTCCTTTTAGTTCTATAGGAGAAAATTAGAGAGCAAAGCATGTAAAAAAACCACAACTAGTGATTTTTTTGAAACACAATTGATCATTCTGAAATACAATTGATGATTCTGAAATACAATTGTTGCTTTCTGAAATTAAATTGTTTTATCTGAAAAACAATTGATGGTATCTAAAATGTAATTGAAAAAAAAACATACTTTTACTTAAGACCCATATAATGAGTATTTTAACGTTAATGCTATTGTATTTATGTTTGGAAGTAGTGACTAATTGAATAATTTCTAATTCTTGACGTTAAAATTATAAAGTTGGCTTTGGTGGTATTTGTGGTATTTGTGTAATGGTTAAATATGATAAGTTGCTTAAAAAAGAGAATTAGTTTTTGCAATTATTTAAAAGAGGGATTAAGGATAAGTAAGGAGGTTTGAAATTGTAAGTAGGTTCGAAAATATTTTTGGGTAGAATAAATACCTGTTTAAACGGTTTAACGGTCTTGTAAGCCTATTGGGATCAATTTTTCGTCGAAGCAGCGGAGATTAAGTGATATTAGATGCGACTGATTAGAGAAGTATAAAGAAATTAAAGGACTGTCATTATGTGGCATTGTGTTTTGAATGGGTGAAGCTTACGAAAGTTTGCAAAGTTAGCAGTTATTTTAGTATTAGAGGGTTTATTAAAATGTGAGAATGTGAATGAAAAATGATGAAGTGTGTTCTTGTTTGAGTAGTTAGGGGAAAATATAAAATTAGTAATAAAAATAAATGAATAAATTTTAGAAAGGCGTCCGACGAGAGCATTGTTTTGACGCTATTGTAGTTTGTAGGCAGGAGCAGCTAAGAACGGCCCCAAAATATTAATCAACGTCAGTCCGTGGCGAGTAGAGCCGAAACTACAGACAACAAACCAATTCCTCTTCTTCGATAATCGCGGCTCTTCTTTAAGAACCATTTGGATGTTCTTAACCGTTCTTGGCCGCTCTTAGCCGCGGGATCGATGTATGAAAAAGTGTACGGGCATTAATAATAGCATATCTTTATTAATGTGCTGGTGTAAATGTGTGTGTGGTCTTTGCTCTTCGCTTCTGCTCTGCGCCGCCATCTACACCATCTACATTCATCTACAAATGTTTCCTCCTCATCCTAACACCACGAACAAAACCAACACCCAACACCCCTCACTTTTGTTATTCTTGTAATTTTGGCGATTCTTACACTCGAAATTTGTCATTAAGCCATTACATAGTCCTACGGTTGTCCTTCCATCTCTCTTCATTTAAACACCTCTACCTGTTGTTAGTTAGTTGGCAGTCTTCCAGTCCGTACCTTACGGATTCCGGATTCGACACGCCGATCTGTGTGGCGACCACAGACTATGAGGACTCTATTATCATTTCATTACGGCCCAAAAGGAATAGCGGCCATTATCGCCACTTTTTCCTACATTTCCATCTAATAATTATAATTAATCTTTTTGTTTGTCTCTGCTGCACGCTGCACCTTTAATTACCGACCTACACAGACGTTTACATCAAAACCGCATAAACACAAAATAACATTTAAATCACAACCGCAAAAAATAATTCATTATAATTATTTTTCCTAAAAAACACCTAAACTCTCCATCACAGTTTTTTGATTTATTACCTACTAATTTTCCGAATATTATTGTCTTCAACATCAAAAACTTTTAATTGTACAATCTCCTCCAAAAATACGTCCATATTCTAAATTTGGTATTTTGAAACTGTTTTTTGTTCGCAATACACTTGAAACACTTGAAAATTTATATTTGGACCAATTCAAAGATAAAGAGCCACAATTCATTTATTCGCCAAAATTCTCCAATTTCGAAATTTCCTAATTTTTTTTTCGATTTTTTAATATAACGCCTACAGTTTTGCTCAAATTTTGTACAGTCGTCTTCAAAGCTTGATAACTATTGACAACATTTTTTTTGGATACAGCAACTTTTGTCTGCGATTTGGATTAGTACTTAGTACTGCGTTTATCCCTTTCCAAAAATGAAGATTATGGTCTTCCACCTTTTCCTAAATTTTTTTTACCAAATGTACTTTAATGGTACATCTTTTCGTAATTTTGTTAGAATGACCAAATCCAATTTTGAAGAATTTCTTTGTGTGTTGTGGCTCCAAAAAGAATACGATAGTTCTTTTGTATCTCATTAATTTAACCCAGTTCAAGTATCAATGGAAATTGTTGAGGAAACCGAGCAATATACAGGGTGTCCCATTTGACATTAGACTGTATGGGTATCTTTGTTACTATTGGGATAGAAAGTCGGTTAAATGGACAAAGTAGTAGAGATTTGTTCTTATATTAATAATTCGTTGACAAAACATTTGAATATCGTTCTTATTAGTAAAGGAAGACATGATTGTCGATGGCTAAAATATTATGTTTGAGTCATCCAAAATTTTTGGCCCAAAATTTACTTTGAATGAAACATCATGATTCTTTTTGAAATACAATTGATTACTTCTGAAATACAAATCCTACTTTCTGAAATTAAATCGACGAATTCTGATTTCCAAATGATGTCTGAAATACAATTGATGATTCTGAAACACAATTGATACTTTCTGAAATGAATTATACAGGGTGTCCCACTTTTTTCAGCACTTGTTTTAAATAGTAAATGTCATTAAAAAAAATAAGAATTTTTTTTGATAAAAAGATTATAGCACTTTGATCGCCCAAAAATGACATTTCCACTGAAATAAAACTTACAAAATTAGTTTAATTAAAAAATTTAGACAATTTCCTATAAAATAGACTTATTTAAGTAATATTTTTCTCATACGAACTTTTTTGAAAACTGATTATAAAAAATACTCATTTTTGGTGTATAAAAAAATTCTAAAAATTTGATTATAGACTGTTAATTTCGATAAAATTATATAGCAACATTTTTGAATTTAAATTAAAGATTAGGGTATAATCTATAGTATGAAAGTCGAAAATCAATCATGGGCCAAAAAATAAATTTAATATAACCAATTGAATTTAAAGTTATTTTTTGGGGAAATTTTTAATTGTACTTTAACGACCTAAAAAGGATATTTATAGTAAAGATATCATTATAAAATAAGTTTTATTATAAAATTTGTTTAATTTTTTATAAAATAGATCATTTAAAAAATAAAATTCGCGATGGGACCTTTTTTGAAATCCCAATTAAAATTTTTATAACGCTTTTATTTAAATTGATGTTTTTGATAAAAACTTTGTATGCACTTTGAACACCAAAAAATGACATTTCCACTGAAGCTAGACCTAAAAAAATAGTTTCTTTATACAATTTAGACAATTTCCTATAAAATAGGCTCATTTGAGTAATATTTTCTTCATAGGAACTTTTTTGAATATTTATTTAAAAAAATACTAATTTTTGATTATTTTATTATTTTTCATCTTTAGATGTTTTATTCCAATTTTTTTCAGAGAAAATCGCCATCCCACATTTTGTGTAATTTCCATTACAACCATCCACAGTTGTGAGTTGCAATATAGTTTTCCGAATTTTCCGGTACTCTAAAAACTACAGTCAAAAAGTTTGTAAATTTTGATGCGTTTTTATATTTCTTAAAAATTTATAAAAATGTGTCCTTGCTTTAAATTAGAGGAGTAAATAAATGATATTTTAGTAGAGAAGTTGTTTTTGTGTTTTTTTATGTTGATTAAAATGGTATTAATCTTAATAAATTGGTTTGAACAAATTCGTTGACATGAGGTATAATAAATGAAATCAATTTAATTTCCCGATGAGTCGGAACCCTCGTAGTATAAGATTATTACCGTTTAACAAATTAATCTACGTATAAAGGGTTGAAGAAGACATTCATCACTCATGAAAGCCACCATAAATAATTACCCTCCTTGTAAATTGTGAGTGCATGAAAGAGAAAGGAAGGCGATCACATGATGTAGTAGAGTCGGTAAGTTGTTAAGTAGCTTAGTTATTTACAAAATGCGCTTTGTGCAGTGGCATCGCAGCACCGATAGATGGCACAATAAGCGGCTTACAAAGGGCCCAAACCAGCCGGATCCCTTTGTGTCCCAGGGGTGGTCCCTTTAGCCGCGCTCCGCATTATCTCCTTATTTCAAAAAGGACCTACTCATATCAGTTCCTAATTAGCGATAATAGCGATAGGAAGTTGGCAGGGATGTGAAATGTGAAGTAGTGAAGTCATCAGGGCACGAGATGAGATGTTTTTTTAAGGGCGACACGAGCGTTTCTTGTACTCGGAGGCGATAACGTCTGCTTTATGTTTATGTTCGGTTTAAATCATCCCGGTGATGGAGATGATGATGTCATCACAGACTTTTAAGTTTTGTTTGGAGAGGTTTATTACTTAAGTGACGAAAATAATTATAAATTTTATAGCTTATTTTTATTAGGAAATATTTTGCTAGGATGCATAATTATAATTAAACTTAATTACGATTGTAAATATTGTCAGCATTATTAGCTTTAATTCTTCTTAATTATTTTATCATTTTCTAATAAAAATACTTTAATTACTTTTTTCTGTATTCAACCTTTACCCAATATTCTCCAAGTCTACTACTACTAAAAATATTCGTGATTTTTATATTTATTTTTATTTATAAATTTTCAAAATTCTCTCTAAAAACACAAGGACTGCCCAATAATTTTAAAAAATATAATCAAAATTAACTAAAAATGCATCCAAGTTTAATAAATAATAGTTATTTTGTTATTTATACTCTTCAAAATAAATGCAAACAATGCGTAACCCGGCGCATTCGCCATATTTTTATAAGCGAAAATATTAAAAATCAGTTAAAATGGTTTTATATTTTTTATACGAATACGGATTTAAAATAAAACAAAGTTTTTTTAACTTTCATATTTAAAATTGTTAATTTTCGCAAAATATTTTCAATATTTAGCTATTATTTAAAAAATACGGCATTTCCAAAATTAAAAAATAAAGGTAAAAAGACCACGAGCCTCCTGAAAATCTTCAAAAATAAGTTTTTGAAAATGTAAAACACAGAACACTTTTTGATAAACCTTATTACTATTATTTATGATAATCTCATTTAAAAATACATAGAAACGTATAACTATTTTTTTTCGTAATTTTTTCAATTTTAAAATTTTATTTGAATTGAAATTTTTAATAAATTGTACTTTTTGGTATAAAACATGGCTAAGAATTATCGTTTATATCATATCAATTAAATTTGTTTTTTTTATAAATAAAAGTGTATTTTTAAAGATTTTTAAAAAATGCTTCCAAAAATTTTAAATACATTTTCTCGAAAATTTTCTTATTTAAATTAAAAAAAATAAAATGAATAATAGAATAGGTAACCATAAAAGCGTGTGAAGTTAGGTCTTGTAGCGTCATCTGTGGCATATAAGGTTAACTAATTCTCAAAAAATTACTTCTAAAATAAAATATCAGAATTATAAATTAATAGAGGAGATTTAAATTATTAAAAATTAGTCAATTAATAGTATTTTATTAATAATAAATTAATATTGTATAGTATTTTGGTTAAATCAAAAATAGATGTCAGCAGGAGTATCACATATCATTTTTTTATTTATATTAACAATACTTTTTATAAAAATTCTTAAATCTGAAAAATATCTTAGTTGATGCTTATTATAATAATAATCGTTTTTGATTTAGAAATAAAAATTATTTTAAATAAAATATTTTCAGCTCTAGTGCTATCTCGTGATGATTTTATGAAATTGTGGTTTGATATTTTTCCAATAGATGGCACTTTCTAATTATTTGAACAAATTATACAATATAGTGTTTTTTTTAACAAAATTTGTAGTTCTTTGGGAAAATTGAAATCCAATATGATTTGCTCGAGCAAAGTTGGTAAAAATACACAACCAATATACAAAACGAATAAAAAAATATATACCGGGTGTCCACGAAATTAGTTATTATTTAATTATTATACAGGGTGATTTTTATATATGGAACCAAAGCGATCATGCCCAAATGGCTGCATTAAAAAATTTAAAATTTGGTGCGATCAAATTTAACTCTAGTAAAAACATTTTAAGATGAAAAGAAAAATTTATCGCCCGGATTTTTGACACGGCAGCTATCTTGAATTTTTTTAAATCGTAACATATGTCATGCAATACATCCTTGGAAAGCTAATGTCTAGTACTTTACGACAGTACATAAAATTATTATTTAAATTATAAGAAATATGCTGCATTTAAAAAATTCAAGATTCAAGAGCGTTAAAATTTTTTTTTCATCCTAAAATATTTGTACCAAGACCTCATTTGGTCCCACCAAATTTTAATTTTTTTCCAGCCATTTGGACATGACGGTGTTGGTTCCATACATAAAAATAACCCTGTATAATTATTATACAGGGTGCCATGAATACGTTTGACAATTTTTTGGGGGTGATAAAGTAAGTGAAACTAAGCATTTTTTACTGTCCAGAAATACTTCCTTAAAAAGTTATACTATTTAAAAAAATTTCAAAAAAAATATTTTTTTGTAAATAAATTAAATATTGCAAGAGATATTAATTTGAAATTTTGCAGATAATTTTTTCATACAAGGATACATATTTACGGTCAATAAAAGTTTTAAAAATATTTCCAGAGGCGTTACATGTAGGGGGTCATCAACTTTTTGTAATCATATCTTTTTTTCTTTACGTTCGTAATGATTTTAAAAGTAGTAAAATAATCCTTGATCAATGTTCTACAGAAAGCTAACAATATAAATTAAAAACATCATCAAATTAGGCTAATTTACTTAGAATTTCACCCTGTATATACAATGTGCCCCAAAAAATCAGAATTACATGAAGAAGTTCTTAGTAATTATATTAATATGAACCCAGCAAGTTTTGGTCATAGACGTCAATTTTTTAAATTTTAAATAACAACAGAAGAATTCCCCAGCAAGCACCGAATGTTTCTGAAACGTTTGTATAATGTTTCATTTGTGTTTTAAGCAAACAGCATGCAAGAAATGTTTCTTCTATATTTAAGTAATGTGAGCAGTAGAGTCTTGTGTTTTTGATCATAAAAAGTTTTCTTCGAAAGATTTTTTTTAATATTTGGGATGCAATGTAGAATCTTCAGGCTATAAGATTTTGCAATTTTAGTCGTTGTAAAGTAAAAATTATTATTATTAATATTAAATTTAACCTTTCGGCGGGTCTGCCCAAAAATTTTACATGACCGGGCGCGCTGTGTAAATTTTGCACTATGCAATATTTTACGAATAAAATAATAATTTTTACGTAGAATAATCACTAAATGGATAAATTAATGTTTATAAACAATAAATAAAATTTTACTTTTTTAAGTATGTTTTTATTTTAAAAAAATTGTGCATATTCCTCTACTTATACTCGATTTTTTGCTTTACTTACATTTTTTCGATAAAAATACATACATATTCCGAAAATTTAAATTCTTGGTTTAAAAAAACAAAGAAAAACAACGTCTCTTCAAGCAAAAAAGTATATTTTAAACATTTTCATTGCAATTCTTAAAATATTTATTATAACTCAAGTAAAGTACATTTTAAAATGTAATCAGGATTGACATTGATGAGCGACATGAGGGTACCCGTGCTATTATTAAAAAGGATTTAATTATAAATTGCACATGCAAAAATATTCCAAGATGAAATGCGTCATTAAAATTTACATATTTAACATGCACAATGAAGAGCGATGAACGGAGAATCGGAACAACATCAACATCCGCGTTCTGCCTGACGAGCTTTATATTTTGTTTTACAATCAGTTTTATTCACCTATTTCCGTTTTCACTGCAAATTGACCACTAAATAAGCTAAATTTGTATACCTCACACCTATCATTTACGTCAATACTTTAACAGACCCATCTAAAAAAAAGAATTTTCACATTATGAAGTAATTTTTCAAAAATTTTCAATTTTCAGAAATTTTCAAAAATGCGGAATTTTGACATAGCACACTTGTTTCTAATAAAAATATTGAGAAATCCAAAAAAATCATTAAAATTTTGAGCTTTTAAAACAAAAAATTAGTATTTTTTTAAATAAATTTTCAAAAAAGTTCCTATGAGGAAAATATTACTTAAATAAGCCTATTTTATAGGAAATTGTCTAAATTTTATAATGGAACTAATTTTTTAAGTCTAGCTTTAGTTGAAATGTCATTTTTTGGCGTTTAAAGTGCATACAAAGTTTTTATCAGAAACATCATTTTAAATAATAGCGTTATAAAATTTTTAAATGGGATTTCAAAAAAGGTCCCATTGCGAATTTAATTTTTTAAATGATCCATTTTATAGAAAATTAACCAAATTTTATAATAAAACTTATTTTATAATCATATCTTTACTATAAACACCCTTTTTATGTAATTAAAGTAAGATTAAAAATATACCCAAAAAATAACTTTAACTTCAATTGGTTATATTAAATTTATTTTTTGGCCCATGATTGATTTTAGACTTTCGTATTATAGATTATACCCTAATCTTTAATTTAAACTCAAAAATTTTGTTATAATTATATCAAAACTAATAGTTTTTAGGTTTTTAATAAAATTTTAAAAAAAATTTTATACACCAAAAATTAGTATTTTTTATAATCAATTTTCAAAAAAGTTCCTATTAGGAAAATATTACTTAAATAGGTTTATTTTATAGGAAATTGTCTAAATTTTTTAATGAAACTAATTTCGTAAGTCTAACTTTAGTGGAAATGTCATTTTTGAGCGTTCAAAGTGCTACAATGTTTTTATCCAAAAAATTAATTTGCATTACAAAATTGGCTGCAACTAATGTTCACTACCAGTTTTCCTAAAATCTCGAAGTTTTAATGAAACGCTTTCAAGAATTCTCACGTGTTAATAATCAATTTGGATAAGGTATTTAATAAAAGCATTAATTTTCGTGGTGCTTTAGATTTTTAATGCAATAAATTTTAATTTTGATCATGTTTGTGCTAAGCAAATGTTGAGTGTAGCGTGTATATTTTGTAATGTATGCGGATCATGCACACATTGAGCAGCAAAGCTTTGATCAATTTAGCGCATGATTTGTATAAATTTAATTAAATGTGCGTGGTTAATACTTTATGCACACACTTGTTTGCTTGGGCTAAGCTAAAAATAAAGATACCTTCATTGATTACAAAAATTAATCACATCAGGATTAGTACAATTTTCAGAATTCAAAAATAACACGAAATAACATTAATTTCGAAAATTAAATTTTTGGACCAATTCCAGTTTTATGAAATTTTTGTAAGAACCTAAAAACTCCAATAAATTGTTTGGGGGTGGAAGATTTATGTTTGACTTTCAGTATTGCCAATTTGCAAAAAGTAATTTTCCGCCCATTGAATTGGATTTTAATGATGAATGACCTGATGACCTAAAAAAAGTTGTCCAAGTCAATAGTCTGATGTCGGGACAAGTTCACCCTTCACCCTCTTAACACGACTTACACCTTAAACGTATTAATTTACGCGTCGAAGGTGCAAAAATATTTCAGTCTCGTGTAGCTTCACGTCTCTATTCATAGATCAATAGATGGCGCATGCGTCGAGCTTAGTTTTTCTGCAGGAGCACGATTTTCTTTGAACAGCTCTGCAGACTGCAGCGGCTACATTTTCCCGCATCCAAATAAACGCGCGTGGAAAAATTTTTATCAATCCAATTAAAGAAAATTTTCGAAAAACTTGCCTCCCTGTGACTAAAAAAGATAAATTTAGAACCGCTTTAATTCATAGCTTCCGCTTATAAAAGCTCACCAGGGCGTTATTTTATTTATTACTAGAATTTTTAATAAAGTGAAAATTAAAAAGAATTGAATTTTTGTGATTGCAGTGCTTTAAGTGGAGGAAGAAAAGAATTTTAAGTAATAAATGGTAAGAATAAATTTTCCAAAATTTTTATTTATTTCTTTTTTATGCATTTTTTTTGTTCTAAGAACGTGGTGAAAACAATGATTACTTATCATTGTTACCTACGATTTGTTTGTTTAATTTACGACCTGTGGACAAACTTAACCTTACACTTGAGACCAAAATAAACAATTGCACGTTTTTATTTGTTTTCCAACTACATACGACATGACTTATTACCTTCGCACCACATTTGATTCATCGAAAATCTATTAAATCAATGTAGCGTAACGTTACATCTATACTACACTTAATCTACAATTTTCCGGAAAATTTATGCCTAAATTTTTATAGTTTACTATTAAACTCATCTATTAAAGTTTAACAAGTTTTTTTACTTCCTTGTAAATACAATTGTAAATATTTAAATTTTTGTCCTCCAGAAGTTTCCCAATACTTTTCGAGACAGTGGGTCCTTTCCTTCATCCTTCAGATACCCTTGGGACCACTAGATACCTTTGGGACTACACCTCCAGATACCCTCGAAACTATTCCTCCAGTTACCTTTACGATTACTCCTCCAGATACCATTGGGACTATTGTTTCAGATACCTTTGGGACTATTCCTCCAGATTTCTTGGGACCACCATATACCTTTGAGACTATTCCTCCAGATACTCTTGAACCTATTCATCCAGATACTTTGGGACCACCATATACCTTTCAGACTATTCCTCCAGATACTCTTGAAACTATTCATCCAGATACCTTTACGATTACTCCTCCAGATACCTTTGGAACTATTGCTCCAGATAGCGTTGGGACTATTCCTCCAGATTCCTTGGAAAGTTTCCTCCAGATACTTGGGAATATCCCTACAGATACCGTTGGAACTATTCCTCTAGATATCTTTTTGGGCTATTCCTCCAGATACCTTTGCGATTACTCCTCCAGATACCTTAAGACTATTGCTTCAGATACCTTAGAATCTATTACTCCAGATACCCTTGGGACCATTCCTTCGAATTCCTCCAGTTACCCTTGAGACTATTCCTCCAACTATTACTAACGAATCAAGGCGAAGAGTTAAGCAAACTCTTCTATAAGAATATTTTCATAAAAACTTTAATCTAAATAAAATTGAGTCTGGTAGTGAACTTTCAAACTTCTGATTGAGTTGGTTCCCATCAATTAAATCAATTTGAAAGTGCAAATTATTTGTTAATGTAATAGAAAATTGTGCTTTGAAGGCTATTTTAGTGTCGTGATAAATTTGTAACATTTTCTAGTTAAACATTGGTTGTTGGTAATTCAATAGCACAGGCTTCGAAACAGAGCGCCACGAGGAAATTGGATTAAAACCGTCTTTTATTCGAGGACATAGGCTCTTAATAATTACAACCCTAAAAATGGAATCACTTTTTCCTTTGTTTCGGCTGAAATTAAAATTAGAACAAGTTTAGAAAGCAATTGAAAGAAAATGAATTTGAAGCTCTTTGTGTTCTACAGTGGATTCATTTGCTTTGAATTTAATAAAACTAATTACATTTATTTAAAATGATACTTCCATTCCTTAAGTAGGTACTTTTCCTCAACAAACTACTCGGGTTAAAAGTATCTACTTCTTCTGAAGCACTTTTAGTGTGTAAATTGAGCTGGAAACTGCTTTCGGCTTGTAATTGCAAAACCAATGGGTATCAGGGGCGAATTCGGCACTTTAGGTGGCCAAAAATGGCTACGGGATACTACAAAAATATTAGCACTTTAATTTTTTTGAAAATTACAATTTCACAAAAAGACATGGGGGCCGGGCTGCAGCCCAATTAGAACGTATATAAATTTCTGCTAGAAATAAATCCGAGTTTATTGAAAAATTTAAAGGGGAACTTTAAAAAAATTAAGATTTTGTAAAAATTGCACTATTTTACTTATTGAAGTTGTTAGATGATTTTCAAAGACTTGTAAAAAATATAGTCTGGTCAATTTAGACATGCAAGGGTGCAAAAATTAGCGTAGAGCTAAAAATTGGTATGAATGTTCGGAACACCATTATAAATAAATACTAAAAAGTCCCCATCGATCCCGTACTTGGAAAAAATTTTATTCAAGATCAAAGGTATTAAAAATGGGTTTTTCGCGTTTTTCAGCAAAACGGTAGGTTTTATCATAAAATTAGGTTAGACAAAAATTTTAGATCATATAATTATCTATAAAAAATGTCATAATACTTTTTTTCCTAAGAGCCACCGTTTCTGAGATATAACGATTATAAAAGTTGTAATCTTCATAATGCACATTATTCGTCAGATTCGTAATCATCTAATATTCACGATAACAGGTACATTTTTTAACCAAATTTCAAAAACTCGGTCTCGAATTAAAGGGGAATGTTTGTTTTATAATCCTATCTTAATGGATTTTTTTAAGCGACGGGAAAGCTTTCAAAAGCGCTCCCGAAAAAGTCAATGTTTTCGCGGTTTTTTTGGAGCGTCCTCCGCGCCGATTTTGAAAAATCGGGCCTCCTTTTTTCCTTCATCCTTATTTACTACATCCAAAATTTCCGACCCTCCTAGGTTAACCATGTGGCGAGGGCGAATTTTTTTTGAAAACGTCAAAATGTCGCGTTTTTTTGCGAAAACAACAAAAAGGTAATATTGCTTAGATTTTGACTGTAGGGGAAAAAATCGCGAAAGGCATTTTGGTAAAGAGGTAACAGACTTACGTACACATAGCGGAGCACTTTTTCGAAATTTTTGTTTGTATCTCATATTCCGACGTTTGAAAATCGGGGTAAAATTTTGGACATTTTTTAACGAAATTTAAAAAATCGTACCTACCAAACGACTGGACCGATTTTAACGGAACAAAAAATGAAAAATCGCTACACGTGACTTGCAAGAGGATTGATCGCACGAGGTTGGTTTGAAGTTTTGAAATCTCTATCTTTCCATTTCACCTCACACCGATCTATTAAACTCAAAATTGTGTTTTTTCAACCCCCAGCGACCAAAATAATCGCTGTAAGGTAACGATACATCCTATCGTCTAACTAAAATATGCGTTGGAATCAGATTTTCAAGTGCTATTACGCGACGCGTTGAGATTTTTCTAATTTCGAAAAAAATCCAAAATTTTAATCGCGCAAAAAATTTTGAAAAACAATGCGATTTTGACAATTTTTTTACCCCCCTACCCCTTCATCGATTTTAACTCTTGATAGCTTATCTTAAAGATTTTTGCGTAGGCTTTCACAGAAAAAAAGATTCGTTTTAATATCTTTATTCGTTTAGAATTTATGACTGAATAACCGTTGGAAATTTGAAAATTTCACATTTGGACGAAGAAATTGCTATGAAATTTTTGATTAATCGGAAAATAATTTATTTTGGCCGATTAGAACGATTTATGGCTTACATTGACCGATACAAAAATATTTTTACTTGTATTACAGCTTCAGTGATGTGTATACGTGGCGTACTTATGCATATTATGAAGATTACAACTTTTTCAACTTTTATAATCGTTATATCTCAGAAACGGTGGCTCTTAGAAGAAAAAGTATTAAGTCATTTTTTATAGATAATTATATCGTCTACAATTTTTGTTTAACCTAATTTTACGATAAAACTTACCGTTTTGTTGAAAAACGCGAAAAACCCATTTTTAAGACCTTTGATCTTGAATAAAAATTTATAAAAAAATAAATAAGCAAGCTAGAATTAATTTTGTAATTGATTTAAATTAATCAGTGAATTCTGCAAAAAATAAGTCAAATTTTGTTAAAAAATTCCTGGGAGAACATTAAAAAAATTGAGATTTTGTAAAAATTGCACTATGTTGAAGCTGTAAGATGGTTTTTAAAAATTTATAAAAAAATAAACAAGTTAGATAAAAATAATTTTCGGATTGATTTAAATAAATTATAGAATTCTGCAAAAAAATAATCTGAGTTTGTTGAAAAATTCCAAGGGGAACATTAAATAAAACTGAGATATTGGAAATATTGCACTATTTTACTTGTTGAAGTTGGAAACTGATTTTTAAAAAAATTATAAAAAAATAACTAAATAAGGTAGAATTAATTTTGCAGTCGATTTGAATAAATTAGAGAATTGTGCAAAATAAAAACTCGAGTTTATTGAAAAAATCCAAGGGAAACATTAAAAAAATTGAGATTTAGTAAAAATTTCATTATTTTCCTTGTTAAAACTGTGAAATAATTTTCAAAAAATTATAAAAAAATAACCAAGTGAGCTATTATTAATTTTATAGTTGATTTGAATAAATTAGAGAATTCTGCAAAAAATGAATCCGAGTTTGTTGAAAAATTCCAAGGAGAACATTAAAAAACTGAGATATTGTAAATATTGCACTATTTTACTTGTTGAAGTTGGAAACTGATTTTTAAAAAAATTATAAAAAAATAACTAAATAAGGTAGAATCAATTTTGCAGTCGATTTGAATAAATTAGAGAATTCTGCAATATAATAACTCGAGTTTATTGAAAAAATCCAAGTGAAACATTAAAAAAATTGAGATTGTGTAAAAATTGCATTATTTTACTTGTTATAGCTGAGAAATGATTTTTAAAAATTTATAAAAAAATAACTAAGTGCGCTAGAATTAATTTTGTGCTCGATTTAAATATATTTGAGAATTCTGTTCAGGGACGGATTTAGGACTTGGGGTAAAAATTGGTTTAGGCCCTGGAATACTACAAAATTGGTCTCATCCTGAAATATATGTTTTACGTTGGAATTTAGCATTTTGATCAAAAAGACACTTGGAAAATTAATTTTAAATTAAATTTTCGTCAAAACTGCTTTAGTTTATTTCTTATAAAAAATACTTTTGTAGCAAAATTTTGGATTTAAACGCAAAACTTGAGTAATTTAGGAGTGTAATAAAATTAGTAGTTTAACGACTGTAATTTTTACCATTAAACAACTTCATCTAATTTTACAATGATGACTAAAAATCAAAATCGAGAAACATCGTAGCTAATTAACCAAGTATAAGAAAATTATAAATAAAATTAATTATCTGTGTAATTATTATATTTGACATTTTTGAAGTTAAAATCTTATTCATTAGTAAGGCTATTTTAAGCCAGGTAGTAAAATGTAAGTATATCAATGACTTGTCTGCTATTTTTGTTTGTAAACACAACGGATTAATTTCTAGAACTTTCAATTCAAAAATAGTAAAGACAAAAAAGATGGTCAACGTTCTAAGTGATTTAAAATAAATTTGTATTAATAGAATTTACGCTTCGCGTTTGCAAGCTTTCTTTATTCAAATCTTCTTTGTTTTTGTTGATAACACTCGAATCCATGATATTATTATTAGTTCCACACTTTGAACATTAACTTCGCCAAATACACCCACGATAAATTTGTTTAACTTTGCCAAAAGCACAAGATTAAATCCAGAAAAATACAGCCAAATTTATTAAAGTTATTTAAAATTACATATTGGAAAATTAGGCGAGTTTTAAATTACAACACCAAAAATTAACCTTGAGGAGTTTTGAAATTTTAAAATATTCCATGCAAACATATTGATTATTTTTGTATTGACATAAATTCAATAATGTATTGACACAAGTAACATTATATAAAGTACAAATTCTCATCATACTAAAACTGTTTTATGGTATTTACAACAACAATATTATCACTAATTCGAAATTATAGGAAACCATAAAATTAATTGAATGAGAAATGTGAGACCTTACAATCATTCAATATTTATTCGCTTTTAGAAAGTTAAACAATATTAATTAATCTTGGTATAAATGTATTGTAAATACTCCAAGCCTTTTTTTTACTGAAAATTCAATATTTTTAAAAAGCTTCGTAACCTGGCACGAAATTGATATAATTGTACTAAAAGCCATATTTATTTTTCTGCATAAATTAAATCAATTTTCCTGGTCGTAAAATTTCTAATTTTTGTTTGAGCCGTAAAAAGGTTTTTAAATTTAAATGAAATTTTACTGCCAAGAAATTTATTTCAATAATTAACCATAGCTTATCTTTATAAAACATGTTTTGCTATTTATTAATTAAATTTTTAATGATGCTATTAAAAGTTTTAACAAGTGAAACTTTTATAACTTTACAATTTATAGATTATTTTTTATATTTGTTGGATTTTTTAAACCAATTTTTTTTAATGCAGTTTTTTATAAAAATGTTGTGACTTATGAGTGGAAATTTAAATATATTATTTTTATGACTTTTCAAGAATTCTAGAAATTTTTAATATAACGACATGCATCATCTGGCAATTTTCGTTTTAATTTAGAAATTTAATCTCTGGCTCGCAATTTCACATATTATCACTTTCTTTTGTGTGTAGACATTGAGCTTTAAAAAATTGTAGCAGCTTTTGTTTTACATTTTTAAGTAACCGAATAATCAATAATTTTTTTTCTAATTTTGGATCTTTTGTTCATTTACTGTGTGTAGAAATACAATGATTGATATGTGTTAAACACAGAAATTAATTACTTATTAATATAACAATTATAATTTCTTACTTGCAAATAATTAATTTGATTTTAATGAATGAAAGTCCATTACAAACTTATGATTAATGTTTTATGCTCGGTTTTATGTATTTAAATTTTATAGGAGCTTTTACAAATTTAAAAACTCAAAGCACCAATTTATAAGCAAAAGATAATTAATGACAGTTCCGTTCCAACGTAAAAAAAATCGGCGTAAAATGAACACACATTTTTCATGTTTTTTTCGCACAATGTTAAAAATAAAAAATATAATCATATCTTTTTATTTTTATTTTTCTTAAAAACAAAACGAAAACTAACTCGGAAAATCTCACGCCGACACCAACCGACGTAATTGTGAATCGGTGTAAAGCGAACCGGCGCAAAACGACGTTCACCTGTATACACCAAAATTTTATGCCAAAAAGTTTCCCTGGAAAGTTTATTTGAAGATTTTCAAAAAATTTATTAGAATATTCGCAAATTCCTTAAATTTTGAGCATTTTTTTACCACGAATAGTTTTCGAGAAATTACCTATTTTCAGAAAAATCTAAAATTTCTGGACTAAATTTCACTGGAAAGTTAGTTTCTTGTTTTAATAATTAAAGTAATTATACGGTAATAATTAATTTCATTTTAATAAATTGAAGTCCATCACAAATCACTGAATTAGTATTGATGTTTCTTTCATTCAAGTTGTAATTAAGGTCATCAAGTTTATTATGGCTTCTTATTCTAATACAAAAGAAAGTGATTTAGCTACAACTACGTTCGCTTTTTGTTTTGCCATAATCGAGATGTCAAGGAAAAAATCCGCAACAATTTTCTATGGACCTCAGAAATTAATCAAACCACTAATAAAAATCTAGTTTTATAAGCGAAAGATAAATTAGTTTATTGATTTCCATCAATTGACATGAGGATGGAGATTTTTCCGCTAACTTAATTTACTCAAGATTTTCACACTTATGTACAGTTGGTTCCAGTCGGAAGTAGGACACAAACAAATCACGAGGAAATATAGAGACTTGCGAAAACGTGCTGGCGTACACGGAGTAGCCTGAGCTCAACCAGCAATTGAGTATTTTGTGTCCTACTTCCGACTGGAACCAACTGTACACATTCTAGAATTTGAATAAACTAGAGAATTCTGCAAACACTGAATCCAAGTTTGTTGAAAAATTCCAAGGAGAACATTAAAAAAATTGAGATTTTGTAAAAATTGCACTATTTGACTTGTTAAAACTGTGGAATGGTTTTCAAAAAATTATAAAAAAATAACCAAGTAAGCTATAATTAATTTTATGGTTAATTTGAATAAATTAGAGAATTCTCCAAAAAATGAATCCGAGTTTGTTGAAAAATTCCAAGGAGAACATTAAAAAAATTGAGATTTTGTAAAATTTGCACTACTTTACTTGGAAAAATTGTGAAATGGTTTTCAAAAAATTATAAAAAAATAACCAAGTGAGCTATAATTAATTTTATGGTTGATTTGAATAAATTATATAATTCTGCAAAAAATGAATCCCAGTTTGTTGAAAAATTCCAAGGAGAACATTAAAAAAAAATGAGATTTTATAAAGTTTGCACTATTTTACTTGTTCAAAAAACTATAACAAAGTAACCAAGTGAGTTATAATTAATTTTATGATTGATTTAAATAAATTAGAGAATTCTGCAAAATTCGAATCCGAGTATGTTGAAAAATTCCAAGGAGAACATTAAAAAAATTGAGATTTTGTAAAAATTGCACTACTTTACTTGGTAAAACTGTGAGATGGTTTTCAAAAAATTATAAAAAAATAACCAAGTGAGCTATAATTAATTTTTTGTTGATTTGAATAAACTAGACAATTATGCAAAAAATGAATCCGAGTTTGTTGAAAAATTCCAAGGAAAACATTAAAAAAAATGAGATTTTGTAAAAATTGCATTATTTTACTTGTTAAAACTGTGAAATGTTTTTCAAAAAATTATAAAAAAATAACCACGTGAGCTATAATTAATTTTATAGTTGATTTGAATAAATTAGAGAATTCTACAAGAAATGAATCCGAGTTTGTTGAAAAATTCCAAGGAGAACATTAAAAAAATTGAGACTTTGTGAAAATTGCATTATTTTACTTGTGGAAGTTGGAAACTGATTTTTAACAAAATATAAAAAAATACCCAAGTGAGCTATAATTAATTTTATAGTTAATTTGAATAAATATAGGAATTTTGCAAGATATAACTCAAGTTTATTGAAAAAATCCAAGGGAAATATAAAAAAAATGAGGTTTTGTAAAAATTGCATTATTTTACTTGTTAAAACTGTGAAATAATTTTCAAAAAATTATAAAAAAATAACCAAGTGAGCTATAATTAATTTTATAGTTGATTTGAATAAATTAGAGAATTCTGCAAAAAATGAATCCGAGTTTGTTGAAAAATTCCAAGGAGAACATTAAAAAAACTGAGATATTGTAAATATTGCACTATTTTACTTGTTGAAGTTGGAAACTGATTTTTTAAAAAATTATAAAAAAATAACTAACTAAGGTAGAATTAATTTTGCAGTCGATTTGAATAAACTGTAAAATAATTTTCAAAAAATTATAAAAAAATAACCAAGTGAGTTATAATTAATTTTCTAGTTGATTTGAATAAATTGGAAAATTCTGCAAAAAATAAATCCGAGTTTGTTGAAAAATTCTAAGAAGAACATTAAAAAATTTGAGATTTTGTAAAAATTGCCCTATTTTACTTGTGAAAACTGTGAAATGGTTTTTAAAAAATTATAAAAATATAACCAAGTGAGCTATAATTAATTTTATGGTTGATTTGAATAAATTAGAGAATTCTGCAAAAAATTAATCCAAGTTTGTTGAAAAATTCCAAGGAGAACATTAAAAAAATTGAGATTTTGTAAAAATTGCACTATTTTACTTGTTTAAAATGGTTTTCAAAAAATTATTAAAAAATATCCAAGTGAGCTATAATTAATTTTATGGTTGATTTAATTAAATTAGAAAATTCTGCAAAAAAATAATTCAAGTTGGTTGAAAAAATCCATGGGAAATATTAAAAAAAATTAGATTTTGTAAGAATTTGCACTATTTTACTTGTTAAAGCTGTGAAATGGTTTTCAAAAAATTATAAAAAAATAACCAAGTTAGCTATAATAAATTTTAAGGTTGATTTAAATAAACTGGAGAATTAAAAAAAAAATAACTCGAGTTTGTTGAAAAAAGGGAAACATTAAAAAATTGAGATTTTGTAAAAATTGAACTATTTTACTTTTATTAAAGCAGCGAAATGAATTTTAAAAATTTATAAAAAAATAACGACTTGAGCTAGAATTTATTTTCCGGTTTATTTGAATAAATTAGAGAATTCTACAAAAAATTAATTCGAGTTTGTTGAAAAATTGCAAGGAGAATATTAAAAAAATTAGATTTTGTAAAAATTGCTCAATTTTACCTGTTAAAGCTGTGAAATGGTTTTTAAAAAATTATAAAAAAAGTGAGCTTTAATTAATTTTGCGGTTGATTTGAATAAGAAGCCTACATTCCATTTATAATCAAACGATTTCATAATTATTAATAATTCATTGACCTGCTATAATAATAATAATCATCAATCTTAAATAAAAAAATGTGTCCACTATTTTTCTTCAAAAATTGCGTGAAAAATATTTAGGTGATTCATATAGTAAATATTTGATAAAACCTGCTATTAACAATTTTTTGTATAATTTTATTAAAATTTATTCAGATCGTGTTGCTTTTTGATAAATGAAATACTAAAAGTGGAAGTAATTTAAACTCGTGATAAATTAGATTTTATTGTAATGAGGTACAAGCTGCAAAGTTGGATGAAAAGTTCACAGTTCATAAATTAACAGTTTTAATAATTCAGAAAAAAAGTGGGTAATTCATTTATAAAGATTTAAGTGATAATTTGGCGAAAGGCTTGTTTTAATGAGATTAATTATGGAGTGATAAGAAAGTTCATTCTTTATCATCTCGTTATGTGCTTGTGGTTTGTGGTAACACATGAAGAGAATCCATTCACGTGACGTCTGCTTCTGGTGCTAGTTTGATAGCAAAGTAGCAACAAGCGGCTGGGTTTTGAGACTTGTTAGCGTCGATAGTTATAGTGGGTAGTAGTGAACTACAGTCCACAGTATCTACTGTAAAGTAGTAGATTGTAGACGGTAGCCAGTAGCCAGTAGCGATCGCGTTTTGGTTCAAAGTGGACCGAATTCGCGCACATCGCGAACGAGACCATCGCTGTGCCACTTTTTATGTCCCAGTGATTTTAAAAAAATATTGCAAAAAACTGTGCCAACATTTATAAAATTTTTATACAAGTGCTTCTACTGGAATTGTAATGAGTAAGATTTTTTATTACCAAATTTCTAAAATTAATAAAAAATTTCGGCCCCACATTTTTTAATTTTTTTAAATAAATAATAGGAATTCGATTGTGGATTATAAAATTACTACTTAAATATCAAAGAAATTTTACTTTCAAAACCACAAAAGCTATATTAGGTATAAGTAGCTACTTTCTCCAAAAATTTCAAACATTAGTTTCCTTTCGATATTAAATCTTAATAAATAATATTTTTTTTAATTTTATTTTTATAATGAGGATAATATATTTTTTAAGAATATCCAAAAAAGTTATCTACAAATTTTAACAGTTTTTCTGGTTAATAAAAGTATTGATTTTCGATATTTTAAATACAATAAAGAATTTCAAAATTTTGGTATTTAAAATTCTTAAAATTGTTTTTTTATTAGAAATATTTTAATGTAAGTCTCGTGCAAGTGTAGAATATTACAGAAATTTAATTTTTATTTTGGCAAATTTTCAATGGCAACCAGTTGAATATATAATAAATAATGTAGATATTTTATGTAATTTTAATTTTAAGTTGTACTTTTTCCAAAAATCTGGATTAGTTTCTTTAAAATCCAAAAATCTTTAGTTTTAAGCCATTATTGATTAACAAATTGAACGAAAGTAGCTGTGTATTCTAAAATAGTAGTCAGAATTTTTGAGTAAATTTATTAGATAATTCAATTATTTTGACATACAGGGTGTCCCACCTTTTTCAAGCAATTTTTTTTATAGAAATGTCATTCTGAACAAAAAATCAACATATTATTACACCTTAAAAATTTACAGCAATTTTAAAATTTCAATGATTTTTGTGAAACACCCTGTATTTTTATTTTATTTTGATTTAAATCATGCTTTCGATTTAGCCTTTATTTTTAAGCTAAACAGCCAATAATGTTTAAAAAATCAATTAACATTATAATATAAAAAAAATATACAGTGTCTCTTAAAAATCATGAAAAATTTGCAATAAGGAATCAAAAAAAATATTGGTTTAAAGAAATTTTTGTTCGGAATGACAGTTACTATCCAACAAAAATTTTTTCAAGAAAAAAAAATTAATAAAAACTAAATTATCTAAAAATTTCAACTGTATTTTTCCCTGTTATTTACTTTTTGTTCAATTTCATTCATTTTAAAAATTTTCTCAAAATTCAATTGTAAAATTAAAACAAAAACGTTTAAAAAGCAAGAAATATTTACTTAAAATATTTAATTTCGAAAATTTAAAAAACGTTTAAAATGAATGCAATGAAGAATGTCAAAACATTAGTATTTAAAATACTTAAAATTAAAGTCTTCAGGAATTTTGTTAAATTAGTTTGGTCTTTAATCGCGGAATTTAAGGGAAAAAAAATGTATTTATTGTAAAAGGTTCAAAAAATAATTTGAAAAAAAAAATATTTGATCGTAGAATCTAATTCTCGTGCAAAATTTAGAATTTTACAGGAATTTAATTGGGATTTTGGCAAATTGTCAATGGTAACCAGTTGAATATCTAATAAATAATCGAGGTACTTTATATAATTTAAATTTTTGGCTTCCACGTGTATTTTTCCAAAAATTAGATTATGTAAGTTATCAGTTTCTTTAAAATCCGAAAATTTATGATTTAAGCCTTTTTGGTTTACAAATGGAACAAAAATAACTGGATGTTCTAAAATAGTGATCATAGTTTTTGAGCAAAAATATTACCTAATCACCTAACCTAATAAATAACCAAAATATTTTCGACGGTTTTTTGAAAAAACGTAAAATCAACGGCCCTTAAATTTTTTTTAAAGCTTATTTTATAGAGTTTTGCTTCCTGAATCTAAAACAATAAGTCGTTTTGCGGTGGGATGAGCAGTTTTCGAGATATGGCGTTTTGAAAATTCAAAATTTTCGTAATTTTTTTTTTCATTTTTTATATTTAGAATAACGATTCCAGTAAAGTACACTAAAAATGTTTGTGTTTGCAACTTTTTGAACTTGGACAAATTTTCTCAAAAATGCGAAAAATGTTAATTTCTTATGGTTTTTTATGCCCTTGTTTCGGCGATTTGACATTTTTTGACAATTTCCGAAAATTTGACATTTTTTAACAATTTTCGAAAATTTGACAACTTTTGACAATTTCCGAAAATTTAACAACTTTTGACAATTTCCGAAAATTTGACAACTTTTGACAATTTCCGAAAATTTGAAAATTTTTGAAATTAAAATTTTTTACATCTGACAATTTTAAAAAAATTTAAAATCTTGAAAAAAATTTTGCACTTTGAAAGATTTTTTACTAAAATGCTATTTATCTTAAAAACCATACAACGTAAAATTTGTTTACTTTGCAAGAGGTCAAAATATGGGATTATTTTTTTTACCTACAGGACTTTTTCGTGGTTATCATAACCCCAAATCAGTTATTTAATCGGAAACCCATATTTTTTAAAAGATTCTGAATATACAGGGTGTCTCACATTTTTTCCAGCAAAAATTTTTTTTAGATAGTAGGTAAATGTTATTCTGAACAAAAAATTTCCTATGAACTATTATGTTTTTTCGAGTTACGCAATTTTAAAATTCATAAATTTTCATGATTTTTATGGAACACCCTGTATAATATTTTTTGTTATTATATTTTTTTTATTTAAATCAATTATTATTTGGATTTTTTCTTTGCCAAATTGGTTTTTTTTAACATTATTGGCTGTTTTTAAAATTAGTAAATGAAATTTATACAGAATGTCCCATAAAAATCATTAAATTTTTGAAATTTTAAAATTGCTGTAACTTTTTAAGAAGTTGAAAATACATAATAGTTCATAGGAAATTTTTTGTTCAGAATGACATTTACTATCTAAAAAAAATTTGCTGGAAAAAAAGTGAGACACCCTGTAGAGAAAAAACAATAAGATATTATCTGATTTTGTTTTTATAGCCTCCAGGTGAAAAATTCCAGTATGAGGCTTATTTCAAACTAAACAATTCTTACTTCATTTTTTTTTTCGAAAACCATAAAAGTAATTCAAAAAAGTATTCAAAAATATAATTTTCAATTTGACAAAAACTGAGTTTGGGTTATAATAACCAAGTAGAAATCCCCCAGGAAAAAAATACCTTACTTTTAAAGATATTTTCACTCTTCAGGTTAAATGTAACACCCTGTATACTAGGGTTTGACGGCTTTCAAAAACACGTTTTAAAAACCGGTTTTTAAAATATGTTTGTTACATTCGAAAACCTGTTTTTTAATTTACCAAAACCGGTTTTAACAAATTCAAATAATATTATTATTATTATACAGTGCGGACATAAAGTAAATGCTAACTTTTGAACTTTTTCTTTATGTCCGCACTGTATGTAAAAATCAGAGAGTCGAACCAAAATTTATTTGGGTATAATTCGGACTTTAATTCCGTTTCGATTTCGTTTTAAAAAATGAAAAATAGATTTTTTCGTTTCGGTTACGATTTCGGTTCTGTTGATAATTTCCAACATTTTCGGTTTCCGGTTCAACTCTAATTTTATTAATAATTATTTTATACAGGGTGTCCCACCTTTTTTCCAGCAATTTTTTTTATAGATAGTAATGTCATTCTCAACAAAAAATTTTTCATGAATTTTATCAATTTTTTATTTAAATCAATTATGGTTTGGATTTTGTCTTTGCCAACTTGTCGTTTTGAACAATATTGGCTTTTTTTGAACTAAGTGCACCTTTTAAAATTTCTCTCGATAAAAGTAATCTATCTGATTGGCTTAAAAATAAAGACATAATCCAAAGCTTAGTTCATTTAATAAAAAAAATCAAAATAAAATGAAATTTATACAGGGTGCCCAAAAATTTTTAATATGTAAGTTCGGCAACGTCGCGCCGATTTATTTTGAAAATACTGTTTTTGGTTATTTAAAAAAAATCGGCGCGGCGTTGCCAAACTTACATTCTAAAAATTGAAACGTTAGTTACTTCTGAACTATTTCTTTTAGTTTTTTTTTCAAAAAAGCTTCATTTCAAAAATAAACAGGTGTTGCCGAATTTTTTGTACACCCTGTATAATTTTGGTATATATAAATTTAATTAAAAAATCGATTAAAAATTATTTTTAGATGAAATTATAATGAACCTTGTAATAAATCGACATATTGATTAATTCTTGTGAATGAAAAGAACTGGAAGCAATTTAGTAGCTTCCTCTTCACTCGGCATGAACTGATCTGATTTATAGAACCTAACTACCGTTAAATGTTAAATCTGTGCAAAAAATGGACGTTTATATACAGATACAACACATACATATAATGATTTACGATTTTCGAATGGAAAGTTTTCGCGAATACGAAAATTAAAAAAAATGTTCTCAAAAATATTATTTATAGATACCAACCTACATTTGCGTGGTTTTAAATTAGTAGTAGTGATAGTATTTAGGTTAAGAGGGGATTTGATAAATTTTAGAAAATAAAAACAAGTGATTTATTCGTGCAGAAAAATTAGCGGCTTAATAAATTCTAGCGAAAATAGAAAACGAATTCTATTTTCTCATAGTGTAGGAAGTATCATACAATGATTAATAATTCCTAGTAATTTCCTTATTTATGTTGTAATCTCCTCATTTATTTATTTAATTTTTTAATAAAATTAGTAAACACATTCATGTTTACAAAATCAATTTTTTCTGAAAATTTTAAAAATAAATAAAATCAACGGTTGTATTCAAAATTTAATAAACAGTAAACACAAATATAAACCACTTTTTTGTAACAAAAATTGAGTTGCATGCATAATTTTGGGCAATTATTTTGGCTTCTTAGGAAGAACGTTAAACTTGTGACAGGTTCTACCCGAATAACACAATTTAAAATGAAGTGGACAAAAATTTAAATTAGCCTGAAAAGGATGATGCAGGTACCAAAATATTTTTTTTGTTTTTTTTTTTTAATTGGCGTAGCCAGATAATCATGTCGTTGAATCCAAAATATGTAAGGCCAAAAACCAATTATTATTGTGGGAATTGTAAATATTTTAATAACTATCTTAAAATTATCGAGGGCTTCAAATCGCAGAGGCGTATAAATAATGAATGTTATCAACATTTCTAATTTATTATGTAATTTTATATTTTTTTATTATGTGGTGAACGATTAAATTTATATTATGTTTATTATTTTTACTAATTCATATCATAATTGACGTTCAAAGTGCATGAAAAGTTTTTATCAAAAACATAATTTTAAATAAAAATTTTAAATGGGATTTCCAAAAAGGTCCCATTGCGAATTTTATTTTTTAAATGATCCATTTTATAAAAAATTAATCAAATTTTAAAATAAAACTTATTTTATTATCATATTTTTACTATAAATACCCTTTTTAGGCCATTAAAGTACGATTAAAAATTTGCCCAAAAAATAACTTTAAATTCAATTGGTTATATTAAATTTATTTTTTGGCCCATGAATGATTTTAGACTTTGGTATTATAGATTATACCCTAATCTTTAATTTAAACCCAAAAATTATGTTATAATTTTATCGAACGTAGCAGTTTTTTAGTTTTTAATCAAGCTTTTAGAATTTTTTTATACACTAAAAATGAGTATTTTTTATAATTGATTTTCAAAAAAGTTCCTATTAGGATAATATTACTTTAATAATCCTATTTTATAGGAAATTGTCTAAATTTTATAATGGAACTAATTTTTTAAGTGTAGCTTTAGCGGAAATGTCATTTTTGGGCGTTCAAAGTGCTATAATGTTTTTATCAAAAAAAATAAAAAAATTTTTTGAATGACATTTATTATTTAAAACAAATGCTGAAACTACCTACAAACCTTGATGATAATGGTATCATAAATGAATAATCTAATAGTTTTAACATAAATTAATTAGTAATATCGGAAATATTTACAATAAAATTTAAAGTGAAGAAACGAATTAAGTTAAAAAAATTCCAAACAATTTAAAAAACACTTCGCGTGCGAATAAATAAATTTTCGCAACTTTTAATGAAGTAATGATGCAATGGTATTCATTGAAACGCGGATCATTAAATAACCTTAAATTGATTAATTAAGCATTTACCTCGTTGTGCTCATAATTTAACACCACCACCCACTCGAAGGAAGCTTCAATTTTGAGGAATGTTTTTTACGAGCTCATGGCCCATTTGCAACAGGATCAATTAATTGGCAAGTGATAAAAAGTGCTAACCTTGCACACATAACACGAATTTATCAAAAGTTTAATTAACGTTCTAATGAAATGCTGATTGAGTTCGAGTCTTGCTTCTTGCAGACGCTTCAAAAAAGGTCAAGCTGATGCAAAAAATTAATTATTATTCAATTTTTATAAAATTAATTGTTCTGTGTTATGTGAGATATTTAGCAATACACGTTTTTGTTACACAATACGAGATAATTAGCATAGTTCAAGTTTTTAATACCGTTTCATGATTGAAGTTAATTGTTTATGGCAACGAATTAATATTCATGAAATGTTAATTTTTTAGATGACTTACTATTTTGTAAATCGTATGAATTTACAATTAATTTACAATTAGATTAAATATAACAAAAGTTGCGTTTCAAATTAAAAATTTGAAAGTTAATAATTATACAGGGTGTCTGTACAAAACAATACCACATACTCCTGAGACCTAAATATGACGATTTAACCATACTTATCTCTATCCAAAACTTCTTCGTTAAGCCGCTACAGATCATTAAAGTTCTTAAAACTATTTTATATTTTTTTTTAAATTACTAAAAATTGGTTCATACGATCATAACAAAATTTTTTAGTGGCTACGTAATGAAGAAAGGTATTTGTAGACAATTTTTTTTATTTTTTCACGTTATGTAAGTGGTCAAAAATAGGTCATCGACATGCAGATTTTCTTGTAACTTTTTAATGGCCTTATAAAAATTCATAAAACTTTACTTGTAACTAGACAGTGTAATTATAAACTTTTTTTGTCTCTTACAAAATTTTTCTAACTCCTTTATTTTAGGCAGAAAAAAATATTTCCATGTGGTGCATAACCTAACTTTGGAAAAATATTTAAATTTTTCGCCAAAAGGTCTGTACAAAGTAACACCACATATTCTTGAGACCAAAATAAAATGATTTAACCAAACTTATTTTAATCGAAAAGTGCTTCGTTAAATGTCTTGCGACATTGAAAAATCTTATCTTTTTAAATAACTTTCATGGTCAATAGAGGCTTAAGGAAGCACTTTTGGATAAAGATAAAAGTGGTTAAATCGTTCCATTTTGGTCTCAGGAATATACTGTGTTAATTTGTACCGACTTTTTAGCGAAAAATTTAAATATTTTTTCAAAGTTAGGTTATGTACCACATGGAAATAATTTTTTTCTGCCTAAAATAAAGGAGATAGAAAAATTTTGTAAGAGACAAAAAAAGTTTATAATTACACTGTTTAGCTACATGTGAAGTTTTATGAATTTTTATTCAGCCATTAAAAAGTTATAAGAAATTTTGCATGTCGATGACCTATTTTTGACCACTTACATAACGTGAAAAAGTAAAAACAAATTGTCTAGAAATACTTTTTTCCATTACATAGCCACATACCAAATTATGTTATGATCGCATGAGCCAATTTTTAGTAATTTAAAAAATACAAAATAGTTTTAAGGAATTTAATGGTCTGTAGCACCTTAACGAAGCACTTTTGGATAGAGATATGTTTGGTTAAATCGTCTTATTTTGGTCTCAAGAGTATGTGGTATCGTTTTGTACACACCTTTTAGGGACACCCTGTATTTAAAGTACAAAGTAAAAAAATAAAATAAATTCAAGTCTCTACGATGTTTCGTTCAAAGTTTATGGATTTTTATATAAATTAAAATTTTAAATTTTTTTAAATATAATTATTTTTTGATATACATTACCTAAAAAAATTTTGATTTTTTTGAGTTTTTGTGGAGTACATTTTTTTTGGGGGGGGGGGGTTTAGAGAGCAGATTTTTTATTATCTTTCATTTGCGGGGTCGATTTTGAAAAAATTCGAAAAAAAAAATTTTTGAGATATTTTTAAGGCTTGAAATTTTTAATGGAAATCGGTTTTTATTTTATTCCTCAAAAACTATAAAAGTTACCGGTTTCAAATTTTTACCAAAAGTAAACACCGTAGATAGACGCGTTTTAAAAAATATTTGGTTAAAATCGATTAAATAGTTTTTTTAGAAAAAATTCGCAAAATTTTGCCAAAATTTTGGTACAAATACGGTTCTGGACGGCGCAATTTTAAACCGAAAATTAAAATTTTCACGGAATTTGTTGGAGGAAGTGACTGTGCGAATTTTAAGCTATTAATCGTCTCGGTGGTGCTAATAGTTTCGAAGATATTAATTATTTTGTGAAAAGTGAAAAATTTTAGACCGAAATTTTGGCTCCAAACGGAGATTTTGCTTATTTTAGCTACATTTTCGGTGATAACTCGAAAACGGAAAGAGATAACGAAGTGATTCTCTTTTTGACGTAAAGTAGACTTAAAGAGCTTTTAGGGGAGGTGCATAAGGTAGGGTTAAAATGTAATTTGAAGGGCGAATTTGACTTATAAATACGACTTTTAAAAATGCGATATAAAAAAAATTTTTTTTTCGTTATTTTTTCGAAATTTAAAATACCCTATGCGTGGTAGCTTTCGGTTCAATGAGTTGATTCTAAAGTGTTTTTAAAATTGAAAATCCGTTAAAAAGTGACCCGGCGGGAGCTACTCACCCCTAAAATCAAAATTTCGAGTTTATTTGTACGTAATTTACGAACCCTACTAAATATAAAAAATCTGAGTAGCCTATACACTATAAAAAATATTCCTTTTTAAAGTTGCGAAAGAAAATTGCAAAAATTTTGAAAACTGCGGGAGCCAGAAGGGTCCTGGTTGGACCGCGTTTTACCCGATTTTTTTAACATTTTACTTTCGATTTTTTTCCAAGGTCCAGGGTAAAAATTTCAAGGCGCCGATTTTTTCCCTCATAAGTAAATACCAAATAAGTAAAATAAAAAATATTCGAGTATTACAGGTTGTTCCGATGAAAAGTTACGAATTTTCAAAGTCTGCGTCGAAAAAGTAAGAAAAACGAAATGTAAATTTAAAGACGCCAAATTAATATAAAAATCAAGATATCAAAAAAAGGGCACGTATAGCTATAATAACGGGTATCAGGGTAATAACTTTGTTAGCTTGCATTATAAATTTTCATTGTATTAATGTTATTATGTAACTTAAATAAAACATCGAGGTATTATTTCCAGAGTTTATGTTTAGTAACTATAATCTCACTCATAATAAATATTGTATTTACTATATTAAAAATATTATTGTGTTAATTTTTATTACAAAATACTTTTTGAAATAGTTATTAAGCAAAATATTTTATTTTATTTTTAAAACAAAATATTCACTAATTTTTTTATTTTAAAATAATTTATTTGGTTTATTTTTTTAATTAACAGTTAAAACTTAATATTGTATAGATAATGAAGATAAAATTAATTTAATAATCATTTATGCATTTATGCATTTATCCTGGGCATCTAGATTTTTCTAATTAAAAATGAAATATGCTACGGCTCATAAATAAAAATCTAGTTCGATTTAAATTTTCCAGTTCATATTTCTTTATTAATATTTAAATAATCATTCACGTGTTTGTATTTCAAAGCAAGTTATATCAGGCTGTTTATAATGAATGTTTATTAAAATGAGTATTGTGTTAACTTACAATGTTATTTATTATCTCTATTATTTGTTCTCGTTCGCATGTCAAGGTGTGTAATTGCATTCCAACTATTACAATGTATTTCGAAGAGTACCTTATCGTTTGATGAATTAGTCTGAATTTCCTATTGTTTTCACAATGATAACAAATAATTGCCCACTAAAAATAATTTCTTAAAAATGCATATTTTTATAGACTTTAAGAGAGCTTTTCTACTCAAATGATTAAAGCTATAAAAAACCACCGTTTTTGAGATATAACGATTATAAAAGTTGTAATCTTCATAATATGGATAAGTACGCCACGTATACACATCACTAAAGCTGTAATACAAGTAAAAATATTTTTCTATCGGTCAATGTAAGCCATAAATCGTTCTAATCGGCCAACTGGTTCGGTCAAAATTAATTATTTTCCGATTAATCAAAAATTTCATGCCAATTTCTTCGTCCAAAAATGAAATTTTCAAATTTTCAACGGTTATTCGGTCATAACTTGGCTTTTTCGGGAGCGCTTTTGAAAGCTTTCCCGTCGCTTAAAAAAAATCCATTCCTCTAGGATTATAAAACAAACATTCCCCTTTAATTCGAGACCGGGTTTTTGAAATTTGGTTAAAAAATGTACCCGTTATCATGAATATTAGACGATTATGAATCTGACGAATTATGTGCATATTATGAAGATTTTATAATCGTCATATCTCAGAAACGGTGGCTCTTAGGAAAAAAAGTATTAAGACATTTTTTGTAGATAATTATATGATCTACAATTTTTGTCTGACCTAATTTTATGATAAAACCTACCGTTTTTTTGAAAATCTCGAAAAACCCATTTTTAAGACCTTTGACTTTGAATAAAATTGATGGGGACTTTTCAGCATTCATTCATAATGCTATTTCGAACATTCAAACAAATTTTTAGCTCTACGCTAATTTTGCACCCTTGCATGTCTAAATTGATCGGACTAATATCAATTACTGCAACTTTCGAGAATACCTACCCTGAGCGTTAAACTAAATCATTACTGCAAGTCCATCGATTATAATTTTCTTAAAACAATTACTCTATTTGAGGTTTTAATGTGTAAATAAAAATAGTGTCTTATCTACAAGTTAGAAAGTGTTGACTTAATGCATTATCACATCTCAAGAGTACAAAAGGGTCCCAAATAGAGTGAAATGTTCTGCTATAGATAATTAATTAAACAGACTGTTCTCGCTGTATAATTAAAATTTAAACGGAAATTAAACCACTAAATACACTTACAAATGGCTTAAGCATTATAATTAAAATTAATTGGAAATTAAATAATTTTCACCAAATTTCCTTAGTGTCTTTTATGGTTGACATAACAAATTTTTTATTAATATGCATTATAAACCTAAATTTTAATTAAAAAATCAGAAAAATGTAAAATCACTTTTTTCAGAATAATTGCAGTTTATGTATACAAAAATATCAAAAAAATCATTTCCACAAAACTGAAAAAAACATGAAAAATCATTATAATTTTTTTAATCTTACAAAGTTGCAAAAATAAAAATTGAAGGTTTTTATAATTAATAGTTTATTTGTAGAATTATATTAAATTTAATTTAATTCTTGCATTTCAATTATTTACTATACTCAAAAGACTAAGCTAAAAAAATATTTATATTCTTTAACTTATCAAATACCGGTTTCAATTATTGGTGATAACTTATGACCTGCCAATATGTCATCAAAATAAATTTTTGCACACTAAAAGTTTTGATGTGCAATTTTAATCAAAAATCTATAATAAAATTGTTGTATTAATGCGGATAAAAAATTGCTGATGATAATCTTTGTTGCTAGTTTAAAACGTTTTATAAGCATTTTTATTGTTTTATTTTCTCACCAGGTATTTTTTGCAGCTTTTCGAGTTATTTAAAGATTTGAAGCGATAAAGCCGCAAGAGAGCACTCATGGTTTGGAAAGGTTTCAGTCTTTTCAGTTTTCCTGAAATCGAAAGCTTTTAACTTTACTAAAACCAAGCCTACAGCCCTTTACGTTTTTCCTTACTTTAAGACATTTATTGATTTATTTTATGAAATTCTAAATATTAAAAAAAATAAATTCGTATTAAGTGTACTTAATCTGATTTTTTAAACTATTTAATTGGCTTTTAATTGGTTAATTATTTATTGAGTGCTAAACACTTGAAATTACAACGTATATCATTGAATTATAGCTACTGCTTACAGGTGTAATTATAATTCGATTAATTTATAAGTTGATAATCGCTATAACAACAAACTTATGTTTAATAAATACTTGTACATGTTTTTTTTTCAATTTAGTTAATTGATTGTTTGATAATAGATCACGTGTAGTAAAGAAAGTTCCTTGAAATGATTAGTACCTGTATATTTTACCTAAACAAAATTAATTTTAAGGTACAACTTCGAATGATATTATAATTGTTTCCTTATATACCGGGTGTCCACGAAACTAGGGGTATACTTTTTGATTGTTTTTTCAAAATTCAACCCTATGCGTGGGTGGTTTTGGTTCTAAGAGTAGATTTAACAGATTTTTTTAAAAATGAAAATACGTTAAAAAATGGCCGTACGCCGTACATTCAAAAATTCTGCTTTATTTTTTGTTTTTATACTCGAAGGGGTTCGAGTATAAAAACAAAAAATGGCCTATACACTGTAGAAATTACTCTTTTTAAAGGAAATGAAGCAAAATGTCAAAAAATTTAAAAACTCTAACCTCCACTGGGGTTCAAGTCCGACCGCGTTTGTGCGTTTTTTTTTTTCAACATTTTACGTACGATTTTTTTCTGAAGCAAAGAACCAAAATTTAGAAGTGTCGATTTTTTTGCTTATAAATATTAATGTAATAAGCAAAATAAAAAATATCGCCCCGTAATAGCCAACCCCTATAAAAAGTTACGAATTTTCAAAGTCCGCGTTGAAAAAGCAATAAAAACGAAATGCAAATTTAAAGGTCCCAAATTAATATAAATGATCAAGAAATCAAAAAAAGGACTTGGATCGCTATAATAACGGGTAACTTCTTTATAAATGAAAAAACCGCGATTTTTTTGCACCTTTTGAGATCGAAGCGGTACCAATTTAGTTCTTTTGCCGCCCGAAAAAACGCTAAATTTGCACACTGTTGCGCCTGGAGATTTAAAAATTGTACTGATTAATCCTCAGGATGTGAGAATAAAAATGGCCAAATTTCGTCGCTTCCCTTTAAAACGGGAATGTGCTGCGATTTTTCAAAATTGACGCCGACGAAAACCGGAAAATGGCAAGAAAAATCGACTAACTTTAGAAATTATTTTCAAAGTCTTAGGGTGCTTCAAAAAATTTGAAATTTGAACCCCACTTAGAATCAACATCCCTTTTCATGATGCAACTGGAATTTTTGAAATCTGACGAAAAAGATACCCTTTTCGTGGATCCGCGCAAAAAACGTCCGAGAAATAAGAAGATTGATGTAATTTCCTGTGAAACCGGAAGTGACATTAAATTTTTTTGAATTCAGTAAATGCGTTTTCTTATGCCATATAATATACCAAAATTTCAATTTTTTTTTTCATAAATAAAGAAATTAAAGGAGTGACCCTAGTTTTGTGGACACCTGGTATATTTAAACATTTTTTTTGTATATTTGTTATTTACATAAATCGAGGTTTTTATAAAGCAGTATTAAAAAAACGCCACAGGCATTTTTTAATTCAAGGCTATTTTTTAGTGTTTATTTATTTTAAAATTAAAAATATTTTTATTACAAAATGTTTTTTTTTTGTTCTTGGAAGGAATAGATAAAAATTCTATTCACAAAAAATAGGGTCGGTCATATTTTAAATTTTTGAAGCAACTTTTATTTTGAAGAAAATTTCAAAACAATTTATTCGTAATTTATTAACAATCCAAAGCTTCATTTAATTTGTATTTTCTAATCTAATTAATATAATGAAATAATTAAAATTTAATGGATAATTAGAATTTAATTTCGCTTTAGTTAGGTTTTGAATTACCTGCATCAAATTGAAAGCAATTTTAAATTCTTATTTAAATCTATTTTAATGAAACTAAATATTATCCAATAAGAATGCTTAATTTTCTGATTTTACACCAATAAAAATATTATTTTTTGTGACAAGTTAAACGTCAAAAATATCAGTGACTATTCAACTTACAAGTGATTATTTTTTGTGACAAGTAAAACGTCAAAAATATCAGCGATTATTTTATGACGTTAATGTCAAATTTCAAAAAGTTTAAAGTTGGCTGTCAAATTCTCGTGATATTGCATATGATTATTCATTATTTTTTTTTCGTTAAATAAATATTTACTTTGTGCCATTTGAAAAAATAAAAATATTTGCAAAAACGCTTTCTAAAAATTATTTTCTAAAATACGACTGAATGATAATTTACAATTTAAATTATTTAGTTTTAATAGATTTTATTAAAAATAATTACCAAAAAATCCAAAATTTTTTTTTTAAAGTTCAGAAAAAAAAATTATTTTTGTCATTTTGAACAAAAAAATCCAAAAACATCGAATCCTTAAAAAATTATAGCAATTTTAAAATTGGTAAAATTTCAGGACTTTTGTGTAACATACTGCACAATAATTTTTTTTTACTTAAATTGATTATGGTTTGGATTTTGTCTTTTCCAAATTGTTTTTTTGAACATTCTTGGATCACGAGGTGGACCATTTTAAATTTCCAAAATCCAAAGCTCAAACTTGATTTTAAAAAAATCAAAATAAAATGAAATTTATACAGGGTGTCCTATAAAAATCACTAAAACTTTAAAATTGCTGTAATTTTTTAAGGAGTCAAAAAACCATATTAGTTTATAGGAAAATTATTATTCGGAATGACATTCCTTATGTAAAAAAATTTACTGGATAAAAATGGACACTTTTTATGAATAATTTGAATAAGATGTCATTCTGTACAAAAAAATTTCCGTTTCCAAAAAAGTTACAGCAAGTTTAAAATTTTAATTTTTTGATGAATTTTTTGATAGATTCCATATATTTTGGAATTTTTTTTTTAATTAATATTGATATTATTAAGGTCATATTTTGTTGCTAATTCTTCTTTTGATATTTTTACATAAAAAGTTAATTAAAAAAGTCCTTATTTCTATGTATTTGACATGATTTCTTCACTTTTTCATCAACATTTGAGATATTTGGGTGTAGTAATAATAATGTATAAATTTGTAAAAAGAACGGATATGCTGTACTGTTCCAGACAATTGCATTCTGAGATTTAGGTAATATTTGTAAATATAAATCCCGGGAATGCCAGATAATTCCATTTGGGGCCAACAAAATTGATTAATTAAGGCGCCTAAGTAAAGACAGGTACTTGGGGTTTTTCGGATAATTTTGCCCCTACCCCAGATTATCAATATTCCCAGGGGTAGATCGATTGAAAAATACATTCGATTCGACCACTTTGATCGAAGACACGAGAGTAAGAAGACGTGAGTTTTACTAGTAAGATCCAGATTGTTCCAGTAGTAGAGTCTGTTTTTAATTTTAAAGTGAAGTTTTCATTGTCAATCATTAGTTTTAAGTCAGTAGTTTTAATAAATATAGTAGACGGGCCGAAAGCGTTTTTATCCACCCTCCGGTCCACTACAGAGGTAAGTTCAAATTTTCAAAAAAGTTCCTATGAGGAAAATATTACTTAAATAAGCCTATTTTATAGTGGAACTAATTTTTTAAGTCTAGCTTCAGTGGAAATGTCATTTATTGGCGTTCAAAGTGCATACAAAGTTTTTATCAAAAACATCATTTTAAATAAAAGCGTTATAAAATTTTTAAAAGGGATTTCAAAAAAGGTCCCATCGCGAATTTTATTTTTTAAATGATCCATTTTATAAAAAATTAACCAAATTTTATAATAAAACTTATTTTATAATAATATCTTTACTATAAATACCCTTTTTAGGTAATTAAAGTACGATTAAAAATTTCCCCCAAAAATAACTTTAACTTCAATTGGTTATATTAAATTTATTTTTTGGCCCATGATTGATTTTAGACTTTCGTATTACAGATTATACCCTAATCTTTAATTTAAACTCAAAAATATTGTTATAATTTTATCGAAACTAGCAGTTTTTAATCAAGTTTTCAGAATTTTTTATACACCAAAAATGAGTATTTTTTATAATCAATTTTCAAAAAAGTTTCTATGAGAAAAATATTACTTCAATAAGTCTACTTTATAGGAAATTGCCTAAATTTTTTAATGAAACTAATTTTGTAAGTCTAACTTCAGTGGAAATGTCATTTTTGGGCGTTCAAAGTTCAAAAATTATTTTACTCATTTCGATCAGTTGTTTTTGTTAAAACAGCCTACGAAGAAATCATTAAAAATTGTTTTTAAAAATAAATGCAGCTTTTTTTCTAAATTTTAAAATTCTTGCGATAAATATGTATTTTATAAAAACTTTCACCTTCGTTTTTTAACTTTTACAAATTCTTTAAGTTAAAAAATTATGTTTTGTAAAAATACCTTTCATGAGGTTTTGCGGAAAGTAGTGCAACTTCTAAATAGTTTATAATACTTGATGAAATGATTATTGGTTGAATTAAGAAGAGGAGATGAAGAGTATTTAGTGGAAAGGTATAATTTGCAGCTAAGATAACAAGAGCTGTAATAGGTGTAATGAAAAACGGATGCGAACAATTTACAACAAGTTTAAATAATTAAACTTAACATCCATTATCACGGACGGTCTTTTATAATTCATCATCCAAATGATAACTATACTTATTACAATTTGAATTATACATATATCTCATAACATTATCATAAATTACCAAAACGTTTGAAAAAATATAATTTATATTATAAATTGTGAAGGTTCAAATTCTTAAGTAATAATTATTATCTAAAAATATTATTACAATCTAAATAAATGGAGGACGTTTCAAAAAAATACTGCACCTTTAAAATTTATTTAATATCAAAAAATGGGTTATTATTTGTTATATCATAGCGTTTAAGTTTTATTACCCCAATGACCTTTATAATTTAAAAACTTACAAAATTTTGCTTCGGGGTTTATCAAATTTATTACCTCAATTTAAATATCAAATCAACAATAAAATCCAAATTACAATCAATTACAATCCCACTCGACCCAAATCTAGAAGTGATACAAATCACGTTAGTATCAACAAGTGTATTACGTTTTAATAATTTAAAGCTGAAGTTTCAAGAAATCAGAAAAAATTAAAAAAAAAATCAAGTCTTTACGATGTTTCGCTCAACAGTTATGAATTTTTATATAAAATATGGCATTCATTACATTAATTAAAAAAATTTTGATTTTTTTGAGTTTTTGGGGAGTAAAATTTTTTTTAGGGGGTGTAGAGGGCAGGTAAACCCCTACAATTCATTTGCAGGGTCGATTTTAAAAAAATTAAAAAAAAAATTTTTTGAGATTATTTTAAGGCTACGGGGTGGAAATTTTTAATGGAAATCAGCTTTTATTTTTTCTTTCGAAAACTATAAAAGTTACCGGTTTCAAATTTTTACCAAAAGTAAACACTGTGGATAAACGCGTTTTAAAAAATATTTGGTTAAAATCGGTTAAATAGTTTTTTTGTAAAAAATTCGCAAAGTTTTGGGAAGAGTTTGGTACAAATACGGTTCTGGACGGCGCAATTTTAAACCAAAAATTAAAACTTTTACGAAATTTGGTGGAGGAGGTGACTGTGCGAATTTTAAGCTATTAAACGTCTCGGTGGTGCTAATAGTTTCGAAGATATTAATTATTTTGTGAAAAGTGAAAAATTTCAGACCGAAATTTTGGCTCCAAACGGAGATTTTGCTTATTTTAGTTACATTTTCGGTGATAACTCGAAAACAGAAAAAGATAGCGAAGTGATTCTTTTTTTGACGTAAAGTAGACCTAAAGAGCTTTTAGGGAAGGTGCATAAAGTAGGGTTAAAATGTAATTTAAAGGGTTAATTTGACCCATAAATGCGACTTTTAAAAATGCGATATAAAAAAAATTTTATTTTCGTAATTTTTTCGAAATTTAAAATACCCTATGCGTGGGAGCTTTTGGTACAAATAGTAGATTTTAAAGTGTTTTTAAAATTGAAAATCCGTTAAAAAGTGACTCGGCGGGAGCCACTCACCCCTAAAATCAAAATTTCGAGTTTATTTGTACGTAATTTCCCAACCCTACCGAACTTAAAAAATCTGAGTAGTCTATACACTGTAAAAAATATTCCTTTTTAAAGTTGCTAAAGAAAATTTCAAAAATTTCAAAAACTTCGGGAGCCAGATTGGCTCAGGTTGAATCGCGTTTTACTCGATTTTTTTGGCAATTTTACATTTGATTTTTTTCCAAGGTCCAGGGAAAAAATTTTAAGGTGCCGATTTTTTCTCCCGTAAGTAAATACCAAATAAGTAAAATAAAAAATATTTGAGTATTACAGGTTGTTCCGATGAAAAGTTACGAATTTTCAAATTCAGCGTCAAAATAGCGCGAAAAATAAAGCGTCACTTTGGGGGCACCAAAACGACATAAAAAGTATTTAAAGGTAATACGTAGAATTTATGTGAGAAATAAAGGAAGCGCGATTTTTTTGCTCCTTCTAATTGAAGCCAAAAAGTTTTGGTACTTTTTCCGTCCGAAAAAACGGTAGAATTGTACAGTTTGCGTCTCGGGGCTGTGACGTCACACCTTTGCGCCGGGAGGCTTAAAACTCGGTCACGGTAATCCCCAGGATGTTAGAATAAAAGGGGCCAAATTTTGTCGCTTTCCTTTAGAATCCTGCGGAGTTGCGATTTTTCAAAGTTAACGCTCCTGAAAACCCGAAAAAAGGCGAAAAAATCGACCATTTTCCGGAATTTTTTTCAAAGTGTCGGGGAGGTCCAAAAAATTTAAATTCGAACCACACTTGGAATCAACATCTCTCTTTACATTGGAACCGGAATTTTTAAAATCGGACGGAAAAAACCACCCTTTCGGCCGCTTCTCGCTTAAAAACGTCCAATTTTGGGGTAAAAATACGAAATACCTTAATTGATAGGTTTGGGCTACTAAAATAGTGAATTTCCCATATTTAGAGGATGAATTCTATTTTTCGTTTTTAGTGTAAGTTTTATTTTCCTTCGATCTTTTATAATTCATACATTTCCAATTTATAAATTGGGGTGAAGGTAATCGGTTTTTGGAAATTGTATTTCGATACAATTGCGTAAATAACGACATTTGAATAAAATTTTCTCCCCCTTTTTTACGTAAAGGAATATCAATTGCTTATCTGAAATGCTATATTCACCCCTTATCATTTTACTGAAATTGTAAATGAAAATTTTTCAATTCAATCTTTTTATTTATGTAACAAAAGTAATTTGAGCCTTATGACATTAACGAAAGAACATCTTATTAAGACCGCGATAAATAATTATAACCATCAAAGATAACTCAATAATTACTCTAATTAAGTGCAAATATGTAAATATTTTTCATTCATGTAGAAACAATAGCAATAATTCCCACGATAAAACAATAAGAGTTTAATTAAACCACGTGCTTTAAGCTCTTAACCATTTTATCTCCTTAAAATTACCAGCAAATATATCATTTCCATATTTCCAACTTCGTTACTCCTCCAAGGTCACGGAGAGCGAAAATCGTTTAATTCTTAAAACGACAACAGGAAACAGCGCGAGTTTTCCCGCTATCACTGCAATTACGCTGATTGCATGCGAAAATGTTATAAAAAATTCATCTCTGCTACCCAATTACATTACTACAAGTTAATTAATTTGTTTTGATTACTTTAGTAATTGGTTGTTTTCATTTAATCTTCCAGGTAGCTCTAGAATGGATTTACAAGATGATGAAGCACCAAAAGATCCAGGAGCACAAAAGTTGGGACCCTACAATGAAACCGATTTTGAAGGTAAACACTTAAACCAAATTAAACACAACCCTTCATATGTTTTTTGCAGGACACAGAGTGCATTCCGTATTTAGCGGGGTGCACATACCAGTCCAAAGAAGACACTCGCATCGCAGGCACAAACATCACCACAGAAACTCAGAAAGTGGACTTTCAGAAAGTGATAGGCCATGTAAATACTTATAATTTGTAGGGAAGTTACATTACATCAATTTTTTATAGGTACTCCTCCAGCTCAAAGAGTCCAATTCATCCTAGGCGAAGAAATTGATGATGGAACTCAAATCCACCCCCTCTTCACGGAAATGGTTGAGCTATTCGGCGAGGGTGAAGATTTGGAATGGAAAGAAACCGCGCGTTGGATTAAGTTTGAAGAGGATGTCGAAGAAGGTGGAAACAGGTGGTCCAAGCCGCACGTCGGCACGCTTTCCCTCCACTCACTTTTCGAGCTGCGAAGTCTCATCCTCAACGGTACCGTTCTCCTCGACATGGAAGCCACTGCCGTCGAGCAACTTGCTGATCTCCTCGTTGAAAACATGACCAATTCCGGCACACTGCCCTCGGAAAATAGGGAACAATTTCGGGATATAGTTTTGAGGAAAAGGCGGCATTTACACCAGAGGAAAAAACATGGACTACCCATAATCAGGAGTCTCGCGGAGATCGGAAAGAATCACTCCGCCAGTAAAAGTGAGTACATTTAAGTGTGGATTTCGTAGGAAGACAGCACGCACTTTTTTTGTAGTTTAGTTTTGATTAACATTTGCAGATCGGTGTTTTGCGTTTAGGAGGACGAGGAGGGAAAACAAACGATCTTCTTCACCTAATTTTGTAAATATGGAGAGTTCCAAAAGAAATGGGAGTTATATTTCAGTTCCAGGTTAGAATGGATACACGACTTGTTCAAGGCTTCAAATTGTAATCGTTATTGTTGTTTAGGGGTGGATAATACTAAATGTTTACAAAAAATTAAATTACTCTGAATTTTCTCGTATATCATTTTTAAATTGATTAAGAGTTTTTGGAAAGTAAAATTTTTTTGGAGGAGTGCAGAGGGCAGGTGAACCCCTACATATCAACCATTTTTTATTATCTTTCATTTACGGGTTCGCTTTTGAAAAAATTCGAAAAAAAATTTTTGAGATACTTTTGAGTCTTCAAATTTTTAATGGAAATCGGTTTTTATTTTTTCTCGAAAACTATAAAAGTTACCGGTTTCAAATTTTTACCAAAAGTAAATACCGTAGATAGACGCGTTTTAAAAAATATTTGGTTAAAATCGGTTAAATAGTTTTTTTGAAAAAAATTCGCAAAGTTTTGGCAAAATTTTGGTACAAATACGATTCTGGGCGGCGCAATTTTAAACCGAAAATTAAAACTTTCACGGAATTTCGTGAAAGAGGTGACTGTGCGAATTTTAAGCTATTAAACGTCTTGGTGGTGCTAATAGTTTCGAAGATATTAATTATTTTGTGAAATGTGAAAAATTTTAGACCGACATTTTGGCTCCAAACGGAGATTTTGCTTATTTTAGCTACATTTTCGGTGATAACTTGAAAACGGAAAGAGATAGCGAAGAGATTCTTTTTTTGACATAAAGTGGACCTAAAGAGCTTTTAGGGAAGGTACATAAAGTAGGGTTTAAATGTAATTTGAAGGGTGAATTTGACCCATAAATACGACTTTTGAAAATGCGATATAAAAAATTTTTTTTCGTTATTTTTTTCGAAATTTAAAATACCCTATGCGTGGGTGCTTTCGGTTCAAAGAGGAGATTCTAAAGTGATTTTAAAATTGAAAATCGGTTAAAAAGTGACCCGGCGGGTGCCACTCACTCCTAAAATCAAAATTTCGAGTTAATTTGTACGTAATTTCCCAACCCTACCAAATATAAAAAATCTGAGTACCCAATACACTGTAAAAAATATTCCATTTTAAAGTTGCCAAAGAAAATTGCAAAAATTTTGAAAACTGCGGGAGCCAGATGAGCCCAGGTTGGACCGCGTTTTACCCGATTTTTTTAACATTTTACGTTCGATTTTTTTCCAAGGGTCAGGGTAAAAATTTCAAGGTGCCGATTTTTTCTCTCATAATTAAATACCTAATAAGTAAAATAAAAAATATTTGAGTATTACAGGTTGTTCCGATGAAAAGTTACGAATTTTCAAAATCGGCGTCAAAATAGCGCGAAAAATAAAGCGTCACTTTGGGGGCACCAAAACGACATAAAGAGTAAACGCATCAAAAAACGTGGAATTTGGATGAGGAATAAAGTAACCGCGATTTTTTTCCTCCTTCTAAGTTTTGGTACTTTTTCCGTCCGAAAAACGGTAGAATTGTACAGTTTGCGTCTCGAGGCCGTGACGTCACACCTTTACGCCGAGAGGCCTAAAAATCGGTCATGGTAATCTTCAGGATGTTAGAATAAAGGGCGCCAAATTTCGTTGCTTCCCTTTAGAATCCGATGGAGTTGCGATTTTTCAAAGTTAACACCTCCGAAAACCAGAAAAAAGGCGAGAAAAATCGACCATTTTCGGGAATTTTTTTCAAAGTGTCGGGGAGGTCTAAAAAAATTAAAATTCGAACCATACTTGGAATCAACATCCCTCTTAACATCGGAACCGGAATTCTTAAAATCCGGTCCCCATAACATACTAAAATTTGTTGGGATTCGGGGCGAAGAAGATTACATGGTAAATGCATTTTCACTCCAACTTCCTTTTCAAAATCGTTCAATTTAATAAAATCTAATTCAATTTTTGTAAAAAAAATATACACGTCATTATGCTGAACACCCCTTTTCCTTCCTGATTTGATATTCAGATTTGCGATAATAATTTGCATCTGCTTACTTACGAGAGCGAAATCTTATTTATTCGCAAATCTAAAAATTATTCAAAACTTCGCTTCGCGAATAAACGGAGTTGATAATTTAATGGTTTCTTGTATTCATTTAGTATTAATAATGTGAGTATATGCACTGTATTCATCGTTTATTGGTAACAGAGTTAACGCCAGTAAAAATAAATCTCATTCAGGAAAAGGTTTTTTGTAATGTCCGTTTCAATTACAAATAAATGTATGGGTGGTGGTTTTTTTGTTTTATTGTTTTTTTTTGTAGGTTATTTTTGGATTGCTCGTTTGCGTTTATATTTTTGCCATAATTAATTCATTTTGTTTATTCATGAATTATTAAATCAAATTGTAATATTTAGCATGATTCGTTTATTAATATGAAAATTAATTCATTGGGTATTGTCATCTTACAGTTGATGAGCAGCATTTTAATGAAATGGGAAAACACTCGGATTTTGGAAAATTTTTAACAATACCTGGAGGCGGTAAATACTCTTTCAAATGCATAAAACTATTCATCATTGTGCATTTTTTTGATTTTATTGTTATGAATATTATCATTGATTTTTCCAATTTAATTCAGCTTTGGCTATAATTATATCCCTGGATTATTCATAAATTATATTGATCCGAATAATCTTGATATAAAATAGCCATTGGGACTAAATCAGATAATAAAAAGTGAACCTGGTAGTTAAAATTTGTAAATTAAAAAACTCCTTGACGTTTATTATTCTTTATTTCAGTTATAAATTATCCTTATTTTATTTTAGTTTCAGCATTTTATTATACTTATTACGCTATTACATTTTTACTACACTTTATTTATGTACCTACACGAATGATATGAATTATCATAGCTTTTGTTGTTAAACGCTTTTAATTGCAAATTTCTGGAATGATATGTGTGTCATGTATTAAAGCATGCTACAGATTTTCAAATTTGTCTTTACCAATTTCAACCTTATTTACTTTTAGAAAATTTAAACAAAAATGTGGCAACCATGAAAATGTGACAGCAACTAACCTACTTCTGACGTCATCCTATTAATCCCTCATTTGTCTGCAAGAGGAAAATTGCTCAGCTTAAAAAGTCAATTCAAGAGATTTATGTAGATATATTTATAGGTTTCTTATTGTGAATTCAAGCTAGCAATCTCCCTCTTGCGGCCGAGTACGAAACTAACGAAGTTACGTCATAAGTGGGTTAGTTTTTATAGTACCATCAGTTGCTAAATAGGTAATACCGCTGGGTTACTGAATCACAACTGACGTCAACGTAAAAGTGGTTACCTATTTTTAAACGGGAAAATTTTGAATCGAAAGGTTATTGGGAAAGACAATTTTATCCAAGTATATCTTAAAATTTTTGCGGGATATTAAACATTGTTTTTTTGATTTAGGACAAGAAAAGTCGAGTTCAGAAGATAGCGTTTCCAAAAGCGCTAGCACGTTGCCCATAAGTCGAACGCACAGTTCCAGCAACCTGGACAGCTCCAATGGGGATATCCCCCAGCACAACACCCATTTCATGCGGAAAATTCCTCCTGGTGCTGAAGCAAGCAACATTCTAGTGGGTGAAGTGGATTTTCTTGAAAAGTCAATAGCCGCCTTCATACGCCTGAATACAGCTACAGTGATGGGAGATCTAACGGAAGTGCCTGTACCTACAAGATTTGTATTCCTCCTTATCACACCTGCCAAAAGCCAAATAGGCTATCAAGAAATTGGAAGAGCCATAGCTACTCTGATGTCTGATGAAGTTTTCCATGAAGTGGCTTATAGAGCGAAAGAGCGAAGTCATTTACTAGCAGGAATTGATGAGTTCTTAGATGCTGTCACAGTTTTACCTCCAGGGGAATGGGATCCTGCTATTAGAATTGAACCACCTGCAGCAATACCTTCACAAGTTAGTCATTTTTAATTTACAGCAAAACCTCAAGTAATAAAAATCGTAAAAAAATATGTCGGTTTTACAGTACAGTAGAAAAAAGTTTGGAAGGAGCGGCCGAAAGGGTGGTTTTTTTTCGTCCAATTTTAAGAAATACGGTTCCAATGTAAAGAGGTATGTTGATTCCAAGTGTGGTTCGAATTTTAAATTTTTTGGACCTCCCCGACACTTTGAAAAAAATTTCCGAAAATGGTCGATTTTTCTCGCTTTTTTTTCGGGTTTTCGGCGGCGTTAATTTTGAAAAATCGCAACTCCGTCGGATTCTAAAGGGAAGCGAAGAAATTTGGCCCCTTTTATTCTAACATCCTGGGGATTACCGTGACTAATTTTTAAGCCTCCCGGCGCAAAGGTGTGACGTCACGGCCCCGAGACGCAAACTGTACAATTCTACCGTTTTTTCGGAAGAAAAAAGTACCAAAACTTTTTGGCTTCGATTAGAAATTCAGCTGAAGGAATAAAATCGCGGTTGCTTTATTCCTCATCTAAATTCCACGTTTTACCTTAATTTTTTTGATGCGTTTACTCTTTATGTCGTTTTGGTGCCCCCAAAATGACGCTTTGTTTTTCGCGCTATTTTGACGCGTATTTTGAAAATTCGTAACTTTTCATCGGAACAACCTATAATACTCGAATATTTTTTATTTTACTTATTTGGTATTTACTTATGAGAGACAAAATGGGCACCTTGAAATATTTACCCTGGACCTTGGAAAAAAATCGAACGTAAAATGTTCAAAAAATCGGGTAAAACGCGGTCCAACCTGGGTCCATCTGGCTCCCGCAGTTTTGAAAATGTTTGCAATTTTCTTTCGCAATTTTAAAAAGGAATATTTTTTACAGTGTATAGGCTACTCAGATTTTTTATATTTGGTAGGGTTTGGAAATAACGTACAAATAAACTCGAAATTTTGATTTTAGGGGCGAGTGGCTCCCGCCGGGTTACTTTTTAACGGATTTTCAATTTTAAAATCACTTTATAATCTACTCTTTAAACCGAAAGCTTTCATGCATAGAGTATTTTAAATTTCGAAAAAATAATGAAAAAAAAAATTTTTTTGATATCGCATTTTTAAAAGTCATATTTATGGGTCAAATTCACCCTTCAAATTACATTTCAACCCTACTTTATGTACCTTTCCTATAAGCTCTTTAGATCCACTTTACGTCAAAAAAGAATCATTTCGCTATCTCTTTCCGTTTTCGAGTTATCACCGAAAATGTAGCTAAAATAAGCAAAATCTCCGTTTGGAGCCAAAATTTCGGTCTGAAATTATTCACTTTTCACAAAATAATTAATATCTTCGAAACTATTAGCACCACCGAGACGTTTAATAGCTTAAAATTCGCACAGTCACCTCCTTCACCAAATTCCGTGAAAGTTTTAATTTTCGGTTTAAAATTGCGCCGTCTAGAACCATATTTGTACCAAAATATTGCCAAAACTTTGCGAATTTTTTCCAAAAAAATTATTTAACCGATTTTAACAAAATATTTTTTAAAACGCGTCTATCTACGGTGTTTACTTTTGGTAAAAATTTGAAACCGGTAACTTTTATAGTTTTCGATAAAAAAAATAAAAACCGATTTCCATTCAAAATATCTTGAAATTTTTTTTTTCGAATTTTTTCAAAATAGACCTCGGAAATAAAAGATAATAAAAAATGATGAAATCCAGGGGTTAACCTGCCCTCTACAGCCCCCCAAAAAATTTTACTCCCCAAAAATTAAAAAAAATCAACATTTTAGTGAAATGTTAATTTTTCAAACTACACCATTACTCATTTACCAGAATGCCATATTTTCTATAAAAATTCATAACTTTTGAACGAAACATCGTAGAGACTTTTTTTTACTTTCTTTGTACTTTAACTATAAACTATTAACTTTCAAATTTTTAATTTGAAACGAAACACTCTTGTTGGATTTTAACCAGAGATTAGTTTACAATCACACATTAAATAACACAGTCCATTATAATTTTAATTCAATTTTCGCTAACCTAAGGCAAACTTCATGTTGCATGTTCGTGCTTACATTTGCAAAAGTTTGTATGTTGCAGCAGAAGCATCATTTGGATAATAACAGCAACAGGTAGTAAACTTGTTTTAATGAAGCTTGAAGCTGAATACTCTAATATACGTATAATTAAAAAACTAAAATTTTTTTTTGAAGTTTTAGAAAATATTATAGATTAGCCGAACTTCTAATCGAAGCCAAAAAGTTTTTGTACTTTTTCCGTCCAAAAAAACGATAGAATTGTACAGTTTGCATCTCTGGGCCGTGACGTCACACCTTTGCGCCGGGAGGCTTAAAAATCGGTCACGATAATCTCCAGGATGTTAGAATAAAAAGTGTCTAATTTCGTCGGTTTCCTTTAGAATCCGACGGAGTTGCGATTTTTCAAAGTTAACGCCGACGAAAACCCGAAAAAAATCGAGAAAATTCGACCATTTTCGGGAATTTTTTTCATGGTGTCAGGGAGCTCCAAAAAATTTAAAATTCGAACCACGCTTGGAATCAACATCCTTCTTTACATCGGAACCGTAATTCTTAAAATCGGACGAAAAAAACGTCCGAATTCGGGGTAAAAATACAAAAGGAATCGTATCTCCGCCCCCTTAATATCCTGTCCACCATAACACACTAAAATTTGGTGCGATTCGGGGTGAATTTTGGACACTTAGATGATGAACTCGATTTTTCGTTCGGGGTGGAATAACTTTATTCTTAAAATTTTCTCCTCCTAACACAAAATTTCAACTCTACGAAAAAAAACACCTTCCCCGTTTCTTACGGTTTTAGTATTGTAGAAGATCACTCAAGTTTTCGGTTTAATCTTTAGTTTGCTTCGATCTTCATCATTTTTAAAGAGTGGTTTATGTGTAATTATCGTTTTTGTATTAATGTAGGTTTTTTTTATTTTAGGATTTAAGAAAACGTCCTCCAGAAAAGAACCTGGCAGATGAAGTCGACGAATTGGAAGAAGAACAAAAGTTGCGGGAAGAATCTGGTTTAGCTCGAAGTGGTCGACTCTTCGGTGGATTAATTAATGATTTAAAGAGAAAAGCTCCGTTCTATTGTTCGGATTTTAAAGATGCTCTTGCTTTGCAGTGCGTGGCATCCTGGATCTTTTTATATTTCGCTTGTTTATCACCTATTATTACGTTTGGTGGGTTATTATCGGAAGCAACGGGGAAGAACATGGCTGCTATGGAGTCTTTAGTTTCTGGTTTCGTATGTGGGATTGGTTATGGATTCTTTTCCGGGCAACCTTTGACGATTTTGGGGTCTACTGGCCCAGTTTTGGTATTCGAGACTATTGTCTACGATTTTTGTATTTCGATAGGGTGGGATTATTTGTCCTTCAGGTTATGTATAGGAACATGGATTGCGATTATACTCATCTTACTGGTGGCTATTGATGCGAGTGCTTTAGTTTGCTACATCACCAGATTCACTGAAGAGAATTTTGCCACTTTGATTGCATTTATATTTATATACAAGGTAACTTTAATCAATCCCACTGAACATCTCTCATTATAATATATTATTTAGGCTGTCGAAAATGTTTTACTTATTGGTAAGAAGTTTCCAATTAATCCGGGGATGACTAATTTATCATACGAATGTGAATGTTTCGTTAACTCAACAATTCAGAGTGAATATCCACAAATTACTAATTGGACCCTTTTGAATAAAACAACTTGTAAGGTGAGTTAAAACTACATATACTCAGATCTAGAGTAAAAATCGAGGTGGAGAGCGATTTGAACGCCCAAAAATGACATTTCCACTGAATTTAGAGTTACAAAATTAATTTCATTAAAAAAATTAGACAATTTCCTATAAAATAGGCTTATTTAAATAATATTTTTGTCATAGCAACTTTTTTGAAAATTGATTATAAAAAATTCTCATTTTTGGTGAATAAAAAAATTCGAAAAACTTGATTAAAAAATGTTAGTTTCGATGATATTATTGCAACATTTTTGAGTTTAAATTAAAAATTAGGGTATAATCTATAATACGAAAGTCTAAAATCAATCATGGGCCAAAAAATAAATTTAATATAACCAATTGAAGTTAACGTTATTTTTTGGGGAAATTTTTAATCGTACTTTAATGACCTAAAAAGGGCATTTATAGTGAAGATAGGATTATAAAATAAGTTTTATTATAAAATTTGGTAAATTTTTTATAAAATGGATCATTTAAAAAATAAAATTCGCGATGGGACCTTTTTTGAAATCCCATTTAAAGTTTCTATAACGCTTTTATTAAAATGATGTTTTTGATAAAAACTTTGCATGCACTTTGAACGCCAAAAAATGACATTTCCACTGAAGTTAGAGTTAAAAAATTAATTCCATTATAAAATTTAGATAATTTTCTCATAATAAATTAAATGATTTACAGTCATTTCATTTTTTCAGGAATATAATGGGACTTTAATGGGAGTTGGATGTGATACACCAAAATATGTACCGGATGTTTTCCTTATGTCAATTGTTTTATTTTTGGGGACGTTTTTAATTTCTGTACATTTAAAAGATTTCAAGAACGCGCTATTCTTTCCTTCTAAAGTAAGTACTAAAATTTCTAAAATTAAAATTTTTAATTTTATTTTCTTTAGGTGCGTGCATTTATTAGTGATTTCGCTGTAATAATAGCAATAATGTCAATGACCGCCTTGGATATTTATATAGGAATAAGTACCCCAAAACTGGAGGTTCCTAATGAAATTAAACCAACGCTCTCGTCGCGTGGTTGGGTTGTATCCCCTTTCAAGAACCCCATGTACCAATGGCTCCTGGCCATCCTCCCAGCCCTCCTAGGAACAATTCTAATATTCATGGACCAACAAATCACCAGCGTCATAATTAATAGAAAAGAGCATAAATTAAAAAAAGGTTGCGGGTACCACTTGGACTTATTCGTCCTTGCGATACTCATTCAAATATGTTCAATCATGGGGTTGCCTTGGTTCGTAGCTGCAACCGTTTTATCCATAAATCACGTCAATTCTTTAAAACAAGAGTCGGAATGCGCTGCACCAGGAGAGAAACCTCAGTTTTTAGGAGTTAGAGAGCAAAGGGTTACCCATATTATGATTTTTCTTACAATTGGGTTAAGCGTTTTCTTAACACCTATGCTTGGGTACATCCCCATGCCAGTTCTTTTCGGGGTGTTCTTGTACATGGGTGTAGCTTCATTGAAGGGACTTCAATTCTTTGATAGAATCCTCATCATGTTTATGCCTACCAAATATCAACCCGATTACATGTTTTTACGACAGGTATGTTTAAAAAAATTTGAATCACCTCATTTAAGCTATTTGTTAAATTTTAGGTTCCTTTAAAGAGGGTACATATATTCACGTTAATCCAATTAGCTTGTTTGATTTGCTTGTGGTTAATCAAATCGTTTAGTGTGACCTCAATTTTATTCCCATTGATGTTAGTGGTGATGATTGGAATAAGAAAATCGCTAGATTTTATGTTCACTCGTAGAGAGATGAAAATTTTGGATGATGTCATGCCTGAAATGACGAAACGGGGGGAGATGGATTTGATGGACGCAGAGGTGGGCTGGAGAAACAAACTTAGAAATATTTTTTGTAGAATTAAAAAAAGTGATAATCACATAGTTAATGAAAAGATTTAGTGAAATTTTATATTATATTATTTGTAGGTACTTAAATTATTTTTTTTTAATTTTATCCGGCATTATAAAATAATTGCCCTTAAATATTTTTTTAACAAAATTATAGTTATGTCGAACCAACATAGAGTTTGCCTACATAGAGTTAATTTAGTTCAAATATTTTTTATTGTCATTTAATGTTAATTATTAACCCAGTTTATAAAAAAATGATTTTTTAGAAATTTTATACGTATTATTAATTTATTTTGTCTAAAAAATAGTATTAAAAATATTACGGGTTCAATTAATTGAAACAAAAAACATATTAAAAGCAGTTATTCATAATAACGGCACAAATATAATTTTTTAAAATAAACTAACAATAATTTTACTTGTAAAAAATATTATGTGATATTTATATTTAATCATTATTATAATGTACATATATTATACACATTTTATTTTAATTTTAGGTAAAGTAGTGTAGCTTTTTAGTTTTTAATTTAAGATTTATTTTGTTATATTATTTATTTATTTACTCTATTTTATTTTACGTTAATAAATACATGTTTATTATACTTTTTTTACATTTATTTTTATAATTGACCAACATTTTTTTATTTAGCGCTTCCATTAATTCTAAAAAAAACTTAGAAAAAACTAAAATCGAGTCGGTAAATTTGAGCGCTTGATATTTGCGGTTTTGCTCATAATTTTTTTTCCATTGCAGTTTTTTCAAAATTTCTTTTTTTGGTATAGAGAAGAGTCTTGTGGCTACCAATTTCTTCTTGTTTTGTTTCAGTAAGTCAAACCAAATACTCATACGGCAGCAGAAATAAAGGGGTCTTTACAAAAACGTTCGTGTAGCGGCGTTTTCCACAAAAATAAAAAACTAATTAAAATAATATTTTTTTTACAATGTTAGCAATAAGTTAAGGTATAAACGAAGAGTTTGCCGTTTCGTTTTTTGTTTTAAATATATTTTTAAACTTTTTACAGCATCTCAAAAATTAAGTAAAATTTTAAGAAATTTTTGGAGAGTTGTAAAAAGTTTAAAAATTTACTTAAAACAAAAAACGAAACGGCAAACTCTTCATTTATACCTTTAACTCTTAACTTAATGCTGGCGTTGGAAAAAAAATATTATTTCTATTAGTTTTTTATTTTTGTGGAAAACGCGTTTTACTGCTGCCGTATGAGTATTTTGTTTGACTTACTAAAACAAATAAAGAAGAAATTGGTAGCCACAAAACTCATCTATATACCAAGAAAAGAAATTTAAAAAAATCTCCTCTGGAAAAAGAGTTATGACCAAAACCACAAATATTAAGAGAATTTCAAAATCAAGCGCTCAAATTTGCCGATTATCGCCTTAAAGCACTGCATGGAAATTATTTTCTCTAAATTTCCAAAAATAAAAATTTCATTTTGTAGAAAGCTAAACCACCTTTAGAAATAGAAAATGAAAGCAACTTAAAAATTTCACTTGCCAATGGGAATGTAATGAATATCCCACTATCAGCAATGAATATCAGTGAAGAAGTGAACAAATCGGGAATTTGGAAACAAGTAAATCAATTCAACGTGAAGGAAAAGAAAGATAAAAACAAAGAAAAGGAAAAGGAGAGTAAATCAAAAATGAAAAGTCCCAATAAATCGTCGGGGTAGGAAAACTTTTTTTAGTTAAACTTTTGTTTTATTATATTTTTCTAGTCGTTTCAAGAAAAAGAAGTCAATTAAGAATAAAGAGGAAACCGTGACTCCAAAGAGGAAACGATTGGAGAAGAGGTTGAGCACTATGGATGAGGAAGATGAGGAAAATCAAGGGATTATAATCAAGGTGACAAACTGCACCCCTAAAAAAATTGCACCTTACTAACACTTTTAATAAGTAACATGTATAACACCACTGCCACATTGTAAGTATTGTATCGAGTAGACTCATATGTGTGACTATAATAAACTATAATAAATCTACAGAACTATAGTTGGAAAAATAATTCAAAGCGAAATATTTTACAGCTTACAAGTGCAGAGGATAATGGTACATTTATCTGAATAAATAGGCATGTTTGGCTTTGCATGTAGAAGCATTTTATGTAGAATATTTTATTAAAAAAACGACGGAACTTATTGCAAAATCACAAGAATTAATTTATTATTATTTCAGTACATTTTATTGAATTAGTTACAAACATACGACATTTTATTATCGACACGTTGATACCATTTATGCTCACAAAATAGTCTTTTTGATAGACAAATTGTGCACTATCAAACAGATCAATTGAGTACACAAAAGAAATTCAAATTACCAATAATTTTCCAACAAGCACAAAGTGAAATTGCAAATTTTTCATGTACACTTCTTAACACTTCACTGCACTTTGCGCCACTTTGGTAAGTATAGCATGTAATTCGATCTACTCAACTCTCCAATATTCTAACAAGGGACTTATTGAAGCATACACCCGCATTTCTAGTAAAATCGAATTTAGCAACCAATTTTTATTGGTGATTTGTCTTTATTTTGAGTGCTCGGTATTAACACTTGTAATACATATTTATATTTAAATATTTTCATGTAAGAATACATAACAAACATGTTAAGCATGTTTTATACAGTTATAATAATTAAATAAAACCGTTTCTCTATTTTTAGTGTGATTTATCTGGAAGGAGACAAACTTGGACCAGTGAAACAGGAAAACTAATTTCAAGTAGGAGCGAGACGTGCGTTTAAAATAATTTTAGTCAATGTGTAGTATTATTACTAAACTAAAATTACTTGTATGGAATGGCTGTGCTTAAAATACCAAAAAAAATCAACAATATATTTAAACATTATTTGTAATAGTTAATTAAAATAATCGCCTTTGTAATACATTCGCACATTATTATAATAACGGCTCAAGAAATTTTAAGTACCACTTAAAATATTCCTAATTTTATTCAAATTTAATACCTAATAAAGATCAGGAGAATGAGCAATCTAGCTAAATGTATTATTGTATTTATAAATTATAACAAATAAGTGTAAACATATTAATTAAATTAAGTATATTAATTTATTAAAACAATTTGTTCGATATAATCATTAATTATAAAATATATTATATGTACACACCAATTTTATTACATATATTAAAGTTTATATTATGTTAATTCTAATTATTTGTTAATAAATTTTTATTTAAACACCATAGTTTAAAATAATTTATTTTACCACTTACTTTAAAAAACGGACACGGTGTATATGACATTTTTATAAAAATATAAAAAGTAGACTCTATAAAAGTAATTTCTATGATTTTTGACAATTCAAATATAACCTAAAAATTAAGCACCGAAAAAGCTAGGTTATATAATCGGTTTTTTTAATAAAATAATAAATAATTAATATTTAAATCACGATGACAATTTTAAATTTAATAAAATCTCGCTCGAAAATTAGTTTAAGTATTAAAAATGTAAGTATTACATTAATTATTTTCCCGATGAATTCTGGACATTTTTTTAAGGTTTATAAATGCATGTCAACCCAAACTCAAAATAAATATTCGGAACATAAAGCCATTGAAAGAATTAGAAATATTGGTATATCAGCGCATATTGATTCAGGAAAAACGACGTTAACTGAACGAATATTGTTTTATACGGGACGAATTCTGGAAATGCATGAAGTTAAAGGTAACACTCGTAATTACTTACGTTTTAAATAATTACAATTACAATTTTGTAGGTAAAGATAATGTAGGTGCTGTAATGGATTCGATGGAATTGGAACGTCAAAGAGGTATAACAATTCAATCTGCAGCAACTTATACTATATGGAAAGATCATAACATTAATATAATCGATACGCCTGGTCATGTCGATTTTACAGTGGAAGTCGAGCGCTCGTTACGTGTTTTAGATGGTGCTATCCTAGTGCTTTGCGCCGTGGGAGGAGTACAAAGTCAATCTCTAACAGTAAATCGTCAAATGAAACGCTATAACGTGCCTTGTCTTGGTTTTATCAATAAACTTGATCGCATGGGTGCTAATCATTATCGGGTGCTCTCACAAATGCGTGCTAAACTAAAACACAATGCTGCACTAGTGCAGCTCCCGATCGGCCTCGAAGGTGATAATAAAGGTCTTGTAGATTTGGTTGAAGAAAGGGCTATTTATTTTGATGGAAGCTACGGTGAGGATTTGCGTTATGATGAAATCCCGGCTGAAATGAGGACTGAATGTACAGAAAAGCGGCATGAATTAATCGAGCACTTATCTAACGCTGATGATGTTTTGGGTGAATTGTATTTGGAGGAAAAAGAAATAACGAAGAATAATATTAAGGAAGCGATTCGAAGAACTTGTTTGAAGCGGACTTTCACACCGGTGTTTGTTGGAACTGCTTTGAAGAATCGAGGAGTGCAGCCTTTACTTGATGGCGTTTTGGATTATTTGCCCAATCCCGGTGAGGTTGAGAATATTGCATTAAAAGAAATTGAAGGGAAGGAAGCGAGTAAGGTGGTTTTAAATCCCAAGCGTGATACTAGCAACCCATTTGTTGCATTGGCTTTTAAATTAGAAGCCGGTAGATTTGGGCAGTTGACTTATATGCGTTGTTACCAAGGTAGTTTAAAGAAAGGGGATAGTATTTTTAATGTGCGTACAACGAGAAAAGTTCGTATTGCACGTTTAGTAAGATTGCATTCCAGTCAAATGGAGGATGTTAATGAGGTTTATGCAGGAGATATTTTTGCATTATTTGGAGTCGATTGTGCAAGTGGTGATACTTTCGTAACCGATTTAAAGCTCGATTTATCATTGGAATCAATTTATGTACCTGAACCTGTTGTTTCAATGAGTATTAATCCTGCAAATCCAAAGGATAGGGACAATTTTTCAAAAGCCGTTGCTAGATTTACCAAAGAAGATCCAACTTTTCATTTCTTCTTCGATTCCGACAATAAAGAAACTATTGTTTCTGGTATGGGGGAATTGCATTTAGAAATTTATGCGCAAAGAATGGAGAGAGAGTATAATTGTCCAGTTATTTTAGGTAAGTTTATTCTTTCAAATCAAATGGATCAAAAAATTATCTAATGTTTTGTGTAGGTAAACCAAAGGTTGCGTTTAGGGAAACTTTAATAAGTCCATGTGAGTTTGATTACTTGCACAAGAAACAATCTGGTGGTCAAGGACAATTTGCGCGAGTTATAGGTGTTATAGAGCCTTTACCACCAAATAAAAATACTACTCTAGAGTTTAAAGATGAAACTGTTGGAACAAATGTGCCGAAAACTCTTGTGCCTGGTGTAAAAAGAGGTTATTTGGCTATGTGTGAAAAAGGTTTACTTACTGGAAATAAATTATCAGGACTTAAATTTAGATTAATTGATGGTGCTCATCATATTGTTGATTCGAATGAATTGTCTTTCTACATGGCAGCACAAGGCGCTATTAGGCAAGGTACTATAAATATGAGTATTAAATTGTTTTCTTATTATACCATTGTATAATTTCTTAGATTTCAACGTAGAATCCAAATCCGGCTTCAAAAATTTTTATTTCAAAAAAACAAAAAATTTTGACTTTGAAAATCTAAAAAAAAATCGGAAATTTTTTTTAATTTTTTTTGAGACCGGATTCGGATTCCTTGTTCAAATCTTAAGTTGGGGTGTTTTTGGATTTTTTCCTGCGACCGAAATTAAGCGAGACATGAATTTTCTACCGAACGTCTGCAGAAACGTTGATTTTTCACCGAAAATTGCGAAAATTCATATCTCGGTTAATTTTCACCTGAAAAAAAAACTAAAATTCACCGTTTTCTTAGATTTCAACGTAGAATCCAAATCCGGCTTCAAAAATTTTTTATTCAAAAAAACAAAAAATTTTGACTTTGAAAGTCTAAAAAAAAATCGGAAAATTTTATTGATTTTTTTTTGAGACCGGATACGGATTCCTTGTTCAAATCTTAAGTTGGGGTGTTTTTGGATTTTTTCCTGCGACCGAAATTAAGCGAGACATGAATTTTCTACCGAACGTCTGCAGAAACGTCGATTTTTCACCGGAAAATTGGGAAAATTCATATCTCGGTTAATTTTCACCTGAAAAAAAAACTAAAATTCACCGTTTTCTTAGATTTCAACGTAGAATCCACATCCGGCTTCAAAAATTTTTTATTCAAAAAAACTAAAAATTTTGACTTTGAAAATCTAAAAAAAAATCGGAAATTTTTTTTGTTTTTTTTTGAAACGGGATTCGGATTCCTTGTTCAAATCTTAAGTTGGGGTGTTTTTGGATTTTTTCCTGCGACCGAAATTAAGCGAGATATGAATTTTCTACCGAACGTCTGCAGAAACGTTGATTTTTCACCGAAAATTGGGAAAATTCATATCTCGGTTAATTTTCACCAGAAGAAAAAAATAAAATTCACTGTTTTCTTAGATTTCAACGTAGAATCCAAATCCGGCTTCAAAAATTTTTTTTTTTAAAAAAACAATAGTTTTGACTTTGAAAATCTAAAAAAAAATTGGAAATTTTTTTTGATTTTTTTTGAGACCGGATTCGGATTCCTTGTTCAAATCTTAAGTTGGGGTGTTTTTGGATTTTTTCCTGCGACCGAAATTAAGCGAGATATGAATTTTCTACCGAACGTCTGCAGAAACGTTGATTTTTCACCGAAAATTGGGAAAATTCATATCTCGGTTAATTTTCACCTGAAAAAAACTAAAATTCACCGTTTTCTTAGATTTCAACGTAGAATCCAAATCCGGCTTCAAAAATTTTTTATTCAAAAAAACAAAAATGTTGACTTTGAAAGTCTAAAAAAAAATCGGAAAATTTTATTGATTTTTTTTGAGACCGGATACGGATTCCTTGTTCAAATCTTAAGTTGGGGTGTTTTTGGATTTTTTCCTGCGACCGAAATTAAGCGAGATATGAATTTTCTACCGAACGTCTGCAGAAACGTTGATTTTTCACCGAAAATTGGGAAAATTCATATCTCGGTTAATTTTCACCTGAAAAAAAAACTAAAATTCACCGTTTTCTTAGATTTCAACGTAGAATCCAAATCCGGCTTCAAAAATTTTTTATTCAAAAAAACAAAAATGTTGACTTTGAAAGTCTAAAAAAAATCGGAAAATTTTATTGATTTTTTTTGAGACCGGATTCGGATTCCTTGTTCAAATCTTAAGTTGGGGTGTTTTTGGATTTTTTCCTGCGACCGAAATTAAGCGAGATATGAATTTTCTACCGAACGTCTGCAGAAACGTTGATTTTTCACCGAAAATTGGGAAAATTCATATCTCGGTTAATTTTCACCTGAAAAAAAACTAAAATTCACCGTTTTCTTAGATTTCAACGTAGAATCCAAATCCGGCTTCAAAAATTTTTTATTCAAAAAAACAAAAATGTTGACTTTGAAAGTCTAAAAAAAATCGGAAAATTTTATTGATTTTTTTTGAGACCGGATACGGATTCCTTGTTTAAATCTTAAGTTGGGGTGTTTTTGGATTTTTTCCTGCGACCGAAATTAAGTGAGATATGAATTTTCTACCGAACGTCTGCAGAAACGTTGATTTTTCACCGAAAATTGGGAAAATTCATATCTCGGTTAATTTTCACCAGAAGAAAAAAATAAAATTCACCGTTTTCTTAGATTTCAACATAGAATCCAAATCCGGCTTCAAAAATTTTTTTTTCAAAAAAACAAAAGTTTTGACTTTGAAAGTCTAAAAAAAAATTGGAAAATTTTTTTGATTTTTTTTGAGACCGGATTCGGATTCCGTGTTCAAATCTTAAGTTGGGGTGTTTTTGGATTTTTTCCTGCGACCGAAATTAAGCGAGATATGAATTTTCTACCGAACGCCTGCAGAAACGTCGATTTTTCACCGGAAAATTGGAAAAATTCATATCTCGGTTAATTTTCACCTGAAAAAAAAATAAAATTTACCGTTTTCTTACATTTCAACGTAGAATCCAAATACGGCTTAAAAAATTTTTTTTTTCAAAAATACAAAAAATTTGACTTTGAAAATACCAAGATTTACTGCTTTTAGTTTTTGAAACTGGCTGCTGGCAAGTGTTGGAACCTATAATGGCTGTTGAAGTAAGTTCCCCTGATGAGTTCCAAGGGGCCATTATTCAACAATTGAACAAACGTAATGGTATTATCACTGGAAGTGAAGGAACTGAGGGATGGGTAACCATCCACGCGGAAATTCCATTAAATATGATGTTTGGGTATGCTGGCGAGTTAAGATCTAGTACCCAAGGTAAAGGAGAATTTTCCATGGATTACTCAAGGTACTCGCCTTGTTTACCTGATGTCCAAGAAAAATTGATTGACGACTACCAAAGATCAATAGGAATTGCTCCTGAAAAGGATAAGGTGAAAAAGAAAGGTTAAATAAATGAAGTAATAGGAAAATTGTGTTTTTTAAATTATGTTTCTATTTTTATTTCTCAATTTGTAAATACATTTTTAGAAAATTTATAGATTTTTCAATTTTACTCCTTAAAAAGTTACAGCAGAACCATCAATACCCAAAAATAATGATTAATTGAAAACTTGATAACCTTTTAAAAATTTGTTGGGTATGTTCATGTATGGGTTCATGTCGATTATTATAAATTAAGACCGGGAAATTTGACATCTGTGCCTAATTACTGCTGAAATGATAAGTAGATACTTTTTTTTTAGTAAATTTTTTAGTGAGTTTTTATAAATTCCTTGGATTACAGTGATTTTCAAAAAATATATACATAACTTTCTTATTTTAAATGGTACACCTAGTACATTTTTGCATTTTCGTGTTCTCCATAAAAATACCATTAAATTGACCTAGCATAGTGTGGTCTACGATTAATACTTTCGAAATTACGCCCATTCGAAAAATCGCATTTTTATGCAACTTCAAAATTAACGAACTTAAGGTTAAACATAATTGTGATTTTCAAATGGGCGTAATTCCGAAAGTATTAATAGTACAGCACACTACGCTAGGTCAATTTAATGGTATTTTTATGGAGAACGCGAAAATGCAAAAATATACTGGGTGTTCCATTTAAAATAAGAAAGTTGCCATCCACTTCCGGTATAACCGGAAGTTCCACAAAATCAAAAATACCTTTATTAGAAAGTTCGCAATGAAATACTTTAGTGGACAAATTTAAGAATCGAAAACATAACCGTTCAAATGTTAGCAGGGGGGGAATTTTCTTTATGTCCGCATTGTATGTACCGTTGCGCATTTTATCTATTGCGCATGAACGTGATCGTCAATACGATTTTACGGTAAGTGGGAACAAACCTCACCCAATTTCGCACAAGCTATTTTTTTTCTCAGACTGGTGAATAGTGAAAACTTCAACACTTGGATAGTGGATAATGACATTGGTTTAATATAAAATATTCTTAAGTGTAACTTATTTTATTAGCAAAATAAACAACAATATATTTTTTTACTAAAGTAATTTTAACTTCATTAAAATGTTATACTAGGCTTTGAAAATTAAACGTAAAAAAGTAATTAGCACAAATTAAATGGTAACAAATAAACAAACAGAGATGAGGACTTTATTTTAATTTATGATACTAAAAAATTGCACAACTATAAGGATTTTTTCGCGATATTAGAGTATTGCAGATTGTCTCCACAAATGAGTTAATTATTCAACCAATGTAAACGTAAATTAGCGGATAACCATTTCCATTAAAAATTTATTTAGAATTTTCTAGAATTAAAGGAATTTGGTTAAATTTGACTAAAAATAAAAAAATGACTACTTCACATTAAAAATTAATTTAAAATCGATATAATTAATATCACAATAAATATTTGTTAAAATTATTTTCTTTTAGCTAAGCAAAACGTAGCTAGCTTTGCTGTGGTAGATTTTCGACATAAGTAGCTGGAAAAATTCCAACTGAACCGTTGCATTCTCCTAACCACCAACCATCTTCTTGCTGTCGATACACCGAAACAACATCCCCTGGTTGAATTGCAAGCTCATCAGGTAAATTAGGGGTGTAAGTATAGAGGACTTTGCAATGTGCAATAGGTTGAACAGGGCTTTCTTTGGTGCTACAAACTCCTCCACAAACACTACTTCCTTGCGAAGAAAATTCATCTAAAAATAAAATGTATGTTCAAACAGTTACAAAAATTTCAATGAGTTACCAAAATCTGAGTCGGGTTGATTTGAGTTACCATCGGCTGTACCTCGATCAATCCAATGGTTTTCATTATCTGAATCAAAATCGGTTTGGATTTTATCATCAATGCATTGATCGCGTAACCATTGAGGAACCTTAAATAAAAAATATTTTTAAAAATATTCTTTAAGGAGTAAAATCTTACTTTTAGCACACTTTGTTGTAACCCAGCTTTATCTCTAGTAATTGTAATATGTGAAGCTAAAGGATGTCCTGTACGAGGTTTACAATCCAATTCCGCTAAAGCATTTTGTACTTTATATTTAGCACCTTCCAAATAAGTCAACATTGATTTTATCTAAAAAATAATTATAAAACCAAAATTTAAGTATTTTTTGTTTTACTCACATGATACATTTTATCAGCAACAGTCTGTTGTGAATCTTCCGCACCAAAATTCGGGGTTTGCTTGATGGCTTTGGATAAATTTTCTAAACCTTCTTTAGATTTTTTCTCCCGATCAATATCTTGCTTAATTAATTGTAATAATTTTATTAACGCCTAAAAATAATGTTAAATTTATCGTCTTTATAAATTTCGGGTTTAAAATTACTTGTTTTCTCCTCTCCCTATTCATAGCTAAAGTTATGTGTTCACAATAGAAATCAGGTAACAATTGTTCGGAAGTTTGTTGGGACGATTGACGTAAATTCACAAATGTTGCTAAATCTTGTGAGGGCTCCACTGTCTGTACTTGATTTACAATTTTATTCGTACTCTAAAAAAAGCATTATAATATTTAATTTTAAGCCCTAAAAAAGCGGGTGTAAAGTTATACTTTACGTCCTGCTTTTAGTTTTTTTATTGATTACCTCTAGTAATTTTGGATTTAGAGTAGTGTTGTGATTTAAATAGTGCGTTAATATTATTTTAAGATTGTTTAGTCTTTCTTCTTCTAAAGTTTGAAATGTTGTTGCACCACGTAATACTGCTGATTCCCATTCCAGTCTAAAAATAAAATTTATTGGGGATTTAAATTAATTTTTCCCTCCAAACATACAGAAAATGAGTATTCTTTAAATTACATTTTCAAAAAAGTTCCACATCATTTTTAATAAAAGTGCTATAAAATTTTTAAATGGGATTTCAAAAATGGTCCCATCGCTAATTTTATTTTTTGAATGATTCATTTTATAAAAAATTATCCAAATTTTATAATAAAACTTATTTTATAATCATATCTTTACTATAAACACCCTTTTTAGGTTATTACGATTAAAAATTTCCCCAAAAAATAACTTTAACTTCAATTGGTTATATTAAATTTATTTTTTTGACCCATGATTAATTTTAGACTCTCGTATTATGAATCTTTAATTTAAACTCAAAAATTTTGTTATAATTTTATCGAAACTAGCAATTTTTAATCAAGTTTTTAGAATTTTTTTACACACCAAATATGAGTATTTTTTATAATCAATTTTCAAAAAAGTTCTATGAGAAAAATATCACTTAAATAAGACTATTTTATAGGAAATTGTCTAAATTTTATAGTCGAACTAATTTTTTAAGTCTAGCTTCAGTGGAAATATTATTTTTTGGTGTTCAAACTGCATACAAAGTTTTTATCAAAAACATCATTTTAAATAAAAGCGTTATAAAATTTTTAAATGGGATTTCAAAAATGGTCCTATCGCAAATTTTATTTTTTAAATGATCCATTTTATAAAAAATTATCCAAATTTTAAAATAAAACTTATTTTATAATCATATCTTTACTATAAACACCCTTTTTAGGTCATTAAAGTGCGATTAAAAATTTTCCCAAAAAAATAACTTTGCCTTCAATTAGTTATATTAAATTTATTTTTTGGCCCATGATTGATTTTAGACTTTCGTATTATAGATTATACTCTAATCTTTAATTTAAACTCAAAAATATTGTTATAATTTTATCGAAACTAGCAATTTTCAATCAAGTTTTTAGAATTTTTTTATACACCAAATATGAGTATTTTTTATAATCAATTTTCAAAAAAGTTCTAAGAGAAAAATATTACTTAAATAAGTCTATTTTATAGGAAATTGTTTAAATTTTATAATGGAACTAATTTTTTAAGTCTAGCTTCAGTGGAAATGTCATTGTTTGGCGTTCAAATTGCATACAAAGTTTTTATCAAAAACATCATTTTAAATAAAAGCGCTATAAAAATTTTATATGGGATTTCAAAAAAGGTCCCATCGCGAATTTTATTTTCTAAAAGATCCATTTTATAAAAAAATATTCAAATTTTATAATAAAACTTATTTTATAATCATATCTTTACTATAAACACCCTTTTTAAGTCATTAAACTACGATTAAAAATTTCCCCAAAAAATAACTTTAACTTCATTGGTTATATTAAATTTATTTTTTGACCCATGATTAATTTTAGACTTTCGTATTATAGATTATACCCTAATCTTTAATTTAAACTCAAAAATGTTGTTATAATTATATCGAAACTAGCAGTTTTTAATCAAGTTTTTAAAAAAATTTTATACATCAAAAATGAGTATTTTTTATAATCAATTTTCAAGAAAGTTCCTATGAAAAAAATATTACTTAAATAAATCAATTTTATAGGAAATTGTCTGAATTTTTGAATGAAACTAATTTTGTGAGTCTAACTTCAGTGGAAATGTCATTTTTGGGCGTTCAAATTGCTACAATGTTTTTATGACATTTACTATTTAAAACTAGTGCTAAAAAAAGTTGGACACCGTGTATAATCGCCCCCCCCCCTCCTAGAATTTTAGTCTCACCGCTACTCTTGTCTATGCGCACAGCATTAGAGATCCACCTCTATGCTCACCTCTCGCAAAAACGCGGCAGCATAAACACCGCATAGCCAATAAAAATGTTACCTTGCTCTCTCTGATCTAACGCAATGTGTGTAGTATTCAATATCCGCTTTTTTGACAGCATTTTCAGCCTTTCGTTTTTTCCCTTCCAACTAAAAAAAAAATAAGAAATTATAAATATTTTTGTTGTGTTTGAATTTTTATTTATTTACCTTAGCATTATCTTTTTCCGAAATATTTTTGTGTATGTTTGGCAACTGAATTAAACTTGTACTCCTAGGTAGTCTGAAAAAAAAATAAGATTTTTCTATTGATTACACAAATTAATTGAATAAATGAATTCAATAATATTTTAATTAGTAGTAGTCTTGCCTGTTCTCAAGCATAGCATCCTGTAACTTTTCATTTTCTCTTGCGCACGAATGACTTTGTTTTTTACTTTTCGCTTCGGCAGCCCTCCAATCGCTTAAAAGTCTCCCTGCTTTGTCCACCACGTTCTCCGCAGCTTTCCTCGTCCTGTGCTGGTTTTCTGTTAGTGTTTTTAAAGGTTTTGCGGTATCTTCTAACAAAGAAGTTCCTATTTGCCTGTGTGATTCAGCCCTAGCTTCCAGTTCCAAGGCCACACTTTTCCATGCTTCGTTTACACTTCCTACACCATCTCTACAGGCTTTCAGTAATTTATTGCTTAATTTTGATAAACTTTTTGAGTACTGGATTTCGGCATCAGATCTAAAAAGATGAAAAAAATCTCAGTAAAAGTTGATTTGGGGAAGTAAAATCAAGTGTAAAGCAAAATAGGTTGTGGTTGTGGTTGTGGTAATTTATGTAATGTTATTAAATTAGTGATAAATTCTTGAATTACCTTTCCTGTAAGATCACTGATAATTCCTTACAAAAGTCACTTCCGTGTTTAATATATCTGCGTAGATCATCGAAACCGTTTTGTCCCTAAAATGGAAATAAATTAGCTATTGGGCAAAATTTGATGTGAGTTTTATGGCAAATTTTGTTGCAAAAACTCAACCTAAATATTTGGGTATAATTAAATATAAAACAGTTGTTGGTATTTGAAGAAATGTCGAAATAATTTCCTTTAGATTAATAGAAAATTACAAAATCCATCCTGCGATGAATTACATAAGAAATAAAAGATTTTTTTGTTGAAATTCTAAACTTGAAAGTAATAGTAAACTCGGTAGGAGAATAGAATAATAAACACACAAAGGCGTTTTAAATTTCGCTTATAATAAATATTCAAATGTGTGCTTGATGCATATCCGTAGTTTTTCATTACGTCCAATTCAACTTTAAAGAACAAGTTCTTTAATTAATACAATTAAATGAAAAAACATAATTAAAGAAGCAAATTAAACATGCAAAGGTTAACCTTATTAAATTGAAACTAATAATAATTTTATGCTTGTTCTGATTTCTATTAACATCTAAACAACAGGTGGGATCACAGAACTCGAGCCAAATTAAACGTTTATTTTTTCTTAACGGTTAACGGAAAGCGTGTTCAGTGAGAGCGAAAACGAAATCATGATTTCATGAAATCAAAACTTTATTATAATACAAATTGTAAAATAAATTGTCTATTAAATTCATTCCGCCTTTCAAATCCCATTGTATTTTCAATTTTAACAACTTTTACTCTTTAACTAGTTTTTAAACAAAATCCGAAGGGTACCGATGACCAACTGGGGTCTCTATGTGACCCCACTGCTTAGTTTTAAAAGTTTTTAGACGAGTTTTTCAATTTCCTACAAGTTATTAAAATGCCCAAATACATAAAAAATACAATTGGTGTGATTTTGAAAACAAAGGGGAACATTAAAAAAAATAAAATTTTGTAAAAATTGCACTATTTTACTTGTTGAAGTTGTAACATGGCTTTCAAAGATTTATAAAAAAATAACGACGAGAGCTAGAATTAATTTGGCGGTTGATTTGAATAAACTAAAGAATTCTGCAAAAATTGAAACCGAGTTTATTGAAAAATTCTAAGGAGAATATTAACAAAATTGAGATTTTGTAAAAATTGCACATTTTAACTTGTTGAAGTTGCAAGATGAGTTTTAAAAAAATATAAAAAAATAACCACGTGTGCTAGAATTAATTTTGCGGTTGATTTAAATAAATTAGAGAATTCTGCAAAAAAATAATCTGAGTTTGTTGAAAAATTCCAAGGGGAACATTAAAAAAACTGAGATTTTGTAAATATTGCTCTATTTTACTTGTTGAAGTTGAAAAATGATTTTTAAAAAATTATAAAAAAATAGCTCTAAGCAAGATAAAATTAATTTTGCGGTCGTTTTGAATAAATTAGAGAATTCTGCAAAAAATTAACTCGAGTTTTTTGAAAAATTCCAAAGAAAACATTAAAAAAATTGAGATTTTGTAAAAATTGTACTATTTTTCTTCTTGAAGCTGTAAGATGATTTTTAAAAATTTATAAAAAAAATAACCAAGTGAGCTAGAAATAATTTTGAGATCGATTTAAGTAAATTAGAAAATTCTGCGAAAAATAAATCTGAGTTTGTTGAAAAATTCCAAGGGGAACATTAAAAAAATTGAGATTTTGTAAAAATTACACTGTTTTACTCGTTGAAGCTGTAAGATGATTTTTAAAAATTTATAAAAAAACAACAAAGTAAGCTAGAATTAATTTTACGTTCGATTTGAATAAATTAGAGAATTCTGCAAAAAATTAAACCGAGTTTGTTGAAAAATTCTGAGAAGAACATTAAAAAAATTAAGATTTTATAAAAATTGCACTATTTTACTTGTTGAAGCTGTGAAATGTTTTGTAAAAATTTATGAAAAAATAACCAAGTGAGCTAGAATTAATTTTGCGGTCGATTGGAATAAATTAGAGAATTCTGCAAAAAATAAACAGGAGTTAGTTGAAAAATTCCAAGGGGAACATAAAAGAAACTGAGATTTTGTAAATATTGCGCTATTTTATTTGTAGAAGTTGTAAAATGATTTTTAAAAATATTATAAAAAAATAACTAGACAAGATAGAATTAATTTTGCAGTGGATTTGAATAAATTAGAGAATTTTGTAAAAAATTAACCCGAGTTTTTTCAAAAAAATCTAAGGGGAAATTAGAGAAAATGAAATTTTGTAAAAATTGCAATATTTTACTTGTTGAAACACTAAAATGATTTTTTAAAAATTTATAAAAAAATAACCAAGTGAGTTAGAATTAATTTGCGGTAGATTTGAATAAATTAGAGAATTCTGTAAAAAATAAGGTATAGTTTGTTGAAAATTTCTACGATAACATTAAAAAAACTAAGATTTTGTAAAAATTGTAATATTTACTTATTAAAGTTATAAAATGATTTTTACGAAATTATAAAAAGAAATATATAAACGAGCTGGAATTAATTTTGCGGTAGATTTGAATAAATTAGAGAATTCTGCAAAAAATAAACCCGAGTTTGTTGAAAAATTTCGAGAAGAACATTTAAAAAAATGCGATTTTGTAAAAATTGCTCTATTTTACTTATTTAAGTTTTAAAATGATTATTAAAAAATTATAAAAAAATATCTAAACAAGCTACAATAAATTTTCCAGTCAATTTAAATAATGTGGAGAATTCTGAAAAAAATGAACCCGAGTTTGTTGACAAAATCCAAGCGAAATATTAAAAAAATTGAGATTTTATAAAATTTACAAATTTTACTTGTTGAAGCTGTAAAATGATTTTTAAAAATTTATAAAAAAATAACCAAGTAAGCTAGAATTAATTGTGTGGTTGATTTGAATAAATTAGGAAATTCTGCAAAAAATAAACCCGACTATGTTGAAAACTTCGAAGAAGAACATTAAAAAAATTGAGATTTTGTAAAAATTGCACTATTTTACTTTTTGAAGCTGATTTTTACAAATTTCTAAAAAAATAAATAAGCAAGTTAGAATTAATTTTGTAATTGATTTGAATAAATTAGAGAATTTTGCAAAAAGTAAAACATAGTATGTTGAAAAATTCCTAGGAAAATATTTAAAAAAAAATGCGATTTTGTAAAAATTGTAATATTTTACTTGTTGAACCTGTAAGATGATTTTTAAAAATTTATAAAAAAATAATCAAGTAAGCTAGAAAAAATTTTGTGGTCAATTTAAATAAATTAGAGAATTCTGCAAAAATTAAATTTGAGTTTGTTGAAAAATTCCAAGGGGAACATTAAAAAAACTGAGATTTTGTAAATATTGCACTATTTTCCTTATTTAAGTTTTAAAATGATTTTTAAAAAATTATAAAAAAATAACTAAACAAGCTAGAATAATTTTTTCGGTCGACTTGAATAAAGTGGAGAATTCTGCAAAAAATTAACACGAGTTTGTTGAAAACTTCCAAGAAGAACATTAAAAAAATTGAGATTTTGTAAAAATTGCACTATTTTGGTTTTTGGAGCTGTAAAGTGATTTTTAAAAATTTATAAAAAAAAAAATAACCAAGAGAATTAATTTTACGGTTGATTTAAATATTTTATAGGATTATGCCCAGGGACGGATTTAGCACTTGGGGCAAAAGGGGCACCCGAAAGGGTGGTTTTTATCGTCCGATTTTAAGAATTCATGTTCCGACGTAAAGAGTGATGTTGATTCTAAGTGTGGATTGAATTTTAATTTTTTTGAACCTAAGCAAAATCTCCGCCTTGGAGGCAAAATTTCGGTCTCAAATTTTTCACTTTTCACAAAATAATTAATATCTTCGAAACTATTAGCACCACTAAGACGTTTAATAGCTTAAAATTTGCACAGTCACCTCCTCCACCAAATTCTGTGAAAATTTTAATTTTCGGTTTAAAATTGCGCCGTCCAGAACCGTATTTGCACCAAAATTTTGCCAAAACTTTGCGAATTTTTTCCAAAAAAACTGTTTAACCGATTTTAACCAAATATTTTTTAAAACGTGTCTATCTACGGTGTTTATTTTTGTTAAAAATTTGAAACCGGTAACTTTTATAGTTTGCGAGAAAAAAAATAAAAACCGATTTTCATTAAAATTAGCCTTAAAAATATCTCAAACATTTTTTTTTCGAATTTTTTCAAAATCGACCCTGCAAATGAAAGATATTAAAAAATGGATAAAATGTGGGGGTTCACCTGCCCTCTACAGACCCCCAAACAAATTTTACTCCCCAAACAATTTTTTTTAGGTAATGTATTTTAAAAAATATTTAAATTAAAAAAAATAATTTAATATCAGTAATTTTTAGAAATATATCTGTACGAATTTTTGTTGTTTAATTTTAGTTATTAAGCGGAATATTAATTTTTCAAAATAGAATTTTACTCTTTTACCAGAATGCCATATTTTATTTCAAAATTCATAACTTTTGAACGAATCACCGTAGAGACTTGAATTTTTTATATTTTTTCCACTTTCTTTATAATTTAAATATAAATTATTAATTTTCAAAGTTTTAATTTGAAACCTTTGTAATAATAACTAATGGGGTCATAAAATTACCCCACCTGGACCGCTGTGCCTTAAATTTCGCTTGGTCATCGAAAGGTTGTAATTAAAAAAAATGTGTTAAATCAAATTAAATTAACTAGATTTTAATTGTAGTGTCCAGACTAATAATTTAATACGACAGTAAAAAGTTTAAAAATAAATTATTACGGTTGAAATAAATTATAACGCTATAAATGTTAAAGTGCGAATTTGCGAAATGAAAGAACATGATTGCTCTTTTAACTTTAACACGCTAGAATTCCTCCTTTAAAGTTTAAATCGACCTGCATAAGAAAAGCTTGCGTAATCCAAACTATAATTGGGTATTAAATAACTTTATCAAAGAAAAAATCACTTTATGTAATAATTATAAATGATTTTATGTTAAATAATGCTAATTATTACATATAATACATAATACCACCTTATCAATTAATTAGGCAATATTCATTTTGTTATTTTTATCAATCTAAAAACTTTCAATAATTTGTTACATAAATTAATTACCTCATTTTGAAATATTCTACTTCTTCTAAAATTCTTACTAATTTTTAAATCATTCTCCGCTTTAACATACTCTTCAAAAGAGTTGTCAAGCGCTGAATTTTCGGCTTCATCCGTTTGAATAACAGGCTTATCAAAAATGTACTCAATATCACTAGCTTTAATCTCCACTTTAGCAAAAAACGCATCATTCTTGACAATCTGTGAAGAATTATCCTCAACAACACTCTCCCTTCTTCCCTTAAAAATCTTGCCGGTGCTCCTAAACATCTTTTTACACTTATCCTTAGAATTCTTATAAATCTCCTCAATGTTAATCATTATTTTATCTTTATCAGAGAAAGCTCCGACTTTTTGTTGCGAAGCATGCTCCTCAACAATCTTGCTGAATTTCGTTTTAAAATTCGTCCAAGTGTCTAAAGCTTTTGAACGGGAAGATGTTAAAAATGTCTTTTTTTTATCATCACAGTCTTCTTCTGAATTATCTTGAATTTGCGGAATTACTTGACTGCACGAAATATGGTCTATACTTTCTTGCGACTCGTTAAACAAATCAACATCTTCGAAATTGAAATCGTAGAGAGATTTTGATAAACGGTTGTTTTGAATACTCTTGGGTACTTTGTAGTAAGCGTAGTTATCATCTTCTTCTTGAGTTTCGTTTTCATCATGAATTAAACTAGGATTACTCGTACTTGATTTAATGATTTGGGGTTGATTTCTTAGTTCAACCTCAACAGGTTGGGACGTTACGTTTATTTTAATCTCACTCTTATGGTGGTTGCTTGAGGTAGGAGTATCATCTTCTTCCTCATCCAATTTCCTATCAATTCCGAAAAACGAGAAGTGAATTTTAGGAACATCGTATTCGTATTTAATTTCTTGAATTTCCTCTTTAGTGCTGGTTTTAACGTCATCGTATAAATTATGACCGCTTTTACATGTGTTTTCGTATAAATCAGATTCTGACGAGCTTAATGAGATTGCAGGTTGACTTACAGCTCCTTTCAAATTATATTCTTTTTGAGCTTCCTCCAAATCGTAACTAGCGCTTGATGAAATTCGCTTGTCACTTTTACTTAACTTTAACGTGTTTAAATTTGGAACTGTCACTCTCCATTGTTGATTCGTGATTTTATCGCAAAATTTCTTCATCACAATTAATTTTGATTGGAAATTTGAAAGAACAACATCAAATTTGGGGTTAATTAAGTGATTCGCGCGGTTTTAACTTATCTTAAGTAACGAGTTTTAAAACACAATTTTCATTGGTTATTAACTACACTTTCCAATTTCTATGATGTTTTCCGAATAAATTACTAGCACGTTATGCAAGGTTGCTCGTCAAATCGCGTTTTTTCCATTATCACTGTTTTATACCTGTACGTTTGTTAGTCAAGGGCACATACAACCAGTTGAATTTTGTTTTACGTAACGTGTACAAAAAATTGGCGGGAATTGTTTAATTACTTCGTTGATTTTATTGGTTTAATTGGGATGGGTTCAACTGGATTATAGAGCACCAACGCGACGATGTTGGAGCTGGGACTAAAATATCGCGACTGCCTATTTTTATCATGCACTGTTCATGCTGTATTATTTGTTGGAAGAAGTCACATGTGTTTAATTTTTATATTTGTTTACTACACAGAAAAATCAACGTACTACGTAAGGTGTTATACTAACAAACAAATCTAATTATCGCAACTCCAGATTCAAACAAAAACAAACCATTCTATGATTATTTTTAGAAATTACAAAATCACCAGGTAGGTTTCAAAATGAGTAAATAAATTCATTTATAAAAACTGCAATTTAGTCTTTAAATCCAAAAAAAAAAATCTAAAATTTTGAAACAAAGAAGACCATTTTTTCGAGTTTAGACCACAGAGGAGATCTTTTTACTCTAAACACTCTAACACACAGGAAGACCTAAAATTAACTTCAATTTATTAATGAAAGCTACTTTTTAAGCGAAGAAAATGGACATTTTTGTAATGATTCGTTCCCCTTTTCTAAGAAATCTAAAAAAACAGGATGTAACTGTAGTAATTGTAGTGGTAGTATAGAAGTGAGTCAAAGGCAAAGTCGTGTTCGATTACAAGATGACATTATTAACGTCTCATCATGCTAAATTAGCGCGCAGCATGTGGTTACCGTAAGTACTAACTAAAACGCACACATGCTGAAGAATCATTTTACACTCTATTTGCATACAACGCTTCTTCCAACAACTTTTTCCAATTTCCTTTTTTCGCTTTTTATTAGCTAGAAACGAAATTCCTTCCTTATGAATTAAAATTATTTAAAAAATATTTTAAATGGGATTTCAAAGAAGGTCCCATAGAGAATTTTACTTTTTAAATAATCCATTTTATAAAAAATTAACCAAATTTTATAATAAAACTTATTTGATAATCATATCTTTACTATAAATACCCTTTTTAGGTCATTAAAGTACGATTAAATTTTTCACCAAAAAATAACTTTAACTTCAATTGGTTATATTAAATTTATTTTTTGCCCCATGACTGATTTTAGACTTTCGTATTATAGATTATTCCCTAATCTTTAATTTAAACTCAAAAATGTTGTTATAATTTTATCGAAACTAGTAATTTTTAAACAAGTTTTTAGATTTTTTTTATACACCAAATATGAGTATATTTTATAATCAATTTCCAAAATAGTTCCATGAGGAAAATAATACTTTAAAAAGCTTAACTTATAGAAAATTGTCCAAATTTTGCAATGGAACTAATTTTTTAAGTCTAGCTTCAGTGGAAATGTCATTTTTTGGCGTTCAAAGTGCATACAAAGTTTTTATCAAAAACATCATTTTAAATAAAAGCGCTATAAAAATTTTAATTGGGATTTCAAAAAAGGTCCCATCGCGAATTTAATTTTTTAAATGATCCATTTTATTAAAAAATACAGAAATTTTATAATAAAACTTATTTGATAATCATATCTTTACTATAAATACCCTTTTTGGGTCATTAAAGTACGATTAAAAATTTCCCCAAAAAATTACTTTAACTTCAATTGGTTATATTAAATTTATTTTTTTGGCCCATGATTGATTTTAGACTTTCGTATTATAGATTACACCCAAATCTTTTATTTAAACTCAAAAATTTTGTTATAATTTTATCGAAACTAGCAGTTTTTAATGAAGTTTTCAGAATTTTTTTATACACCAAAAATGAGTATTTTTCCTAATCAATTTTCAAAAAATTCCTATGAGAAAAATATTACTTAAATAAGTCTATTTTATAGGGAATTGTCTAAATTTTTTAATGAAACAAATTTTGTAAGTCTAACTTCAGTGGAAATGTCATTTTTGGGCCTTCAAAGTGCTACAATGTTTTTATCAAAAAAAATAAGAAATTTTTTTTAATGACGTTTACTATTTAAAACAAGTACTGAAAACTGTGGGATACCCTGTATAATCGCCCCCCCCCCCCCCGTAGAATCTTACTCTAGATCCGCCACTGGATTTAATAGAAGTTTTACAGTTCGCTACGTCTTGTACATAATATGCATCAATTTTTTAGAGCTGAGAAAGTATTACAGATTTCAACATTAGAAACGACTGATGGTTAATGTAAATGTCTACTGGAATTATAATGAAACACTGCACAATGTCAATGATCAATTGATAGGCAATTTTATTTATGATTAACTCTTCTTGTACATAAATCATAAAGATTTATCAGAATTTTCAAAATAAAGCAGATTTAAATTTCCGTTTATTAAAGTAATTTTGTGATAAGAAGATAAGACAAGTACTCAACATTTTAAAATTTACAATTTAAAAGGTAATAACTTAATGAATTTTTTTTTATTATTTGCGGGATTCATCTTGAGAATAATAATATTTTTGAGTTATTTTTAAGGCTTGAAATTTTTCATGGAAATCAGTTTTTATTTTTCTTTCTCAAAAACTATAAAAGTAACCAATTTCAATTTTTTACCAAAGGTAAATACAGCCAATAGATGCATTCTAAAAAATATTTGGGTAAAATCGGCTCATTAGTTTTTTTGGAAAAAAATCGCAAAGTTTTGGGAATATTTTGATACAAATGCGCCCCTAGATAACGACATTTCCAACAGAAAATTATAATTTTAACGAAGTATGTAGGGGGAGGTGCGGGGCGAATTTTAAGCTATTAAACGTCGTTCTGGGTTAAATAGTTTCAAAGATATTAATTATTTTGTGAAAAGTGAAAAATTTCAGAGCAAAATTTTCGGTCAAAACGGAGTCATAACTCGAAAACGAAATTCTTGAAAATGAGTTTTTCGCGTTTTTTAGCAAAACGGTAAGTTTAATCATAAAATTAGATCAGATAAAAATTGTAGATCATATTATTATCTATAAAAAATGTTATAATAGTTTTTTTCCTAAGAGCCACCGTTTCTGAGATATAAAGATTATAAAAGTTGTAATCTTCATAATATGCACATTATTCGTCAGATTCATAATCGTCTAATATTCACGATAACGGGTAAATTTTTTAACCAAATTTCAAAAACCCGGTCTCGAATTAAAGGGGAATGTTTGTTTTATAATCCTATCGGAATGGATATTTTTTAAGCGACGGGAAAGCTTTCAAAAGTGCTCCCGAAAAAGTCATTTTTCTCGCGGTTTTTTTCGAGCGTCCTCCGCGCCGATTTTGAAAAATCGTAGCTCCACTGGGTTCGGAATCGAAATGACCAAATCAGGCCCCTTTTTTTCCCAGATCCTCATTTACTATATCCAAAATTTTCGACCGTCCTAGGTTAATCCTGTGGCGAGGGCGAATTTTTCTTTGAAAACGTCAAAATGTCGCGTTTTTTAGCGAAAAAAAAAACAAAAAGGTAATATTATTTAGCTTTTGACTGTAGCCTGGAGGGAAAAAATCGCGAATGGCATTTTCGTAAAGAGGAAACAGACTTACGTACCCATAGCGGAGCACTTTTTCGAAATTTTTGTTTGTATCTCATATTCTGACGTTTGAAAATCGGGGTACAATTTTGGACATTTTTTAACGAAATTTAAAAAATCGTACCTACCAAACGACTGGACTGATTTTAACGAAACGTAGCTTATATTGTGGCTAAAAGTACCATTAATACCCAGAAAAATATTTGGTTTTATCTGGCGCGTCCAGCGGCGTCGGGATTTTTTTTTCCAAAAGCGTAGAAAAATATCGATAATAAAACGACGCGTACAGAAAATTGGTAGAGCAAATGGGGCCAAAACTGGAGCAAAAATGAAAAATCGCTACACGTGACCTAAAAGAGGATTCATCGAACTAGGTCGGTTTGAAGTTTTTAAATCTCTATCTTTTCATTTCACCTCACACCGACCTATTAAAATCAAAATTGTGTTTTTTCAACCCCCAGCGACCAAAATAATCGCTGTAAGGTAACGACACATCCTATCGTCTAACTAAAACTAAAATTGGAATGAGATTTTCAAGTACTACTACGTGCCATGTTGACTTTTTTCAATTTCAAAAAATAAAACTCAAAATTTTAATCGCGCAAAAAAGTTTGTAAAAAAATGCGATTTTGACAATTTTTTTACACCCCTGCCCCTTCATCGATTTTAACGAATAATAGCTTATCATAAAGGTTTTTGCGTAGGCTTTTACACAAAAAAAGATTCGTTTCGATATCTTTATTCGTTTAGAAGTTATGACCGAATAACCGTTGAAAATATAAAAATTTCACTTTTGGACGAAGAAATTGCTTTGAAATTTTTGATTAATCGGAAAATAATTAATTTTGACCGAACCAGTTGGCCGATTAGAACGATTTATGGCTTACATTGACCGATTGAAAAATATTTTTAGTTGTATTACACAGCTTCAGTGATGTGTATACGTGGCGTACTTATGCATATTATGAAGATTACAATTTTTTCAATTTTTATAATCGTTATATCTCAGAAACGGTGGCTCTTAGGAGAAAAAGTATAAAGTAATTTTTTATAGATAATTATATGATCTACAATTTTTGTCTGACCTAATTTAATGGTAAAACTTACCGTTTTGCTGAAAAACGCGAAAAACCAATTTTTAAGATCTTTGACCTTGAATAAAATTTTTTCCAGGTACGGGATCGATGGGGATTTTTCAAAATTCATTTATAATGGTGTTCCGAACATTCATACCATTTTTTAGCTTTACCCTAATTTTTGCACCATTACTACTATTTTTAGGACTGAATTGAGTTGTGTTAGGAAGATAAGATTATAGAAGCTACACACGCGAAAATTGGATAAATATTGTGAATAAATTATGAGAACTAGTCAGAACGGAAGTTATGAAATTGATAGGAAGAGGATATACTTTCATTGCAATCATTTTTCATTGACGCTCCTGAATATAATGAAGACACCCACGCGCATAATTTCATTGTTTTAAACACTTGATTCTTGAAGATTGTTAATTTAAATTTCTACAGATTATAACATCATTAACTGCTGAATGAAATAACATCATTGTTTTAGGAGGAATGAAGGTCAAACCCTAAAAGATTAAAAAAAAATAAAAAATAAATTTCTATTATGAAATAATAATATTTTTTGCTTCATTGAGTAAAGACCTTCAATAAACTCGTAAATTAGAAGCAGTGGAGTATAATGTTTCTAATTCCAACAAAAATAAAAATAATATGGCAAATAAAAGAGCGTTTCCGTTTCCGCTTTTGTCAAGTGAAGGAAATTATTTCGATCAGGACCTAAATGTGCGTTACGGCATTTTGTAGCGGTAACATTATGCTATTCTACATAAAAAGAATGTAGAAATAACGTTTCGTCGTAACACTTCACTAATGCTACTTGATTTTATGATTAATATAATAAATTAGGGTTATTAAAGAGAAAATAAAAATCTAAAAGAAAAATTCTATGGAGTAATAAATTAAAAGAAAATAAAACGCCATACAAGTGCAGGTCATTAAATTGTTAAATGATTTTACAAATGCATTAGCAACTTTTTAATAACTTGAGATTTGATCAAACCAAAAAAAAACATAAGTAACACATGAAATTACTTTTGTTCTACTATCCCAATTTATTTGACACATTTATTTAGGGACACCCTGTACATTCAAGAAATGAGTATTTTTTAGAATAAATTTTTAAAAAAGTCCTTTGAGGAAAATTTTACTTAAATAAGCCTATTTTGTAGAAAATTGTCTAAATTTTATAATGGAATTAATTTTTTAAGTATAGCTTCAGTGGAAATGTCATTTTTTGGCGTTCAAAGTGCATACAAAGTTTTTATCAAAAACATCATTTTAAATAAAAGCGTTATAAAAATTTTAAATGGGATTTCAAAAAAGGTCCCATTGCGAATTTTATTTTTTAAATAATCCATTTTATAAAAAATTAACCAAATTTTATAATAAAACTTATTTTATAATAATATCTTTACTATAAATACCCTTTTTAGGTCATTAAAGTACGATTAAAAATTTCCCCGAAAAATAACTTTAACTTCAATTGGTTATAGAAATTTATTTTTTGGCCCATGATCGATTTTGGACTTTCGTATTATAGATTATACCCCAATCTTTAATTTAAACTCAAAAATGTTGATATAATTTTATCGTAACTAGCAGTTTTTAATCAAATTTTTAGAAATTTTTATTCACCAAAAATGGGAATTTTTTATAATCAATTTTTAAAAAAGTTCCTATCAGAAAAATATTACTTAATTAAGTCAATGTTATAGGAAATTGTCTAAATTTTTTAGTGAAACTAATTTTGTAAGTCTAACTTTAGTGGAAATGTCATTTTTGTGCGTTCAAAGTGCTACAATGTGTTTTTTTAAAAAAATAACATAATAACATACTCTGGTGTAAATCTAAAATTTCTGGAGAAAAATGAGATTTTTCACATTTTCGTTCAGAACTCAAAAACCAAAATTTGGCACTGTTTCATCATTTTCTCATAAATTTTATTTTGGTTTTAAAATTTTAAGGTTAATTTAAAGCAAACGTGTATTTATTTTAAAAGCTTGAATTTTGTAGATTAGAACATACGAGTTTAAAATAAAAAGCAGCAACTGTAAAGAAGAATTAAAAGGCCATTAACTGTTATATGCTCATTATCTTGACTAGTATAAAAGTGGAACTTTTAGCGAAGCAAAATAAAAAATATTTATGACGCACGCAAAACCATAAAAAATAAATCAAGTGCTAGTCTATAATTTATATAAAAGTAATATTTTTAGCCACATCAGTGATTTTCAGTACCCAACATGTATAATTAAATAAATTTATTAGTGCAAATAAAAACCTTTGCAAAAATTTTTTTAAAATAATAAAATTAAAATAAACTAAATACGACATAAAGAAATATTTAAACAGCAGTTAAAACATTATTAATTATTAATGAGAGACACGTTTTGCAAAAACTACTTCATTAGGGTCTTACAAGAAATAGTTTCTTATAGTTATTACCAGCATGCAGTAAAATAGTAATAGTTTATCCTGCAATTATCATGATGATGTTTATCATTTTTTCTTCTGTTCAAATGGTTTAAATGTTTTGTTACTTTTTTAAGGTAAAATAGAAAATAATATAAATAAGGAAATAAATAGTTAAGAATATTATTGTGCACGTTTCTCTTTTGACATTTAAAGCAAACTTTGCTTTATAATTCTCTTCACACGTTTGAAATTCAAGTAAAACTTTCAACTGAAGAATAAACTATCTGCATCAGTGCTCTACCTTTCATTCTTTTTTTTATGTATTAATTTAGCGTTTAATAATTTTTTTCAACTTTTTATTCTCATAATTTATTCCAAGTTTAATTAAGTGTTTCCTCATTCCTTTTTTGCCACTTTCCACTAAAATTAGCATTGGAATAAAAGTATTTGACTTATGAACCGTCACAAAAAATAGAATTGGGGACACACAAAATTATGGTGTTATGTAATTTAATAATCACCCATAAAATTAATTTAAATTCTTAAAAAATATTCCGCAAAAAATAAAAAATTTAATAAAAACGCTACTTACTGATCTTTAAATTGAATGCATTTTTCATATAGAATTTTTGTTTTTCATGTATTTTCAATTACAGTGGCGTAGTTTTTAAAAAATGATAGAAACGCACTTTTTCAAACCTACTGCTTCTGTATGAATATGAATTTTCAATTTTTTTTCTGAGTAAATATGATAATTTGAGTATTTTTTAAAACATTTTTATCAATATTTGATATTATCTATTCCCAGTAAATGAAAAATGTCCGGTATGAAAAAATTAACAGAAAATAAAAACAATTCAAACTCGACTCCCCATTACAATTTAGTTCCCGGAGTGGATTTTGTAAAAATTACACTATATTTTACTTGTTGAAGTTGTAAGATGACTTTTAAAGATTTTTAAAAAAATAACCACGTGTGTTGGAATTATTTTTTCGGTTGGTTTGAATAAAATAAAGAATTCTCCAAAAAATGGAACCGAGTTTATTCAAAAATTCTAAAGGGAATATTAAAAAAAATGAGATTTTGCAAAAATTGCAATATTTTTTTTGTTGAAGCTGTAAGATGATTTTTAAAAATTTATAAAAAACTAACCAATGAGCTAGGAATAATTTTGTGGCCGATTTAAATAAATTAGAGATTTCTGCAAGAATAAATCTGAATTTGTTGAAAAATTCCAAAGGGAACATTAAAAAAACTGAGATTTTGTAAATATTGCTCTATTTTACTTGTTGAATTTGTAAAATGATTTTTAAAAAATTATAAAAAAAAATAGCTAAGCAAGATAAAATTAATTTTGCGCTCGATTTAAATAAATTAGAGAATTTTGGAAAAAATTAACTCGAGTTTGTTGAAAAATTCCAAAGATAACAGTAAAAAAATTGAGATTTTGTAAAAATTGCGCTATTTTACTTGTTGAAGTAGTAAGATGATTTTTAAAAAATTATAAAAAAATAACTAGACAAGCTAGAATTAATATTTCAGTAGATTTGAATAAATTAGAGAATTTTCCATAAAATAAACCCGAGTTTGTTGAAAAAATCTAAGGGGAAGTTAAAAAAAATGAGATTTTGTAAAAATTGCAATGTTTTACTTGTTGAAACAGTAAAATGATTTTTTAAAAATTTATAAAAAAATAACTAAGTCAGCTAGAATTTTGCGGTAGATTTGAATAAATTAGAGAATTCTGCAAAAAATAAGACACAGTTTATTGAAAAATTCCTAGGATAACATTAAAAAAATTGAGATTTTGTAAAAATTGTAGGTACTATTTTACCTGTTGAAGTAGTAAAATGATTTTTAAAAAAATTATAAAAAAATAACTAGACAAGCTAGAATTAATTTTTCAGCCGATTTGAATAAATTAGAGAATTTTGCAAAAAATAAACCCGAGTTTGTTGAAAAAATCTAAGGGGAAGTTAAAAAAAAATGAAATTTTGTAAAAATTGCAATATTTTACTTGTTGAAACAGTAAAATGATTTTTTAAAAAATTATAAAAAAATAACTAGACAAGCTAGAATTAATTTTTCAGTCGATTTGAATAAATTAGAGAATTTTGCAAAAAATAAACCCGTGTTTGTTGAAAAAATGAGATTTTGTAAAAATTGCAATATTTTACTTGTTGAAACAGTAAAATGATTTTTTAAAAATTTATAAAAAAATAACCAAATGAGCTAGAATTAATTTTGCGGTAGATTTGAATAAATTAGAGAATTCTGCAAAAAATATGGCATAGTTTATTGAAAAATTTCTAGGATAAAATTAAAAAAATTGAGATTTTGTAAAAATTGCGCTATTTTACTTGTTGAAGCAGTAAGATGATTTAAAAAAAAATATAAGAAAATAACTAGACAAGCTAGAATTAATTTTTCAGTCGATTTCAATAAATTAGAGAATTCTGCAAAAAATAAGGCATATTTTATTGCAAAATTCGTAGGATAACATTAAAAAAATTAAGATTTTGTAAAAATTGTACTATTTTACTTATTAAAGTAGTAAGATGATTTTTAAAAAAATTATAAAAAAATAACTAGACAAGCTAGAATTAATTTTTCAGTCGATTTGAATAAATTAGAGAATTTTGGAAAAAATAAACCCGAGTTTGTTGAAAAACTCTAAGGGGAAGTTAAAAAAAAATGAGATTTTGTACAAATTGCAATATTTTACTTGTTGAAACAGTAAAATGATTTTTTAAAAATTTATAAAAAAATAACAAAGTGAGCTAGAATTAATTTTGCGGTAGATTTGAATAAATTAGAGAATTCTGCAAAAAATAAGGCATAGTTTATTGAAAATTTCTAGGATAACATTAAAAAAATTGAGATTTTGTAAAAATTGTACTATTTTACTTGTTGAAGTAGTAAAATGATTTTTAAGAAAATTATAAAAAAATAACTAGACAAGCTAGAATTAATTTTTCAGTCGATTTGAATAAATTAGAGAATTTTGCAAAAAATAAACCCGAGTTTGTTGGAAAAATCTAAGGGGAAATTAAAAAAATGTGATTTTGTAAAAATTGCAATATTTTACTTGTTGAAGCAGTAAAATGATTTTTTAAAAATTTATAAAAAAATAACAAAGTGAGCTAGAATTAATTTTGCGGTAGATTTGAATAAATTAGAGAATTCTGCAAAAAATATGGCATAGTTTATTGAAAAATTCCTAGGATAAAATTAAAAAAATTGAGATTTCGTAAAAATTGCGCTATTTTACTTGTTGAAGCAGTAAGATGATTTAAAAAAAAATATAAAAAAATAACTAGACAAGCTAGAATTAATTTTTCAGTCGATTTCAATAAATTAGAGAATTTTGCAAAAAATAAACCCGTGTTTGTTGAAAAAATGAGATTTTGTAAAAATTGCAATATTTTACTTGTTGAAACAGTAAAATGATTTTTTAAAAATTTATAAAAAATAACCAAGTGAGTTAGAATTAAATTTGAGGTCGATTTAAATAAATTAGAGAACTCTGCGTAAAATAAATTTAAGTTTGTTGAAAAATTCCAAGGGGAACAATAAAAAAACTGAGATTTTGTACATATTGCACTATTGTGGATACTGATAGTGATTTTTAAAAATTTATAAAAAAATAACCAAGTGAGCTAGAATTAATTTTGCGGTCGATTTGAATAAATTAGAAAATTCTGCAAAAAATAAACCCGAGTTTGTTAAAAAAATTCATGAAGAGCATTCAAAAAATTGAGTTTTTGTAAAAATTGCGCTATTTTACTTGTTGAAGCTGAAAAGGTGATTTTAAAAAATTGATAAAAAAATACAAAACATAAATGCGTCCCTGTCTAGTTCAATATAAAAATTTCAAGAATTTATAATATAAACCTTTTATTTTTTATTTTATGCTTAAAAATGCAGTAAAAAAATTTTAAAATGGAATTTCAAACATTTTACTCAACACCAGTATTTCAATAAATTTTAAAAGCATCTAATAAAAATGTCATAATTTTGTCGAATTTTGATAACCACAAAATGGCAAAATTTTAATATTCAGTTAATAAAATCTTTGAGAAAATTTAAATAATTTTTTTAAGACATGATTTAAAATGTTCATAAAAAAATTTAATACGAAGAGAAGTATCGAAAGAGAAACTAAATAATCATAATGTGTAAAATAATTCACATTCCTGAGGACCAGTAAATTATGCAATTTCGGCCTCATTCTTCATTCAAGTCAGCGATGACCTTGTATCTCGAACCAATTTTTTTGTCCTTCATAAAAATTTTTGATTTTACTTAACCAATCCAAAAAAAAAAACTTGAACGAAAATTAATTAATAATATTTGATTTATAATAGAAATTTTGGTAATTCTTGCCAATTTTTTTGTTATTAAAAATCTTCTGAAAATAGAAAAACTTGTAGTTTTAAATACAATTTTCGAAATTAATTAAAAAAAATAAAATAAAATAGCCGATATTTTTAATTGAAGGTCAGGAAAATTTATAATGGAAATTTTGGTTATTTTTACCAATTTTTTGTTATTAAATTTTTTTAAAATAGAAAAACTAATAGTTTTAAAAACAACTTTCGATATTAATTAAAAAAAAATAAATAAAATAGCTGATATTTTTAATTGAAGGTCAGGAAAATTTACAATGTAAAATTTGTTTCGCTTCTTTTTGGCGTGGGACTACAAAAATATTTTGCTAAATTGTAGATTTCAGCATTTCGTGGGTAGAATTGCGCGCTTTTGGCGCATATTTAACCGACCACTCAAACATATTGATTTTACCAATAAATTTGGATTTTTTTTATTACACCTGATTTGACCATAAAATATTTTTTTGCAAATAATTCATTAGTATTGTGTATAGTTTTGATGCACTTCCTGTTTTCCCTACAATTCTAAAACGAAACGTTCAATAAGGTAATAATACATGAATAATTCTAGCATAACTAATTCCACTTGTTATAGAAACTTAATTATTAATAAATATTAATTGCTTATAAAATAGTCAGCTTAAATGAAAAAAGTCATACCAAATTGTTATCCCTAAAAATTGACATGGCATGAAGCTAATCCAACACAAAGTATAACAATTACTGATGAGGCGTTATAAACAATTCATAATTGCACCCACACAAACACAAGTATTTGATAAACACTTGTCGGCGGTAATTTTTTAAATGGTACGCTTGCGCGTTTGTTCTCTTGAACAAGTGCGGCAACGTTGAAGGTTAAATTATAACTAAAATGTAATTTAGTAAAGGCGAAGGAAAAGTTTCGTATAATGTTAATTACCTGACATCATTATTGCTATTGGTGGCCGGTGGTCACGTGCATTACGATACCTACTAAGCCGCTTCAACTGTTTTAGCTTAACTCGCTTAAGTAGATGATGTCTTACTTTTCTCCCAAATTACTTTCTTCTGCAATCCAGACAGTAGACTTTAATTTAAATATAATTAAATCATAATTTAATATAATCATTTTAATTGAATTAGAGTGACTCTACTTTTTATTTAATTGAAATAATTTTAAAACAACCGTTTCATGACCAATGACCACTTCATATTATATTTTCTTCTTCATCTTCATAAGAAGAAATTATAACACATACTTTATTATAGAGCGTAGGTGCACTCTATTACATAAATATTTATAGACTAACATATGCAAATAAATTATAAATTAGTTAAAAAAAACTGATAGGCGATTGTGTTATAGTAATTTGAAATAACAGGTGCAATTTTAACAAAAGTAATGAAATTTCCAATTACTGATAATTCATATTTAATTAATAAACCAGAGTAGGCGCGTCCTAAAATTTTTATATATCACTGATTATTTTGTGATCAATATTTTATTATTTTTGATAACTTATCACAAAAGCGTAAACATCACTTTTCAATAAATTAATCAAATAATAATTTAAGGAACGTTTTTTTATGATTTGGGATTGTTTTATTTAAATAAAGCATTTTATATGGCTTTGTAATATTACAATCTAGTTCACAGTTTCTTTTGTAATACAGTGTGTCCCATTTGACGTTGGACTGTATGGGTATCTTTGTTATTATTGGAGATAGAAAGTCGGTTAAATGGACAAAGTAGTAGAGAGTTTTTCGAATATTAATATATCATTTACAAAAAATTTGAATATCGCATCGTTCCAACGCTATCTTGAAAAAACAAGAAAATACGATTTTCAAAATATGGTTATAACTTCGTTATTTTCGGTGGAACCAAAAAAATTTTTTGACTTAATACAGACAATTTTTTGTGTACAATGCAGTAAAACAAATGAATATTTTTTTTTCGCCAACGGATTGACCGGAAATTAACCAAACTTATTTTTTTCTTATGGCAGCCATATTGGATTTACACATATTCGGGATCAGTATTTTTTTCTGAGTAATTTGGTATAGCATATGTCATATTTAAAAAAAAATAAAATTATTGGATTTTAAAAACTAACATTAGACTTTAAGAGATGTAAATTGTCAATAACATAATAATATTAAATATAAAATAAATCTTAACACATATGTATTGACAGTTTACATCTATTCAAGGCCATTTTTGGTTAGTAAAATAAAATTATTTCTATTTTTCTTAAAATATTACATATATGATATATCAAATTATTCAGAAAAATACACTAATTCAAAAAGAAGATTTTAATACGATTATTTTGGTATCACATATTTACTTGTGCCAGTTTTTCATATTTTTTGTACTCGGGATTTTTCAAAATTTCAAAAAAAATAAAAAATGTATCACAAACAAACTGCTTTTCTAAAATAGTCTTAAATTATGAACAAAAAATTAGGTGTCACATTTAAGAAAATAAAGTTAATGTCACTTCCGGTTTTAAAGAAGTTATAGAGGTGACCCGTGTTTCGTTTCCACTCGGTATATGCATACGGTGAGATTTTCTTTTTCACTAATAATTACACCAACTTTAGAAGGCTTATGTCCTCTTCACTCTTCTTACTAGATTTCCATTGTCAAGGAGTTGGATGGCTTCAATATTTTCGTGTTGGTGTACATCACCAGGCTACATGCCTTCAAATTTTTGAATTTCATTAGCTACAGTGAATCTACAGTAGATCTCTATGTAGATTTTGTTGTTTCTGATGTACCATGGAACACAGAGGCGTAACTAGTAATTTTTTGCCCTTAAGGTGATTGGAAGTCATATATTGAAAAAGCGATGTTTCTATTTTCCCCAAATTTATAGAATTCAGGACAAACGCATTATCTGAAAAAACTAAAAACAAACTGTCTAAATTCTAAATCACCTTAAATACTTGTGCGGGACACAGAATCTGACTCCGGGATTGTCCCGGAAAAGCTGGGACGAATGATCACCCTACAAAGGAACGAGAACGACATTTTCCCCATTTCGGCATTTATCATAGTGCTTTTTGTCCAATTCGGCCATTTTTCAGTTGGTCTTTTGTCTTATTCGGCCATTTAACGTTCGCCCTTTTTCACATTCGACCTATTCTCTGTATCGACTATTTGTCCAAGTCTGCCTTTTATAGTTCGGTTTTTTTCTTTCGACCATTTGCCCACAATGGGCTTTTATCGTTCGGATTTTTTTCTTTCAGTCATTATTTTGATCGACACGGACGTTTCATAGACACATATTTTCTTCGACAATACCTTTTCATCCACCAACAATTTCATCGACATTACCGATTCGTCGACAATGTCATTTCATCGACCACAGTCGATATTGGCGATGAGAAGCTTTGACGATGAAATATGTCTTTGCGATAAATAGCTAGTGTCGATGATACTGTAGTCATTATCGAAGAATTGGTAATGTCGATGATACTGTAGTCATTATCGAAGAATTGGTAATGTCGATGATACTGTAGTCATTATCGAAGTATTGGTAATGTCGATGGAAAGGTAGTGTCGATAAAACGTCTGTGTCCATGAAGAGTAGGACCAATGAAACGTCTTTGTTGAAGAAAAGGTAATATCGATGAAATTTGGAGCTAAAAGTAATAAAGCACTTAGTCACGTTTTACTTGGATAAAGGCTCAAACGGCATTGAACGACAAGTGACGCTAAGCCAAGGGATAAAATGGCGATTTGATATATTGTGCATGCTCATTAATTGTTACAGAACAGCTACGTAAATAAAACATAGATTGGTAACCTCGAAGAAACATTTGTTTGAAACCCAAATAATTACATTAGGTGTGACTTTGAAATATTGCTGAAACATTTCTAGCCAACTGTTTCCTTGAAACTCAAATGAGCATAATAGATGGTTTCTTGGTAGTATGACAGTAACATATATGAAACAGTTCTTGCAAACTGTGTCCGTGAAACCCAAATGAAACAAAATTGAAACATATTGTTTGCTGGGTAGCGAAGGAAATCGCTATCAGTTTCTTTGTTCGACATTTGATTCAATTTCTACTTGGGCTGTTTGTAAAAAATAATAATTTAAGGAAGTTTTTTATGATTTGGGAAAATAATAAAAGAATCAATTAAAAATAAAATACCTTTAATATATTACTTAAACATTTATATATTTATATAATACTTTGTTTCTATTGTATTTTCATACGAACGTATGTTGGTACACTTTTTTTAATCCAATTAAGCTTGAATGCAAATTTATTACAATCTTCCTGCTCACTCAAAAACCACAGCTTGTTGCTTTAAATTTAAATTCTATTGACCTTATGCTTATGATGAATGACCATCTGGGCAAACAAGATTGACCTCTCTTGTCATAATTTTTTTGGCTGTTTATTCCACTTAATTGGATCAAAAGTATTTGTAAGCATTCATTTCAAATTAGAACCAGTAAGTCATCTTCATAGTTCCATCCCGCTCCTTCTGTGTATGTAGAACACTTGATTGTCGAACCAATTTTTTCAATGAGTTTTTCTTAAATGAAGGATTGTTGAATGGAGTGCTTTCATCTACTTCTTCCTTTTCTATTTTTTCCATATTTTCCAATTCTAAAGAGGACGTTGTTGATGCTGGTCTACAAAATAATGCTAGAATTTAAAACAAAAATAGTAAGTATATTTACTTTAAAGGCACGCAACGACAACAATCAGTCATAGTGAAATTTTTTCCAAATTCTTCACCATCCTCCACGGTTTGTGGAAGTTTGTAATGCAAAGTTTCTGGTAAACGAAGACTTGATATTCCTCCAAGAACACTTACTACCCCCATTATAACTAAGGGTAAAATTAAATTTTCTGAACCCTAATAAATGAGATATTATTATTAGTATGCTTTAAGGAAATTCGCTTCGTTTTTGTCATAATTTTTTTTTCAGTGGAGCTTTTTTAAAATTTCTTTTTTTGGTATACAGAAGAATCTTTGTAGCTACCAATTTCTTCTTTATTTTTTTTTTTGTAAATCAATCGTTTTTTATTTTAAGTATATTTTTAAACTTTTTACAGGTCTCCAAAAATTTCTTAAAATTTTACTTAATTTTTGGGATGCTGTAAAAAGTTTAAAAATACACTTAAAACAAAAAACGAAACGGCAAACTCTTCCTTAATACCTTAAGTTATTGCTAGCGTTGGAAAAAAATATTATTTTAATTAATTTTTTTATTTTTGTGGGAAACGCCGCTAAGCGAACGTTTTCTCGTAAAAAGTCCGTTTTACTGCTGTCGTATGACTATTTGGTTTGACTTACAAAAACAAATAAAGAAGAAATTGGTAGCCAGAAGACTCTTCTGTATACCAAAAAAAGAAATTAAAAAAAAACTCCACTGGAAAAAAAGTTATGACCAAAACCACAACTAACAAGCGAATTGGAAAAATCATCTTTTCAAGGTAAGCGATCTCCCCCTTACGGCCAAATACGGAACTAATGTGATGACGTTAAAAGTAGGTTGCTAACAAATTGTCAAATTGTACTTTTGACGTCATTTACATTTGAATCGCCAATATTATTTATTTCTTTTTGAATTTATAATATAAATTTTAATTTTTTTTTTAAATAAAACAACTTACCAAGTACGTTATGAATGGGATTATAATCAACCCGAGACCACCAATATATGAAGATATCCCAATTCCAATCCCTCTAATCTCTGTAGGATACAATTCTCCGGAAAATGGATAAATGATTAAAAACGCTGCTGCTATAGCAAATTTTGAAATGAGGTATAAAGTCAAAGTTTCTAATACTGCATCTAAAATTTTATGTAGTTTTTGATTAAAAATGATTTAATTCGCGGTTTGTTTTTACCTGGTGGTAATAAGACTGTAGCAATGCAACTGACACCACTAATTATCATAGACAAACATAAAGGCCACCTTCGGCCCCATCTATCCATTAAAACCCAACAAGCTAAATAACTAGGAATTTCAACGAGCGATGATAAAGTAAAACTTAAATACTGATCATTCCCTAAAGCCGGGCCATAATAACTTAATCCCACATAAACCATTTCAGTTGCAAACCAATTTAAAGTTATCAGAATTGTTTTTAATCGCATGTTGGGTGTTTTAAATAGTGACATTACTCCAGGACCTTCTTGAAATATTTTTTCTTCGCTTTTTGAACGTTTTATAAGCATGCGTTGTTTTAATTCTTGCTTAAAACTGCTTGGTAATTCTTTTTTATTAACTCTGGCGAGTTCTTCTAAAATTATAGAAGCTTCTTCAAATTTACCTTTAGTTAATAACCATCTTGGGCTCTCTGGTAAAAATATAAAATAAATATAATACGAAAAAAATGGCAAACAAGTAACCCAAGATAGTAACACCCAGTCTCGCACTAAATAAGTAACACCAGCTAAAATCATGATACCCATCGTATAAAATAAGCAAGTCATTACAGTTACAAACGAACGATAATTTGCACCAACCAATTCTAGAGCTAAAAATTATTTAATAAATTTTTGGTTTAAGGCGATAGTCGGAAAATTTGAACTCTTGATATTTGCAGTTTTGGTCATAACTTTTTTTCCAGAGGAGATTTTTTAAAATTTTCTTTTTGGTACACAGATGAGTTTTGTGGCTACAAATTTCTTCTTGCTTTGTTTTAGTAAGTCAAATATATGGCACCAGTAAAATGAGTTCTACAAAAAAACGTTCGGTTAGCAGCGTTTTCCATAAAAAACTAATTAAAATACGTTAAGGTATAAACGAAGAGTTTGCCGTTTCGTTTTAAGTATATTTTTAAACTTTTTACAGCTCTTCAAAAATTTCTTAAAATTTTACTTAATTTTTGGGATGCTGTAAAATGTTTAAAAATATACTTAAAACAAAAAACGAAACGGCAAACTCTTCGTTAATACCTTAACTTATTGATGGCGTTGGTAAAAAAATATTATTTCAATTAGGTTTTTATTTATGTGGAAAACGCCGCTAAGCGAACGTTTTTTTGTAAAGAGCTGTCGTATGAGTATTTGGTTTGAATTACTAAAACAAAACAAGAATAAATTGGTAGCCATAAGAATCTTGTGTGTACCAAAAAAAGAAATTTTAAAAAAGCTCCACTGGAAAAAAAGTTATGACCAAAATCGCAATTAAAAATCAAGCGCTCAAATTCGCCGACTATCGCCTTAAAAATATATGACAACTTACAAATAATAAATGGTATTTGATAAATCGCTGGTATTGTTAATCCTACAATAATTCGACTCCCAGCCCAATACCAAAAATTATCCGATAAGGCAGTTAAAATACTTCCAACCAAAAACGTTGTTAAACATAAAAAGTACGATTTTTTTCTGCCAACTTTATCATTTAAAAACCCAAAAAAGTAAACTCCAATCGGACCACCGATATTTAAAGCCACCAATCCTAGAGTCGGGTAGATGTCTTTATCACAAACCAAATCGAACTAAAAATGCCATTATAAGAAATATTTTAACGGGGGAGCAAGGTTAATAATTCGATACAAAAATAGCATATTTTCGATTATTTTTTTGACGTGATAGTTAATATATCTTTATTTCTATAATTACTACATAATAAAGTAACATTTGAAGAATATTCTATTAAGTTTTCATTAATTTTTATGAAAAAATAAGCCATTGACAGTGAATCTCCGCGGAAGTTTCATTGCGGTTCCCTTCATAACTCCTCACTGGATCATCGGAAATTAAAACAGCAAAATGATTTTATTAGTTGAAAAGTTTCTGCAGGTAACAACGTCGAGTTTTTTTTTCTTTTATTGATTTCTCAGTTTTTTACAGCACTTAGAAGTCAAAATATTGATTTTTCATAAAAAAAATGAAAATTCTGCTAAAATACGTTAAAATTAAAAAAATCGAGGTGTTCTTTCTATTTGGGAACGATTTTGGGCGAACGCAGGTATAACTCTCGCCCATAAATTATTACTGAGTGCGGCCCTATGGTTAATACCACAGTTACAATCGCGCGCAAAAATATTGGGGACACAAAAGAAATATTTTGATCCAATAACAAACCAGCAGTATTTAAATCGTCGAGATGTTTGGTTTGAGACGTCACTCGATGGGTCTACGATAATTTTGAATTTCGCCATATTTTGAAACTGTAGTTTTTGAAAAATTTCCCAGACCCCTCGAGTAACGTCTCAAATAAGACGCTTTGATGAGAAGAATTCAACGCTATTTTTTTAAATTCAAAATAACTCAAAAAGTACAATGATATTGTATGTTTTTACAAAAAATTAGGAAATTTATTCGAGCCGTCAATTTATAGGACTGCGGTCTGCGATAAGTTTGATTTTCGCAATTTTTTTGAAAACTTAAAAATTATTAACGCCTTAAATAACAAGTATTTAAAAAAGTTATGTGATTATTGCCTGACCTTCATCTTGCTGTTCAGGGTCAGGGGGAATGTTACTAAGAATCGTACAACTATTATTTGAAACATTTTTATCAAAAATAAACGTGGGTTGCTGAACTTTTTGTACACCCTGTATATTAACGGTGTTTTCACAAAAAATTATGGTAATTTTTTTTTGGTATCGAATTAACCTTACTTTAGCTTATTTTTATAAATGAAAGGTATTGGGGTAATAAAATAAACTGGAGCACAAGGTTATAAAATATAGAACTAGCTAAAATTTAAAATAACTTACATCAATGACAATACTCGATTCAATTTCTGATTTATCATATTCCCAGCCGTCTAAGCACATTTCGGTGGTATAATTTGCTTCGTTTGTTAACTCATAAATATTTTCTAAATTGAAAATCACATCTGTCCAATTAATTCGATACCGTTCACATTTACTGTAGGAATTATTTCCAACTTTTGGGATAGCTAATTTTAGGCGTTCTTCTCTGGTGAAATTAGCTAGGTCAGGGACGAGACACCAATGGTCGGGTACGTTAGCCATAAAGAGCTGATTAAAAGCTCCGAAACTGCAAGGAAAACAGGCTGGAAGACATACACACCATAGTAGAATTTTTTGATACTTCCCAAATTCCCCGACTTTAGGTAGTAAATCATCCAAATCCATAGGCTCCTATAAAATAATAACAATAATAAAAATATGAATTTTGGTGTTAATTAAAACATTTAAATTGAAGTTTAACTTGCCTCATGTTTTGATAAATCATTTTGATCCATTTTATTTTTATACACTGATATAATTTTTTTATTCTATCGAGTGAAAAGGAATTGAATCGGTAAGGAAGCCATAAATGTATTTAAGTCAATTAGAAGATTATATTAAGTTTTCTGTGCCATGCTGCATAAGCATTAATTGTATTTTTATACAATTAAATATTTTTATAACAAACATTGATTAAATTGTAATTACTAGTAGTTTTCATTGAATTGTGAAGGATGGTAATAAAATTATATTTCATTTAAATAAACAAAAAATTTATTTTTTTTTAATTCTTACTACAGATCTGTTTTTTAAAATATTAAAATGAAAAGGGCATTTCGCGTGAAAATATTTTGAAAACAGCGTGCAGAAATAAACCAATTACTTAATTTTAATGTGGTCACAGGCACCTAAAGACATGGTAACATTTTGTTTGAAAACAAATATAAAAAATATTCTACCGATGTTTGACAATCAGTTTTTTTTGGAATGGTCACATATAAATCTGCAAATGCAACATTTGTAACAACTTGCACGCAGCATTTGAGCACAATTTCAGTCTTACCACACTTTTGATATTTTCGTCATTGGCAAACATCGGTTTACAGAGGGGTGTTTACAATAATCAGACAAACTATCACAAATTGCATACCATACTATACTAACAAACACTAGCATCAAATTATACATCAATATTAAATTCATTATAATAACAGTTTATTTTAATTTTGTAGTTTTATTTAAGAAGATTCGTATAAACAACAGAATTGATTTTTGGAGCAGTACAGGCAAAATTATGTATAAAAATAACATTATTGATAAACACTTACATACAAATTAACAATCACTCAACTATCATCCTATAAAAATATCATACAGCCTTTGATTTATTTACAGACATCATTAACAAATGAATGTACTCATGCAGACCAGCTGCGTTTAAAAAATTATACATTCCATTATAGTAGTAAAGTACTTTTCAGTTGCTTTTGGATGTCCATAAATTGAATTATCACACATACAGGAATCGTATAATCATAATTCGAGAATTACAATTATTAAAAGATTGAGAAGGCTTCAAATAAATATATTTAATTAAAACTAATGGAATAGCTTAGTAAGAGAATAATACAATACTTTTGGCAACGTACTGAAACCTTCTCAAATCACAGATTTTTTTGTAATTAACTAACGTACCCTGGAACCAGACGGTTAGCATTGTGCTTGCATCTCACAATTTGGTACAGTCTGGTTATTATAGCACACATCAACCACGCAAGGCACTCATTGGCCTTACATAAAAAAAAAATAAAACATTCATAAAAATATCACTCACAATTTTATTATTTTCATTTTTCCTGAGTTTAAAATTTTTAATTCATTGAATTAAAAATTGGAATACATTTTTATGCAACTTTTTAATTGGTGCATGTTTTAAAAAAAACAATGGACGATCATTTATTGACAACGGTATTTCAAGTATAGTAACTAGAAAAAATAATTTGTTTTAAGCAAAAACATGCACTTATTAAATAAACGAAATTATTAAAATAAACTTAGTTAAGTAAATTTTGATTTAAAAAATAGTAATTTAGTTCGATATGTAACAACCTTTAAATCCTAATTACATCAAAAAAAATTTATAAACGAGGCTGAAAGAACTTGTTTTTAATTAAATTAATAATTAACAGGAGAGTAAATAGTCAAACCATTCTTCAGTCTTCAGCTTTTATTCGCACTGCTATTAGTCCTCAAGCGTTCGTTCATATATGTTGAAACAAACACGATTCACACGTGGTCACACATTCGGCACCCCGTAGAAATTTATTAACCATGTAACTGGGGACAGACACCATGTCAACGCTACTCTTAAAACAATCACACTAAACTAAAGCGATATTTTATTTATAAAACATCCCCTGCTAGAAAATGTTTCGTTAAAATTTTTGTGTCCTCTAATTACGTTTATAACTCAATTAAAATTAATGAAAGTTTAAGAAAAATGTGATTCCAATAATGATGCCGTTGACCAAACCTTCCTATTCATATCGCCTGCAATACCACAATTAGCCAGAGAAAATCTGAAACGAGTGAAATTTTCAAGTAAATCACAATATCTGCACAATATTTTCAAAAAACATTATTAAAACCACCCACAGATGCAATTCACTAAACCTCGTCTGTTTTTTTTATTAAAATAGTTGACAAATTTGAGCACACAAATTTAAAATTTGCTTGATATTTGAGGTTTTGTCATAATTTATACTTTGGAATTTCATTTTACATAATTGCTTTATTGTTTTCAAAACTAAGAGGGAAGTTGTAACACACCAAAAATGAGTATTTTTTAAAATACATTTTCAAAAAAGTTCCTATGAGGAAAATATTACTTTAATAAGCCTCTTTTATAGAAAATTAACTTTAACTTCAATTGGTTATATTAAATTTATTTTTTGGCCCACAATTGATTTTAGACTTTCGTATTATACATTATACCCTAATCTTTAATTTAAACCCAAAAATGTTGTTATAATTTTATCGAAACTAGCAGTTTTAAAGTTTCTTATCAAGTATTTAGAATTTTTTTATACACCAAAAATGAGTATTTTTTATAATCAATTTTCAAAAGTCCTATGAGAAAAATATTACTTAAATAACTCTATTTTGTAGGAAATTGTCTAAATTTTTAATGAAACTAATTTTGTAAGCCTAACTTCAGTGGAAATGTCATTTTTGGGCATTCAAAGTGCAACAATGTTTTTATCAAAAAAAAAATAGGAATTTTTTTTTAATGACAAGTACTATTTAAAACAAGTGCTGAAAAAAGTGGGACATCCTGTATAATCACTAGAATTTTACTCTAGATCCGCCACTGTTGAAATAATATTTTTTTCAAACGCTAGCAATAAAAGCCCATTTTACTGCTGCACTATGACTATTTGGTTTGACTTATCAAAACAAAAAAGAAGAAATTTGTAGCCACAAGACGTTTCTATGTACCAAAAAAAGAAATTTTAAAAAAGCTCCACTGAAAAAAAAAATTATGACCAAAACCGCAAATATCACGCGAATTTCAAAATCGAGCGGTCAAATTTGCAGACTATCGCCTTAAAACAAAATTATTTACCAAAATATTAATAAAAATACAAAAACCCTTCTCAAAATATTTGGATTTATAAACATATCAAGCGTATGTAGCAGGAAGCGGTCTAAGATACCTTCAAAATTTTGATTAAAGTCAAATGTTGAAAACACACTTTTTTAGTTATTCAAAAAAAATTGATGAAAAGTCCTGAAGAAACACCAAATACTAAAAATTTCGATTAGAATAGAGGACTCGACACCTAAACCGTTTTATGCATACAACTCCTTGATTTGTACACCTGTATTTATTTTGCGAAAGGGTTTAAATAAATATAGAAAAATGAAAATTTTTGTAACATATTAGTTTAATACAAAAATAAATTTTACATAAAGTAATTTTTTAGAAATTTTTCGATCTGCCAAAATTTTCTTCTCCAACAACAGGCTTCTCCAAAAAGCAGGCGAATGGATTTTTTGTTAGCTCTTAAGTAAGTTTAGTTGACTTGAATTTAAATTATTATTAAATTGATAACTACAAAGAATATTAATTGTAGGCTAAACATTGAACACAGTAATTAAAATGATTACAAAAAAAAACTTACCAGCTAGCAGCTGCAGCTGTCGTATGGTTCTTCAACCTTCTCAATTCTTTAGTGGCCCAAGTAGCAACGGTTTTAGTACGCGAAGTCCTGCTTTTGCGCCCTTGCATTAACATGTCATTAATTGAATCCAAATCGAGTAGAGGTACCATCCTAAGTCCAAAAGCTGTACATAAATCTCCAACTAACCCAGCTGCTTGGGCGATGGTTGGGTCGGAACGATCTTGATCCGTTGCAATAACTGTAATGAATTGCACGAGGTAAGGTATATGCGATTCCATAATCAAGACATCAGGATTTGGGGTAGGACCATCTCCTTTCAATCCTTGAATAATTCCGGTATAAGCTTCCAAAACTCCTCCACGCAAATCATTCAAGTATTCAACTAACTCATAATCATTACGATCCACATTACATTGTGAAGCTTGCACTAAAGTGCCCAAAACAATATCGAGATATTTCTTAAATTCACTCCCAATACTCAAAACAATATCTCCAAAAACTGATAAAATATGCGGTTTTACACTTCGGTGAACTGAATTATCGCTCAAATTCTCTAACAACAATTGCATGATTTCATCACAGTACGGAAGAGCTTTCAATTTCAATGCCCTGAATATATCTCCCGTCAATCCAACAGCAGTGATGCAAACTTGGTATTCCTGATGATTACGCAAACCAATGTATAAGAATGGTTTGAAAGCTTCCATGTATTTTAAGAAACCTTCTCCTAGAACTTCAACCAAAGTGGATACGGCCATAATAGCATCTTCCTGCACACCACCACTTTTATTTGAGTTGAACATGGTTAACATCGCAGTCATGATTGCATCGGATATTTGAGGTGCATCTTCTGGGGTTACTTTTCTTAATACGGATTGTAATGTTCCACACAATAAAGATTGAACGTCGTTGAATTGGGATCGGTCTTTATTGCTTGTAAAATGACTTTCCATCGACAGAACCTAGTAAATTAAATTGAAAATTACAACCTTTTATTTTGGATCAGAATTTTTATCAACTTGTGGTTTGCATTTATTAATATTTAAATTAACTCTAACGTGTTCCAAACCCTGTAGACTTCTACCTTCTACTTATTAATTTTATTTTATTAGACTTATGTAAATTGTAAATGTACAGTCACACATGAATAAAGTATTATATATATATTAAAAGCGTTGAGGGTAAATTCGTAAACTCGTAGAACGCAAAAATGTCGAATCCGGAGGATCCCGAATTTGCGCTTCGACAACATTAATAAATACAAAATACAAGCCATATGTGATTATTTAATCTTATTAAAACTTTTGGGACTTTCTGGTGTGTAAATTTCTGGAAATATGAGGCCTTTGAAAAAAGAACAGAATGACCCATTGATTTTATTTCCGTGAATTAAACTTACAGTATGCATAAATCTGTTGTACCTCTTCGCTTCATTATTCTCTTGCTCTTGCTTTTTCCAAGCAACCTCCAGGAACTATAAGTATTTTAGGAAAGGATTAGTGATGGATCAGTACGGGATAGTTTTGTGAGCCAGCTTTATACGTTTATTGAACAAGTCGTTCTTGTTTACTGAACTGTACGTTAGCACCTCACAATACTGAGTCGCTCTATTTGAACGACTCGTTCACGAATGACCCATCACTAGTAAGGATTGATTTTAAACAAATCTGAAAGGTTTGTAAACAATTGTAAGTATTTTATTACAAACCTTTACAGGTTTTCACAGATTGAACCAGAAGTTTTAATTAAGGTGTAAGAGGAAAATAAGTATGTGTAGTATTTCTTACCGTCTGCAGTCTTTCCAATATAACCATTGTAGTACGTTGAACTGTAACATAACAGTCTTTAGGTGAGTTTTTGACCATTTCCATTAAAGCTTCATAAGCTGCAGATCTTAAATTGGCTTGAGAACTATCAATCCTATCAGTTGTTTCATATAAATTCTGCACGATGAATTCGAAATATTGTGATAGGGCGTAAGTATCAGGTTGACCTGTTTCTTCGTTAATGTCAGCAGCTTCATAAGCGGCCTCGACTAGGCCTGTAAAAGCCCAGCAAACATTAGCAGCTACACGAGGTTCAGATTTTAAACCTCTTATTAAACTTTCCAATAAAGGTTTTAAGAAGTTGTCATTAATTGCGACTTCAGGTATGATCTCGCAAATTCTACCAAAAGTCCATGCTGCCGTGTCTCTTACAATCACGCTGGTGTCGTACATTAATTCGATTAAAGTTGGCATTGCTTGTTCCACTAAAGGTTTTAAGGTGGCATTATCTAAACCACCAAGAATAGCTCCAAATGCAGTTAATGAAGCATCTCGATAGCGCCAGTTATCTGATTTTATGTTGTCTTTAATAAATGGTAGTACATATGGCACAATTTCTTCTTCGCAACATGTTGCTAATAGCATGAAACATACTCCAGCGGCTTTGCTAGGATTCCAATCGTCATCATCATCCAGTTCCTCTTGTTTTGTCAATTTCTGTAGTAAAACAGGTACGATGTATTGTAAAGCGCCTTTAGCGTAATGCCTCGACACTCTAGCTGGTGGTCTTCCTGCTTCGGTAGCTTCAGTATCTTCAATGGCTAAATCAACTTCCTCATCACTGACGTTGGACCAAAACTCAATACCTTGCAAGGCAATGGCGTCATTATCAGATTTCATCGCTTCTAAAGTAATAGGGAACAAAGCTTGCGCCATGTAAGGTTCCATGTACTGATAATACAATGTCAAAATCTTCACGAGACACTGCAAAGCAGCAACCTTAATTTGCGTGTCAGGTGATTGGGTTGCCTCGCACACTACTTCCATTATAAAATTACGTTCGGCCTCTTTATCAAAATTTGCTCTGGTGAATTCTAACGAGTTTAACAACGCTTGAGTGGCAGCCAACCTAACATGATTACTAGGCTCTCCACTTCGCATACCATGAATTATTGCTGTTAAGATTGCATTCGATTGTGTTACTAACACATCCGCATCGATTTCCTGACAAATATAACCAATCGCTTCAAGTGTAGCTTCTTTTTGCATTTCTGTCGATGTTGCTTGCACAACATTGTTAACAAGTTGGTTGATTAACCCAGTCCATTGACCTTTCGGAAGTTCAGTTACTGCTACGTAAGCAACGCATTGTGCTGCTGACGATGGCCTGCTAGTTTCCGTTCCAAGTGCATCCGCAATCTAGATAATAAAAGAAGTATTAAAAAATACTTTACTTTAATTTTGATGGATTAGGAATAAAAATAAATATTTATTGGTTCATAAATTTATTACACACATATCAAAAACGTAAATAAAGAAAATATCGAATTTTACAAGTGTTGTTTTTTCAAACAAAAAATTTTGCTGCCAAAATATTTATATTTTTTAGCAACAATAATTAAGACGATAGTCGCCAAATTTGAGCACTGGATTTTGAAATTTGCTTTAAAACAGAGCTCCAAAAATTTCTTAAAATATTACCATATTTTTGGAGAGCTGTAAAAAGTTTACAAATATACTTACAACAAAAAACGAAACGTCAAACTCTTCATTTATACCTTAACTTATTGCTAGTGTTGGAAAAAAAATATTATTCCAATTGGTTTTTAAGAATTTTTCAAAACTGCTAAACGAACGTTTTTGGTAAAGAGCCTATTTTAGTGCTGCCGTATGACTATTTGGTTTGATTTAGGAAAAGAAAAAAGTAGAAATTGGTAGGCACAAGACTCTTCTGTGTACTAAAAAACGAAATTTTAAAAAAGCTTCACTGGAAAAAAAATTATGACGAAAACCGCAAAAATCAAGCGAATTTCAAAATCTCAAATTTGTCAACTATCGCCTTAAGGTGAAGCTAGTGAATGAAAGGTCATGTTATGTTATCTTATTCTTGATTAAAGTATAATTCAGTAGAATGTTGATTAACGAAAATTATTGAAAAAATGTGTACGACAACAAAAATATAATACTGTGTTTTTTATTTTAATAAAAATTATGATGACTTACATTCTTTTTGATGTAATTCCTTATGTCTTCGGGGAAATCAAGCCATCGTTGTGCATATTGTGCCTTAAGATCGGAATCCTTCGATGTAAGTTGATTTTTAAGTTGCAATCCAGCAGCCATACGTGCAACGGGACTATTCCCCCCATGTCGCAATATATCAGAAAGTGTTTTGATGAACCCCGGCAAATTAGTGCTCGCAGCTTGTTCCAAATATCTGGACGCCTGCACCAGCTCATTTTTATCTAGAAATTGCAAAAATAACAAATGACCTCTACGAAAACCAGTAGCATCAAAATTACATGTGGAAAAATTTCAACTAAAATTATCTACTGCTGAGTCATAAGGTTACGAGGTTTTGTAAGGAAACGGGAGTTTTGTGAAATAATGCAAGGCGTGCAAGAAAAATGGCAACTAAATTTGTACCTGGCGAGACGGTCTTTTCAAGGACCTGAATGAGGTTGAGCGTTTCTGCATGCATTCTGCGTTTCGTTTGTTGTTGTCCTAGATGATAGTCTTTGCGATTATTATACTTTAAATTGGAATATAAGCAGCCGGCGAAAAGAACACCACATGTAAAGGCGATTGAATCAAACGAGAACAGGCCGCGATAACCAGAGATATTCCTACGTCACGAAATGACAGTTTCGATCCTTCCAAATCGATTCACGCACTATTAAACCTATAAAAATTACGAAAATACCCAACCAAATATTCTAATTTAATTATTTATAGTCACAAATGTTAAAATAACGATAAACAAGCAGCAATAATTTTGGATTATTTATGGTACTACTTTATCACGCTCTTTTAGTGCAACCGTTAAAATAAGCGGTTTTTTTATCGCCCGAAGTTGGCAACGAAAGCTCATAGAATGCTCTAGAGTGTCTTAATTTTACAATTTTAAATAATAACTAGTCATTTTTGTAATAATAAAATAATTAAAATTTCAATTACAAATAAATTTATATTTAAATAATAAATATAATATTTTTTTATTCTGCTCATAGAATTTAATTTCTTTAAGTAGTTAGATAACCACGTATACACTTGCGTATAAAATTTGCATGCTATAATTTTTGAATTAAAAAAAAATTATAAAAATTTACAAAAATAATTTGCTTCGAATTGATTTGATTATTAAAGCAATAAATATGTTATATTGCACAATATCTTATAATATTATAACAATTGCAGGAGTAAAAAAAATATATTTTTCAAAAAAATCTTTTTTTACAGTAAATGCAGTTTAATTTTAAATAAAAAAGAGGGTTATATTTTTTTAAAGTCACAAGTCAAATGGAAAAAAATAAAAAACGGTTTTCATATGTTTTTAGGCTAAATCATTATACCGGGTGTTCACGAAAATTGAGGGCCATACCTGTAATTTTTTTGTTTATGAAAATAAAAATTTGAAATTTTACTATGTTTTATGACACAAGAAAATGCATTTATTGAACTAAAAAAAACTTTCAATTTCACTTCCGGTTTGACCGGAAATGGCAAATACTTTCTTATTTTAAATGTAATACCCTATATTTTTGTACTTATTATTAAACATTGGTAAGTTAGAAGTACGTTTGTGACAAATAATTTTTTTTTCCGATCTTTCAAAAAAAATGGATGGATTTTTTTTTTGGTAATTTTTTTTAATAAATAATATTTATAAAAGTACATAATGTACCTTACTGATTTCACTTGTTTTATAATCAGGAAACCTGAATTCGTTATAAAAAATTAATGAAGTCAATAGAAAATTAATTTTTTTTTAAATTTTTTACATTTGTGGCTACAAAATCACCTATGGAGCCTGGATCCAGAATTTTTTTAACTATTTCTCAAAATTGTGCCAACAAAATCGAAGTAACTCAATTAAACCAACGTAATTCCTCTTGAATGCAGCTTTCAAATGATCTTTATTTTAATGTAGTTTAAATAGAGAAAATGTTATTAAAAAAAACATCTTATAGTAAAATTTTTCGTAGCTGGAAGTATACAGTGCGGACATAAAGAAAATCCCCCCTGCTAACTTTTGAACGGTTATGTTTTCGATTCTTAAAATTTGTCCACTAAAGTATTTAATTGCGAACTTTCTAATAAAGACATTTTTGATTTTGTGGAATTTCCGGTTATACCGGAAGTGGATGGCAACTTTCTTATTTTAAATGGAACACCCAGTATATTTTTGCATTTTCGTGTTCTCCATAAAAATACCATTAAATTGACCTAGCGTAGTGTGCTCTACTATTAATACTTTCGGAATTACGCCCATTTGAAAATCACATTTTTATGCAACTTCATTTACACCGGAAGTTGGAGCCAACTGCCCCAATTTCCTTAATTTAAATGATTTTCTTTTGCAATTAAGTTAATAACATTAAATTTAAACGAAATTATGTTTAACCTTAAGTTCGTTAGTTTTCCACTTCCGGTGTAAATGAAGTTGAATAAAAATGCGATTTTTCAAATGGTCGTAATTCCGAAAGTATTAATCGTAGACCACACTATGATAGGTCAATTTAATCGTATTTTTATGGAGAACACTAAAATGCAAAAATGTTCTAGGTGTTCCATTTAAAATAAGAAAATTGCTATCCACTTCCGGTATAACCGGAAGTTCCACAAAATCGAAAATATCTTTGTTAGAAAGTTCGCGATTTGAGTCCACCGTAGACAAATTTTCAGAATCAAAAACATAACCGTTCAAAAGTTAGCAGGGGGGGATTTGGGATTTACTTTATGTCCGCACTGTATGTTGGCAGTAAATTATAAAATACTTATAATAAATATTTATTTTAATAAATTTATCACGAATATTCATATTTTTGTATCAATAAATTTTGAGCAAGGTTAGATATGATCCACGATCCCTCAGGAATATTGGAAATATTTTATTGTTATACACGAATAAATTTAATTTCACCTTGATTCGCGGCGCTTTTTTAATTCGGCCTTAATAAATCAACAAGAACAATAAATAAATCTTGTTTAAACAGCCACTGTCAGTGGCGCTAAATTCACAAGGAATAAATAAAAATGAATTACGAAATGTTTCCTATAGTATAAAAAAAAAACGATTTTCTCGGTGGGAAATTTAAGCGCAACATGTAATTTTTATCTTCATATAATCGCATTGTAATTATCTATAATTTATTGATACGAGAATTATATCAACATATGATTTAATTATTTTTTTAGATTTTTTTTAGCTTAATATATTAATAGGGGAATTTATTGTTTTCTTGAGGATAACATTACATTAACAATCAATCACTTTCCTGAGTTGGAAACAATTTCAAACACAATAATTAATTGCCTGTTTTATTGCTTTTATTATTGCGTATAAATTAAAGATGCCAATTAGTCGATAATAAAAACAAATTAAATTAATAACAAATTTAATCTGATAATTTTTACTCAATTTAAAGTCGATTTTTGTTAATTTATTCTAGTATTTTTGCGTCATGTTGATTAAACAAAATTAAAATAGGGTAATCGATGCAAATGAGTTTCTTTAAACAGAAAACATTTGTTGATTTGTTCAATTAATACCTAAAACCTATTTAAATCAGATAACAACGTTTTGCAGTGTGTGGGTTCTATTGATGGCTGTTCTAAAATATACCGTGCTCATTTGTGCAAATGAACTGATAATACATTTGCATTTTGTATGTTGATTGTTTTCATTAATCTGATTAGGTTTTGAATCGCCCAGGAATAATTAATACATAAATTTGTTCTAATTTTAATGATTAATACTGTAATAAATTACTGGTAGTAATGACTGATGGCAAAAGTAAAAGAGCGTCCCTGACTTTATAATTTTTTCTATTTATTAAGACAGCGGCGCACAACCCATCCCGTTATTTGCGGAAAAAGAAGGTGCTCATTGTCCGACCTTGCCTCGAAGATCAGAGTACCACTTTCCTTTCTTCACTTTAAGAAAAATACGTTTTTTCGACCGTTTTTTTTATCGTTTTTTTTTCTTATTTTGGTGCACGTAAATAAATAAACAAATTGCAGAGAACCGCTTTAACGTGGATAATTAGAGTGGTTATTTTGGCAAGATGAGATAATCGACATGTCAATCATGAGGAACAATGTAATTAGCTTTTGGATCGACGATCGTTATACATTTCGCCTCAATTTGATGCAATTTTATTTATTTTTCATGACAATTTATAATAAAGATTTTTCACTAAATTAGTCTTGCGTGCACGAAATTCAGAAATTTAAATTTTTAATAGGTAAAGTAAATAAGCGATGGGGATTGGGCTTCCCTACAGTTCTCACAATTTTCTTTCATTTTTACATAAACATCACCACATAACACCACTTCTTTTAATTTCCCATTTAAATCAATAAACAATAAAATCCAATTAATAAACTTACTCCACCTGCTTTTGCTTTAAAACCAAAAAAAAAATTATGAAAAATTAATATTTCAAAAATTATCAAACCGAATAAGGTCTTCTTAAAATTTCTGTAATGAGAGTTATTTTAAAAATTTTGTATCACATAAAAAATGTGGCGATTTGGTAGCCACAAATGTAATTTTTTTTTTTTTAAATGCGTTCAGAAAAAAACTTACAGCAATTTTTATAACACTAATTTTTTTTACTTAACACTAAAAAAATAATATTTCAAAAATTATAAAACCGATCAAAGTACACAAAATCTTAAAATTTAAAGGAGATTTCTTTTTATGAGAATTATTTAAAATAATCCAGTATTTTGTTTACATGCTCATTCTGATTTCTGCCAGGGTAAAAACAAAAGCTTTACCCAAAAATTGTACAAAAATCAAAAAGAGTTTAACCTCTAAAAAGAAAGCATTATTCATATAGATTAATTGGAGAAAGAGAGGAAAGACAAAAATTAAACTGAACAAAAACACTAAACTAATTTTTGTATTTTAGTCACCTTTTTGTGGCCTTAGTATAAAAAAAATATTTTGCTAAAATTTTGTACAATCGTGTGTTGTACTATTATTTATAACTGGTACAATTTTTGACAGAAAAATCCAAGAAAAACTTGAGAAAATTGTCGATTTCTTGAATTATTCTGTATTTTATTCACCTTTTTGAGACTTAATAACTTTTTTATTTTTATAAAAATTTTTACAAAATTTTGTACAATTATGTATGGTACTATCATATATAATTGGTACAATTTTTACGGGAAAATTCCAGGAAAAACTTGAGAAAATCGTCGATTTCTTGATTTATTTTGGGACTTTTGTTAGAAAAAACTAAATAACTTTTTTATTTTTATAAACATTTTTACAAAAATTTGTACATTTATGCGTATGGTACTATCATTTATCATTGTAACAATTTTTGCCGGAAATATCTAGGAAAAACTTGAGAAAATAGTCGATTTATTGAATTATTTTGAATTTTATTCACCTTTTTGAGACTTTAGTTAGAAAAAACTTAATAACTTTTTTATTTTTATAAAAATTTTTACAAAAATTTGTACAATTATGCATATGGTACTATCATTTATCATTGTTACAATTTTTGCCGGAAAATTCCAACAAAAACTTGAGAAAATCGTCAATTTCTTGAGTTATTTTGTATTTTATTCACCTTTTTTTGGGACTTTAGTTGGAAAAAACTTAATAACTTTTTTATTTTTAAGAACATTATTTCAAAGTTTTGTACAATCATGTATGGTACTATCATTTATCAGTGTTACTATTTTTGCCGGAAAATTCCAAGACAAACTTGAGAAAATCGTCGATTTCTTGAATTATTTGTATTTTATATTCGCCTTTTTTGGGACTTTAGTTGGAAAAAACTTAATAACTTTTTTATTTTTATAAACATTTTTACAAAATTTTGTACAATCGTGTATGGTACTATGATTTATCATTGGTACAATTTTTGCTTGAAAATTTCAAGAAAAACTTGAGAAAATCGTCAATTTGGGGTGCTCTTAGTTTTTAAATCGGGTATATCAAATACACGGCCCGGCACCGGAACACTTTTCTAAGCGCGTAACAACTTCCGGAATAAAAAAAAACAATAAAGAAACTATACATCGTCGCCAACAACTCCAGAAGAACTAAACTACATATCAGGTTACAATTTTCGTCGGAAAATTTCAAGAAAAATTTGAGAAAATCGTCGATTTCTTGAAATATTTTGTATTTTAATTTCCTTTTTTTGGCACTTTAGTTGGAAAAAATGGAATAACTTTTTTATTTTTATAAACATTTTTACAAAATTTCGTACAATCGTGTATAGTACTATTATTTATCAGTGTTACAATTTTCGGCGGAAAATTCCAAGAAAAACTTGAGAAAATCGTCGATTTCTTGAATTCTTTTGTATTTTAATCTCCTTTTTTTTGGACTTTAATTGGAAAAAACTTAATAACTTTTTTAATTTTATAAACATTTTTAAAAAATTTTGTACAATCGTGTATGGTACTATGATTTATCAGTGGTACAATTTTTGCTGTAAAATTTCAAGAAAAACTTGAGAAAATCGTCGATTTCCTGAATTATTTTGTATTTTATAATCACCTTTTTGGGACTTTAGTTGGAAAAAACTGAATAACTTTTTTTGTTTTATAAACAATTTTACAAAATTTTGTGAAAACGTGTATGGTACTAGTATTTATCATTGATTAAATTTTTGCCGGAAAATTTCAAGAAAAACTTGAGAAAATCCTCGATTTCTTGAATTATTTTGTATTTTTATTCACCTTTTTTGGGACTTTAGTTGGAAAAAACTTAATAACTTTTTTATTATATATAAAGAAAATTTTACAAAATTTTGTACAATTATGTATGGTACTATTATATATCATTGGTACAATTTTTGCCGGAAAATTCCAGGAAAAACTTGAGAAAATCGTTAATTTCTTGAATTAGTTTGTATTTTATTCAACTTTTTTGTGACTTTAGTTGGAAAAAACTTAATAACTTTTTTATTTTTATAAACAATTTTACAAAATTTTGTACAATCGTGTATGGTACTATGATTTATCATTGGTACAATTTTTGCTGGAAAATTTCACGAAAAACTTGAGAAAATCGTCAATTTGGGGTGCTCTTATTTTTTAAATCGGGTATATTAAATACACGGCCCGGCACCGGAACACTTTTCTATTTAAGCGCGTAACAACTTCCGGAATAAAAAAAAACAATAAAGAAACTATACATCGTCGCCAACTCCAGAAGAACTAAACTAAGTAACAAATCGTGTATGGTACTATCATTTATCAGTGTTACAATTTTCGTTGGAAAATTTCAAGAAAAATTTGAGAAAATCGTCGATTTCTTGAATTATTTTGAATTTTATTCACCTTTTTGGGACTTTTGTTAGAAAAAACTTAATAACTTTTTTATTTTTATAAAAAATTTTACAAAATTTCGTACAATTATGTATGGTACTATCATATATCATTGGTACAATGTTTGCCAGAAAATTCCAGGAAAAACTTGAGAAAATCGTCGATTTCTTGAATTATTTTGGGACTTTTGTTAGAAAAAACTTAATAACTTTTTTATTTTTATAAAAATTTTTACTAAAATTTGTACAATTATGCGTATGGTACTATTATTTATCATTGGTACAATTTTCGCCGGAAAATTGCAAGAAAAACTTCAGAAAATTTTCAATTTCTTGAATTATTTTGTATTATATTCACCTTTTTTAGGACTTTAGTAGGAAAAAACTTAATAACTTTTTTATTTTTAAGAAAATTTTTACAAAATTTTGTACAATCATGTATGGTACTATCATTTATTAGTGTTAGAATTTTCGCCGGAAAATTCCAAGACAAACTTGAGAAAATCGACGATTTCTTGAATTATTTTGAATTTTATTCACATTTTTTGGGACTTTAGTTGGAAAAAACCTAATAACTTTTTTAATTTTATAAACATTTTTACAAAATTTTGTACAATCGTGTATGGTACAATGATTTATCATTGGTACAATTTTTGCTGGAAAATTTCAAGAAAAACTTGAGAAAATCGTCAATTTGGAGTGTTTTTATTTTTGAAATCGGGTATATCAAGTACACGGCCCGGCACCGGAACACTTTTCTATTGAAGCGCGTAACAACTTCCCGAATAAAAAAAAACAATAAAGAAACTATACATCGTCGCCAACTCCAGAAGAACTAAACTAAGTAACAAATCGTGTATGGTACTATCATTTATCAGTGTTACAATTTTCGTCGGAAAATTTCAAGAAAAACTTTAGAAAATCGTCGATTTCTTGAATTTTTTTTTGTATTTTATTCACCTTTTTTGGGACTTAAGTTGGAAAAATTGAATAACTATTTTATTTTTATAAAAATTTTTACAATATTTTGTACAATCGTGTATGGTACTATCATTTGACTATTGGTACACTTTTCGCCGGAAAATTCCAAGTAAAACTTGAGAGAATCATCGATTTCTTGAATTATTTTTAATTTTATTCACATTTTTTAGGACTTTAGTTGGAAAAAACTTAATAACTTTTTTATTTTGATAAACATTTTTACAAAATTTTGTACAATCGTGTATGGTACTATCACCTATCACTGTTACAATTTTCGGCGGAAAATTCTAAGGAAAACTTGAGAAAATCGCCGATTTCTTGAATTAAAACTAACTTATACAAAAATATAGATAATTTAATTCTGAATACAAATGTATCTTTCATCACTTTGTTTGATCATTAAGATTTAATTAGTAATCAAACCAGTTTCATGAAATTAAAAAAAAATCATAAACGAAAAAACAAAACGCCTAGTACCACATTAATTTACATTTTGAGCAGTGAAACTTTTTCTGGTACCTTTTCATACAATTTTTGAGTGATTTTTTCCTGATTCTCAGATAAATCATTATGAACCATCAAAGTCAGTTATACCAACGTAATTCTAGTGAATGCAGCTTTTAAATGACGTACTTTGTTTTGTTGTAGTTTAAGTAGAAAGAAGTTTATTGCTGGAAGTTTAATAGCCGGTAAATTAAAGTTTTACCTAGAGGAGAAATTTTAAAATATTAAAAAACAATAAGTAATATAAATTGCAAAGTTATGCAATTTTGATTAGATTATACATCATTTCACTACCAAACATAAAGAAGGCGTGTCGGACTTTAATGTATTTATTAGAATTTCTAATTCATCCATCACGATTCAAGCAACTCTCGTAATTCATTTTTTTAATAAATTTCATTCTTGCACGTTTGTTTCTTAAATTAAAAATGGCTACAAATAAACAACATTTACATTAAAGCCTTAATTAAGTATTCAAGCCATAATTAAAATATAAGTTTGAATGCACGTCATTTGAAAATCGATTCGAATGGATCTTTATGATTTCAAGACTTGCATGAACAATATAAATAACAGAAGTGCATTTATAATTATTTTGCAAGAACTAAAAACGTGTTGCATTCAGCGTCAAATTAATTTATAATATTATTTGATACTTAAATCGTGAGAATCCTTAGAAAATCTATCATATTTCACCTTTTTATTAACGACTTTCCTTCAATTGTATTCGTACATACATAAATCAAAAATCCCATAAAACTAAAAGTAATTTTGATTTAATTATTTTCATATTTATAAACTTGTAAAAATGGTTTTGAAATCATCGCTCTTGTCTGTCGAGAATAATTGCGGTTTTTGCACGCTTTTCTCCGGCACGTATTTCACGTCCGGATCCATTACGGCCCGATTAAAATTTAAATTAATTAAAAAAAGGCAGGGACCCAAAAATGTTCAACATGCGATGTCAAGAGAAGAGAGATGTTTCGTCTTGCTACAGATAAAATTTAATTACGCCTTTAAGTGAGAGTTGTTACTTCTTCAAGACATCACCGACTAATTATAGTGTAATTATTTTTCCAAAAATTGTCCATTTTAATTAGTATGAATAATTTAAAAAAAATAGTGCAAAAATGTATGTTGAATATAATTCTCTAATTACATCTCCATTTGAGGCTATAAAACAGAAATTTCCTTACAAGGTAATTTTTGATAAATTTTTTGTAAATTTCTTCACATGACTCCACGAGGTTGTTTGCAGTATGCAGTTCCTTACATCATATCAACACTTGGAAAATGTTAATTAGGTTTCGCTATCTGAAAATGTTAAAGCCATTCATTTCTAGGAGTTCGTGCACTTATAATCGCACATTTTTATTATTAAGAGATGCAGGAGGATGGTCGCTATTACCACTATTACCACTATTACGATTGAGGCCAAATACTTCAAATAATTGCTTTGAATTTCGCAATGAGTTTTTCCGATTTCCACTCCAATTTCTGATTTATTTGAATGTGTAATCGACGAGAGCCAGCGGCCACGCCTACTCCTTGTGTCGGCGCAGGTTGATTTAAAGCGAAATTGCAAAAGGCGATTTAATTAAGCCGAGCTTAATTATTTAGCTGCTTATTATGCCGTTCTTACTTTGCTCTTGGTAATCACTAACCCACACGTTGCGTACGTTACAAGAAAATGTGGACGCTAGAGGAACAAGCTCGTTATTTATTCGACTCATATTTTAATTATTTCACTGTTAACTGCTCAATTAAATAATTTATTACATTGCATTTTCCTTACTCTTGATTTAAACACATTTTTCTCTTTTCTTTGTCCTGATTTACATATCTCTCAGTTCCTTTGTTACACCTTACTAGTAACTAGTTGAAGAATTACGAGCCACCTTCCACCTTCCTTTCTTATTCTAAATATATGCGAAGAAATTCTACAGGCGATTCCTTGACCAATTCTAAGACAAAAGTAAAGAATAAAAATTTTCTCAAAACTGCTCTATTTTTTAGTTATGGGGTGACAAACTTTCTACATTTTTTTAATTTTTTGAGTATAACTTCTTTATTTTTTAAGATAATTTGATAAAATTTGAAACACACTCTTGTTATTATAGTCGTAACAAGATAAAAATATCAAATATCGAAATAAAATACAGGTGGATGTATTTTGGGGGTATAGACCCCATTTTTTATGCCATAACTTTTTTGTGTTACCCCACTTAACATTTTAAATGAGATATTCTAATTCCTTGCTTTTTTCTGAAAATTTTTGATCTTTTTAATTTTTTCACAGCTGGTACGGTTTAGAAGTTATTTAAAAACATGTACGAAATTGCATGCCAATTTTGCATTAAACAGGGATGGCTTTTTTTTTAAATAAATACCAGAGACTTCCTAGAAGACTATTTGACCAATTTTAAGATGAAAACAGAGAATAAATATTTTCTCTAAAATCTAGTCTCTGGTATTTATTTTAAAAAAAGCCACCCCTGTTTAGCTTTTTTATTATCCCACCATTTTTCCTAGTAAGTATCATACAAAACACAACAAAAATCATGACTGCTCAATGATAACAAACAAAGCAACTTTAGTTTTATGCGACAGTTGCTTGATTTGTAACGATTGCAGTTACATAAAATATGGTGATTCTATTTTTACGGCCGCCATAGGAGTGATTAAATTAAATTTGCAAGGTGCTGGTAAATGAAAAGCATCACTTAAATAATTCCATAGGTAATGATGGTATAATAGGCCGATGATTTAAGGTGTGTGAGTTTCCTATGTATCCATGCTTTTACGATTTAAGAGTGTGAGTTAAGAGGCAAAATAATCCCGACTTGCGCAATTATGGCGTCCATTTTGTCACGAATTCATGATCGCATAATTTATACTGCGACATTCCCTACACTCATAATTTCTGGATTCAATTTCCTGTCGGTTTTTTATTATTTATTACTTGCTTAAACACAAACAATAATTTATTACGCACTTCTGAATGTATGTAGAGGTAACCAAGTGAAAATTAAGCTGATTGAAGGGCCCAAAATTTCACATTCCTCATAATACATTTCGCTTAGCTATAAATACATGTGTGTCTTTATAGACGTGTTGGGTTTAGGTTCATTTAAGTCAAGTAGAATAACTATTAGTTAAAATGATTGAAACATAAATCATCGACATTTAAATATGCAAGTTGGAAATCCACTTAAAGCTTCAAGCTTTACACTCACAATACATCAAAGCTACATAAAAGCAATATTAGATTTAATAAGAAATTTGATACAGTGTAATTATTTACACACATGCACATGCTTATTACTTTGCATCTGAATGTCTTATATTAATGGCAGCTTACATTTCAAGAAATATCGTCATTGAGTGCATCTTTAATTACACCTGCAAATAATAACTAAATTTCAGCGCAGCTTTTTAAATTTTGTTTAAAAAGTACAAGTTATAATTATCTTATTTACTGCTTGAGATGGTTTCATCTTCAAAATTGCATAATTTGCGTTCTTGGTTTAATAATTGTTTCGCAGAAATAAACGCGATCGTGCGAAACAAATTGTAATAAGTAACTAAAGTATATTGTTTCTTTAATTATTTAGATTATAAATAACTATGGGTGTGAACACCTTTTTTATATATTTATTTTTAAATTCGAATAAGCTTTTATGACAATTTAAGTTTAAAATAGTAATTAATTTTAATTTTGAAATATTCAATAATTAATCCCTTTGTGTTCGACCTTACAGATTAAAAATGATGATTTGCTTAAATATCTAACTATTCTTTTTTTATCACATTCTTTTATTCCTCTTTTTACCTTCAAATATGAAACCCAAGGTAACCAAATTTAGTTTAATTAAAAGTAAAAATAATTAATTAAGAACCCACTTTTTGAATAAAAATTTTAAGCGAAAACTTAATTGGTCGAAAATATTTTCCACATAAAAGAAATTTTAATTTTTAAAATGTTGGCAAATATAAACAAAAATATCAAAACCGCATAAATGTTCCAGCTGTTTTGAAAATACGCGCTCATCCAAAAAGTTTATGTTTTTGGTTAATTTTGTGTTAATAATAATAATAATAGACCTTTATTGGCATTTATAGTTTACAAAAATTACATAAAAAATATAGTAAAATAAGAAAAAAAAATCCCAGGTACAATAAACAGAAACTATTTTCTTATCAAGGACAATATTTCCCTCGTATCTTCTTTGCCTCTACCATCCTCTGCTAACAAATTCCACCATCTCTGCATTCTGATATGGCTTTGCGGTGAGATTCCTCTGCAATAGTGCTTTACACTATCTTCTTCCCTCATACATATTCTGCATTTTTTCGCTGTCTCCTCTAGCCAGAAATTATTACTGTTTTCTTCATTGCCACATCTAAATCGAGCTATTATTCTAATTGTTTCCTCATCATACTCTTTCTTTATGTACTCAGGGTATCTGTTGACCACCATTATTTCTCGATATTTCGCATTGTATCTTAAGTTACCGATTCTATTGAATCTCACCTGTTTGTCAACTTCTATTAACCTCTCTATTACTAGGTTTTCTTTACTAGTTATCTTTGTATCTCGACATTTGACTGTCCTGTTTTTTCAAATACATTCTGGCGTACCTTGATCCATCTATTTGCGCTTCCTCTCTCTGTCTCCTTGTCTATTTCCCTTATTATTTTATTTACTATTCCTATGTTGTTTTGTCTTATTTTCTCCTCTTACTTAATTGCTCATCTTGTTCCTTCAATTCATATTCTATCTCTGTTTAATTCTTGTCTGACGATATAATCCGGAATGTTCTTGTTTAGTCCTACTGTCCATTTTAAAAATTTGTTTTGTACTTTTTCGATCTCTTCCATTTCGATCCACCCCCTTACTTCACTTCCGTATAATAAAACGCGATAGAGCTACATTACTTTTTAATCTTCTTTTTCCCAGACTCCAAACTTTACCCATCATCATTTTTGCTTTATTTTTAACTCTGTTTGTATGTATATTCCTGGCGTTGTTCCTTTGTAGTGTTACACCAAGGTATCTAAATTCCTTTACTTTTTCAATTTCCTTTCCCTGCCAATAATATTTTTCCCCCTTCTTTTTTGTACTACCTTTAGCAAACACCATAATTTTTGTTTTTTCAGAATCATATCCTTTTTTCTTAGATAATTCTCTAAACCCTTTAACATGCTGCTTAATTCCCTTCCATCTTTTGCTATTATGACTATGTCATCCGCATATGATATCAAGCATATTTTCTGCGTCCCTATCTTAACTCCTCCTACCGGGGATTTTTTAAGCATATCTTCCAGGTCTGACAGGTAACAATAAAATAATGTTGGGCTTAGGGGGCAGCCTTGCCTTACACCTCTGTCTGTTATAAAGTCCTCAGATTCCTCATTATTTATTTCTACTCTACTTATGGTTCTTTTGTATATGTCTGATTCTTGTTATCTTTTCCTGGCTTATTCCTCTAACTTCCATTGTTTTGAACATTTTATCTCTATCAACCTTGTCGAAAGCTGACTTCAGGTCTACAAAACATGTATATATCTTCCCACCTTTATTTGATATTTCCTTTTCTATGATATAGTTTAGATTATAGAGGGCGTCCACTGTTCCCCTGTTTTTTCTAAAACCAAATTGTGTGTCATCCAAAATATTTTTACTTTCCATTTCCTCTGCTACCCTTTTTTCTAATAGCATTGCGTATATCTTATACAAGGTGTTTATAATTGTTATGCCCCTATAATTTTCTATCTTTCTTCTATCACCTTTTTTAAAGATTGGACATATAATCCCTCTTCTCCAATTTTCTGGTATGCTTCTCCCACTCCATATGTTATTGTAAAGTTTCGTTATCATTCTGATTAGCTCCTCTGGTGCATATTTAATTGCTTCGTGCTGAATCCGGTCTTGTCCTGGAGTTTTTCCTAGTTTTAATTTTCGTATTATACCTCTGATTTCTTCTTCCTCTATTTGGGATTCTTCCTCATTACTTTTTAGCTCAACTTTTTCTGCACCTTTTTCTTCTTCCCTATTGTGGTCTTTTCTACCCTCTAGCTGTTCCATAAAGAAGTCTTTCCATTTTTTTACGTCCTCGATGTAATGTATGTTATCTTTTTCTTGTAAATTTCCTACCCATTTCCACATTCTTTATTTCATGAATTTTCTTAATTTCTTCACAATCTCTCCTCCTTTCTTTATACTTGCACAGTTCTTTGAATTTTTTCTTTTTTTCTCTGTAGTTATCAAAATTACTCATTGCTCTGCATTTTTTCATTTCTCGTCTTAACGTCTGTTTGGCTATTTTGCATTCTTCATCCCACCATTCTTTTATCTTTCTCCTATTTCTGTTTATTTTCACTTCTCTCTTGACAACTGCATTTCTTATTACCTCCTCTAGACTTTCAAAAGATTCATTATTTTCTCTCTTCTGTAACTCCTCTCTCACCTTTTCTCCAAACGTTTCAATGCTCTCTTCTTTCCATTGTTTGATTTCCGTTTTTTCTACACTTGTATTCTCCCAGTTTAATACTAGCTCCAAAGGCAGGTGATCAGATTCTGTTCTCTCTTGTACTTTTAGTTTCATCACCCCCTCCATGACTTTCTGGTTACACATAATATAATCTATTACGGAAGTTCCTTGTGTTCCTATAAAAGTGAATTCACCCTCCTCGTCTCCATTTATACTTCCGTTTAGAATATTTAAACCTAGTTCATTTGAGTATCCAACGAGCAATTCCCCTTCCTTATCGATTTTTTTGTCTCTTGATTTTCTCTTAATTGTTTCTTTTATATTTTCCGTTAAGCTCTCAAATGTGTCTACTTCCCCTATCCTGGAGTTAAAGTCTCCTCCAATGACTATTTTTTGGCCCAGCTCTTCTTGTTCCATTATAAAGCTTACTTCTTCACACACTTCTCTGGACCCTCTTCTATTGTATACTGTAAGAATTTCTTCTTTATTTATTTCAATTTTGACTCCTTGAATACCGTCAGTTTTAGTCATCATTTCTTTTCGTATTAGATTCTTTTTAATTCCTGTAATTATCCCTCCTAGCGATCTTCCTTTACGATGTTCTCTTTTGTGTTTTTGACCGTGATTTCGTAGAATTTGGTTGAGTTGATCATGATTTGCTCATGGATGCTGTTGACTATTGTGTTCTCATCAAGTTTTGCTATTGATGTTCCCTTGTCTACTTTTTTGATTATGCTGAGTGCTGTTTTGTTTCCTCTGAAGTTTGTGATAAGCTTACCTTACCCCATATAGGATTTGTGTATAGTAATATAGGAGATAGCAAAGAGCAAAAACGTTCCCACCCTTGTACAAAATATTTGCGTTTCCAATTGCGCTCGTACAACAAGAGTAAAGGCGGTGTGTCCAATTATTTTATACCATAGCTTTTAAATTATCTATTATACTGTGTGGTGAATGAAGTGCAAACAAAAAGGCAAAATTAGCATCGTGCATTACATTTATAATAAATAACGATTTTAATTAAACGCTGTTTATAATAAACTTATTATTTATGCACTTTAAAAGAAACTGAGGATAAAATATGTGCCACGTTATTAATAAATTGACAGGAATTATAAGCGGTGCACGACAAGAGTCTTCGTAATTGCTTGCATGATTTATGTCCTTTTGGCCAGGGGAAAAAGGCGAAACAAAGGTTTTTCTCATTACGCTCATCGCACGGTTGAAAAGCGGACACACGGACACTTTTCAGATAACTTAATTTATCTCCTTTGCATTTGACTTTCTCTCCTCGCTCCAACGATCCCGCATAAATCACAAAATCCATTTTTTTAACATTTTATCCATAAAAAATAGATACCTGTTGCCTGTTATAAAACCGTAGGAGATCATTACTGAATAAAATCACTCGACTATTCAAATAATCAATTTAAATTGCATTACACAACTAATTCAACAGGTATTACAACTCAAAATAGCCAACTTTTGCAATTACATTTTTTGATATCAACAGTCTACTCCACGACAATCACAAAGACTCGAGTGGTTAACTGTGCACATGTTTGTACGTCCTTATTCATTTTTTGAGAAAATTAGGTATTCAAACTAAGCGATCTTCCCTCTTGCGGACAAGTGGTGAAGTAATGGTGCTATATGACGATATATCGCTCCAACAACTGACAAGCGGTTGCCTATTTTTCTTTCTATTATTTGAATCGTCAACAGAAGCTTTTATATTTAAGTTTTTTAAATTGACTAAAAAATCATACACCTATTACATTATAAAACAATTTTAATTGCCTACATCTACGTGATGGGTTTTCCTGTATAAAAATGATTGTCGGCTCCTTTTTGCAATTAAAGATCAAAGAATTGGCGGTTGATTGGCATGCAGGTGAAAAATTTGCTCAAGAACAGTAAGCAGCGATAAGCGAGCAAAAGAATTGTTGTGCATTTTAATCTTAAAGGTAAAACGTGTTTAAACAATTAAATCTTTTAGTTATTTATGTGAATCTATTACACACACAAATTTATTAACGCACGCTCGTTGCTAATTAATTTATTTAAATAAAATACATTATTTATTTCACTCAATGCTTTTCGTTACTTGTTTCCTGCTTCAATTTTGCGATCTTATCAATATTTTAAAGCAATAATGAATATTAATTAATTATTGCAAACAATTATTTTAATTATAACCGGGGATTAATCTTAACGATTCCTCGATTTAATTGGTGATCAATAACTAAAATTATTTGATAAATATTTAAAATAATTAGAAGAGGCTGGATGCAACGTTTATAAATTTTATTAATAACCAAAAATAAACACTAATGAAACTAAAGCGTTAATTGATATACAAATAAAACAACTATTGCAAGAAATATTTTACTTCATTCAGTTTGTCTGAGAAAATGATGTTTTAAATAGCAAACAAATTAGACACCTTTTTTTCTTATTGCTCAAGATGTATATGACATTTTTTCTACAAAACCATTTCATTGACACAAACGTTCCATCGAAAAATCTTTTCTTTTACAATCACGTTTTTTCGACACTTTTACATTGACAGACCATTTCATCGACAATACCATTTCTTCGACAATGTTGTATCATTGACAAGACCATTCATCGACATAGTTTTTCCACAACATCATCTTTTCATCGACAAATCTTTTCATCGGCAATACCACTTCTTCGATAATTTTGTATCATCGATATTACTATTTCATCGATAAGGACGATTCATCGACATTACCTTTACATCGGTAGACCATTTCTTCGACAATGTCCCATCATCGACAATATTTCCTTAAAAAACTGCTTTATCGACAAAGATATGTTTCCTTGACTTATATTCCGACAAGACTATTTATAAGAAAATTCAATAATACACTTAGGCGACATTGGACACAGATAAATAATATTATCCTATTATTTACCTGAGTCACATGTATAGAATTATCATCTTTAATTTGAAAATTGAGAATGGTATGTCAATGAATCACTTCTTAGTTAGTGAAGCGGTCATGTAATGCTAGAAAGGTAGTGCCTATTACACTTTAGTTGATGTAAATACTGCCGATGAACGATATTGTAGAAGAAATGGCATTGTCGATGACATGGTTTGTTGATAAATAGGCAATGTTGATGTAACATCTTTGTCGATGGAAAGGTAGCAGGAAGATGAATTTCGACGAAATGTTTGTGTCTATGAAAGTCCCTGTCGATATAAATGTAAGTTGATGAAAATGTAGTGTCGATGAAACAGATGTCGAAGAAAAAAGTAATGTCGATGAAAAAGAAATTTCGATGAAAAGGAATTTCAATGGAATTGCATTTGTTGCCATTTCTTCGACAATGTCGTACCATCGACTTTTGTTTCATCAACAAAAACATGTCGTTTCATCAACTTATACATAATAGCTAACTTCGACGAAATGTCTATGTCTATGAAACGTGCTTGTCGATAACAATGAGTCTTGATAAAAAGATTGTGTGGATTAAACAGTTGTCGAAGAAAAAGTTTGTCTGTGTAGATGAAAAAGAAGTGCCGATGAAAGAGAAAATGTCAATGATATTAGTAGTGTCGAGGAAACAGTTGTCGAAGAAAAAGCTAAGGACAATGAAACGTTTGTGTCGTCGAAAAAAAAGTGTCGATGACAGGAAATGTCAATGATATTTAATTAGATGCTATTCTTCAACAATGTCGTAGCATCGACACAGACATTTTATCGGTATTGTCATTTCATCAACAAATCTTTTCATCAACAAGGACGATTCATCTCATTATCTTTATATCGACAGATCAGTATTTCAACGACAATGCCATTCCTTCGATAATGTCGTACCATCGACTTCTGTTTCATCAACAAAAACATGTTTCATCAACTTATACATAATAGCTAACTTCAACGAAATGTATGTGTCTTTGAAACGTCCTTGTCGATAAAAATTAGGGTCGATAAAACAGTTATCTGTGTAGATGAAAAAGAAGTACCGATGAACGAAAATGTCAATGCCTTCGATACCATTCCTCCGATACAGACGTTGCATCGACATTGCCATTTTATCAACAAATCTTTTCTTTGACAAGAACGATTCATCACATTTTCAAATTTAAAATTTTTTGTTTTTTTGAAAAAAAAATTTTTGAAGCCGGATTTGGATTCTACATTGAAATCTATGAAAACGGTGAATTTTAGTTTTTTTTCAGGTGAAAATTAACCGAGATATGAATTTTCCCAATTTTCCGGTAAAAAATCGACGTTTCTGCAGACGATCGGTAGAAAATTCATATCTCGCTTAATATCGGTCGCAGGAAATATTCCAAAAACACCCCAACTTAAGATTTGAACAAGGAATCCGAATCCGGTCTCACAAAAAATCAAAAAAAATTTCCGATTTTTTTTTAGATTTTCAAAGTCACAATTATTTGTTTTATTGAAAAAAAAATTTTTGAAGCCGGATTTTGATTCTACGTTGAAATCTAAGAAAACGGTAAATTTTAGTTTTTTCTTCAGGTGAAAATTAACAGAGATATGAATTTTCCCAATTTTCCGGTAAAAAATCGACGTTTCTGCAGACGTTCGGTAGAAAATTCATATCTCGCTTAATTTCGGTCGCAGGAAAAAATCCAAAAACACCCCAACTTAAGATTTGAACAAGGAATCCGAATCCGGTCTCAAAAAAATCTAAAAAAAATTTCCGATTATTTTTTAGATTTTCAAAGTCAAAATTTTTGATTTTTTGAAAAAAAAAATTTTGAAGCCGGATTTTGATTCTACGTTTAAATCTAAGAAAACAGTGAATTTTAGTTTTTTTTTCAGGTGAAAATTAACCGAGATATGAATTTTCCCAATTTTCCTGTGAAAAATCGACGTGTCTGTAGACGTTCGGTAGAAAATTCATATCTCGCTTAATTTCGGTCGCAGGAAAAAATCCAAAAACACCTCAACTTAAGATTTGAACAAGGAATCCGAATCCGGTCTCAAAAAAAATCAAAAAAAATTTGCGATTTTTTTTTTAGATTTTCAAAGTCACAATTATTTGTTTTTTTGAAAAAGAATTTTTGAAGCCGGATTTTGATTCTACGTTGAAATCTAAGAAAATGGTAAATTTTAGTTTTTTTTTCAGGTGAAAATTAACCGAGATATGAATTTTCCCAATTTTCCGGTGAAAAATCGACGTTTCTGCAGACGTTCGGTAGAAAATTCATATCTCGCTTAATTTCGGTCGCAGGAAATATTCCAAAAACACCCCAACTTAAGATTTGAACAAGGAATCCGAATCCGGTCTCACAAAAAATCAAAAAAAATTTCCGATTTTTTTTTAGATTTTCAAAGTCAAAATTTTTTGTTTTTTTGAAAAATAATTTTTGAAGCCGGATTTTGATTCTACGTTGAAATCTAAGAAAACGGTGAATTTTAGTTTTTTTTTTCAGGTGAAAATTAACCGAGATATGAATTTTCCCAATTTTCCGGTAAAAAATCGACGTTTCTGCAGACGTTCGGTAGAAAATTCATATCTCGCTTAATTTCGGTCGCAGGAAAAAATCCAAAAACACCCCAACTTAAGATTTGAACAAGGAATCCGAATCCGGTCTTAAAAAAAATCAATAAAAATTTTCCGATTTTTTTTTAGATTTTCAAAGTCACAATTATTTGTTTTATTGAAAAAAAAAATTATGAAGCCGGATTTGGATTCTACGTTAAAATCTAAGAAAACGGTGAATTTTAGTTTTTTTTTTGAGGTGAAAATTAACCGAGATATGAATTTTCCCAATTTTCCTGTGAAAAATCGACGTTTCTGCAGACGTTCGGTAGAAAACTCATATCTTGCTTAATTTTGGTCGCAGGAAAAAATCCAAAAGCACCCCAACTTAAGATTTGAACAAGGAATCCGAATCCGGTCTTAAAAAAAATAAATAAAAATTTTCCGATTTTTTTTTAGATTTTCAAAGTCACAATTATTTGTTTTATTAAAAAAAAAAATTTTTAAGCCGGATTTGGATTCTACGTTGAAATCTAAGAAAACGATAAATTTTATTTTTTTTTTCAGGTGAAAATTAACCGAGATATGAATTTTCCCAATTTTCCGGTAAAAAATCGACGTTTCTGCAGACGTTCGGTAGAAAATTCATATCTCGCTTAATATCGGTCGCAGGAAATAATCCAAAACACCCCAACTTAAGATTTGAACAAGGAATCCGAATCCGGTCTCAAAAAAAATCTAAAAAATTTTCCGATTTTTTTTTAGATTTTCAAAGTCAAAATTATTTGTTTTATTGAAAAAAAAAATTATGAAGCCGGATTTGGATTCTACGTTAAAATCTAAGAAAACGGTGAATTTTAGTTTTTTTTTTGAGGTGAAAATTAACCGAGATATGAATTTTCCCAATTTTCCTGTGAAAAATCGACGTTTCTGCAGACGTTCGGTAGAAAATTCATATCTCGCTTAATTTCGGTCGCAGGAAAAAATCAAAAACATCACAACTTAAGATTTTAACCAGGAATCAGAATCCGGTTTAAAAAAAATCAAAAAAAAATTCCGGTTTTTTTTTTTAGATTTTCAAAGTCAAAATTTTTTGTTTTTTTGAAATAAAATTTTTGAAGCCGGATTTGGATTCTACGTTGAAATCTAAGAAATTATTACATCGACAGATCAGCATTTCATCGACAATGCAATTTCTTCGACAATGTAGTACCATCGACTACAGTTTCATCGAGAAAGACTTGTTTCATCAACCTATCATACTAAACTTCGACGAAATGTCTGTGTCTATGAAACGTTGTTGCTTATAAAAATGAGTGTTGATGAAAATGTAGTGTCGATGAAACAGTTGTCGAAGAAAAAATCAATGACGATGATACGTCTATGAATAAAAAGTGTTGATGAAAGGAAATGTCAATGATATTGCATTCGATGCCGTTTCTTCGAAAATGTCATAACATCGACAGTCTTTAAATTAACTACTGTTTCATCAACAAAGACATGTTTCGTTAACTTATACATAATAGCTAGGTTCTACTAAATGTACGTGTCTATGAAACGTCCTTGTGGATAAAAACAGTTAGGGATGAAACAGTTGTCTGTGTAGATGAAAAATAAGTGCCGATGAAAGAAAATGTCAATGATATTGCATTCGATACCATTCCTTCAATACAGACGTTTCATCGATATTGCCATTTTATCAACAAATCTTTTCTTCGACAAGAACGATTCATCGCATTAGCTTTACATCCACAGATCAGCATTTCATAGACAATACCATTCCTTCGACAATGTCATAGCATCGACTACAGTTTCATCGACAAAGGCATGTTTCATCAACCTATACATAATAGTTAACTTCGACGAAATGTCTGTGTATATGAAACGTCCTTGGCGATAAAAATGAGTGTTGATGAAAAGGTAGTGTCGATGAAACAGTTGTCGATGAAAATGCTAATGACGATGAAACATTTGTGTTGACGAAAAAAGTGTCCATGAAAGGAAATGTCAATGATATTGCATTCGATGCTATTCTTCGACAATGTCGTATCATCGATTTCGTCAATAAATCTTTTAGTGGACAAGGACGTTTCATCGACATTACCTTTACATCGACATACCACTTCATCGACAATGCCAGTCTTTACATCGACTACTGTTTCATCGACAAAGACATGTTTCATCGATTTGTAAATCCCTTTCATCGACGCAACTTTTTCATCGACACATATGTTTCATCGACATTGCCTTTTTCTTCGACAGATGTAAATGTTAAATCGTCACTACGTTTTCTTGACATATCCAGAAGGATGTTTCATCAACACTGCATAAAATAGCCCAGGAACGATTATTTTTTTTTTGGAGATAAATTAGAAAAATGTTGAAATTCCTTCCATAATTTAAAAATAAAATATTGTAAAATTTTTATTTAGATATGTATTTTATTTTTTAGAAGTAGTTGATATGTTTTTACTTCTTATTATTTAAGTGTTAATGTTGCTTGTTTATTTGTAGGATTACATTTTATTCAAGTGTAAATGACTTTTGTGAACGTCGGACGTGACACGCAATTCTTGTTTATTTATAAGTATTCTGTCAATGCGGTTTCAACGGCAAACCACGTGTCTATCCGCTCTATTTTCATATCATATACCGCATTCAACCATTATAGCTTTAATTATTCCATTAATATTAAATTTGATTGACAACTACCGATACGAAATTACATCCTCAATTAATTCTACTCGATTTTCACCTGTTCACGCAAAATAAATGAAAGATAATCAATTACAACAAAATTAATAAGGACACTAAAAAAATAGTTTTGGAAAATAGTTCTCGCCTTCCTCCAGTTTGTTACAAAATTGATATCAAAATGTAGTATCTATATGTAATCGAAATTCCCAATGAATATACATGTCGTTTCGGAATTTACGTAGAGATCGTTGCATAAATTCAGGGACGTACTGTATACTACTCTTATTAAATTTTGTAAAAATGATGTTTTTAGTACGATTTTATATGCAGTAATGAAATCAAAATGTTTTGAATAGTCCAGAAGTTTTTATAAATTTTGATGTAGTGAATTATAGGCAAACCTTTTAGAATCGCATTAATTTTAATTCAAATAACAACATTCAACTCGTCATTACTTCTTATTTGCTTAAATAAATGTGTGCCTTGAGGGTAAGTGCATTAAAATCGCATTTATTTCTCTGTTGAATAGTGTACAATTTGGAATGTTACAGATTTAATTGTTAGTGGTAAAATTTGTTGTTCGTGTTTAACGCCTTTCAAATTATCGCGCTTGTTGAAATTTTGAAACGTAAGTAATTGTAAAACGTGCTGTATGGACAGTCGGCAAAAATGCGCTTTTTTGAAAAGGTAGTAATAACAGTGGTACAAGAAAATTACTGTAATTTAAACAAGTTTTGTTTAAAATTGCAAGCTGAAGAAAACCGCAACGTGTGATGGCGTAACATGACGAATCTTACGAAATTTTATAATACCTTCACAACAAGTACATACAAAATAAATATTCCAAAATTATCAAAAAACCACAAGTTCCAATGTGATTACAATAAGTGGAGTTCCCTGTATATTTTCGTAATTAAGTAATTTAAGAGAAGCATGGAATTTTTGTAAAAAAAACACCTCAATTTTAAATTTTTCTTGAAAACTACTGAAACTACAGAAAAAATTAAGAGTTGAAAATTTCAGCATTTTCCTATTTTCTTTAGATAAATTTGAAAATCCTACGGGACCTTCGGTGTTATACGTTTTTTTGGAAATAATTTAGAACCAAATATTTTTGAAATTATCTCCTAAAATTGAAATTTTTTATTAAAGAAACAACGATAATTCACCGGCGAGATGTTAGCAATAAGTTTACCAGCAGTAAGTATTTTACATGTAATTCTCCATAAGAGGTTTTTTCTAAATAACTTCCTTCCTTATCAATTCACAAAAAAAATAAATACACCAAATTAAAGCACAATTAAATCCCTACAGAGTGGTCGTATCCACTTTGCTTGTCCGTCCCGATTAAGTGTTTTATAGCACCCCAATCAAACCTCTACCACATATTTTCAAATTTTTAAATATTAACCTAAAAAGACAAGTGATATGTCTATGGATAGCATTTTTCATGTAGATAACGATGATATTGGTCACTTTGCTTGTCCGAGCCAATTAAGTGAGTAATTAATAAAAAACTCTATTTTTTCGAAATTCATGAAGTTTGAACGCTAATTTATTAACGCAGTATTATTGCATTAAAAAGTTAATTACACCACAATATCAGAAATTTAATTGTGATTACGGTGGTATATCACACTTTGCTTGTCCGTTCATAATTAATTCGCTATTAACCAGCAATAACTTTTAGAACGCCAAATTCCAAACAAATATGCGACGAAAGTCAATCAAAGAAAACACTTTTTAATAATTAACTCAGAAAAACGATATATACCTCCAGAGACAGCATTTTTAATTTGGATAACGATGGTATTGGTCACTTTGCTTGTCCGGGCCAATTAAGTGAGTAATTAACAAAAAACTCTATTTTTTCGAAATTTATGAAGTTTGAACGCTAATTTATTAACGCAGTATTGTTGCATAAAAAAGTAAATTACACCACAAAATCAGAAATTTAATTGTGATTATGGTGGTATATCACACTTTGCTTGTCCGTTCATAATTAATTCGCTATTGACCAGCAATAACTTTTAGAAAGCCAAATTCCAAACAAATATGCGACGAAAGTCTATCAAAGAAAACACTTTTTAATAATTAACTCAGAGAAACGATATATACCTCCAGAGACGGCATTTTTAATTTGGATAACGATGGTATTAGTCGCTTTGCTTGTCCGGGCCAATTAAGTGAGTAATTAACAAAAAACTCTATTTTTTCGAAATTTATGAAGTTTGAACGCTAATTTATTAACGCAGTATTGTTGCATAAAAATGTTAATTAGACCACAAAATCAGAAATTTAATTGTGATTACGGTGGTGTATCACACTTTCCTTGTCCGTTTATAATTAATTAGCTATAAGCCAGCAATAACTTTTAGAACGCCAAATTCCAAACAAATATGCGGCGTACTAAAAGTTATTGCTGGTTAATAGCGAATTAATTATGGACGGACAAGCAAAGTTTGACATACCACCGTAATCACAATTAAATTTCTGATCTTTTGGTTTAATTAACTTTCTTATGCAACAATACTGCTTTAATAAATTAGAGTTCAAACTTCATAAATTTAGAAAAAATAGAGTTTTTTCTTAATTACTCAATTAATTGGCCCGGACAAGCAAAGTGACCAATACCATCGTTATCCAAATTAAAAAGCCTGTCTCTGGACATATAAAATGTTTCTTTGAGTTAATTATTAAACATTGTTTTCTTTGATTCACTTTCGCCGCATATTTTTTTGGAATTTGGCGTTCTAAAAGTTATTGCTGGTTAATAGCGAATTAATTATGCACGGACAAGCAAAGTGTGACATACCACCGTAATCACAATAAAATTTCTGATTTTGTGGTGTAATTAACTTTTTTATGCAACAATACTGCGTTAATGAATTAGCGTTCAAACTTCATAAAATTCGAAAAAATTGAGTTTTTTGTTAATTACTCACTTAATTGGCCCGGACAAGCAAAGTGACCAATATCATCGTTATCTACATGAAAAATGCTATCCATAGACATATCGTTTGTCTTTGTAGGTTAATATTTAAAAATTTGAAAATACGTGGTAGAGGTTTGATTGGGGTGCTATAAAACACTTATTCGGGACGGACAAGCAAAGTGGGTACAACTACTTTGTAGGGATTTAATTGTGCTTTAATTTGGTGTATTTATTTTTTTTGTGAATTTATAAGGAAGGAAGTTATTTAGTAAAAACCTCTTATGGAGAATTACATGTAAAATACTTATTGCTGGAAAACTTATTGCTAACATCTCGCCTGTCGATAATTCGTGATTAGAAATATCTTTAATCTTACTAAATCGCTATTGGGATGTATGCAATTATTAAAATTCTGAAGAAGTAAAAGCTCATCAATCCAATTATCCAATTAATAAAGAGATGGCTATTTAAGGTGAAAAAATGGACAGGCTATAGATCATCAACAGTGTAATAATAACAAGTTTTCGCACCTGCAGTGGACGGGAAAGAATTGATTTTGATTAATTGGTATGCAATTTCTTCAAGCGAATCGATTACTGTCCGTTTTATTCATCTTTCAATTGTCACCTAATCTCTAACTATCGCCTTCAACAAATGGACAACTCGACCGGGGCCTTTCAATGCTAATTCATGCATGTTACGTTACATATACCTATAATTAATTCCCATTCTTATTATGCTGCAGGAAGACAAGAAAACACGGCCCAGGAATGTGTCAGAGAATGCTCGAGTTGAAAAACTAATCAGATTTCATTAAATTTTAACTAAACTCGATGACTTTTGATGTTTGATCAAATCTACAAGAATTTTAACCCAATTACATTCATCTCATAAATTTCTAATCACTTCAGATTATAAAATCAAAAAATACTGAGAAAATTCTTTCAGAAGTGTTACAATTTTTATAGATCAGGGGCCGTATTCTTAAACCACTCGAAACTATATCGTATACGACTTTGATTATTCTGTACGTTTCATTTACATGTTCTTCTTGTAGTATCGTATGCGACATTATATCGAGTGGTTCAAGAATAGCGAACGAATTATAAATACTATCGTTACAGAACGATCTCTACGTTATGTACGTTATGATTATGCATGATCACTAATCAGAACTGAAGAAGTGGGGTGTGGTATATCGTTATTACTATCTGTGAATTTTCTTAGTTCGTTATTAAAAAGAAATGAAAACAGGAATTAATTAGTTCATTTATAGATAACAATAATTTGAATTCTCCTTTGTTGTTTTTGCAAATTAATGTGTATTGTTGATTTTAAAAGCTTATAATTATGATTATTTATTAACATGTTGTTTAGCTTGATATTGGAAACGATATAATTAGTTTAAATCATAACAATAGTAAAAATTAAAAGGAGTAAATAACGATTTAATTTCCATAGATAATTACGTATATTAAATTGATCAAGCGACTTGTACTTATTTATGAACAGGGATAGAAAAAAGGTCATTATTAGGTCGTAAATAATAAAATCCATTAATTAAACCATTACTGATGCAGGATAATCAATAATTTCATTCGGAATTTAAAATTTTGATTAAAAATTTAGCCTATTAATTCTGGTTAGGTGTAAATGAACTTTGTGCGCACAAATATAAACACGAAAGTAATTAAAATAGTCAAAGCGATTTAGTGTCTGAATTGATGTCTTGAAATAGCCAGGATTGATTGGATAAATCTGAAAAATTGAAATTCTTCACCTATCGACACTTTTGGCGAGTACCTCAGGCACGTAATGCTTTTTGGCACGTCTCACAACAACACTTTATTTATTACTTAACGATTTAAACACACATAAATTAATAACTATCTTTAAAACATTCCAATTTAACATTTTTAATTACAATTTTTTACTGAAAAAATTAAATTAAAATTGTTATGGCGTTTCAAAAAATGCTGTAAAAAATTTATTTATAAAGATATTTTTAAAATTCAAGTTCTAAAATGCGCAAAATTGAGGAAATTATTTAAAAAATTTTAGTGCCAAAAAATATCTTCATTTATCATGTTTTTATCGCAATTTAAGTGAAGGTGGTAGTTAAATTTTATAAACTTTTCACTCAAATTGCTGTAGTAAATTTGTTTATAAAGATACTTTTAAAATCAAAATTGCAGAATACGCCTAAATTAATAAGGTTTTCGAAAAATTTTATCGCGTTTAAATATCATGACGGATAATTTTTTTATGACTTTCCAAATACGCTAAAATAATTTTTGTAGTAAAAAATTAATTACTCACTTAATTTGCGTTTCCAAAAAATGCTGTAAAAAATTTATTTATAAAGATATTTTTAAAATTCAAGTTCTAAAATGCGCATAATTGAGGAAATTATTTGAAAAATTTTAGCGCCAAAAAATATCTTCATTTATCATGTTTTTATCGCAATTTAAGTGAAGGTGGTAGTTTAATTTTATAAACTTTTCAATCAAATTGCTGTAGTAAATTTGTTTATAAAAATATTTTTAAAATCAAAATTGCAGAATACGCCTAAGTTTATAAGGTTTTCGGAAAATTTTACCGCGTTTAAATATCATGACGGATAATTTATTTATGACTTTCTAAATACGCTAAAATGATTTTTGTAGTAAAAAATTAATTACTCACTTAATTGGCGTTTCCAAAAAATGCTATAAAAAATTTATTTATAAAGATATTTTTAAAATTCAAGTTTTAAAATGCGCATAATTCAGGAAATTATTTGAAAAAATTAGCGCCAAAAAATATCTTTCTTTATTATGTTTCTATCGCAATTTAAGTGAAGGTGGTATTTAAATTTTATAAACTTTTCACTCAAATTGCTGTAGTAAATTTGTTTACAAAAATATTTTTAAAATCAAAATTGCAGAATACGTATAAATTAATAAGGTTTCCGGAAAATTTTACCGCGTTTAAATATCGTGACCGATAATTTATTTATGACTTTCTAAATAAGCTAAAATAATTTTTGTACTAAAAAATTAATTACTCACTTAATTGGCGTTTCCAAAAAATGATGTAAAAAATTTATTTATAAAGATATTTTTTAAATTCAAGTTTTAAAATGCGCATAATTGAGGAAATTATTTGAAAAATTTTAGCACCAAAAAATATCTTTATTTATCATGTTTTTATCGCAATTTAAGTGAAGGTGGTAGTTTAATTTTATAAACTTTTCACTCAAATTGCAGTAGTAAATTTGTTTATAAAAATATTTTTAAAATCAAAATTGCAGAATACGCCTAAATTAATAAGGTTTTCGAAAAATTTTATCGCGTTTAAATATCATGACGGATAATTTATTTATGACTTTCTAAATACGCTAAAGTATTTTTGTAGTAAAAAATTAATTACTCACTTAATTGGCGTTTCCAAAAAATGCTGTAAAAAATGTATTTATAAAGATATTTTTAAAATTCAAGTTCTAAAATGCGCATAATTGAAGAAATTATTTGAAAAATTTTAGCACCAAAAAATATCTTCATTTATCATGTTTTTAACGCAATTTAATTGAAGGTGGTAGTTTAATTTTATAAACTTTTCACTCAAATTGCTGTAGTAAATTTTTTTACAAAAATATTTTTAAAATCAAAATTGCGGAATACGCCTAAATTAATGTGGTTTTCGGAAAATTTTATCGCGTTTAAATATCATGACGGATAATTTATTTATGACTTTCTAAATACGCTAAAATAATTTTTGTAGTAAAAAATTAATTACTCACTTAATTGGCGTTTCCAAAAAATGATGTAAAAAAATTATTTATAAAGACATTTTTTAAATTCAAGTTCTAAAATGCGCATAATTGTGGAAATTATTTGAAAAATTTTAGTGCCAAAAAATATCTTCATTTATCATGTTTTTATCGCAATTTAAGTGAAGGTGGTAGTTTAATTTTATAAATTTATCACTCAAATTGCTGTAGTAAATTTGTTTATAAAGATATTTTTAAAATCAAAATTGCAGAATACGCCTAAATTAATAAGGTTTTCGGAAAATTTTATAGCCTTTAAATATCATGACAGATAATTTTTGTATGACCTTCTAAATACGCTAAAATAATTTATGTAGAAAAAAATTAATTACTCACTTAATTGGCGTTTCCAAAAAATGCTGTAAAAAATTTATTTATAAAGATATTTTTTAAATTCAAGTTCTAAAATGCGCATAATTGAAGATATTATTTGAAAAATTTTAGCGCCAAAAAATATCTTCATTTATCATGTTTTTATCGCAATTTAAGTGAAGGTGGTAGTTTAATTTTATAAACTTTTCACTCAAATTGCTGTAGTAAATTTGTTAATAAAGATATTTTTAAAATCAAAATTGGAGAATACGCGTAAATTAATAAGGTTTTCGGAAAATTTTATCGCGTTTAAATATCACGACGGATAATTTATTTATGACTTTCTAAATACGCTAAAATATTTTTGTAGTAAAAAATTAATTACTCACTTAATTGGCGTTTCCAAAAAATGATGTAAAAAATTTATTTATAAAGATATTTTTTAAATTCAAGTTCTAAAATGCGCATAATTGTGGAAATTATTTGAAAAATTTTAGTGCCAAAAAATATCTTCATTTATCATGTTTTTATCGCAATTTGAGTGAAGGTGGTGGTTAAATTTTATAAACTTTTCACTCAAATTGCTGTAGTAAATTTGTTTATAAAGATATTTTTAAAATCAAAATTGCAGAATACGCCTAAATTAATAAAGTTTTCGGAAAATTTTATCGCGTTTAAATATCATGACGGATAATTTTTTTAGACCTTCTAAATACGCTAAAATAATTTTGTAATAAAAAATTAAATTCTTGATTAATATTGTTGTAGAATTTCCACTATAAAAGTATGTTAATAATTTTTCCCTTTTTTTAGTTTTTTTAGGTTTCTCATCAAATTGGAGATGTTTAGAGTAGAACGTTTTAAAACAAACACCCTGTGCATGAAGAAAATGGAGACTTGAAAGATTGTTATTTAAAAAAACTGATGTTTGGAAAGTAAAAAAATGTATTTATACATTGACTGGAAATATTTATTTATTTTTTTACTATGTACCTATTTAATTATACTCAATCAATAAGGAAGAAAAAGGTCAATTATAATGACAGCGGAAATATCTAGGTGAATACCTAAAATTTTTCTTTGAATAAAATGTTGTGACTAGTTGTATTTCGTTGAAGATAATTATTGTTATTGTTATAAATATGTGAAACATCTAAAGTGTGAATGCTAAATTTGTCGATGCAATATAATCGAGGCTAGGCGCGCCTTTTGTGGCTTATTGTGAACTTTAACCTGAAAATCGCTATCATCCATCCTTTCACTATCTCACTCCACCAAGAAATCGAGAATCTCGGTGGTGTCTCAGCAGGATACTTCAAACTCCACTACTCCAATAAAACTTATTTATTCCTCACGAACTCCAAGCTTCTATAAAATACCTGAAATCACACACTAGTTTCCTCGTCCCACAATACGACCAATTAAAATAATTATCCTAATTATTACTTTTATCTAATCTAATGGAGAATATTATTTAAGTAAAGCATTTTTTTGCTGTTTTAATTAGCGCTGGTAATGATTATAATTTGTGATAAACAGATAAATGGTAAGTAATTCGTGGCGACCCTGATTACTCTTGGCACATTTCAATTACCATCGCAAATCATTCGAGTCGGACTATAATTTTATTAAGTACATAAATCAAGAGTTTAATAACAAGCCACTTTATCGACAAGGATGAAGGGTTTTACCACGCGCTCTTTTCTTCTAGGATTCTAGGGTTCCAAGTCGTGCTCCTTTCAAGGATCAAATATAATAACACTATTAATTTAAACAATCAACAACTCATCCTACTACCCAAACGTTTTCCCCATAAAATAATTACATAGTTTGGAAAGAACGATGAGTTTTTTATATGTATTTCTCGATAAGAGGTTTTTTGGGAATAACTTCTGTTTTAATTAACTTACATCAAAAATAAATACACCATATTAAAGCTCAATAAAAGCCCGATAAGCTAGTACTAACCGCTTTGCTTGTCCGTTTAAAATAAACATTCTATAGCCCTTCAATCAAAACTCAATCACGAGTTTACACATTTTTAATTATTATCATACAAAGACAAACGATATGTCAAAATATAGCATTTGACCTGTAGATAACAATAGTTCTAGTCACTATGCTTGTCCGACCCAATTAAGTGAGTAATTAATAATAAAAGTGTTTTTTTCAACATTTTTCAAATTTAAACGCGAATTACTATTTACAGGTAACTTGCATAAAAAAGATATTAACATCATTAAATACAACATTAAATTTTGATTAAATTGACATACGATACGTACCTTGTCCGTTAGAAATTAATTAACCAGAAGCCAACGACAACTTTAAAAACGGCGCATTCACCAAATTTGCGGCGTAAGTCAATTAAAGAAATTTTTTCCCCTAATCAACTCACAGCAACAATTGAGATCGCAAAAGACAGCATTCACGATGTAAAATACGATAGTATAGGTCATCATGCTTGTCCGGCCCAATTGCTCGAGAAATTAGCAAAAAATACGTTTTAAATAACTTTTTCAATGTTTAACCGCTAATTCCTTTTGACAGGGGCAATACATAAAAAAGTTATTGATACCAGTGAGTAGCAAATTTATTTGTGATTCCGGCGATATGTGACATGTAGCTTGTCCGTTAAAAACAAAGCCGCTATACCCAACTATAAGGAGCGTTTACACCCAAGCGAAAATATAAACAATGATATTTTTTGTTCTAATTTACTCAGTAAAACTTTAAAGGCCTCGTAGGACACCATTTTTTTATAGAATACGATGATGTATGTTGCTGTGCTTGTCCGGCCTAATTGGTCACGTAATTAGCAAAAAATACGTTTTTAATGATTTTTGCATAAAAAAGTTATTGAAACGTACAGTTGGGCATAGCGGCTTTGTTTTTAACGGACAAGCTACATGTCACATATCGCCGTAATCACAAATAAATTTGCTATTTACTGGTTTCAATAACTTTTTTATGCATTCCCCCTGTCAAAAGGAATTAGCGGTTAAACATTGAAAAAGTCATTTAAAACGTATTTTTTGCTAATTTTTCGAGCAATTGGGCCGGACAAGCATGATGACCTATACTATCGTATTTTACATCGTGAATGCTGTCGTTTGCAATCTGAATTGTTGCTGTGAGTTGATTAGGGGAAAAAATCTTGAATTGACTTATGCCGCAAATATGGTGAATGCGCCGCCGTTTTTAAAATTGTCGTTGGCTTCTGGTTAATTAATTTCTAACGGACAAGGTACATGTCGTATGTCATTTTAATCAAAATTTAATGCTGTATCTAATGATGTTAATATCTTTTTTATGCAAGTTACCTGTAAAGAGTAATTCCCGTTTAAAGTTGAAAAATGTTGAAAAAAACACTTTTATTATTATTTACTCGCTTAATTGGGTCGGACAAGCATAGTGACTAATACTATTGTTATTTACAGGTCAAATGCTATATTTTGACATATCATTTGTTTTTGTACGATAATAATTAAAAATGTGTAAACTCGTGATTGAGTTTTGGTTGAAGGTCTATAAAATGTTTATTTTAAACGGACAAGCAAAGCGGTTAGTACCAGCTTGTGGGGCTTTTATTGAGCTTTAATGTGGTATATTTATTTTTGATGTAAGTTAATTAGAACAGAAGTTATTCCCAAAAAACCTCTTATGGAGAATTACATATAAAAAACTCATCGCTGGCAAACGTATCGCTAACATCTCGCAGGTTGCTAGTGTTTGGGCTTTATACGCTTCTAATTTCCTTGTTATTTATTAATTTTTAAGAAAGTTTATTCTAACAGTATTTTTACAGTTAACCAATATCTCCAGTTTCAGGAAAATGTACAAAAATTCCAATCGGAAGAGATTTCATCCCACTGGGGGCTGTTTTTGGTGAATTTCTTTACCGACGAGATGTTAAACAGCCCCCAGTGGGATGATATCTCTTCCGATTGGAATTTTTATATATTTTCCTGAAACTGGAGATATTGGTTAACTGTAAAAATACTGTTAGAGTAAACTTTCTTAAAAATTAATAAATAACAAGGAAATTAGAAGCGTATAAAGCCCAAACACTAGCAACAATACAATAATAAATAAAAGAAAAAGTTGGTTAAAGCGTGGGTGAAACAATCTAATATTAAATCTAAAAAGGCAGACAATGGTCGAATTGTTGTGGAAGCAATAACTTTCATCAAAGCAAAAAAGTCGCGAGCTGTAATAGTAAGTAAAACGACGAAAAGAACTCGCTTCTGTTGTCAGTGGGGATTGTGTGCTCGGAAAGATTAAGATTGACAAGATATCGAGCCTGGCTAGTTTATTGTGTAATTGATAATGAGTATCTGGTTGATAGCTCCACAGATTAGAGATAATCTCATAGACAGCTCTCAGTTACAAGCAGCTCTTGCGAAATTTATTAAAACGCGCTCACATCTTTCAACTCTTCCAGATACAATCACATAGAATTTATTTAAAATTAATTAAGTTAGACAAATTTAAATAATTTTTGAGTGATTAATAAATAATATAATTTATGTACCAATTTCCGAAGGCATAAATTTAATGAAGGATCCAGGTTCAAAAATCAGGGAATAATTACAATTACAAGAAGCAATCGTGCGCGAAATTTTAAGCCTTTTATTTAAAGATGAGGAGGATGATTTATACCCACTTATCAATACGGGAAGATGTATCAAAGATTTATAAACTTGATAATCGCAATTTTCATAAAGGACTTTTGCGCGACTTACTAAAAATGACCATTACTGATATATTCAATAAGATTCAAATTAATAAATCAAGGAGCTTAATTTAGTTGCCATTAAAATAACTCCTTACAAAAGTAAGGAAATTCAAATAATTCCCAACAGTCTGTAAAAATTTTCAATTAGTTATTTCAAACTCGAATTACTTAGTACCTATTTTAGGACAGAATTTGTATTTTTCTTGAATACTTTCGCACATTTCTAATTTTAAATACGTCTCAACTTAAAAACCAGGAAACTTTTGATAAGCAAATGTTTCCATAAAAATATGTAATGAGTTCCTATATGTTGTTTATGGGTATGTATGCCCATAAATATATTTCATTTTAGTTTATAGGCCAAATGCAATATTAAGTCATAGATCGGTGCTTATTTGTGCGTGTAGGAAGCATTTACATATTGGTTCAACTTGTGTATCCACTCGTAACATGACTTCAATGCAAGATAAACTGCAAAGATGTTATCACCTCGCTCCGTTTTCCATAACCAAGAACGTACACACATTTTGCATAACAGGTGTTCGTGTTCCTTTTTCAGCATAAATTCACTATGCTAAATTAAAATTAACTTACTTCATAATTCCTTAAAAATATTTCCAACTTAATAGTTGCAAAATTTAATATTCTACAAAGTTGCATTCACAACAAACGATTTTCTAAACAATTTCCATAATTATTACCCATAATTACCGATTGCACAGTTACAACTCAAATAAAGAACGTCTATAACATGCCATTTTAAATTTTATTGTTCACTCCATAATTTTTAAAAACCTTGTTATAAATAGTATACAGTGTGTCCATATATTTACACCACGATACAAATTAGAATGTTTCATAGAAGCACTATTGGAAATGCGCCTTTCCACAATGTTTTAATTTTTATTTAGACTTAAAGACAAGTGTCTTTAAGGTATAAAGAAATTAAAAAAAAAATAAAAAAAAATTTAAGTCTACGATATTTCGTTCAAAAGTTATGAATTTTTATAGAAAATATGGCATTCTGGTAAATGAGTAAAGGTGTATTTTGAAAAATTAATATTTCGCTTAATAACTAAAATTAAGAAACAAAAATTCGTACAGATAAATTTCTAAAAATTACTGATATTAACATATAAAATTTTTTTAAATATAATTATTTTGGAGATATGTACATTACCTTTTGGGAACTAAAATTTTTTTGGGGGGGTGAACTCCTAAATTTCATCATTTTTTTATTATCTATCATTTGCGGGGTCGATTTTGAAAAAATTCGAAAAAAAATTCTTTGTGATATTTTTAAGGCTTGAAATTTTTAATGGAAATCGGTTTTTATTTTTTTTCTCGAAAACTATAAACGTAACCGGTTTCAAATTTTTACCAAAAGTAAACACTGTGGATAGACGCGATTTAAAAAATATTTGGTTAAAATCGGTTAAATAGTTTTCTTGGAAAAAATTCGCAAAGTTTTGTCAAAATTTTGATACAAATACGGTTCTGGACAGCGCAATTTTAAACCGAAAATTAAAACTTTCACGGAATTTGGTGGAGGAGGTGACTGTGCGAATTTTAAGCTATTAAATGTCTCGGTGGTGCTATTAGTTTCGAAGATATTAATTATTTTATGAAAAGTGAAAAATTTCAGACCGAAATTTTGGCTCCAAACGGAGATTTTGATTACTTTAGCTACATTTTCGGTGATAACTCGAAAACGGAAAGAGATAGCGAAGTGATTCTTTTTTTGACGTAAAGTGGACCTAAAGAGCTTTTAGGAAATGTACATAAAGTAGGGTTGAAATGTAATTTGAAGGATGAATTTGACCCATAAATACGACTTTTAAAAATGCGATATAAAAAAAATTTTTCTTCGTTATTTTTTTGAAATTTAAAATAGCCTATGCGTGGGAGCTTTCGGTTTAAAGAGTAGATTCCAAAGGGTTTTTAAAATTGAAAATCCGTTAAAAAGTAACCCGGTGGGAGCTACTCACCCCTAAAATCAAAATTTCGAGTTTATTAGTACATAATTTCCTAATCTTACCAAATATAAAAAATCTGAGTAGCCTATACACTGTAAAAAATATTCCTTTTTAAAGTTGCGAAAGAAAATTGCAAAAATTTTTGAAACTGCGGGAGCCAGAAGGTCCCAGGTTGGACCGCGTTTTACCCGATTTTTTGAACATTTTACGTTCGATTTTTTTCCAAGGTCCAGGGTAAAAATTTCAAAATGCCGATTTTTTCTCTTATAAGTAAATACCAAATAAGTAAAATAAAAAATATTCGATTATTACAGGTTGTTCCGATGAAAAGATACGAATTTTCAAAGACCACCACAAAATAGCGCGAAAAATAAAATGATTTAACCAAACTTATTTTAATCGAAAAGTGCTTCTTTAAGTGTCTAGCGACCTTGAAAAATTTTATCTTTTTAAATAACTTTCATGGTCAATAGAGGCTTAAGGAAGCACTTTTGGATAAAGATGAAAGTGGTTAAATCGTTCCATTTTGGTCACAGGAATATACTGTGTTAATTTGTACAGACTTTTAGCGAAAAATTTAAATATTTTCCAAAGTTTTTTTATGTACCACATGGAAATAATTTTTTTCTGCCTAAAATAAAGGAGATAGAAAAATTTTGTGAGAGACAAAAAAAGTTTATAATTACACTGTTTAGCTACAAGTAAAGTTTTATGAATTTTTATTCAGCCATTAAAAAGTTATAAGAAATTTTGCATGTCGATGACCTATTTTTGACCACTTACATAACGTGAAAAAGTAAAAACAAATTGTCTAGAAATACTTTTTACCATTACATAGCCACATAACAAATTATGTTATGATCGTATGAGCCAATTTTTAGTAATTTAAAAAATATAAAATAGCTTTAAGAACTTTAATGGTCTGTAGCACCTTAACGAAGCACTTTTGGATAGAGATAAGTTTGGTTAAATCGTCTTATTTTGGTCTCAAGAGTATGTGGTATCATTTTGTATAGACCTTTTATAAAGTTTTATTTATTAATCCACTACTAGGTTTATAAATAAACCCCTGCTTTAAATCGGTGTGTAAATGTAGGAACAAGGTGTATATAAGTGCCTTAAGAGCGACATAAGCTCATAAAAATAAATAAGGAACGGAAATAAATTAAACATCTGACAATAATCGTAGAGAGATCTTAAATAAGCGCATTTAATTTATTATTTTTAATTATAATAAGGCATGTTTGTTTAAAACCTGAAAAGATTAGAATCGTTGCCGATTAACTAATGATTCCGCTTAGTTAAGTAATAACTAAGTAATAAGGTATGGACGTCGCGTTTTATTTCATTTTTATGCATGTAATTTGAAAGGTGCATAAAGTCTTATAGAAATATTTTAAAATAATTCCACAATCGGCGCTCGTTAAAATTGCTACGTTTTTAATGAAATTTCAGGAATTTTATTTGTCGCATGATACACGTTTTCTAGCCATCAACCAACTATTTTAATTATTGCTATAAATTTGATTTAAAGTTCTTACATTAGTTATAGAAATATTTTAAATTCAAACAAGCAAAATTGTTTTTTCAAGAATAATAAAATTAAGGAAATAATTTATAAAACAAAAAACCTGAAAATATTCAAAACACGACAAGATAAGAAACTTCTAAACGAAGGTTTACAATAAAAAACTAATTTTGATTCTATTTTTTTTTTTGGGTAATTGTTATAGGTGACATTTCTGAATACGAATGAAGTCAAAATATGTCTACTAGTATTCTTATTATTTTTTTTTAATGTAACGCAAGATTTTCGCCAAATTTCTATTAAGGTTTTTTATTATTACAAATAGTCCAGTAAAATGGTAGTATGAAATTTCTTTGATGATTTCTCAAATTTTACCAATTTTTAAATCAGTAAAATGGTACTAAAAACAGCGAAAAAAATTAAATTTTTTCAATTTTTTTTAAGCATTCGCCTGGATTTTTTTTTTTATTAATAAGATTTTAATTTTTTCTTAATTTAGCGACTTGAAATTTTTACCAGTGTTAGATTTTGTTAAAATCAGTCATTTAGTTTTTTCTTTAAATTTTTTTTTTATTTCAAGTGCAAATTACTGTCCCTTTCCTTTATGATCAAAACAATAGCAATCCAATTACTTATTTTTTAATGAATTTCTAATGGTTTATCTTATCGTTACAAAAAATGGCTACAATTTCAAAATTATTGGTTGTAGAGCAAAAACTTTTATTTCACTGTAATTTATAGACCAAAATTTACAAATGTAGCATACCAACTTCATAAAATTAAAAAAAAATAAACAAATTATTTTTCCAATTTTTGCCGATTTTCAAAAAACAATTTATTCCATTTCCATTACATTTTTGTATCCCGTATAGTTTTCGAGGAATTAACTTGTTTCTGAAAAATCTAAAATTTCTGGACTAAATTAGACTAATAAAATTAGACGTAATAAAATTATTCCTTTATAAATTTATGGTTAATAATGTGTCTTTAAAGTGTAAATTACAATCGTTCGGAAAGTAATTGTGATTATCAAACTCATCGAATTGATCATCTTCTTCCAGGTCATTCGAACCGAGCGCAGGTCACCATTTTGATGGATTGAGCTTATTCTCAACCCATTGTTGGGTAATAAGTCCTGAAAGAGTGCTGTGCCACACTAGCAGAAGTGGGGGGTAAAGATTTTTCTACTTATTTCAAGTATGAAATATCACCTTACCCTCTGTCTATTTTCTATGTTCACAAGTTCTGGTATGAGAACATTAACAAAACCATTGATATTGCATGACGGATTCAAGAGCGTTGGTGATGAGGAACTAAAGCAAACTGGTATGTTCATAGAACTTGTCCAACATATCAATTACCTGTTAAAGAGAGCAACGATTGTAGTGCTTGGTGGTTAGGGTGACCCAGTTCTAAAATGAGTCAACAACTTCGGAGGTATCGTTATGTTACCCCTGAATTCAACCACTCCACTCTATGGAAATCAGGACCGATGCTTTGCAAACTCTGAAAACAAAACGCAATTTATAGAGATGATGACCACTGCTTTCAGGCGTAACAATTTTGAAATAAGACAAAATCCAGGTGATTCTGATGTGCTGATTATTCAAACCGCACATCATTGTTATAAAATAAAGTATTGTTATTACTTATACCTAAAATTGAACGAGCCCAAGGAAAAATATTCTCCTCAATTCACCTTCAGCAATATTAGCAGCACCCGAATGTGGGAACACTAGAACAATGACTTGGGAATAAGTTTAATTCGGAGGAATGGGATAAGAGCCGTCAAAATGGTAACCTGCGCTCGATTCGAATGACCTACCGCAAGCTCCAGACTCAATTATGTCCCTCAAATTTTTCTCTTGCAAGGGTAGAGATTTATAACTCATGAATCTTGCTTCAAAAGTGGGATTCAGCACTATTATAGTAAATCTACCAAGAATTCGATCCCGGAAAAGCCTATTTCTATTTATGATGTATTCGAATTGGGGATATAGTGTATTTAATGCAGAAGTGTTCGGAGATGATGAGTTCTTATCTGCGGAGATGACAAACTGGTCATACACTGCTGCAGTAGCAACTGAAATTCAAATACCACAGAAAAATCAGAAGTGGTGTAATTGAACCAACAAAAATAATTAGTCCTGAATTAAAAACCACCTGGGAAAACTGCTGGTAGAGGAAGAAGATCAGGAAGGTGCATGATTGCTACTGACTCTCCGGAAAAACTGAAAATTGAAGATGAAAAAACTAGAAAAGCTAAACCCCGAGAAAAGATAGAACCTGCCGAAACATCTAGGACATTTTCATCATCTTCTTCCGATGAAGAAATACCCGAGTTTGACAGAAGCTCAGGAGGGAGTAAATTCTATATTAGTTCTAACGATGAGGATTTCCCAGATTTTTTCTTCTGAAGCTCCATGGACTTGTTTTGAAGGCAGTTGGGAATTAGTTACATTTTAAGTAACTATTGGATCTATTTACTACGCAGTATTAGTTGTTTAGAAAACACAGAATAAGATCATAACACATAAAATGTGTAGGTAGATACTTGTGGATTTGGATAACTGTTGAGGAGATCTGTAATGATGTAAATTCCTTCTATCCAACTTTATTTAGCAAAAAAATGGTTACATATTCGTTAAAAAAATCTGCCAAATAAAGTTGGGTAGAAGGAATTCACATCATTACTGATCTCTTCAACAGTTATCCAAATCCACAATTCATCATTTTATGTGTTATGAATTGGAGGTTAGTCCGGTCAAATTGGGCGAATTTGTAAACATTTTTCTGCTAAATAAAGTTAGATAGAAGGAATTCACATCATTACTGATCTCCACATAACAAGATGTCACTGTGAAATTTCTTAAAAGAACATAATGAAATTGTTACCAACTTCAACAATACATTGAGGGCTCCATTTTTTTACTTGTATTTATTGATGATAAGATAAGAAGTTAATACCTAGGTATTTAGGTATAATTCTTTCAATTTTTAATTGAGTTCCAAGATTTCCTTGATTAATCAAAAGATGTTTTTTTTAAATAACTCTTTCTCCTATTAATATTGATGATGGAAAATTTTGGGATCGCCATTGATGAAAGCGCCCCACAGAAAAATCTCACACATATAAAAACGGCTTGAAGAAGCGCATTCAAGAGTGCATTTATTTCGGTGCGCTTTTTTTCTGTGCGGTGTTAATTTTCTGTGCGCTTTTTTGTGCGCTGTTATTTTTCTGTGCGCTATTTTCGTATGCGCTTTTTTCTGGTCAGGTATTTTTTCAGTACTTATTTTATTATTATTAAAGTAGTATTTTTTAATAGTTATTTTGTTTGACTAGATTCATTTGCAAGGTAGGTAATAATTTAGCGTGTATTTTTATTTCTGCAAGTTTATTGTGCGCGTTTAAAAGAATTCATTGAAATCATTAATTCAGTTACTTTTACTTGTCCAGTAAACTCACGTATTTCACATACAAGCTTTCACTTCCGGCACCGGAGTCCCGGAGTCTCCAATCCGGATAGCGCATGTTCTTTTGCTGCCAATCGGGCTTACTTTTCCCACTTTTTCCGTAAAAGACGCACGTAGTGAGGGCGTTCTATAATCTCACACTCTTTAATATTTCCACCACTTAACTTATTCATGAAATTAACACAAATTTTCCTAAACACACTATTAAAAACAGCGGGTTATCTTTTCGTTTGATCTCTGAGTTACAGTAATTGATTTTGAAACTCGTGTTGATACAACTTTTTTAACACGTGCCTCATTAAAGACGCAATCAATATTTATGTAATAAGTCGCATATTTTAAATATTAATGATCATTTTTTTAATTAACATTCATAATTTTTGAGATAAGCGTTTCAGCTTACACGCTTCAACGCATTTTCTCAGAACATTTTTCTTAAATGAGGGTTTACTTATATTTATACGGATGTTCTGATCTCCAGATAAGTTTTGATTGATAATTTAACTTGTAATTACTTAAAATTGGAGCGAAATATTTAAGATTTAGATTATACTTTTATGAATATTCACTAGATTATTAAACGATAATTTTCTCCACTTAAAAAATTTTAAACGATTTTCACTTTAATTAAAAAATATTAAATAAAGTAAAAAAATTAAATTACTACTTTGTAAATACGAATTATTTTTGCTGAGGCTAAATGAGCGTCGGCACTATTTTTTTTTCAAACCGCAAAATCCGCCGGTCGCCCATTTTATTATCATTGTAATCAGATAACCGCCGAAAGATCAAGTATTTTGAGCAAGCGTGTCGGTACTTTAAGAATTAATTGTACGATACACCCCCTTAGATTTCAAATTTATCCAACACTGAAGTCGAGCAGAAAACGACAATGCGGCGATGGAGAAAAAAAAAATAAAAAAGCGAGAAAATTTTTTTTTTTAAATTTTAAAAAAGGCAACATAGGTCGAGTACGGTATCGTTGGAAAGGTCTTTTAAAAAGAAACAACTTTTATTAAAATATTTATGTAATATCTTGCATAATTAAAAAATTAAACGAAAAAAATATGCAAACAAGTGACAATTGGTCTCTTAAAGGGAAAAATTAAATCGTTACCATCATCGGAAAATAGGCAATAGAGATTTTTTTAAATTTAAATTTTTTTGCAGTTATTATTCGTTAAAAATAATCAACTTTTTTTTTATTTTTTGAATTAAGGAAAATACGCAACCTAAAAAAGTTGATTATTTTTAACAAGCGAAACGAAAAATGCAAAAATTACAAGTTTCCATTTAAAATTCATAATTGCCTCTACCCATATTTGGGATGATGGTGGTGTTTTAATTTTTCCATAATTTAAGAAACCATTTATTGTCACTTGTTTGTTTATGTTTTTTCGTTTAATTTGTTAATTATGCAAGATATTAAAAAAATATTTTAATAAAAGTTGTTTCTTTTTAAAAGACCTTTCAAACGATACCATACTCGACCTATGTTGCCATTTAAAAAATCAAAGTTACTTCCGGTTCCGGGCACTTCCGGTTTATTCCGGAAAATAATAAGTGCACCAATGGATTCTGTGGGCTCACTTTGGTAATTAAAATTTTTATTCTATCTATGTGCGACAAACCGTTTTCGAGATAAAGGGCTGTTACGAGTGGTCTGACTCACCCTGTATAATATTTTTCTTATTTTTTAATTTTTTTTTATTTCTTTTTATTATTTTTTTATTTTTTTAACATTTAATATTAATTACTTTTTAGATGGATTCCTTATGTATTATTTTTTTTAAATTTTCTAAAAAAATGGCACCTTTTATAATTGGACGGTTGGTGTAAAAATTAATTAGATTGTGGAATTACTTTTGGAATCTTATGTTGCTTTCTCCTGTTAAATCGTGGATAATGTGTCGCATTTAACACAATTACTTTAATTAAAGGCATTAAAGCAATTTAAAAAAATTCTTTGGAAGAAATTTGAAGTTGGTTTAAAAGTTATGATTCGAAATAAAAATGAGGTTGTTCCCTCCTCCTTACGCATTACGCATGTAATTTCCATTTAAAAATTAATAAGAGTTGTGAGATAAGGATCTGTTAATTTATACAAATTACATAATTAGTAAAATGGCCCCCGAGTGAAAATATTTGATGTATGGCAGCTCGCAACACTTTTTGATTTAATTAACCATTTCTTAACGAGATTATTTGATGTATGAGTGAGAAAATTATTATTTTTTTTGGTTTAGTTGCTCGAGATAAATTTCCAATTTCGAGCAGAGCAATTTGAATGAATAATATGACATAACTTGGATTAAAGATTTCGTGACGCCTTTCCCTCTCGTATTATATTGCTCCAACTATTGCTATTGTTATTACTTTTCAATTTCATCCACAATTTCATAACCCAACATACATTACTTTTCAACAACTACAATCAACTTTTTTACTATTGCCACAGGAAAATTGTTATTTTAACACAAAAGTTGATATTTAATGTCTCAATTAAAACGTTTATATAATTTATAGTTATTAATTAAGGGAAAATAAAGCAATAAAAGGGGAAAACAATTAAAGTCGTCGATTAAGCAGTAGCCGCGTAATTAATTCTCATCTAATGTCAGCCATTACCGCAAACAGGTTCTTTTTTTAATAAAAGAACGCGATTAGTTCGTGCGAATGAGCCAATAGCAATCAAAGTACCACTTTCATAACGCACTCGCAATTAAGCAAATAATGAGAACTTGCATAATCACGCTTAACGCATGTGTGACTTAAGAAGAAAAAATGGCGACGTGTTAATGTGAAGCCTGGATGCGCCGACTTCGAGAACAAAGGATGAAAGAGTGGGCTTATCTGATTAAAAAGGCGATAAGAGGATGATGAAGGGATCAAAAGAATGTGGGGAAAAGCTTTTTTAAGCGAGTTATTGCTTGACGAGTTTCGAGGAATTAGCACGACCCGATCTTCGTGGCCTTAATTTGATTTTATAACCGCTTTTATTACAAAAGTAGTCATTTTATAATTCGCAACTAATGAACACATTTCTAAACTACTGACAACAGTTGTGGTTTTTTAACTTTCTTTTGGGGGTATTAAATTTGTAGTACGATTTTTGACCATATACAATTTGGTGAGGCATCTCCTCTACTTCAAAAAGTTGAAAACTAATCTAATTAGCCAATTTTTCCAAAAAATTTTGTGGTAACACTTGAGGCATGTTGGGTTATTTTGAGGTTTTTAGTAGAGGTGATTAAAGAAACTGAGTTGGACACGTGTAATGAATGAAGAAGTCGATTAATTTTGTTTTGATCATTTGTTAGTTGAAGATATTAAGATGAAAGATGAATGGCTGTGAAATAAATCAAAGAAAAAGGTAGAACGAATGATGCTCAGCGAGCACTTCTGTTCAAAACCTGCTTGTCTTTTTGCTGCTGATGGTCTTCCAGTTCGAAGGTTAACCCAAGTCTCGGTTAACGCGGATTATCATTAGCAGGACCACCCTCAGCGCTAAAACGTAAATTCATACCATTGCAAAATTACTTTTTAAGGAAAATTATGACTGGGAATGTAATAAAAGTAAGTTATTACATGCGTCGTGTCGCGATGTGTACAAGCCGTAAAGTTTTTCTTGCAAATTTATTGGAAATACGAATACGGAAAGGAGAGGATAATTATTTCACCCAAATTTATTACACTATTTGCAATATTTGATATTTTATTGGCTTGTGTCTTGCGGAAAACTTTACAATTACTGGGGTTTCATTCATTTTGTTTATGTTTTTAAAGACTACCTGAACTATGAATGACCTATTAATTAAATTGTAAGAAAAAGTCATGGCTTTTTAAGGATACATCAAGCTACATTTTTTAGAAAAATGGGATTATGCCTCCAGAAAAAATCCTTTGGTGCCATAATCCCATTTTTCTAACACAATTCGCCTTTGGTTCCTTTTTGATAAACATGATCCATGAGTTGTTGATATCTTTTACTTTAATATCATACAACAAACAAGTACATAAACGTTTACAAAATGGAGAAAAAAATATTGAAGTTAGAGAAATTGGTAATTACAGTTTTGAGTTGCAGCTTTGATACTAGTTACTAATTTTTGAGTAAATATATATATCTCCAAACATAGAAATCTAGAGGTATTAAGTCTGGATAACTGGGCACAGTATTGATTCATTTCGACTTAACAACATATTTGGAAAGTTTTGGTTTAGCCAATGTCGCACGTTCTATGGTAATGAGCTGAGCATCCGTCATGTTGGTAGATTATTCTTCTTCTAACATTTAAAGGCGCTTTTTTCAATAATCCGGGATTATAATTTTGACCATTAAAATATTTCGGAAGAAGCTCCTATAAGTATCTTCCAACTACTACTGCCCAAATATTGATACTAAATTTAATTTGAAATTACACTGATTTTTTTAGATGTGGATTATCTTGTTCCAAAAAATGAAGGTTATGAAAATTTGTAATTCTTTCATGACTAAACCCAGATTCATCACTCCAGAAAAGATCCATAGAATCCATGGAAATTGTAGAAAACTACATAAATTGGATCTTCTAACTAAATCAGCTTCTGCCAGATCTTGCAGTTTGTACTGGAGTCATATCATAACCATGAATCTCTTCTATTTTGAGGACAGATCAAACTTTCCATATTGTCAAGCCTAACTACGAAGCAATTTTTTCATACTAGTTGTTGGGTTTTGACCAAAAGGTTCAAAAAATCAAAGTTGTAAAAATTTGTAATTCTTTCACGACTTAACCCAGATTCGTTACTTCAGAAAAGATCCATAGAAACTATAGAAAACTACAAAAATTGAATCTTCTAATCAAATCACATTCTGCCAGATCTTGTACTTTGTACTGGAGTCATATGATAACCATGCATCTTTTCTATTTTAAGGACAGACTAAACTTTTTATGTAGACAAGCTGTCAACCATTTTGATACTAGGGTCATTCCTAGGTACTGCAGGAAACTTAGATTTCAGCATTGACTACTGATTCCAGCCCTAGGATTGACTAGGTAAAGTCCGAACTGCATTTAGTTTCTACCTTTAACCAGACATGCTAGTTAATCCTAGAATCCACTGAAACCTATTTAGTGAAAGGCCGAAATTTTTGTGTAATTCGGGTTTTACCCAAAGCAATTGGTCAATCCTCAAGATTGACTAGACAAACCTAAAATTGACCGAGCTTCGGCCTTTGACCATAACACATGCACTTGAAGTAAAGAATCTGTGACACAACTGGAACTGAAATCACTGCCTAACTTTATTTATTATTTCTGAATAAGGACAAAGGTCGATTTTTTCGGATTCATGATATAAACTATGTGAAGAAACTTTTTCCAATGTTTCATACAGTATTAAAACCTAATCTAACCCAAAACTGTAATTAACATTTTGTTTGACTTCAATTTTTTTTTATTTATTTTATTCATAACTTATATACTTATTTGATGTTTCAAATTAAAAATACACATTTAAGTCACAGAAAATAATTTTTTCCAAAAGATCCAATCAAGCATTAATCCAAAGTAAACGGGATAAGATTAACAGTTATAAAAAAAAAACACAAAAATAATTATAACTCGAATACCATGACATATTGATGTATAACACTATTTTAGTTAAAATGCTTCAATTAACAGCACCTCCTTAAATTCACGCTGCAACCTACCAAACACCCTGTACAAAACGTTATCAAAAACTTTATTCCGATTTTCCAAGAATAAAAAGGCATGACCCAAAATAATTCTTTATCAAGTCCTGAATTTTTATACTTGAAAGTATAAAGCTTTATAAAAATCTCAATTAAGTTGGAATGGGACAAGTGTAGACCGGGTTTTACTGAATTATACAGGGTGTCCCAAAACTAGGGCATTAACTAGATTGTGATAGAGATTCAGAAAAATATTTAAAAAAAACCTGTCATATAGGAAAATAAGATTCTAAAGGAAGATTTTATTTTGAACACTTTTTACATAGAGAAATACAAACTAAACCATTTTCAAATCTGCCAAAAGTGACATTATTTTATTAAATCTGTAAATTTTGAGAATCTCCATCAAAATGCAGTAAGATAACCATGAATTCATAAGAACATATTAATTAATACACTCCGCACTTTATGTGCGAAAGGTATTATTAGATGTTGCCAAATTGCACATTTTTTCTTTGGTTATAATAACTAAAAAATATTGTGACTAAATTTTTCAAATATTTTTCAGATATTTCTAGTAGGGGTTCCTGAGAATGTTGCGACAGTTTACGCGATATTTTTGGGACACCCAGTATAAATATATTTGGGGCAATGAAATTATATATGGTACGGGGCAAGAGCAGGCTATCACTATTGTCGCCCATAATGAAACTACAAATTGGATATTCTTTTAATTTTATAATAAAATAAAAAATATATCTTTTTATTTTTCTTAAAAACAAAACGAAAACTAACTCGGAAAATCCCACGACGGCACCAACCGGCGTAATTGTGAATTTATACCTTTATTAGAGTAAATATAGGTATTTTGCCCCGTTTACGATCTTACCCCACTTTACCTTATAAGTAACTGTACTTTTCCAAAATTGTGGTAAAGACCCTAAAACTATCATAAACATGATTTGAAGATTGAAGAAGCAAACATTGTTGCTGCTATTTTCTGAGGTAACTCAAAGTAAGATTAATGAATTAATATTTTTAAACGGTATTCAATCAATTATTTCAAAGGTCCTATAATCGACCGTTAGAAAATGAATAATGGTCGGAATCATAAATAAATCTTGCCTGCTTCTTGAGCAATTAATTAAGCATTTTGCATTTTTGCAGTTTGCGATTTTCTCGTGTTATTTAAAGTGAAAAAATGAAATGAATTGAAGGCTAATTAAGAGCATTAATGTATAAATATCGACACACAAGTAAAATATGTCTGGAATGAATGATTAAACTCGTGAAGAGAATGTAGATTAAAAATGGTTTAATAAGAACGCGGTTATTATTAATAACACTTAAACAAGGATTATTTAATGACAAAAATTATTTTTAGTAATAAAAATATGGTAAAGTATTAAAACTAACTTGTAGAGCCATAAACTCAATTATTGTGCAATATTTATTGTCAATAAATTTTATGAGCCAGATTTTTTATTACCACTGGCGATAATTTATAAACTTGCGCGTTTATAAAAATAAAATGAAATTAAATTAACACCAGGTGAAATAAACGACTTCCTAAATGATTTAGAGGAGATCCATTTAATGTATTGGAAGATATACCTGAAATCCTTGTAAATATCCGACATTACATAATTCTCAATAAATATTGAAGACAAATTTGTATAACGAGACTGATTTTGATACCAAGGCAATCTGGTGAATTTTTTGTCTAAAAATTTGTCACTGCTTAGATAAAAAATAAATTTACGTTTCGGATATTCGTGATATATGGCTTGAGTATCGGATTTGCATATGGTATAATAAGCATCTAAATTTTCATTTCTAGAATTTAATGTGTTGGGCTTTGAATTATTACACAACTTATTCAGCGAGGAAAGAATTAATTCGACTTGAACAGTCTTCAGCTATTGCAATTTCTATTTTTAAATAACATGCTTTATTATCTTTAATTGCTTAATCTTAAATTTTTAGGAGGAGGAACACATGCCTCAAGCCACTAATTTCACTTTCATTAGTTTTGTATTTACATTTTTTATATCTTCAATTAAATAAACACCTGCCTAAAATATAAACAATCATTCATTTCAAATTCCTCTACTCGTTTAGCCAAAATGGCAATCCTGAAAAAAAATATAATTTTTGACCCTCCGGACTTATCTATTAAGGGGGCCGAGATACAACCCTTTTCGTATTTTTACCCCGAAATCGGACGGAATTCGTCCGAAACGAAACAAAACACTCTTGTATCAGAATTAGATCAAAATTTGGGCCAAAGTTACCTCAGATTACGGTAATTTTGAATGTTTTCTAAAATAGGTTGGTTTAAGAAAAAAAATTAATTTGGTTTTGTGAAATTTCTTAAACACTATTATGTAGATTTTGGTGTTGCAATTGAAGTAATACGGTGGATCACGTTCTGGTAACACTTGCCTCTCGGCCTTTGTGGCTACAATTACGAGTAATTCCCGTATTGCATTTTGCAGTGTGTACTTATATTATTAGTTCCAAGTGTGGTTGTAAGAATTGCGGATGGGGAATTCTATTTCAATTTTATTTAATTCAATAAAGCGGCGTTTCTTTTACCTCCAAGCTCAGAAACCACAAGGAGCACCATTAATCATCATTTTAATCGCCAAAGATAGCAATCTTATAAAATCTCAATTGTAAGAAGTTTTCCCAAGAATACTTAGAATTTACTTTCATTTAATCCACGACATTTACTTGGCATACCAGAAATTTTGGCTCATTTTTAACCCTTCTAAAATATTGTAAATATCTTTACCACGGAAATCTTCTAAAGAAATTTTAGGAAGAGCGTGGTAAATAATTTATGAGAAATGATTAAAATGAAAACGTATGATGCAGGAATTAAGTCATAAATTGAGTCATGTAAATGGGCGCGTTCAATTTTGTCATGATCTTTGAAGAATTTTTTCCTGACCCATGATTAATATATAATAATAATAAAAGCTTACAAATTGTGTTATTTTGTTTAAATTACAAAGAAATATAAGAGATAAGTAAAGTCTCTCACGTTCCAGATAAATAATTGCCCGATTAAAGCTTTTTATCAATTCGCTATCAAGAATTGAAGCTAAACAATACTGTTCGTCTAAATTACACGTTTAAAATCTATCGTCGGATAAAACTGTAATTATCGCGGCTATTTATTTGCCTAAGTAATTGGCCTCGCTGCCGATAATCGCCAGAATCATATTACATTTCATATTTTGCTTTTGAGGAGGCTGCTGCAGGAAGCGCTCTTTCCACGTGATGCTCTTGATGCTGCTGAAGCTCACCTCATTTTCCTCTAAACGCCATCTTTAAGTGCATTCTTACGTGCATCAAGATTACCCCGACAGCTAAACGTGAATCTGCACCGACATTAATTTGATAGACGTGTAGAAAAATTACTCCAATAATTATTACTAAATTGCAACGTTTACTTAATCGTCGATTTTTTATGCGTTAGTAGGTCAAAGATGATGGCCTCCTCCACAAATCCCATAAATATGAAGGACTACTATCAATCCCATCACTTACTCGAAATAAATACTGATCTAATTTAGGAAGAAATTTGAAATTAATGACCTTACTTCATACTAGACTAGAAGCAGTATTAGGAAATATTTAAAGGTCCTTGGAGTGAAGAAAACTGTATTAATTGTGGTAATTGATTTAAAGCAAGAACCATGAAACTGGGTTAGCACTAGCATTCCTGGTAAGAATAAAGAGCGAAGGAGGTATTATTATGCGACAAAGGCAGTAATCTTAATCTTTTCAAATCCGTAAATAAATTAATTTGAGCTCTGCTGCCGGCAATGGAACAAATTGCTTCACGCCTTGCGTCCATCTCAGCTCTGCAATTTTGCTTAAAGAGCTCAAGAATGAATTTCGCGTTTTGCATAATGTGCAAGATATAAAGGGAGTGAGTGGTCTTTGCACGCATGACCTTCGCGGACTCTCTCGGATCTCTGCGGGCTGCACTTTGATCCGGCGCAATAAAATCCCAAGCTGTAATTATGTCGTGCACTTAATATTTATTTGATTGATTCGTTTACTTTATCTAAGAAGACTTACAGGGCTATAATTATTCGGACACGGATTACATTCATTGCTACATCACTCTTTCTCTTAACCCCACAATTTTCAGTTTTTTAGAATCATTACAAGGTTTTTCCAAAACCTCAGATATAATCAAGGCACACTCCACAGAAGAACTGTTCAAAGAACAAGCAAATATGTAGAGTCCAAGAAGACCAACATAGTCTTCTTCTGTAAGTCACCCTAAAATTACCTACCTACGGACGATACTCTACTTCAATCTTTAAGGTTTTACGAGAAAACCCACAATTTTCAGATCTATTTTTTAGAAACACTATTTGATTTTTGAAGAAGCTCAGATGGATCCACTAAAAGAGGTATTCAAAGAATTAGAAAAAAGATAAAGTTCAGAAAGATTTGGTAGTGCATAGTCTATGACTTCTTCTTCAAGGTTTGAGAAGAAAAGAACACTATGGTACTACCTGTCTTCAGATTTATCAGTTTTTAGAATCACAACTAGGTTTTTGGATAATCTCCGATGAACACCTATTGTACGGTATTCAAGGAACAAGGATATCAGGAGAGTTCAATAAGACCAACATGGTAATTGATAGACTATGACTTCTTCTGTAAGTTTTACGAGAAAATCCAAAATTCTCAGATCTAACATTTTTAGAAACACTATATTAGATTTTTGGAGAAGCTGAGATGGATCCACTAAAAGAGGTATTCAAAGAATTAGAAAAATGATAAAGTTCAGAAAGATTTGGTAGTGGATAGTCTATGACTTCTTCTTCAAGAATTGAGAAAAAAATATCACTTTGTTACTAGCACAGTTTTCAGATTTATCATTTTTTAGAATCACTACTAGGTTTCTTTTTTTTTTTGAAAACCTTAGATGGAAGTACGAAATATGATCAAGGTACACGAGACGGATTTAAAAAAAAATACTTCACCAATAATTCTGAGGATTGAGGATTTGTCTTACAAAGAATTCAATTTTTTATTTATAATTCATATTTTTTGTGAAAACCCCAATTGCAACTATGAAATATGATTATGAACGCCCCACAGAAGAGCTGTTCAAAAAAAGGAAATCTAGAGTATAAAATGACCAACTTGGTAGACCTTAGTATATGGCTTCTTCTTCGGGGTTTGAGAAAAGAAAATCACACTCTCTTAACACGTCTTCAGACATTATTAAGATTTATCATTACTAGGTTCGTAGAAAACATCAGATACGAAATATGATCAAGGCATGCCCCGTAGAAAACTTGGTAGTTGTTAGTCTATGAAATCTTCAAAATTTAAAAAAATATATTTTTTATAATCACTATTAAGTTTTTTGAAAACTTCAAGTGGAACTACGAAATATGATCATGCACACTTTGTAGAAGAGGTGTTTCAAGAACAAGGATATCTAGAGCTAAAAATATCAACTTGGTAGTTCTTAGTATATCACTTCATCTTCAAGGTTTGAAAAAACTCGCACACTCCTAAACTCTCTATATTCAGATTTATCATTGTTTTAGAATCCCTACCAGGTTTTTGAAAAACCTCAAATGGAATTACGAAATATGATCATCCACACCGCGTAGACGAGGTATTTAAAGAACAAGGATTAATAGAGTTCAAACTTGGTAGTTCCTAGTGTACGATTTGTTCAAGGTTTAAGAAAAAAATCACAAATTCTTAACCCCCCTAATTTTCAGATTCAACATTTTTTACAATCTTTACTAGGTTTTTGGAAAACCTCAAATGTACCTACTAAATATGATTAAAGCACACTCCGTAGAAGAGAATAATTAAATACAGTTCAAAAAGAGCAACTTGGTAGTTGGTAGTTGGTAGTCTATCAATATTCAGCTTTATTGTTTTTTAGAATCACTACTAGATTTTTGGAAAACCTCAGATGGAAGTACGAAATATGATCAAGGTACACGAGGCAGATTTAGCAGTGCAGCATATCTCGTAGAATAGGTGTTCAAGGAATAAGGAAATCAATGGAGGTCAATAAAACCATCAACTTGTTTTGTAAGTTAACCCTCAATTACCTAATAAGGACGATACTCTATTAAATATTCCTCTTTAAGGTTTTGCGAGAAAACCTATAATTTTCAGGTCTATCATTTTTTAGAACATTTTTGGAAAAGCTCAGATGGATCCCCTAAAAAAAGATGTTCAAAGAATAAGGAAATATTTAGAGGCCAAGAAGACCAACATAGTCTTCTTCTGTAAGTTACCCTAAAAATACCTACCTATGGACCATACTCTACTTCAATCTTTAAGGTTTTACGAGAAAACCCACAATTTTCAGATTTATTTTTTAGAAACAATATTAGATTTTTGGAAAAGCTCAGATAGAACGCCTAAAAGAGGTATTCAAAAATAAGGAAATATGCAAAGTTCAAAAAGACTTGGTAGTGGTTAGTCTATAATTTCTTCTTCAAGATTTGAGAAAAAATAACCTTCTTTAAAGAAAACTAACCTGTTTATATATCTCGTCAAACTGAAGTAATTTCAAATGATCATCCTATCCTGTATTATTTTGCCATACTTTTTTGGAAATCTACTGAGGTAAAAAAACCTGAATTTCTTGATTTGTGAAGGTGTAACTCAAAAAATTTAAATTGTGATGATTTAGATAATAATTTGTGTAAGAACAAATGCGCGAATCTTAATCAAAAAAAGGGAAAGTTATTGGAAAGCATTAATTCTATTGTGAACCCAGTTTTGCACGTATTTCGTGTCGCTTTTGTGTAACGTTGTTGAAAAGGCGTTAAGAATTGTAATAACAAAACTGGGAAAGTCAGATGAAAAGGATTGCGAGGAAACGCCTGTCAAAGTAGGTCAAAAAAAGATGACTTTGCAATTTGCTGAAACTTGAATCTTTTTGGCGAGGTGTTGATGATCCTCACTCAGCAAGCTAGAATGCCTAGAAGCATCATAGAAGAGTGCGAGTTATGCAAGTGCGCTTTTGTTGTTATCCTGTCCCTAAAGGCGAAGTTACGGAATCGTTAATTGCCCATAATCTCTATGTTGGAATATATTACGGGTTTGTTTTAACTTAAGACTGACTTCCTGACCCGTCTCTTATTTTCAAACGCAGAAACGTGTCTATTAACGCTATTGTTTCTAATAATTATATACCTTTTTTATACAACTTAGATAATGCTTAGGTTATTGATCTTACTACTTTTATTTCAAGTTCCTTAATAACTTAAGATTATTGAAACTTCTTCTAGATTAAGTGAAGAAGAATTGAGGTATAAAATTTAAGGAACAACAAAATATCACACAAGGAACAGGAGTAATTGTAAGTGTACGAACACAAACAAAGCAGGTTACCCGCTTTCATATTACACGCGCATGCCTGAGTCAGTCCGATATGGACATACCCACTTTGTTTGTGTTTTTACCCTTACACGCTTTTTGTATGTCCATAGCATGGCGCAGACTGACTCAGGCATGCGCGTGAAATCTGAAACCGGACAAAAGTGGGAAAGGTAATTTGATCAGTCCAGAAAAGAGAATAAAGAACTAAAATATTATGTAAATTAGTGAAGAAAATGAGTTATGGTTCTAATTTTATTTGAAAAATATTGATGTTCCAATGATTTGTGTGAGCAATTAATTCTTGGGATAAAACATTGATCATTTTTTATTGGTGATGATTAATCTTCGGAAATGTAATGCATATGGACTGGTTGTCAATTTTTAATAAGCAAATTAATCCGTTTTAAACAGTCGCGTGTTCTTGGAAAGTTTATTAAGTGCTTACGACTTACACATCCAACCAAGTCTTAAACAAATACAACATTGACTTCCTCGAAGATTTGTTTCCGAGGTGATTAAATTAATTAATAAGCAGCGGCAGGAGGCGTTCATTTGAGAATGATGAAAAATGTGGTTACTTCTTGTACGTGTCTATGTAATCCTGTCTGCTGGGTTATTGATTGTTTCCTCTTTATAAAGCGGTATTATTATAAAAATGCATGCAAATATTCCAGGAATTTAAATATCGAAATTATTAAAAACACGAATTTTATAACAAAATTAATAAAACATTTATTGGGTATTAAACTGCAGGAAATTAGCATACAAAAGATGGGAATCAAGACATAGAAAAGCAATAAAAAAGTTTAGACAACAAATAAATTTCACCAAACTTCCTTATTATAATTTTCATTTGAAATTCATTTGGCAATGAATATTAACTAAAATTTAACTTTAGAATACAAAATTCATGATTAAAATACGAAATAGTTTATAAAAGCGCGCGCTTAAATGTTAAAGCGTTCCGGTGCCGGGCCGTGTACTTGATATACTCGAATTAAAAAAATAGGAGTAGCTCATTTTGTTGCAGGACGCAGGAAGATAGAGGGACGTCATTTTCTTCGATAATAAATACATCTGCAAAATTTGGCTAAAACGTTTACCCCTCACCTTTTTTGGGACTTTAGTTGGAAAAAACTTAATTTTATTTTTATAAACATTTTTATAAAATTTTGTACAATCGTGTATGGTACTATCATTTATCAGTGTTACAATTCTTGGCGGAAAATTCAAAGAAAAACTTGAGAAAATCGTGAATTTCTTGAATTATTTTGTATTTTATTCATCTTTCTGGGACTTTAATTGGAAAAAGCTTAATAACTTTTTTATTTTTATAAACATCTTTACAAAATTTTGTACAATAGTGTAAGGTACTATCATTTATCAGTGTTACAATTATCGGCGGAAAATTCCAAGAAAAACTTGAGAAAATCGTTAATTTCTTGAATTATTTTGTATTTTATTCATCTTTTTGGGACTTTAATTGGAAAAAGCTTAATAACTTTTTTATTTTTCTAAACATTTTTACAAAATTTTCTACAATCGTGTGTGGTACTATCATTTATCAGTGCTACAATTTTAGGTGGAAAATTCCAATGAAAACTGGAGAAAATTGTCGATTTCTTGAATTATTTTCAATTTTATTCACATTTTTTGAGACTTTAGTTGGAAAAAACTGAATAACTTTTTTATTTTTATAAATATTTTTAAAAAATTTCATAAAATCGTGTATGGTACTATCATTTATCATTGGTACAATTTTCGTCAGAAAATACCAACAAAAACTTGAGAAAATAGTCGATTTCTTGAATTATTTGGAATTTTATTCACCTTTTTGGGACTTTAATTGGAAAAAACTTAATAACTTTTTTATTTTTACAAAATTTTGTACAATCGTGTATGGTATTATCATTTATCAGTGTTACAATTTTCGGTGGAAAATTCCAAGACAAACTTAAGAAAATTGTCGATTTTTTGAATTATTTTGTATTTTATTCACCTTTTTTTGGACTTCTGTTGAAAAAAACTGAATAACTCTTTTATTTTTATAAACATTTTTACAAAATTTTGTACAATCGTGTATGGTACTATCATTTATTAGTGTTACAATTTTCAGCGGAAAATTTCAAGAAAAACTTGAGAAATCGTTAATTTGGGGTGCTTTTATTTTTCAAATCGGGTATATCAAGTACACGGCCCGGCACCGGAACACTTTTCTATTTAATTGCCTAACAACTTCCGAAATAAAAAAAAAAATAAAGAAATCGTCACCAGCAACTTCAGAAGAACTAAACAACGTAACAAATCTTGTATGGCTCTATCATTTATCAGTGTTACAATTTTCGGCGGAAAATTCCAAGAAAAACTTCAGAAAATCGTCGATTTCTTGAATTATTTTGTATTTTATTCACCTTTTTGGGACTATAATTGGAAAAGGCTTAATAACTTTTATATTTTTATAAACATTTTTACAAAATTTTGTACAATAGTGTATGGTACTATAATTTATCAGTTTTACAATTTTCGGCGGAAAATTCCAAGAAAAACTTGAGAAAATCGTCAATTTCTTGAATTATTTTGAATTTTATTCACCTTTTTTGAGACTTTAGTTGGAAAAAACTTAATAACTTTTTTATTTTTATAAACATTTTTACAAAATTTTGTGCAATCGTGTGTTGCACTATTATTTATCAGTGGTACAATTTTTGCCAGAAATTTCCAAGGAAAACTTCAGAAAATCGTCGATTTTTTAAATTATTTTGTATTTTATTCACCTTTTTGGGACTTTAATTGGAAAAAACTTAATAACTTTTATATTTTTATAAACATTTTCACAAAATTTTGTACAATAGTGTATGGTACTATAATTTATCAGTTTTACAATTTTCGGCGGAAAATTCCAAGAAAAACTTGAGAAAATCGTCAATTTCTTGAATTATTTTGAATTTTATTCACCTTTTTTGAGACTTTAGTTGGAAAAAACTTAATAACTTTTTTATTTTTATAAACATTTTTACAAAATTTTGTGCAATCGTGTGTTGCACTATTATTTATCAGTGGTACAATTTTCGCCAGAAATTTCCAAGGAAAACGTCGATTTTTTAAATTATTTTTATTTTATTCACCTTTTTGGGACTTTAATTGGAAAAAACTTAATAACTTTTTTATTTTTATAAACATTTTTACAAAATTTTGTACAATCGTGTATGGTATTATGGTTTATCATTGGTACAATTTATGCTGGAAAATTTCAAGAAAAACTTGAGAAAATCGTCAATTTGGGGTGCTTTTATTTTTTAAATCGTGTATATCAAGTACACGGCCCGGCACCGGAACACTTTTCTAATTAATTAACAACTTCCGGAATAAAAAAAAACAATAAAGAAATCGTCGCCAGCAACTTCAGAAGAACTAAACAACGTAACAAATCGTGTATGGCTCTATCATTTATCAGTGTTACAATTATCGGGGGAAAATTCCAAGAAAAACTTGAGAAAATCATCAATTTTTTGAATTATTTTGTATTTATTCACCTTTTTAGGACATCCCTAATAAAATATCATTGATTGACTGAAGGAAAATTAATTAAAAACATATATACAGATAATAAAATGCAGAAACTCATTAATAAATCAGGCTCTATCTTTATAATCTCTCACATAAATATTCCTTTTAATAGATTAACTAGTACATAGAATATATAGCTGCATTGGTAATTGCAGTTTGATTACCCTCACTAATCTTAAAACACCATCTCTCATCAAGGTTCTGCTCACTCTTCAAAATTCTCATCGCACGTCGTGAGTCTCGTGTATTCTCACCTCAATTCATTTTTCACGTTTTGGACCACGAAATTCCCTTTTTTAAAGCAAGGCCATCAAGATGCAATTCATTGTTGAACATCTCAAGGCTGTAAAATTAAAACAAACGTATTGCTTATTAGTAATAGTGGAAACAACAGTAATATGCTTTATTAAGCAATAATCTTTTGTTTAATTTATTTCCAACGCTTAAAAAATGTAACTTTAATAAAATCGCATAGGTGCAGTAGGCAAATATTTCAAACTAATAAATTCTGCGCCAATAATGTCATTCTTTCCACCCACAACTCAACCATTCTTTTTTCTTAACGCCGCACGTGAGTTCTGAGTCAATCTTGGTGACAGTTTCTAATTGAACAAGTATTTTTAGACACAAATCACCACAAAGACTCTCGAATTTCATCACGTTTTACTCTTTACATAACATTTACATTTTTTAATCGTTTTTATTGTAATTATAAGTTTTTTGATAAATTTTAAGTTTCTCTTGGTGAGGTTGTTCAATTGAAATCCAGGAGAATAAAATTAGTAATAAATAAAGCGAACGAACGGGGTTAACAATAACAATAATAATAAAAACAATAGTTTGAATAGCAGTAGTAAAGTCGATGTAAAAGCTCTTAACGTAGCAAACTCGTGACACGAACTCGTAAATTTCTGTCGCTGGAAAAATCTCTCCAACGGATGTCTTATTGTTTATAACACCACTAGCCACTAAATATCATCATTGTAACAGCTCCAATGTCTGTTTCTGCTATTTATTATGGGAAAATGCAAGTCGGCGATTTATTATCTAGCGGAAAATCGACAGGAATTTATCCGTTTGGAAATTAAAAGGCACGAAATTGATGTTGAATGTTAAGCTACTGAAGAATTATTAACTTTTCACTGAGTTTATATTGTTTAATCACTTTAGATCAAGGAAGTCCAATGAATTACTACAAATAACACCAGTTTATTTCAAAACACTTTGATATTTCCATTTTTCCCAGCTTTGTTTACAAAAAATACTTCATCAATAATTTCTGAGGATTGAGAATTTATCTTACAATGAATTCAATTTTTTATTTAAGTATAATTCATATTTTTTTTAGAACCTAAAATCCAACTAGGAAATATGATCAAGGCACGCCCCGTAGAAAAGGAAGGCTGTAGAATTCCAAAAAACAACTTGGTAGTTGGTAACACATGAAATCTTCTTCAAAATTAAAAAAAAAATAGTTTTTATAATCACTATTAAGTTTTTGGAAAGTGGAATTACAAAATATGATCATGCACACTTTGTAGAAGAGGTGTTCCAAGAACAAGGATATCTACAGTTAAAAATACCAACTTGGTAGTTCTTAGTATATCACTTCTTCTTCAAGATTTGAAAAAAAAAATTGCACATTCCTAACCTCTCAATATTTGGTTTTTGGAGAACCTCAAATGGAACTTCGAAATATATATTTATATTTATAGAGTCCAAAAATACCAACTTGGTAGTTCTTAGTATACGACTTCTTCAAGGTTTGAGAAAAAAATCACACACTCCTAATTTTCAGATTCAAGATTTTTTAGAATCTTTACTAGGTTTTTGGAAAACCTCAAATGTATCTACTAAATATGATAGAGGCACACTCCGTAGAAGAGAATAATGAAACACAGTCCAAAAAGACCATCTTGGAAGTTGGTAGTGTATCAATATTCAATTTTATTATTTTTTAGAATCACTACCAGATTTTTGGAAAACCTTAGATGGAACTACGAAATATGATCCAGGCACACCCCGTGCAGGTGTTTAAAGATTGACGAGTTCAAAAACACTATTTTAGTAGTTGGTGGTTTATGACTTTTTCTTCAAGGCTTGTGAAAAAAAATTGGCCCACTTCTTCTCGTAGATGGAAGATACATAGAACTTTTTTCAAAAACACTGTAAACAAAAAATGTGGGTATTTTGAAGATTAAAATATTATGAATCAAAAATTGATTTTTTTTGGAAGACAAATCCTCAGAAATTATTGGTGAAATATGTTTTTGGAAGACAAATCCTCAGAAATTATTGGTGAAATATGTTTTTGTAAACAAATCTGGGAAAACGAACTATCAAACAGGTTAACTGGATATTTGTAGTAATTCATTTGACTTCCTTGATTTTAAGTGATTAAATAATATAAATACAGTGATAAGTTAATAATTCTTCAGTAGCTTAGACTTTTTCCTGATCAGAAATCTAAAAAAACACACAACATTAACCACAATCAACATCTTAAGTTCTGATCAATACCCACTTCTCCTGGAAATTGAAGAATCACTTGGAAGCTAAAGAAAAGATTCAAAACGAATTCGTTTGATCAATAAAACAAAAAACATGCTCCGGAAACAATTTCATTTCAATAGATGTCCTAACACAAAAACAAAAATTATATGGTTGTAAAAAAGAATGAAGGACATAATCCAAATTCACAGGATAAATAATACGGTAAACTTTGTCACAAAAATTACAGACCATGATACTCGAAAGCCTGCTCAAAAAAGACGACTTACTAATATCAAATGAACAAATTTCCCAGGAACTAGCAGAAACATACAAAAAACAATTTACACTAATTGCAATTCAAGATCCAGAAATAAGTAGAAGGAATAGATACCACAACTAGTGCTGTTCACCGAACCCGAACTTTTTGAGGTTCGAACTTAATGTTCGAATTAGTTCGAACTTTAAAAAATAAAAAGTTCGAACTGTTCGAACCCATTTGACATAATAGTAAAAATTCGAACTTTCGTAAGTACGAACTTGATGAAGTTCGAACTTTTATAAATTCGAACTGGATAAAGTTCGAACTCGATAAAGTTCGAATTCGATAAGATTCGAACTCGATTAAGTTCAAACTCGAAAAAGTTCAAATTGGATAATGTTCGGACTCAATAAAGTTCGAACTGGATAATGTCCAAACATGTTCAGTATCACTGTAATCGGAAAAAATCCTCTATCTAAATAGGGGTCGGCCTCACTATCATGCCATTTGAAAAAATAGAAACATTTAAAAAAAAAAAGCAATTCAAAACTTATAGAAATTAGTTTCTCAAAAAACGGCCAAATGAATTTCATAATTTGCAATTTATTGTACGTATTTAAATTATTTAAGAGTAGTTTTAATTATTTTAATAAAAAAATTATCAAAAAAAAATCCAAAATTGTAAACATTGCAACATGGTAAAATTTCATATTTTTATTTTCATAAATAAAGAAATTACAGGGGTGGCCCTATTTTCGTGGACACCCGGGATATGTTGTACTCAATTGTCGAATTCGGCCGAAATTTAATATAATAGAACATTTTTTGAACTCGAACTTCTTTCAAACTCGAACATTTTTCGAACCCAAACTTTTTGCGAACTCGAACTTTTTGCGAAATCGAACTTTTTCCGAACTCGAACTTTTTCCGAACCCGAACTTTTTCCAAACCCAAATTATTTTCGAACCCGAACTTTTTGCGAACCCGAACTTTTTCCGAACCCGAAGTTTTTTCGAATTTTTGCATAATGTTCGAACGGTTCGAACAATTTCAAAGTTCTAATTTTTGAATGAAAAGTTCGAACATTAAAAAATATTAAGTTCGTACAGCACTAACCACAACCAACCCTATACAAACTTCTGCCAACAAAATAAAAAAATAATATGCAACAAAGCGCACTCGGGTTCGACAAAATTTGAAAAATCGCATTGAATCATCTATCGGACAACACAATAAAAGAAATAGAAAAAAAACTACAACTTCTGCCTGCAAAACGAAAATACTTTCTGAATACCTGGAAAACCACAAATACAATTCCAATCAAGTTACAGATCGATTGCACTGTTGAATACTCTAATGGTGAAATTCTGTTCAAATCTGTAAGTCGTTACAGGAGAAATCTATAAGGTTTGTTTTATGGTTTGTAATGGACGGTTTCCATGGTTACCTTATAGATTTCTCCTGTAAGGATTTACAGTTTTGCACAGAATTGCACCATAAGAGTAATGTACTAGAGACAATTAAAAAATATACAATTGAAGATGATCTCTAATAATAAGCACACAATTTGGGTACAGAAGAAAACACTCCACACTCCACCAAGTTGTTCAGATCACAGATCAAATAACTACATTGTTTAATGGCACACAGTCTACCGGTTTATTACTACTAGGTTTTAAGAAAGCGTTTGATGAAGTTCATCATGATGCACTCCTGATCAAGCTTTAAACACCGAATTTTCCAACCTCGCTCATTAAAATTATACAAAGCTATCTGAATGAAAGAAAATTTTTGGTAACAGTTGAAGATGCACTATCCTCAATGATGACCGCAGAATCGGTGGTTCCCCAGGGTTCAGCGCTAGGTTATTAGTGACACTCCCAAAATCGAGGATTACAGGATGCACATAATCACTTCTGCTGATATAGCCATTTTTTGCACATCAAACATACACCACATAATCATACTACTCTTGAACAAACAACTTAAAGAGCTAAAAAAATATTAACAAAAATGGGCCCTAACCCATCTAAAATGGCGTGCTATCACTTCATCGACAGTCCATTTCATAGATAGTGCTTTTTCATCGACAACGTGTTCATCAACATGACCTTTATATTGACACGACCGTTTCATCGACACGGACGTTTCATCGACATGGCCAATTCATCGATACGGATGTATCATCGACATTACCTTTTCATCGAGAAACCTTTTCTTCGGCAAGGACATTTCATCGACACCAATTTTTCATAAACACTAACGTTTCATCAAAACTGCTTTGTCATCGACACTAACGTTTCATCGACATTACCTTTTCATCGACAACCGTTTCATCGACACTACCACTTCATCGAGAAGTCTTTTCTTCGATAAGGACGCTTCATCGAAACAGACGATTCATCGTATTACCTTTCCTTCAGCAACCGTTTCATCGATACTACCTTTTCATCTACAAACAATTTCATCGACATTACCAATAGTCGATATTGGCGATGAGAAGCTTTGGCGATGAAACTATCTTTGCGATAAAACGGTAGTGTCGATGATACTATAGTCGATGAAACGACATTGTCGAATAATTGTAAATGTCGAATAAAAGGTTCATCGATGAAAAGGTAGTACGATAAAACGGTTGTCGATAAAAAGGTAATGTCGATGAAACGTCTTTGTCGATGAAAGGTCTGTGTCGATGGACGGTTGTGTGGATGATATGGATATTTGATCGAATTTTTATATATCTCATCAAACTGAAGTTATTTAGGGTGTATCGTTTTCAAGTGATCACCCTGTATATCTTTAACATTCAACAAGTTTGGGTTGAAGATTTCTTTGTAAGACATTTCACTTTTTTAGTTTTAAGGTGTTAAATTTCAAGATATGTTCATCGGGCGTGTAAATAAGACACAAGACAAGTTACAGTGGAATAAATAAGATTTCGTTTATTATTCATAAGTCTCAAGTAAGAGGATTTTTTAATAAAAAAAGGCGTTGTTTTGTGGAAGTCCCGCGGTGATCACGTTGCCGAATTGTCACACCTTGTTCCAAAAATTATAAATGCAGCAGTGCACTCCACATCTCGCCAATTTCACGGTTTAAATTGCAATCAGTTCACGGGCCACACAAATATCTAATAACGGTAAACAATTTGTCAAAATTTATGAGATATTTATGCGCCCGGTTTCACTAAATTGCATATCCAGGCTTGTGTAACTGTTAATAGGTACCAGCAGCCCATTTTTCATAAATTTCTAAACTTAAATTGGCACTTTTATTGATTAATTTGTGCCAAAATGCACTATCTTTCAGATCAGATTAGGATCTACATTTATTAATTATAACCCACTGATATAATTGGCATCTTAAATAATATTCAAATAAAAAAATATTGATACATTTTTAAGAGTTTTTAGTGTCAAGAAGAATATAAAAAGTTATGTATCATATCCATTAAACGTATGTGAATTAATGGTCGTTAAGTGTTCCGGATTTAGGTTTGAAAAAAGAAGGAAAAATTAAAAAATGCAGGAATGAAAATGACTGCAGAAAAAATTTCTTCTGCTCATTTTTATGCAAAACCGTGGGGATTATTAAAACATTCAGCAATTTAAAGCGGCGGATCGATTATTTTTATTATCATACGCAATGATTTATATGCAAATTTTCTAATGAACCAAGGCCAAAAGGCGCATGAAATTTGGATTAACCTTGGAGCGCGCGCGTTTTTCAAAACGCGACACAATCACTTCGCCATCGCCAAAATTGTTCTCACAATAAATTAACGCGGATTTAAATTTTATTTTCATAAATTTAGAATAATCCAACATTTATTTATTTAAAAATCAATTTTGTGGAGAATTTGAATGAAGTCTCAACCGGAAATGGAATTACTTTCTTTGGAGTTGATTACTGGCGGATATTGCAAGAAAATTAAACGGGAAACCGTTACGCTTCCTGAATTTTCTGTAAAATTTTCGCTCGATTTTTTTAGCGCTGTGGGTGATGATTAATGCGAAACAAAATTGGCGTGGGTTTTCCTTTACATACAACAACTGCTATTATTTAGTAGTGGTGCGATTTGTTTTATAACTTTAATATCCCATAACGTTTTATGCCTTTTTTAAATATTCAACAATAAATTATTTTCTGAATTGCGTTGTGATCATTTTGTGTTTAAAGGAATGTCGTGCTTTATCTTGCTATAAATTTTATTCCTGTAGAGAATATATCCTTGAGTTGTTATTTGTTATAGTTTAATAATTGGTTTGAATTAATACAGCCAAATAATAGTAATACAAAAAATAAATTAGAACTTCCTGTTGGAGTGATTGCGATACTTAAAGGTGTTAACAATTTTCCTCGGCGATTAACATCTTTTAATTTACATAATTGTTGTGTTTTTATTGAATTAATTTAAAAATACTGCAGGCCATTTAACGCTTACAAGAATTTAAAAGTAAAATGAGTGGATTTATTTTGGTGTAAAGTTTTTCATGCAACAATCTCAATAAGAATTATTTTGCAAGATGCAAATGCGTTTTCTGTAAAAAAGATTAAAGTGCAAAAGTACAAAGCGAGCTCTCGCGTTTATTATAGCTTGGCAATAAAAATGCAATATATGGCCAATATGAACCGTTACACCGTACTATATTTTTGCGATAAAGTATACGCCAATTGCAATAAAGAAAGAAATTTATAATGGCCGCACGTATTTATTGCTATTTTTACTTTCATTTCATTAAGATAAAGGATGAAATTAATAATAAAATTTATTACTTGGATTTTAACCACATCAACCTTCGTTGTTTTACAACAAACACAACATCCTGGTATTGCCAATTATTTGCATATTATACACCTTCATTTTCTTCACAACAACAAAAATTCAATTACCCATTTATAACTTGTAATTTGGGCAAATCAAAAAATTTTGGTGAATTTCACCAAGTCGCAGTTTTTTTAAATAAATTTTCAAAAAAGTTCCTATGAAGAAAATATTACTCAAATAACCCTATTTTATAGAAAATTGTCTAAATTTATATTGGAACTAATTTTTTTAAGTCTAACTTCAGTGGAAATGTCATTTTTTGGCGTTCAAAGCGCATACAAAATTTTTATCAAAAACATCATTTTAAATAAAAGCGTTATAAAATTTTTAAATGGGATTTCAAAAAAGGTCCTATGGCGAATTTTATTTTTTAAATGACTCCTTTTATAAAAAATTAACCAAATTTTATAGTGAACCTTATTTTATAATCATATCTTTACTATAAATACCCTTTTTAGGTCATTAAAGTACGAGTAAAAATATCCCCGAAAAGTAACTTTAACTTCAATTGATTATAGTAAATTTATTTTTTGGCCCATGATTGATTTTAGACTGTTGTATTATAGATTATTCCCTAATCTTTAATTTAAACTCAAAAATTTGATTATAATTTTATCGAAACCAGCAGTTTTTAATTTTTTATACACCAAAAATGAGTATTTTTTATAATCAATTTTCAAAAAAGTTCCTATGAGAAAAATATTACTTAAATAAGTCTATTGTATAGGAAATTGTCTAAATTTTTTAATGAAACTAATTTTGTAAGTCCAACTTCAGTGGAAATGCCATTTTTGGACGTTCAAAGTGCTACAATGTTTTAATAAAAAAAAAAAGAATGTTTCTAAAAATTTAGTTTGGCCTCCAGAGGTGGTGAAGAAACTGGGCGTAAGTAAATCAAAAAAATATGGATGAGGTATTTTAATTGAAGTAAGAATGTATAATTTTTGAAAGTAAAGCGGATGTGTATAATAAAGAAAACTTATAACACCATAAAATCCATCTTGTGTTGTAATTCATACAAAGCAAACAGGGATAATTTGTTGTACTTGCAGACCCGATCATTTCTATAAATCTCGATGAAAGGTTTTTTGATTTAGTAGCGACTCATGCCACCGTAAACAGTAAAACGTACGCACTCTGCAATTAAAGGATTCAAATCTCGTTTCAACTTACGTCTTACGCAATAATCCGCTCTCAACTCTCAGTAGCTGAAAGTAAGCCTAAATTCCGGGTGTTTTGTGCGTGGCCCGGAATTAAAAAAGAAAACGTGCGCCGCTAATTTGTGCGCGGTAGCGACTTGCGTAAATGTCAGATCGGCCCTCTTTGTCCATTGCTCTTTTTGATTGATAGCCCTAGCCCCAGGATTTTTATCACAATAGGGGAAATTTAGAAATTTTTAATTGTGCCTTCATTAGGACCTTAATGGCCACTGGAAGCTCTAATTAAGAACAAAAATTAGCTACCAATAATGGAAGTATTACATTGATTTTAACTCCCAATTACAATTTATAAAAAAATATTACGAATCTAGATCAGATTGAGTAATAAGGACTTCAAAATTTCATTTGACTCATATCTATTACATGAGGTCAAAAATATCATTTTATTGATTTCGAGCCTTTAATTGTCATTTGTTAAGTGAATTAATAATTTTTCAAAATTAAGGAACTAGTAACTCGTGAAGAAGTTCTTGAAAATTACATTCGGATAGAAGAAGTTCAAAGTTATCACGCCCAAATCCAAAAACTCGTCATGCCAGAACATAATTACTAGAAAACAATTACTTTGACGAAATTGAAAAAACTTCAAGAAGAAAGACAAAGCGGCGTTATGATTTACTGTACAATAAAACCATAAAACAATGAGATACTATGGAAATACTTGGAAATCCTGGTACACAAAACCCAATTTATAAACGAGGACATATTCCACAAAGCAGAAGATGAATGGACACAGTGGACCTTTCCACCCCTTTTATTTTGAGAACGCCTTGTCGTCCATGGCTGAAATAAAAAAAATTATTACCAAAGCAAATCCGAAGAATGTATTGGTGCACTTATTTTTTTCCGGAATAATCCGGAAGTGCCCGGAACCGGAAGTAACTTTCGATTTTTAAATGGCAACATAGGTCGAGTATGTTATCGTTTGAAAGGTCTTTTAAAAAGAAACAACTTTTATTAAAATATTTTTTTAATATCTTTCATAATTAACATATTAAACGAAAAACAAAAGCAAACAAGTGACAAATGGTTTCTTAAATTATGGAAAAATTAAAACACTACCATCATCCTCAATGGGTAGAGGCAATTATGATTTTTTAAATGGAAACATGTATTTTTTGCTTCGCTTGTTAAAAATAATCAACTTTTTTAGGTTATGTATTTACCTTAATTCAAAAAATAAAAAAAAAATTGATTATTTTTAACGAATAAAGCGATAAACGCAAAAAAGAATTTCAATTTAAAAAAATCTCCATCTTGCCCATTTGCGGATGATGGTAACGATTTAATTTTTCCATAATTTAAGAGACCAATGGTCACTTGTTTGCATATTTTTTTTCGTTTAATTTTTTAATTATGCAAGATATTATAAAAATATTTTAATAAAAGTTGTTTCTTTTTAAAAGACCTTTCAAATGATACCATACTCGACCTATGTTGCCATTTAAAAATCGAAAGTTACTTCCGGTTCCGGGTACTTCCGGATTGTTCCGGAAAAAAATAAGTGCACCAATGGATTCTTTGGGTTTGCTTTGGTAATAATTTTCTTTATTTCAGCCTTGTACGACAAGGTGTTCTTCAAATAAAAGGGGTGGACGGGTGGTTTGAGACACCCTGTATACAAAGAAAGAAATCAACCAAGAACAACAACAGCAGGAATGACATCTCCGTACTATTAGCAACATCAATAGTTACAGCGAAGATATCAATTGGGTCACTTGAAATGCTACGAGTTCTAGAGGATCCAGACAAAAAATTTAGTAGAAGCAGAAGTTTCAGGATTAGTAGAGAGCACATCAAAAACTTTAAATTAGATGTTAGAGGCCTAACTAAGCTCTCCCAAGAAGCTATACATCAACCTGTTACTTTTGCTAAAATTCATTCAAACAATACCAAAAAAAGTCCTTTCAGTACGACTATAAGAAATGGCAAAATTTGCTCATTGCAGATCCAACATTTAAGAGACCTGGAGCTATTGACATACTATTGGGAGCAGAAGACTACGCCAAAATAATATTGGATGGGTTAAAGAAGACAAACGATGGATTGTTGGGACAAAAACCAGAATTTGGTTGGATCCTCTTAGGACACTAGAATTGAAGAAGACAAACAACTTACAAAATTTTGGGAAATCGACGAAATTCTGAAAACAGTCAGAAGAAGAAACAGATCGCGAAGAGAAATGCAGGGAAAAAGTAAAAAAAAGAGATCGATGGTAAAAGTTGAAATCTTTTGCAAAAAATGGCTAACCTAAAATTAAAAAAAACCTGGCTTTCCAAAACTATAAAATATAGACCCCGATTTTTTTAGTTTATTGACGATGAAATTTTATGCATTTTCCACCTCTGAGATTTCTTTATTTATGAAAATAAGAATTTATTGAACTAAAAAAATTTCACCGGAAATGACATCAACTTTCTGATTTTAAATGTAAAGCCCTATTTTTTTGTACTAATTATTATGTTCCAAGTACAACATTGTGTTGAGTGATTAAATCCCATGGGTCCTTTCGTAATGTTGATGGAAATCGCTGGAACGAAACATTGCTTCACAGAAAAATCGAAAATTAAGAGGGGTATAAACTGAGATGTAGTAATAGAAGTTAACTGGTGGATCAGCTCTGATTAACTACCTCCATTTTTGATGCAGCATTGTTTCAGTTCAACGATATTTCAACGTAGCAATATTTCAGGACCTAGAAGTATACATTTCTTTCAGTTTTAAGAGCTATGTACATCCATTTTCGTAACTACAAATCCCAAGAGCAAAGACGTTCCCACTTTTGCCTAAAATATTTGCATTTTAAAATGCGGTCGTAAAAGGAGAGGAAAGACGCTGTAGAAATGATTTTTTATAGTTTCGGATACTCATTAGTATCTTGTTTTATCAAAAATAAAATCAGTTAAAATAACGGTAAAAGTGATGGAGAAATACTAGCAAAATTAATTAATTTTTTGAATATTGTCACAGGTTTCAATCTATGAAAAATTATTATTAATTGATTAAAATTAAAGATATAATAATTTCACAAAAACATAATGAAACATTTTGTAAGTCTAGGATTGATTAAGACGTTTAATAATAAACAACTAATTATATTTCTGGTGTTACACACAGCTCGCTACTGAAATCTTAATTCCGTGGCATTCCTGCTTGATAATTATATAGTTGCTATCGAAATTAAAAATCAAGTCGCCAATTTATTGAATTCGTTGTTTGCTTTTAATCAACCTGTTGGGTTATTATTGCCCAGACTAATTAAAAAATAAAAGTGATTAAACGATGTAAGTTGTGAAATTTGGTCTAATCTTTAGGATCAAGGCGTTGATTAGAAAAATAGAAAGATTGCATAAATATTGCAATTTTCTATTCTAATAACTTCATTTGGGCAGTAATGGTTCAGCATTAATTTCGCATTATTTATAACACCAATTCTTCATACTTTCTAAAAATATTGATTTAATTAATATACATATTTATGTTCAAACAAATCTCAAGAAAAAGAAATAAAATTGATTTATTTTAATTAAGTCCATTTTTATGAATACATAAATTATTAAAGAAAGGAGTCGTTAACTCGCTTAATAAATCGATCTTTTTTAAAAATGAGTGATTTTTCTTTTGTCCTGCTTTGTTTATTTGGGTTATTTACGAAAATGTTGATGCAAAAGTCACCTGAATGACTTTTATCCGACATGATGTGAAAAGATTGGGGCTGGAGTGATGGATTCGCCTCATGCGTAAAGGACTGGCACTTAATCGGTCGTTATGGCAAAATTAAATCGATTTATAATAAAGACTGATAGTATAATTAATATTTTTGCAGCGCACGAAATTTGGCCACGGGCGCATCGGCCACTTAACCCACTTTACCATCATGCACTGCAACCTGCAACCGTTACTTATCATTTATTACTTCTATTTTACATATTCACTCTTATTTTTTTACTTCAAATTATAATCATTTAACCTTCCGATAACCAGGCGAAATTTCAAGCACAAAAGTCCAGGTGGGGTCACTTTACGACCCCATTAATTAACAACTATTATTCAATGCATGTTTCAAGTAACACTCATAAGATGGTCAAAAACCAAAATACTTGAGCACCAAATGTATAAATTTACAAAAATACGCACTGGGGTCGCATAGTGACCCCACCTAATTAAACTTGGTATTTTATCCTTTAGCCCCTAAGAAAGAATAAAATTATTGGGAAGAGAGGTTCAATTCGTTGATGTTACTCCAATTTCTAGTGTAAGAAAAAAATCCCACAAATATCACATGATGATATCAAATGACGGAATCGTGTAATTTCCAGCGATTGGTACTTCTTAATTAACAGCCTCGAGTGAGTAAAAAAATATTTTGAAATTAACCACTTAAGTAAACCATGAATAATTGACGTATCCTTCAGTATAATAACAATGTAAATAAAGTCGTGTTAACTATTTACTTAAATATGCAAAATTCTCCTAAAAAAATGAGATATAATGGAAACCGCATTTGACATTTCGTTCATTGCATAAATTAACAATAAATTGAGACGTTATGCAGAGCTTAATCCTGCAGAATTTAGACAGGATTAATTAGCATATTCTCTGGGTTTATCGAAGAATATGTTGAGCTTCGAAAAGTAAAGAACCGTAACAATAATTTAAAAAATGAGAAAAGTTGTAAATTATTGCTTCGAAGCGTGTTTACGAGTTGAAATTAGTGAAATGCGTGGGTGTTAAGGATGAAACAGTTGCTGCACCTAAGTAAGGTGGATACGAACCTACATCGTATTTGTAACAATGAGTGAACCGTAAATCACGCGGAGGAAGAGAAAGAAGAATTCTTCGTTTAGCAGGTTGAATCTTAGCGATTCGACGAGGCGGCGACACTCTCCTCGAATTCTTCGTGGGCGGTTCGTTACTAATAACTAATAACTTGGAGTAAATTCAATTACTATCGCCATGTCATGACTTTTATATATTTCATCACTTAATTCTTAGAATCGTAGAAGCGAATTTAATCCAAATTTAATCCAATGACCACGCTCTTACTCAGAAATAAAAGCTTAGTTATGATATTCGTGGGTAAACCATATTTCGACATGTTTTCATTGAAATTTGATAAACCATCGCGCCCAGAATTTTATTAGAACACCAGTGACATTAAGTTCATTAATATGATGAAACTTTTTTCTAATCCCAAATGAATTCGACTACTTAAATGATAATAATTTAAACTCAAACTAAAATCCGAGACAAGAAACTTACAACACTAAAACAGATTCAAAACAAAGCCTTTAACAACATTTTGTAGAAGTGAAATCCCAAAAACTTTCAAGTCGAATCAAATTTTACAAAGATGGCCATAAATGTTAAGAAAAAGTTAGATTGAAGTAGTGTTTCGATCAACTTATGTATGTTTCCACATTACCAGCACATTTGCTCCACAAAAGATTGAAAGTTTCAAAATAATACCAAAAAAAACTGGATGGATTTATTCCTTCAACAAATACAGGGTGGGTCAACGAAAACGAAACAGACGTGTTTTAAAATAGTTAATAGAAAATTTTGAAAAAACGCTCGGATAGGTCAACTTTGGTTTCGAGGGGGACATATTTTGCAATAGAAGCGATTCAAAAATCCATTCACCCCTGTGCCCTATGGACACAACCCCTAAAATTTTAATAGGGATGGTGGGGTAAGTAATACCTTGTTAGAAAGATCTTTATACTCAGAGTAACATACAAAAAAAAAGTTAAATCGATCGATTCGTTTTGAAGAAATTCAAAATTTAACATGTAGAGTTTTCATGCCTTTAAAATTGTGCTATGAACACCACGGCTTCAATTTTAAGTGTTTTGATAGGGTAAGTAATACCTCCTGGGAAAGATCTTTTAACCCAAAGTAACATACATGTAAAACGCAATTTATTTTCATTTCCTACAAAAGAGAGATTTTAAAAAACAAATTTAAATTTATTCGAGGAATTGTTTAAAATTTTGTAACATCTGGAACAAAACAATGCAAAACAAAAAACGATTTATAACCACATTGAGATTCGTTTTATCAGTTGTATTTTATATTAGTGGATGATTTTCATCGTGTTAAAACTGTTTATGACTAATTATTAGAAATCAACATTTAAAATTTTGTGAACTTCTGTAAAAGCTTCTGCTAGCAATGGTTTATACAATTCCAGAAAGGGTTGAATTAATCACTTTTTTTCATCGTGCAGCTAATTTATTTAATGAACAACATCCAAACAAACATTATAACCGAAAATACGTTCTGGAGTTGGTTGCAAATTTTAAAAATACTGGTTCTTTTGGTAATTAGAAACGCGATCCTGGTAATGTTCGTCCAATAAGAAATGAGGTCGTTGAAATAGGTGTTTTGGGACAAGTTGCTGCAGATCCAACTTTAAGCACAAGAAAACTGGAGACTGTGACTAACATCAGCAGAACAACCATTCGCCGAATATTGAAAGGTCACAAATATCATCCCTATAAAATTCATTTAATTCATGAGTTAAATGAAGATGATTTTGATAGGCGACTGCAATTTTGTGAGGTGATGACGGAACGAATAATTGCTGATGAAAATTATCTTTATAATATCTGTTTTTCTGATGAGTGCACTTTTTTCTTAAACTCAACCGTTAATCGTCATAATTATCGATATGGGTCAGCTGAGAATCCTAGGGTATTTCATGAAGTTCACGCTCAAACTCCTCAAAAATTGAATGTGTGGGTTGGAATTTTTGGAGACCGTCTTATTGGTCCTTATTTTCTAGATGGCAATCTAACAGGGGATATGTACTTGGATCTACTTCAAAACTTTGTTCATCCATTTCTTGACGATATTATCGAAAATGACGATCGTTATTTAGAAGACCATCTGATTTTCCAACAAGACGGAGCCCCTCCTCATTACACACGGCCTGTTAGGGAATTCTTGGATACGACGTTTCCTGGGCAATGGATTGGGCGTAGAGGAGCTTTGGAGTGGCCGCCGCGATCTCCCGATCTTACTCCCCTTGATTTTTTCCTTTGGGGGCATTTAAAAAGTAAGATTTACGCAACGGAACCAGGATCTCTAGCAGAGTTACGACAGAGAATAATTAATGAATGCTGAAATGTTACAAAATGTAAGAATTCGCTTTGAGCAAAATTTGTACGTTTGCATGGAGGTTGGTGGAACTCAATTCGAACATTTAATAAAATAATAAAAACATCCTTGAAAGTGTCGGGATCGATGGGATTCTTTAAAGTGTTAAGTTTTCTTCAAAAAGATTAGTTAAGTTTAGTTTGGTTAAATAAAAAATAATGTGCAATACTGTTTTATTTTGAATTCTTTAAAACAAACCAATCGATTTCACTTTTGTTTTTTTGTTTGTTACTTGTGGTAAAAAGAACTTTCCAAGGAGGTATTACTTACCCTATCAAAAGACTTAAAATTGAAGGCGTGGTGTTCATAGTACAATTTTAAAAGGTATGAAAACTCTACTTGCCAAATTTTGAATATCTTTAAAACGAATCGATCGATTTAACTTTTTTTTTGAATGTTACTCTGGGTAAAAAGATCTTTCCAACGAGGTATTACTTACCCTACCATCCCTATTAAAATTTTAGGGGTTGTGTCGAAAGGGCGAGGGATGAATGGATTTTTGAATCAACTCTATTGCAAAGTATGTCCCTATGGAAACGGTATTACTTACTTTATCAAAACACTTAAAATTGAAGGTGTGGTGTTCATGGCACAATTTTAAAAGGCATGAAATCTCTACTTGCTAAATTTTGAATATCTTTAAAACGAATCGATCAATTTAACCACAAGGTTTCGAGTTTGAGCCTGACAAATTTCTCTGACATGCTAGAATATTCATCATTTCATACTTATTTTTTGTTATAAAACAGTGTCTTTTCAGTACAGAAAAATTATTAGTGTCTTTTTAGTGGTATTAGGTTTCTATTCAGGTAACTTTTGTGTGTTTGACCCATATATGGCACATCATGCATTTCCGTTTTTTTTTGCAGTCACGGATCCAAAAAGTTTTATGGAAATATGTCTGCTGTTCGATTTCCCGATGTGGAAAGTGAGGAATCCGATTTATCTGAGTTTTCTGAAACAGATTCATCAGATGATAATATTCCTTTATCAGTATTGAGAGAAAAAGTTCGTAAACAGAATAAGCAACGTCCTCACTGGATAGAAGGCAACCTAAAAATACCAGATAATGAAATACAATTCACTGGCTCGCAGGAATTACCGTCAACCATTTTAGGGTTGGAAACTCCAGTCCAGTTTTTCAAGTTTTTATTTCCCGATAGTCTGATAGAGTATATTACAGAACAAAGCAACTTATATTCAGTGCAACAATGCTCGAATAAGCCAGCTAACATAAAAGCTTCGGAAATTACACAATTTATAGGTATTACTCTATACATGTCAATTATTCAACTTCCTTCTACAAGACATTATTGGAATTGTAACATTGGCCATCCAGCAGTAAGTGCCGTAATGAGCTGTAACAGATTTGAGGAAATAAAACGATTCTTACACTTCAATAACAATGACATTATAATTGAAAGAGGATAGCTTATTCAAGATTAGACTATTTCTCCACCAAATTAGAAGTAGATTGCTAGAAGTATCTAAAGAAGAATTTTTAGCTATAGACGAACAAATTATACTTACAAAAGCACGAAGTCAATTGAAGCAGTATAACCCAAAAAAACCACATAAGTGATTTTTTTGCTGGATCTCAAAGCAATTCTATACATCCAGGTGCGCCAGACCTTGGTATGAGCAGTAACATGGTTGTAAAATTGTCTGAACCGTACCAAAACATCAGAACTACAAGTTGTTTTTTGATAATTAGTTTTCTAGTGTTCAACTTATGGTATATTTGACCAAGAAGGGCATTCTGCCATTAGGAACAGTAAGAGTAAATCGTATTCCAGGAGCTGAAATAACGAAGGAGAAAGAAATGAAGAAAATAGAAAGAGGTCATATGGTAGATAATGTGAATAATAGTGTAGTATCTTGGTTTGACAATAAAATCGTTAATACAATATCAACGTATGCTGGAAGTGAACCAAGAGGAGAAATAAGAAGATTTTTCAAAAAGGAAAATGCTCATAAGATGATACCTTGTCTCAACAGTATCCTTATTTATAATAGTTACATGGGTGGTGTAGATCTTTTGGATTCGATGTTGGGATTTTATCGCATAAAAATCAGATCCAAAAAGTATTACTTGCGTATATTTTTTCATTTTATTGATTTGGTGGCGGTGAACTCTTGGATATTAGCTAGAAGAGCTGGAAAATGAGATATGCCTCTTCTGGATACAAAATTGGCAATAGCAGATGCTCTTTGTAAAGCTGGTCAATCAGCCAAACTCAATAAAGTGGGAAGGTCATCAAGTAATAACCGTCAGCAACTATATGAAAATAAAAGAAAAAAGGGACCAGCAAAAGAAATACCCCAAGAAGATATTCGAAAGGATGGTATTGATCAGGATAGAAATTGTTTCTTACGTTTTCATACCGAATAAACTGTAACCATTTATGAAATAAAAATATTGTCATATTTGAGTTGGATTGTTGTATTATTCTTTTGCTGCATGATGTCCCATATATTATGGGACAAACCCATTTTTTAAATAAATCTCGTTAATCTAATAGTTTATATTTTTTAAATATTTTTATGTGAAAATAGAACTCAAGTTTAATTCTCAATAATTTTTTCACCGAAAAATAAAAATTCATGCAGTAAAGGGTTAAGGGTGACTTTGGCCCAAATCTTGGAAAAATAACAGTGGATCAAATTATAGTTTTCCAAAATTTGGATGTTTAAGTTACCCTAATTGACGGTATAGGACATAACAAGAACATTTGGCTATTAGGAAAACACTCTTAAGGATATCATAAATTATAACGATTACATTAAAAAAATTAGATAAGTTTTTTTCTAATTAACATTGTTTAGTAGGTAAATAAATAAATCTAAGCAACCTGCTAATTTAAATTTCATAATAGTTTATATACGACGTCGGTTTTAATATATGCACAAGGATAAATTAATGGCGTTTTGAACCAATTACGTCCTGACAATAAATAACTTTCGTTTACTTTTCGAAATTGCGCCAATTGCAAAATTTCTAACACTTTTAAGAGAGTTATGCCTTATTCGTCGCCATAATTACAGTCCTGAAGCTCTCAAATAAGCCATCCATCATTCGTGGATAAAAAGAATGCACGAACACGCATATTCACATAGTCTCAATTTGTCCAAGAGCCAAGAGCGTTTGTCTTTCTTATCTCGCCGCGTAATCAAAATAAACACAAGGTAGTTGCGTGGAAAAATCTTCTGGTATGAGGCGTGTTTTCCTGCGTTTACCATTTTATCGCGCCTATCGACGCAGATTTTATCGCAACTAATCGCTTCACATATAAATTATCTTTTTAAATTGAACCGTATCACAGCTTTTTATTACAGGAACAAAAAATTTCGACACAAAATTCCAATAAAAACACATCCTATTATCAAATAGGACACGTTACCTTTACGCTCGGGTAAGAAAATTCGCGATAAACGCTCCTATTGACCTAACGCTAAAGGGTGAAGGTTCACTTTTGCAGATGCGGTCCTCCAAAAGTAACCTTAAAATTGGTTTAGAGATTTTTTTCTGAAGGAAAACCTAATTTGGGCAATATTCCAAAACTCTAAAATTTCCAAAATTGCTTTTTGAACTCCTGGATATAAACGTTATTTTGCAATTTTAGAAAAAAAATACGAGAATGTTGATACTTACATTGAAAAATTTTGCGAGTAATTAGTTTAAAAGCCACAAGGTAAATTTCAATTTTTTTGAATTGGCTTGCATTTTTTTAATGTTCTGCTGATATGTAATTAGGTATGTTAATTATGTGAGGAGTGTGACAATAAGTCATAATATTGAAGCACCGCCTCGACAGAGTTTATGTAAATCAGTCTCAAGATTTTGTAAATTCACGCTTTGGCTCTTCCGGCTTGGACGTGAGGGTCAGAGGTGAGCGGCAGGTGAAAGAGAACGACCATCAAGATCCTTTTTTATCGCCTTATCAAAAGCAAGATGCAGACACCAATGAGTTTTGACGGATAAAATTAAGCTGTTACAAAAAACATTATATAACAATGAAATTGAAAGTTTTATCAACATTCAGGATTACCTCAACGATCTTCTTTACATATTTATTGATTTCAAACCAATTATTCATCGCAAACAAATTTTTTAGACATAAATCTGTAAAAAAAAGATGAAAAAGTAGTTCTCGAGTCATCAGACGAGATATCGTATACGACTATACGATATGACAAGGACACACTCTTATTGTTGCATTTGAATGACAAAGATAGTTTGATGGAAGTCGTATGCGATGGATCGAGTGGTTCGAACATATATGTATACAGGGTGTCCCAGCGCTGCGAGGAAGTAACTTTACTCTAAAATGAAAAAAAGATATCGGCATTTCGATAGAATATACAACACCTTTAAGAGCACATTTTAAAAATATTTTAGTAATATACCGGGTGTCCATTGCTAGATGGCGGACTAAAGTTATGTTTTTTTAAATGGAACACCCAGTTTATTATGACATTTTATAAAAAAATAATTATACTTTGTATAAACTTTTATGGGCCTATCATCACTCGTTTTGCTGATATTTGCCATTTAAGCCAAAAATATCAATTTTTGAAAAATCACTGCTCTAAAACAGATGAACATTTTGAGTTGAAATTTTCTCAAAAATTTTTCAACATCGTCTAGTCTTCAACTGTCATGTCACATTTAAGTTTGTGATAATTTTTTATCAGGCTGCCTTATGAAATGCAAAATGAACAATTAAACGAAATTTTCAAATTGAACACCCAGTATATTTTAACATCATTCGATGGCATTTTTAACAAGCTTTCTAGTGATATAATGGTTGTATGGTCGAATATCTATGGTTTAGGAGATATTAATATCCAAACTGAGAAACATTGAAAAATACACAAAATAACCCTCTTGATGAATTTTGTTGAGAATTTTTTTGTTAATTTGCCTAATATTTATTTCTGTCTTTCTCTATTTGGCTTTTTTTATAATGTTGTTTTATTACAATAGTAGTTTTTCTTCTTTTACAACAAAAATTAAATCGAAACTTGCAATTATCAATTTTGGTTTTCTAAGTCTCAGCATGCTTTAAAAATTTAGCCACTGATGTTACCAAGAAAACCCTTATTTTGTGGAATTTTGTTTTAACGCCCTTTTCTGTACTTTTGATAATAACTAAACCGAAATAATGAACTCTTCTAAATAAAAAATGGAAAATTGGTGAAGCTTAAAGAAATCCGCTTCTGGTTATCAGAAAAGAGCGTAAAAACGATATTCAACAAAATATGGGATTCCTTGGTAACATTAATTGTTAAAATTTCAAAATATACTGAGATTTAGAAAACCAAAATTGATAATTGCAAGTTTCGATTTTATTTGTGTTGTAAAACAACAAAAACTGTTACTATAATATAAAAACATTATTAAAAAAGCAAAATAAAGAAAGACACAAATAAGTATTAGACAAATTTAAAAAAAAAAACCTTAAAAAAATTCACGAAGAGTGCTATTTTGTGTATTTTTCACTGTTTCTCAGTTTCGATATTAATATCTCCCAAACCATTGATAAGCGATCATACAAACATTATATCAATAGAAAGCTTGTAAAAAATGATATCGATTGATGTTAAAATATACAGGGTGTTCCATTTGAAAATTTCGATTAATTGTTCAATTTGCATTTCATAAGGCACTCTGATGAAAAATTATAACAAACTTAAATTTGACATGATAGTTGTAGACTACTCGATGTTGAAAATTTTTTGAGAAAATTTCAACCCAAAATATTCATCTGTTTTAGAGCAGTGATCTTTCAAAAATGGATCTTTTTATGGGTTAAATAGCAAATATCAGCAAAACGAGTGATGATAGACCCATAAAAGTTTATACAAAGTATAATTATTTTTTTATAAGAAATCCAAAAATGTCATAATAAACTGGATGTTCCATTTAAAAAAACATAACTTTGGTTCGCTATCTTGGAATGGAAACCCGGTATATTACTAAAATATTTTTAAAATGTACGCTTCAAGGTATTGTATATTTAATCGAAAACCTCATGCCGATATCTTTTTTAATTTTAGAGTAATGTTACTTCCTCGCAGCGCTGAGACACCCTGTATATATGTATATATGTAATGGGTTTTTCACGTTTTTCGGCAACACTGTAAGTTTTATCATAAAATTAGATCAGACACAAATTGTAGATCATATAATTTTCTATAAAGAATGTATTTATACTTTTTTTCCTAAGAGCCACTGTTTTTGAGATATAACGATTATAAAAGTTGTAATCTTCATAATATGCACATTATTCGTCAGATTCATAATCGTCTAATATTGACGATAACGGGTACATTTTTTAACCAAATTTTATAAACCCGGTCTCGAATTAAAGGGAAATGTTGTTTTTGTAATCCTATTGGAATCGATTTTCTTTAAGCGTCGGGAAAGCTTTCAAAAGCGCTCCCGAAATTGTCATTTTTTTCGCGGTTTTTTTCGAGCATCCTCCGCGCCGATTTTGAAAAATCGTAGCTCCGCCGGGTTCGGAATCGAAACGACCAAATCGGACCCCCTTTTTTCCCACATCCTCATTTACTATATCCAAAATTTCCGACCCTCCTAGGTTAATTCTGTGGCGAAGGCGAATTTTTCTTTGAAAACGTCAAAATGTCGCGTTTTTTTAGCGAAAAAAACAAAAAGGTAATATTGCTTAGCTTTTGACTGTAACCGAAGTGAAAAAATCGCGAATGGCATTTTTTTAAAGAAGAAATAACAGACCTACATACCCATAGGGAAGCATTTTTTCGAAATTTTTGTTTGTATCTCATATTCTGACATTTGAAAATCGGAGTACAATTTTGGACATTTTTTAACGAAATTTAAAAAATCGTACCTACCAAACGACTGGACCGATTTTAACGAAACGTGGTTTATATTGTAGCTAAAAGTACCGTTAATACCCAGAAAAATAATCGATTTTATCCGGCGCGTCCAGCGGCGTCGGGATTTTTTTTCCAAACGCGTACAAAATCATCGATAAAAAACGGCGCGTAGAGAAAATTAGTAGAGGAAATGGGGCCAAAACGTGAGAAAAAATGAAAAATCGCTACACGTGACCTTAAAGAGGGTTGATCGAACAAGGTCGGTTTAAAGTTTTGAAATCTCTATCTTTTCATTTCACCTCACACCGACATATCAAATTCAAAATTGTGTTTTTTCAACCCCCAGCGACCAAAATAATAGCAGTAAGGTAACGACACATCCTATCGTCTAACTAAAATATGAGTTAGAATGAGATTTTTAAGTACTTCTACGCGACGTGTTGACTTTTTTCAATGTCGAAAAAAAACTCAAAATTTTAATCGCGCAAGAAACTTTGTAAAAAAAATGCGATTTTGACAATTTTTTTACCTCCTTGCTCTTTCAGAGATTTTAACGAATAAAAGCTTATCTTAAAGGTTTTTGAGTAGGCTTTCACCCAAAAAAAGATTCGTTTTAATATCTTTATTCGTTTAGAAGTTATGACCGAATAACCGTTGAAAATTTGAAAATTTCACTTTTGGATGAAGAAATTGCTCTGAAATTTTTGATTAATCGGAAAATAATTAATTTTGACCGATTAGAACGATTTATGGCTTACATTGACCGATAGAAAAATATTTTTACCTGTATTACAGCTTCAGTGATGTGTATACGTGGCGTACTTATGCATATTATGAAGATTACAATTTTTTCAACTTTTATAATCGTTATATCTTAGAAACGGTGGCTCTTAGGAGAAAAAGTATTAAGACATTTTTTATAGATAATTAATTATATGATCTACAATTTTTGTTTGATCTAATTTTATGATAAAACCTACCGTTTTGATGAAAAACGCGAAATACCCATTTTAAGACCTTCGACTTTGAATAAATTTTTTTCCAGGTACGGGATAGATGGGGACTTTTCAGAATTCATTTATAATGGTGTTCCGAACTTTCATACCAATTTTTAAATCTACGCTAATTTTTGCAAGTTTACTACTATTTTTAGAAGTTTGGGTTTTATTTTTCCTTTTTTTGTAGTAGAAAATGAAAAATAACTAGTTGTAGATGTTTTTTGAAGCAAGAAATAGATAATGTAAAATTAATGGTTGTGATATAAAGAACATTAGCGTTGTTGTTCTGCGTGTTAGAATTTTGTGTGAACAAATCTCGAGTCCCATTTGGGAGTGTGATTAAACGTTCCTTAAGTATAAAAGTTATGTCTGCAACTTTTGGGTCATTAATAATTCGAAGGACGATTATTAAAACAAACATTTTTATGGATCCCGGTGAAAAAATGCAAAATTAATTTAAAAAAATAAACATGAAGATCCTTTTAAGTTATCGCGAGTTGATTTAAATAAATTAGCATAATTCGCAATTATTGTTGATACTTTTGTATAATTTTAATAATTTATCGTGGTAAAATACTGAAAACGAGCTCGGTTAATTTTTAAGGAGCGCGTATAATTACGCCTCCATTACGTAAATGCGGGTATAAAATCGAGGGGCTCAGATATCATCTTGCACTTCATTGCCGATTTTTATTTTTAATGAAAGTAAAAAATCACCCATACTATTTAACCTCGAGGTGTGTGCATGTGGATGTTTTATTCGGCACAACCATTTATTAAGGAGATCATTAAAGATTTATTGGATGTGGCTGAAACTGAGGTACACGTAACGAAAAATAAGACGTATGTGAAAGTACAAAACATGTCGCTAAACTTTTTTTATTTCAGGAAAAACAACCGTTTTCTTTGCACTCTATTAATTAATTAAGTTATTTATAGATTGACGTGATCTATGTTTAAATAAATTCTTCTTTTTTATCCCAAAGCGTGATTAATAAAAATTTTATTGCTTGTTACTTTCGTTTTTTCATTGATCATCTAAACTTTATTACTTCTTAATTGCGATAATTATCTAAAATAAGAAGAATAAAGATTAGCTATTTTATTTGTTATAATTATACCAACAAGGGTTATTTGTGGGATTACATTCTCTTTCTCAAATTTTTTATCTTTTTACATTCTTTTCTTAACTTGCGCTCTTCTTTTATATCCGCCAACGGCAAATTTTTTATTTTTATCGTTACTGATTGGGAAATGCATGCAGATTTTTTTCAGCAAAACTTTCACTAACATAATACAATTTTTTAATCGAGAAAACCACCCATTTGAATGGCTTCAAAATCAAAAAATTTCAAAAATTATTTTCGACTTTTTTTTAACTATTTTCGATAGATTTGGGTTCGCTGATAACGAATTAAGCAATATTAGCGCTATCCAATGCGTACTTTTTAAAATACAGCGTTTTGAAATTTGAGAAATTTTCAAAAAATTAATTTTTTTTTCAAAAACATTCGAATTTCATATAATTAATAGGCTAAGATTATATAGTATTGAAAAAAAGTAGAGCAACATTTACATTTTCTTAATATACAGGGTGTTTCTTTAAAAACTTCAAATGTCGTTTATTTCATAACCAAATTTTTTTTTTTTAAATTAACCGAACACACCGATTTTTGTTTTGAGGGGCACGCATTATAAGACCGATTTAAGCACTCTCACATCACTCCCTTAAGCGGGGGGCGTTAACCCCCTAATTTCTTAAACGGCAACAAGGGTTGAGTAATATATCATTTGAAAGCTTCTTTTAATAAGAATTCAACGGTATAAATTAAATTAAAATTGATCGATTCGTTTTAAAGAAAAAAATTAAAAACTCATTGCAATAAATAAATTTAAAAAATGTTAAATTAACCCAAAAAATATTTTTTCAATTAGCAAATTATTAAATACTGAATAAAAAATTGAAGGTAAGATGTCCCGTTTTGGTTCTCATGAATAATTTAATTTAAAATTTAAACCCAAAAGAACAATAAATAAATTTCTTTGTTATGTTATCCACATGATTTGACAGGTGTTTAAATCTAATTAAAATGTGATTTAAAAATTGAAATAATTTAATTTAGTGTATTACAAGTTTTCGAATTAAATAGATTACACTAACTTTATTACCTCCTAACCATTCAAAATGGTTTATTCTAAGGATGATCGAGTTGAAATTATTATGCTATACGGTGAAGAAAGAAGATGTGCCCTTCGAGCAGCTACTCGTTATAATAATCTTCATCCAGATAAAACTCTATCTGCAAGATATGTTTTAGATTTGTTCAATAAATTTCGTGAAACGGGTTCATTAGGAAATAATAAAAGAAATGGCGGCCCCCCAAATGAAGTAGAAACGTTGACTGTAGTAGGCGAAACATCTCTAAATCGGCAAACTTCCATAAGAAACTTATCTACATTAACAGGACTTCAAAGTACCAAGGTTTGGAGAATTTTAAAAAATTTAAAATATCGCCCGTATAAATTTTCTTGTCATCAAGAATTAAGTGAAGATGATTTTGATCACCGAACAGAGTTTTGTGAAGTTATGTCTAATAGACTATCAAATACTCCAAACCAATTACAAAACATCTTCTTTAGTGATGAAGCAACATTTAATTTGAGGGGTGAAGTTAATAAACATAACTGTCGTTATTGGAGTACAGAAAATCCACATTGAATGCGAGAAGAGCACTGTCAGTATCCAGAAAAATTAAATGTTCGGCTTGGCATTTATGGGGACCATACTATAGACCCAATATTTATTGATGGCAACTTAACAGGCGAAAATATTTAGATATGCTGCAAAATATTATCGAACCTATAATAACACATGTCTTAGAAAATGATGATATGCTGGACGAAAATTTGATAATTTTTCAAGAGGATGGTGTTCCGCTACATTATACGTTACCGGTTCGTCAATATTTAAATACAACCTTTCCTAGTTGAATTGGTAGTAGAGGTACTATTGAATGGCCAGCACGCTCACCTGACCTCATACCGCTGGATTTTTTCGTTTAGGGCTATTTAAAAAATAAGGTCTTCCAGATCCAACCTGATACTTTAGCAGACCTTCGTCAAAGGATCATAAACGAATGTGGAAATATTACACCAGTAATGCTACAAAATGTTCGCTCAGAGTTTGAAGACCGTCCCTATTTCTGCTTGGAAAATTCTGGAAAACATTTCGAATATTTACTTCAATTGTCTATTTAAAAATCATATCTAGGATTCAGGACACGCTATCATAGCGCTTCTTTTACAACCGCATCTGAAAATGCAATTGAATCGTCACTCATTTGGTAAACCATTTAAAAAATTACTTTAATAAGCGATCATCACTTTTTAGTGCTTGCTTCTTAAGTTACTAAACATAACTTAATTTCCTAAAATTATAATGATTAAAATTCAAATTTGGCTCTAATAAATTATAAAGCATTTGAATTATTTAAATGAGGTGATATCTTAATTATTTTTAACGGCCCTATAGTATAATAAAATGAATTGAAAATTATAATAAAGAGGGCAGTTCGAATTTCTGTTTTGTCTTGAGGACAATTTATGAATTGGAGCAATCAGAGCCGATTATTTAAGAGGCAATCATAATGAATAATCAATTGTCCGGTCCTGTCAAAAAATGAAACCAGTTCTTTTAGCTACCGTTATACTTTTTAAAACCATTCAATCACTATTAATATTATTACAATTGAATTTTTTAATAAGAATGTTTTAATTAAATAATTTCTATTTATAAATTTACACAAGTTTACATGTAATGAGTTTGCGTGCAAAGTGTAAATGTTATGTATTTATATTTTTTGTTATAATAATAACATGGATTATTAAGTGTTTCAATAAGAGGAATAAACTGTCTATGCACATTTATGCAAATATTCTAATTGCCAATTAACACCGTGTGATTTTTACTCAAGGAAACCTATTACTTCTTAACCAGCACTAAATTTACTATTATTACAAGAAAATTGAAAAAAATATATTTAACAACAAAACCTTACGGTAATCGTGAAATCAATTTTCTTAATCATAATTACAAATATACAAATATTTAGTGAAGAACAATTTTATATTATTGGTCATTGGTTTTGATTAATCATTTAATGTATATTAATAATTTTATTAATGATATAACATAATGATATAATTGGGCAATAAATAAATAAAGCGGATTTAAGTAGACTAAAAGTCGGTAGTTAAAAAAGACATGTGTAAATAAATATGTGGTTATAAGTTAGGACCACATGTAAATTTAGATCATTTGCGGTTGCATAATGATTTATGGAGCGACCGAATGAAACAAAAAAAATGAGAAAAGGTCACCTAACAAACAGGTAAATTACATCTTTTAGAAATTATTTCACTCTCTCTTATTAAGCCAGAAATTTTGGAATCGTGACGCCTGGACAGTCGATTGAAAATAGGATTGTCGTACACTTAATGGATCTTAAAAGGTGTGTCCACAATAGTACAATATCCTTTTAAATTGCTCCCCATTATCTTCACAACGGTTCTTTTAAATTTATTTTAGCTCCATTAAGGAAATTAATTTTAATTATTAAGCCATTGTAATTATCAATCATTCCAAACACCAAACCTACCTTCAAAGCTTCATGGTACATCAAAAATTATCCTTGATCCTTCAACCAGTGGCGGATCTAGAGTAAAATTCTAGGGTGATTGTTTTAAATGGTAAATGTCATTAAAAAAAAATTTTTACTATTTCTTTTATAAAAACATTGTAGTACTTTGAACGCCCAAAAATGACATTTCCGCTGAAGTTAGACTTACAAAATTAGTTTCATTCAAAAATTTAGACAATTTCCTATAAAATAGACGTATCTAAGTAATATTTTTCTCAAAGGAACATTTTTGAAAATTGATTATAAAAAATACTCATTTTTGTGTATAAAAAAATTCTAAAAGCATGAGTAAAAACATAAAACCTTCTAGTTTCGATAAAAGTATAACAAAATTTTTGAGTTTAAATTAAAGATTAGGGTATAATCAATAATAGGAAAGTCTTAAATCAGTCATGAGCCAAAAAATAAATTTAACATAATCAATTAAAGTTAAAGTTTTTTTTTGGGGAAATTTTTAATCGTACTTTAATGACCTAAAAAGGGTATTTATAGTAAAGATATGATTATAAAATAAGTTTTATTATAAAATTTGGTTAATTTTTTATAAAAGGGATGATTGAAATAATAAAATTCGCAATGGGACCTTTTTTGAAATCCCATTTAAAGTTTTTATAACACTTTTAACTTTGTATGCACTTTTAATGCAAAAAATGACATTTCTACTAAAGCTAGACTTAAAAAATTAGTTCCATCATAAAATTTAGACAATTTTCTATTAAATTGGCTTATTTAAGTAATATTTTCATCATAGGAACTTTCTTGAAAATCTATTTTAAAAAATACTAATTTTTAAAAGTCAAAATTTTAGTGATTTTTGGGATTCCTGAATATTTTTTTAATATCAATATTTTTATTAGAAGTGGGATTTTGTCTTTAAATTTCATCCTTGATCCTTGAAAAAATTGAATACAAAAAGTAATTTTAGAGATCGAACTTTTTAAGATAAAAAAGTAAAAAACGTATTTTTTCGAATATACCTTCTTTTCTACGTTAGAAAAGTATAACTTCTTACTATTTATTTTCTGCAAAAGCAAACATTATCCTTGATCCTTGAAAAAAAAAATGAATTAAAAAACTGATTTTAGAGCTTCATGAAAAAATAAAATCTAAAGAATGGAGTATTTTTTAGTATGATTTTTTCTTCTGGTAAAATGCTCCAATTCTTTGAAAAGTATGATTTCTTACAGGATCCTTGATCATTGAATAGAAAAGCAAGATTACAAAAAATGATTTTATAGGTTCTACAATGGTAAAAAATCTAATGGACACGATAGGTTTTGAAAGACACGTTTTATCTAGTAAAATATTGAATTTCTTTGATTATAGGCGTAATTTCTGACAGTAGATTTCCTGTAACAGTAAATATTATCCTTGATACTTAAAAAAAATTAATAAAAAGCATTATTTTAGAGCTCAAAAATTTGTAGTCATAAAAATACTAAAAAAAAACAAAAGTTTTTACATTGGTTTTTTCTTCTATTATTTCTTTAAAAGGTGTAATTCCTTATAATATATTTCCTGTAAGCGCAAACATTATCCTTGATCTTTAAAACCTTAAAAAAAATGAATACAAAAAGTTCAAATTTTTATGAAAAAAAAAATGAAAAATTGAGTATTTTTTAGAATACAAGCTTTTTTTTAATAAAATGCTTCAATTCATAGAAAAGTGTAACTCCTTACAGTATACCTCTTGCAAGAGCCAACATCCTTGAAAAAGATGAATACAAGAAGTGATTTTAGAGCTTTCAAGATGATAAAAATCTAAGGAATAAAGTATTTTTTACAATACAATTTTTTTCTAGTAATATGCTCCAATTCCTTGGAAACACTGTTCCTGTGAGAGCAATTATCCTTGATCCTTGAAAAAGAAAATGATTACAAAAAGGGATTTTAGAGCTCAATATTTTTATGATAAAAAACTAAAGGACAAACTTTTTTCTAGTAAAAGGAAAAGTGTAATTCCTTGCTAGATATTTCCTGATTCTTGATCAGTGAATACAAAAACAAGAAAACAAAAAGTGATATTAAAGCTCAATATTTTTAAAATGGCAAAAAAAATAACGAACCGGATATTTTTTGGAAATTTTTTTGTTTGTAAAACACTCAAATTTTGAAACGTGTAATTCTTTCCAGGATATATTCAGTATGAAACAAAAATATCCTCAATCCTTGAATACAAAAAGTGATTTTAGAGCTCAAAATTAATAAGATGAAAAAATCTAAGAAATGGGGTATTTTTTAGAATACAAATTTTTTTCTAGTAAAATGCTCCAATTCCTTGGAAAATGTAAATCCTTGCAAGATTCTTGATGATTGAACACAAAAAAGGATTACAGGAAGTAAGTTTAAAGCTCAACATTTTTAAAATGATAAAGAACTAATGAACAGGATATTTTTTTGGAAAACAAGTTTTTTTTATTGTAAAATACTCCAATTCTTTAAAAAGTGTAATTCCTTCCAGGATATTTTCTGTATGAGAAAAATTAACCTCGATCCTTGAATACAAAAAGTGATTTTAGACCTCAAAATTCTTATGATGAAAAAATCTAAGAAATGAGGTTTTTTCTAGAATACAATTTTTTTTCTAGTAAAATGCTCCAATTCCTTGGAAAGTGTAAATCCTTGCAGGATGCAGGGTTCCTGATCATTGAACACCAAAAAGGATTACAGGAAGCAATTTTAAAGCTCAACATTTTTAAAATGATAAATAACTAATAAACAGGATATTTTTTTTGAAAACAAGTTTTTTTCTTGTAAAATACTCCAATTTTTTTAAAAGTGTAATTCCTTGCAGGATATTTTCTGTATGAGAAAAAATATCCTCGATCCTTGAATACAAAAAGTGATTTAATAGCTCAAAATTTTTATGATGAAAAAACCTACGAAATGAGGTATTTTTTAGAATACAAATTTTTTTCTAGTAAAATGCTTCTATTCCTTGGAAAGTGTAAATCCTTGCAGGATGCAGGATTCTAGATCATTGAACACAAAAAAGGATTACTGGAAAGAATTTTAACGCTCAACATTTTTAAAATGATAAAGAACTAATGAACAGGATATTTTTTTGGAAAACAAGTTTTTTTTCTTGTAAAATACTCCAATTCTTTAAAAAGTGTAATTCCTTCCAGGATATTTTCTGTGTGAGAAAAAATATCCTCGATCCTTGAATACAAAAAGTGATTTTAGAGCTCAAAATTTTTATGATGAAAAAATCTAAGAAATGAAGTATTTTTTAGAATACAATTTTTTTCTAGTAAAATGCTCCAATTCCTTGGAAAATGTAAATCCTTGCAAGATTCTTGATGATTGAACACAAAAAAGGATTACAGGAAGTAAGTTTAAAGCTCAACATTTTTAAAATGATAAAGAACTAATGAACAGGATATTTTTTTGGAAAACAAGTTTTTTTCTTGCAAAATACTCCAACTCTTTAAAAAGTACAACAAATGATAATGCTCACTATTTATACAATAATTATAAAAACTAATGAAAAGGATATTTTTTCAAATTTGGTGAAAAGTGCATTTCCTTCAAATTTTGATGATGATAAAAAAAATGAAATATTTTTAGATTTAAGTTTGAAAAGTGTAATTTCTTCGAGGATAATTACATAAAATTATGCTTGCAACATTGTCGGATTTTTCGAAATTTTTCTTGATCCATTTTTGTACTATACAATTAAGTTTCAAGAACATAGTATAAATTGTGTGTGATTGAAGGTGGTCTTTCAATCTGATAAATGTAACTGGGAGTTAATTGTGATAAAATAATTTAATAAAAAGTGCATGTTGTAACTTTGAAATGAAAAGTTTACAAATGTTCACACGTAATTTGCGGCTCGTGTGATTTTTATCTGAAAGCCGGTGTATAATTTACGATGCTGGAGGTAATCGGTGCAAACCTAGGAATTATCTAAAACAACATGACAGCTTCGTAATTATTTTTATGATGAATCGACGTAGGCCCTAATTTATGGGTTTCATCAGCCTCACCAAAAATTTAGTATACTCGAGGAACCCCATAAACTCCACTTTGGTACATTATGGGAGAAATTCTTGTCGCATGCGGCGAGAGCAAAAATTTGCATATTTATGCGTCCGTTTGTTCCTACACGCTTGCTACACATTGTTTTATTACAATTACATGCACTTACGGATAATTGTCGAAGTTTAACGTGAGAATAATTCAACCGAGTTGTAAATTTTGCTTTTTTTATACTTCGGTTTTAACCGACCATTAAAAAAATCACGTTAATCATAAATCATTTGCAAATACTTACCATATAAATTACTTTTTATTTCAGTGAAATTTTTGATAATTATGTAATAAAATAACATTAATTTTTTCAATCTTCTGATAAGAGGAAACATTCCTATCTACAGGGTGTTTCGTTCGTAATTCACCAAACGCCATAGTTAGAAACTAGAGTAAATTTATTCCATCAATTTTGCTAACAAGTTTTCAAATGTTTAAAAGTAATACAGAAAAAATATAAAATATATTTTTTTCAGTTTTAAATTTTTTTTGTAAAATCTGTTCCAAAATTCAAAATTCTGTAGTTCCAAAGCTACTCGATTATACTTGCTCAAGTTTTTAACTCTGATGTTTCGTGAACCACGGACAGAACACCCTGTATGTTTAGTCAAAAGGATACTGTAAGTGTTTCGGTGCCGGGCCATATACTTGATACACCCTGTATGATTTTAAATTTTTTAGTAACGAAAATTTCAAAATGGCTTCATTCAATTTGATCTGAAGAAGCCACCACACGATTCGATTTGATCGGACCGACCGACCGACCAACCAAGTGGTCGGAAAATTTTTTCAATCATAACAACTGGATCCATCAATATTTTGAGGAATAAGAGGTTATATTTTTTATAAATTCTCTAAATTTTTAAACCTATTAACAGGTTAAGTTTGTAAATATGTAATTATTATTTCTTTGACCGAACAATGCTCTCTAGATTAAATTAATAATATTTATAAATAGATATATAATTACACCTACTGAGATAATATGGCATTATAATTAATTATGATAATAATAAATGAATATTAAACAATAAATAAATTGTAGGCATAAAGAAAAGCCGCTTAAAAATTAATTAAATTCACTATTCTTATAAAAAAGCAATATATTAAATTACTAGATAAATATTTTACAGTCTTCGTTGCAAAATAACGCAAATAAATACATATTTAATAATAAAAAATATTTCCATAACATATTACTCAAGATGCATGAAAATTAATTAAAATTTTTATTTAATATCGTAATAAAAAGTGTGTATTAAAAAATGAAATGATTTCAATTTAGTCCGAATTAGTAATTTTTTATTAGCTGCAATTTTAATAAATTATTATAAAAAGGAGCTTTCTAAATATTAAAAAGATGGTTAAAACATTTTCCTGTTAATTATAAAATGGCTTGCATAATTCCGCAATTTTCATTAGAATTGCGTTAACATCGTGTTTCCCACATGAAAACATCGCAGCCATTTTATGCACTTATATAGATTATCCGAAGCATTAAATTTAAATAAAATATAAATAAATGCGCGTCTATAAAGATTTTAGACGTTTCTTGCGCAAACCAGGATCACTGAAAGATGAGAGAGATTTCGATATGCAAATACTAAAAGCCGAATTATGGTTCTTGCAGATGCTATGGCCGTAAAAAGGTTTATCGCGGTTGTTAAAATAAATTGATTTGTGCCTTTTATTAATATTTTATTTTTTCTCTCAGTTTAATTTGTTGCTTGACTTGCCTCAAATTATTTAATCGAAATGTTGCAGTTTTAATTATATTTTATTGCTTATTGCAATTCGATTATAACCATCTACCATCTACAGTTGCATTATTTAATATTGTAATTGGATACGAATATCACCTAAGAAAATTAATTTTTATATTCAACTAATTAGGGAGTGGTAGAGAAAAGTTAAAAATATATAAATACATATTACAATACACCTTTTAGTCATACACAAATCTCTGATGTGAAATGAGTATTTTTTAAAATAAATTTTCAAAAAAGTTCCTATGAGGAAAATATAACTTAAATAAACCTATTTCATAGAAAATTGTTTAAATTTTTTAACAGAAGTATTTTTTTAAGTCTAGCTTTAGTGGAAATGTCATTTTTTGGCGTTCAAAGTTCATACAAAGTTTTTATCAAAAACACCATTTTAAATGGAAGCGTTATAAAAATTTTAAATGGGATTTCAAAAAAGGTCCCATTGCGAATTTTATTTTTTAAATGATCCATTTTATAAAAAATTAATCAAATTTTATAATAAAACTTATTTTATAATCATATATTTACTATAAATACCCTTTTTTGGTCATTAAAGTACGATTAAAAATATCCCCAAAAAATTACTTTAACTTCAATTGGTTATATTAAATTTATTTTTGACCCATGATTGATTTTAGACTTTCCTAGTATAGATTATACCCTAATCTTTAACTTAAACTCAAAAATGTTGTTATACTTTTAAAAAAACTAGCAGTTTTTAATCAAGTTTTTAGAATTTTTTTATACACCAAAAATTAGTATTTTTTATAATCAATTTTCAAAAAAGTTCCTAAAATAAATATTACTTAAATAAGTTTATTCTATAGGAAATTGTCTAAATCTAAAACTCAAACTTCAGTGGAAATGTGATTTTTGGGCGTTCAAAGTGCTACAATGTTTTTATCAAAAAAAATAAGAATTTTTTTTGAATGACATTTACCATTTAAAACAGTTAAAAATTGGTATAAATATTCAAGACACCATTAAAAATGAATGCTGAAAATCCTCATCGATCCTGTACCTGGAAAAAATTTTATTGAAGATCAAAGGTCTTAAAAATGGGGTTTTCCCGTTTTTCAGCAAAACGGTAAGTTTTATCATAAAATTAGAAAAGACAAAAATTGTAGACCATATAATTATCTATAAAAAATGACTTTATACTTTTTTTCCTAAGAGCCACAGTTTTTGAGATATAACGATTATAAAAGTTGTAATCTTCATAATATGCACACTATTCGTCAGATTCATAATCGTCTAATATTCACGATAACGGGTACATTTTTTAACCAAATTTAATAAACCTGGTCTCAAATTAAAGGGGAATGTTTTTTTTTATAATCCTATCGGAATGGATTTTTTTAAACGACGGGAAAGGTTTCAAAAGCGCTCCCGAAATAGTCAGTTTTTTTCCAGCGTCGTCCGCGCCGACTTTAAAAAATCGTAACTCCGCCGGGTTTGGAATTGAAACGACCAAATCGGGCCCCCTTTTTTTCCCACGTCCTCATTTACTATATCTAAAATTTCCGACCCCCCTAGGTTAATCCTGTGGTGAAGGCGAATTTTTCTTTAAAAAAAAAAACAATTTTGGACATTTTTTAACGAAATTTAAAAAATCGTACCTACTAAACGACAGGACCGATTTTAACGAAACGCGGCTTATATTGTGGCTAAAAGTACCGCTAATAACCAGAAAAATAAATGGCTTTATCCGGCATGTCCAGCGGCGTCGGGATTATTTTTTTCCAAAAGCGTAGAAAATATCGAAAAAAAAACGGCGCGTAGTGAAAATTGGTAGAGGAAATGGGGCCAAAACAGGACAAAAAATGAAAAATCGCTACACGTGACCTGCAAGAACATTGATCGAATAAGGTTGGTTTGAAGTTTTGAAATCTCTATTTTTTCATTTCCCCGCACACCGACCTATTAAAATCAAAATTGTATTTTTTCAACCCCCAGCGACAAAAATAATCGCTGTAAGGTAACGACACATCCTATCGTCTAACTAAAATATGCGTTGGAATGAGATTTTTAAATACTACTATTCGACGCGTTGACTTTTTCCAATTTCGAAAAAAACTCAAAATTTTAATCGCGCAAACAACTTTGTAAAAAAAAATACGATTTTGACAATTTTTTTACCCCCTGCTCCTTTTTTGATTTTAACGAATGATGGCTTATCTAAAAGGTTTTTACGTAGGTTTTCATACAAAAAAATATTCGTTTTGATATCTTTATTCGTTTAGAAGTTATGACCGAATAACCGTTGAAAATTTTAAAATTTGACTTTTGGACGAAGAAATTGCTATGAAATTTTTGATTAATCGGAAAATAATTAATTTTTACCGAACCACTTGGCCGATTAGAACGATTTATGGCTTACATTGACCGATAGAAAAATATTATTACTTGTATTACAGCTTCAGTGAAGTAGTGTATACGTGGCGTTCTTATGCATATTATGAAGATTACAACTTTTTCAACTTTTATAATCGTTATATCTCAGAAATGGTTGCTCTTAGGAGAAAAAGTATAAAGACATTTTTTATAGATAATTATATGATCTACAATTTTTGTTTGGCCTAATTTTATGATAAAACTTACCGTTTTGCTGAAAAACGCGAAAAACCCATCGATGGGGACTTTTTAGCATTCATTCCGAACATTCATACCAATTTTAGCTCTACGCTAATTTGTGCACCTACTATTATTAGGGCTAAATTGACCGTACTATAACTATTTCATAAAAGTGGAAATGTATAACTGGTGGTTTTGACTTATGGTGTTATCTAGATAATATAGTTGTTAAAATTAAGTGGTGTTTGATATGAAATATTATACCAATTATGTCCAGTTTGTAACTACCGGGAGGGTTTTTTTTTTTAATTTTAAATAAGCATCATTATTATTAGTAGTAGCTTAAGCGGTTATTAATAATAATTTTTTTGGTTTGTGGGAGCGTTTAGATGATAAACTAAGGAAAGGCTTAGACATTAATAGCATATCATGAATTGGATTTAAATCCGATGTGAGTACTTAAATAAATACGTATGTTTAAGGCTGTAAAATATTATTAAAAAAAAGAAAGGCTAAACTGGATCCGTCGAGAATAATCGAGCCAAAATGAGCACTTAAGTCACTAATTACATACTTACCAAGATAAATCGTTTGTCTTGTTATGTGATGCAAGAAAAGTTGTAATAATAAATAATAAAACAAAACTAATCTGATTAGAGTTGCAAGAAAAAGGTGAACATCGCATTAATCGCGCAAATCGCGTAAAAATAATTTAACGCCGCGATTTATGACGCTAATCCTGGTGAGTAATGCGCTTAAGTTAGATAATAAAGGCGCGATGCTCTTTAAAAAAGGCCGTAATATCCAGAAAGCACTATAAATAACCGCACGCAGTTGGAAAAACAAATACGGACGTACATGAATATTATGAATAATAAATTGCATTATCATTATTATTTATTGTTTGAAAAATAAGAGACGTGTGTGTTTTGTCTCGCTTAATTTATTTAAGAATCAACTAATTGCAGATTGCGCAATGCCAATGGGAATTTAGCAGTGCTTTCTTTTCCTAGCGATGCTGGAATGGTGGATGGTTAAGATAAGTGAGCTTTTCTTACATAAAGCAAACAGAGGAGAGGAGAGATGCACACTGGTGATAAAGATATACGGTTATGGTAGTACAAAGCGGGAGGATCGTGCTCCATACCTGTTCCTCGAGGAGATACCATCGCGCCGGGTTACTTAAACTACGGCTTACCTAGGTCATGAGATTTCTGTGTTACTACTTACTACTTCTAATAGAGATACTTACATGTTACGTTTCAAGTCTTTATTTACGATCGAAAACCTCCTTCCTTCATCAAAACATCTATTTCACTTCTTCTCAAATCAATCTCTAATTTTTACCAATACTCCCATTCTTACCATGTTTTCCAGGAGTTACTGTAGTCTACTATTGTATCAACTGAAAATACAGGAAGAGTGGTGTGGACATTTTTTCTCTTCCTGCCCAAAATATTTGCATAACCACAAGACGAATGTCCAAAAAGGGATATGGAGAACAAAATTTGGACAATCAATAGATGCAGATCTATATAACATAAATACGTACTACTCGGATCAAATGGATTTATCTACCGAAACGAGGATAAGGCAGAAATAATGAGAAACGCTTTGGAAATAAATGTTCACCAACATACATATACGAAGATCATACTACTCCTACTAATAAAGACTAGAAGAACATATTCAAAAAAATCTTCAGAGCCGGATTAAGGGCGATGTTGGTTTGAAGCTAATAAAAAGTAAAGACCGAAGTAAATAATTCCAATTTTTATTTTAATAATATTCAGGGTGTCCCGAAAATGGCGCAAGAGCTCTCCAGTACGATATTAGGTAAGTTTGGCTCAACTTTTGGAAAAAGGTAGTTTGATCTACTGTTAGTTACCAAATAGATCTATCAACTTGGATCTTGTGATAGACGACAGGTAACATCACTGGCTTGACTCCAATGCCAAGAGAGTTGTAGTTCCATCTTTTGCCTCCGCTACAGTGCTGCTTTATCTTCACCATTATTTATTGTTAGCTAAATTATGTGATGATCTTCCCCCTTAATTTCAGATTATAATATTGAGGAAGCCCAAAATACACCTTCGATCCATGGCCTAGGCTAATTATGTTCCTGAAAACCACCAAGAATGTCTTGAAAAAATCACATCACGAGAAATCCTATTCCTAGATCAACTATAACAAATAAGCTGAATAGTGCACACCCCAATCAGAGCCGGATCTACACATTTTGTCACCCTGGGCAACATGCAAATTTGGCGCCCCCCCTCCCCCCCCATTAAAAAAAATATTCTGTAATAAATTATAACCAAACATATTCTTTATTATAAAAAATAAAACAACAAAAAATAAAGACATAAAAAATAATACTGTATACAGGGTGTCCAGAAATGAACCGGCAAAACTTTAGGAGGCGATTCTACAACTAACTTTAAGAAAAAAACTTCTTATAAACATATGTCCGATTTTGCTTCTTAAGGGAGCTACAGCCTCTGAAATATTGTGTCTAAAAGTAGGTTTTTCGTCATTTATTTGAAAACGAATTGTACTAGAGATTTGAAATTTGGTGTGAATCATTATACACTGAAGATATAACTTTATGATGTTTTTTCGTATTTTTTGAACTCTTCAGAAGGATAGTTTTAAGGAGGGTTAAGTTTAAAAATAGCGTTAACTTTTTTATGGCCAATATTACAAAATATTTGTTTTCATAATATTATTCCTTATTTAATTTTGAATAAAAAAAGTTACTCTTTTTATACCAAAAAATGGTATTTTATAAATAATAATTCCATATCCAAGCTATATTTTTTAAAAAAATATCCATGTGCTGAATCACATGGTCTAATATCCAGAGTAGGGTAAAATACTTTTTTGTTTTATTTGAAACACTTTTTTTACTCAACTTTATTTGAAATACATTCTATAAAATATTACACCAAAAAAAGTATTTGAAATATAAAAAGTATTTCAAATATTTTTTTTATTTGAAAATGTTCAACTGAGACCCAATACCCATCTGAACCCAAAATCAAAAAACAAAATCTAAAATCTATTTTGTTTGTCTATTTTTTTCGATTTGTAAAGATTGAATCTAAAAAGCATTTATAGCTAGTTAAATAAAGTATGTCAAATTTAAAAATATGAAAATACTTAAAAAAAATATTTGAAATACTAAATCCAAAATACTACCCCACTCAGATAATATCTCATAAAATATTAAGTAATGTAAATATTTGCGGAAAATAAATAATAACTGGGTAATATCAAAATTACAACTTAATCTTATTTACCTTCTGATTTTTGTTATTATGTTTAAGTATGTACGTAGTAAGTATTACAACTCTAATCCAAATCACATAAAATATAATCACATAAACAGGGTGTCCCATAATATGTGGGACCCACTTCTAGGGTGGGTAGTAGATGTCAAGAGAATAAGAAAAGTTCATATAAACTTATGTCCAATTTCGCCTTATATGGAGCTACAGCTCTTTAAAGGTGCTGTTAAAAAGTAGGTTTTTTATCTGTTTATTTCAAAAAAAAAAATTGAAGTACAAATTAACAGATTTGATATTTGATATGAATTTAGGATACATCTTCGAGATTTTTTTCAATTTCTTAAACAGTTTTGGGTAATACAATAAAATAATCCATGGCTAATAACATGTTTTTTTTTTAATTTAAATTGTGTTGACCATCAATAAAATAATAAAATGCATTTTCTTCCGACTTTAAATAATTTCTGTTAAGAATTAAATGGAGAACATTAAATAAAAATGTTGTAAAAATTATCTACAAAAAAGTTATGACAATTTTTAACCTGAACTTTCCCCGAATCTACCCTTTCAAAGCAAGCAAAAAATTTGAAAAAATTCACAAAAATGTATCCTAGATGTATTATGATTCACACCAAATTTCAAATGTCTACTCCAATTTGTTTTGAAATAAACGAGCAAAACATACTTTTTAACAACACTTTTAAAGAGCTGTAGCTTCCTTATGAACCGAAATTGAACATAAGTTTATATGAACTTTTCTTATTCTTTTGACATCTACTACCCACCCTAGAACTGGATCCCACATATTATGGGACACCCTGTATATACGCAAAACGCACAAGACACGAAAAATAGCTAACTTGTGGCGACCTATTGAAGATTAAATTCGAATTTATAATATTGCAGCGTAAGTGGTATTTTTTATTTTTCAGTGAACACCTGCATAAAAATAACAAGAATCATAAAAACATCGTGAAAAAATATCGACATCGGCGCGATTGGGTCGATCCTGAAATTTCATAAAAAAACAACTTTTTTTTAATTAAAAAAAATGTCTTTTTTCGCGCCCCCCTTTGACTTTCACCCTGGACGAGTGCTCCACTCGCTCCACCCTAGATCCGGCTCTGACCCCAATAGATCTTCACAGAGGAAGAAGAAATGTCCTTTGAAGAAAATTAAAACTATATGACTATGGTATTCCACTAGTTGAGTTAGATTTCCGAATTTCAGTAAAAAGCTTATCCAAATAAAAAGGGGTAGTTGTCCCCCAGTTTAAGTCTTTTGAAGGAGACATGAATATTTGTCATTTCGAATGAGTAAAAAAGGCAAGGGCAGAAGTGAATGCAGAAGTTATTGAAAAGTACATGGACAATGGACAATCTAAAATATGCTTATATTCCTAAAGATGTGTTCCCAACATTGCTAATGATCATGAATAATTTGGTTGCTAAGCTGCCCCAGAATAACAATGTTGATCATGGCTATCAAAAATTTGTTTTTGGAATGGCTTGAAAAGAAACTAGCCGAATATCTACAAACTGGCCAAAGTGAAACAAGAAGATCCAAGTACATGCAACAGTTAAGGATTTATCAGAGGAAGTATAAAAACAGCCATCAACAAGTGGTGTAACAGTTTGAAAAACAAAAATTCAAAGCCAAAAAATCCAAAAGGAGGAACGGAAATACAGTCAAGAAAACAAAATATAAAAATGTCTACTCTAGCTCATCAGAAGACGAAGACAATATAGAAATTGTATTAGAGTCAGGTGTATTTTAAAAAATAAATATTTCTCTAAAATGTTGATTTTTTGAGTTTTTGGTGAGTAAAACCTTTTTGAGGGGTGTAGAGGGCAGGTGAACCCCTACATTTCATCCATTTTTTATTATCTTTCATTTGTGGGGTCGAATTTGAAAAAATTCAAAAAAGAATCTCTGAGATATTTTTAACGCTACGGGCTTAAAATTTTTAATGGAAAACGGTTTTTATTTTTTTCTCGAAAACTATAAAAGTAACCGGTTTACAATTTTTACCAAAAGTAAACAACGTAGATAGACGCATTTTAAAAAATATTTGGTTAAAATCGGTTAAATAGTTTTTTTGGAAAAAAATCGTAAAGTTTTGGCAAAATGTTGGTACAAATACGGTTTTGGACGGCGCAATTTTAAACCTAAAATTAAAACTTTCACGGAATTTGGTGGAGGAGGTGACTGTGCGAATTTTAAGTTTTTAAACGTCTCGGTGGTGCTAATAGTTTTGAAGATATTAATTATTTTGTAAAAAGAGAAAAATTTCAGAGCAAAATTTTGGCTCCAAACGGATATTTTGTTTATTTTAGCTACATTTTCGGTGATAACTTGAAAACGGAAAAAGATAGCGAAGTGATTCTTTTTTTGACGTAAAGTGGATCTAAAGAGCTTTTAGGGAAGGTCCGTAAAGTAAGGTTGAAATGTAATTTGAAGGGTGAATTTGACCTATAAATACGACTTTTAAAAATGCGATATATAAAAATTTTTTTTTTCGTTATTTTTTCGAAATTTAAAATACTCTATGCGTGGGAGCTTTCGGTACAAATAGTAGATTCTAAAGTGTTTTTTAAATTGAAAATCCGTTAAAAAGTGACCCGGCGGGAGCCACTCACCCCTAAAATCAAAATTTCGAGTTTATTTGTACGTAATTTCCCAACCCTACCAAATATAAAAAACCTGATTAGCTTATACATTGTAAAAATTATTCCTTTTTAAAGTTGCGAAAGAACATTGCAAAAATTTTGAAAACTGTGGGAGCCAGATAGGCCAAGGTTAGTCCGCGTTTTACCCGATTTTTTTAACATTTTTCGTTCGATTTTTTTCCAAGGTCCAGAGTAAATATTTCAAGGTGCCGATTTTTTCTCTCATAAATAAATATCAAATAAGTAAAATAAAAAATATTCGAGTATTACAGGTTGTTCCGATGAAAAGTTACGAATTTTCAAAGTCCGCGTCAAAATAACGCGAAAAATAAAGCGTCACTTTGGGGGCACCAAAACAATATAAAGAGTAAACGCATTAGGTCAATACAAAAACAATGATAATTCTGTAAAGAATATTATTTTTCTTCAAATGTTAATAAAGTACAGCCTTCTGTGATGCTTGACAGACTGTAACTAGTTTTAGTACATTTTCGACGTCAATCGGTCACAACCAATCAAAAAATGAAGGACCAAAATAAACCTCTCCAATTCCGAAATAATGCTCTTCCATGAGAAAAACAAAACCAACAAAAAACCTTTCAATAAAATTATAGCTAATAACAACTTAAAGTGGAGCAAAACCTCCAAATACCTGGAAGTCTTATTGGACATGGAAATTCAACTTTGTGCCCCATAAGAACAGAATAATACGAAGAAACCCATTGTTGGAAAACCATCTACAGTTTTAAGCTATAATAGAATGATCTGACTTTTCATGTGATTAAAAAAATGGTTGATTAGAAATTCGTTGTGATCTAAAAAGCAGTTCTGGTGAAAGCGTTATAACCACCCACAAGTGCAAAGTTTAAATAATGAGAGGCGATTTATTGAATAGTTGTAATAACAATATGCGGGTCGGATTTGCATGATTCTGTGTCATGTAGACTAGAAATAAATTGCTCACGCGGAAATTACAAAACATTTAATTTAATTAATTTTCGAAGCAGTCGTTTAATTACATACCGTGTATAATTAAGAATTCATTCAAAAATTAATTTAACTGCAGGTATTATTTAGCTAATATTTTGTGTGGAAACAAAACGTGCATAAAAGCAGTAATTAATTAATTATCGTAATTATATTACCTAATTTTAGCTAATAATTTAGCGATAATTAAAAAATCTAGCCATGTAATTATTAGATTTTTAAACTATTAATTTTATCATTGCAAATTATAATTATAATTTCGTGCTATAATTTCATCCATGACCACCCTGTATAATTCAAACAATTTACTTACTAACTTATCGTTAATCTGTTTGAATGATTGTAGCCAGCCTGTGGTTAAATTTGAAAGTATAATGAATCAATATTCTAGTCTTGACAATAGATGCGCTCATCTTAGGATAATTCATTCGAATTCAATTATTTATGGCGCGCATTAAAGTGAAATTTAATTTTAATAAAGTGGGCGTCCAATCGGAATTATAATAATACCTGGATGCCAGTATGGATCAAAAATTGCAAAACTCCTGTCAATAACCTACAAGTATTTTTTCATTCCTGAGAAAAGTAGCTACAATTGTATAATTAGAGGAAGTGGTGCAAAAGTGGACACGTGATGGTAATGTGGAAACGTTGCCTGTAGAGCTTGACAGATATTGCAATGTGGTGGCAATCGCATAAACCTATTGATAAGTTCCATTTTTTAGTTTTATTTTTTAATATTTTAAAGAACGTTTTCAAATTCGTTTTTATCAGATAACCTGTTCCGTTTTTGGATAATGGGGTATCAAAAATTGTTAAGGAAGAAAAACACTACATTCTTGTGCAATTAAGTAAATTAAAAATTTGAAAACTTAGCTAAATTTTAATGTCAAAATCTACTATGACGATGTTGATAATGTGGAAACATAAAACTGGTGGTAAAACTGTGGGAAACTTAGGCTTAGGTTTCCTACCTTGCAATGTCAATGGTTTCAATCTTATTTGAATTCATTGTATGTTTTTGTTAGGAGGCTGGTTGTTGATTTGGTTGCCAAACGCTAAATGGGTTGCCTATTTCATTACACAACTAAATAGATTTCGTTATAAGCTTATGCGCCAGTTTTGGGACACTCTGTATATGTTAGCTTCTGAAAAATGCCTGAATAAAACTGCATCTAAAAGATTACGCCAAAAAATCTGTGACTAAATTTAAGAGTTTTTGATAGAAAAGCACATGTGTCTGTAAATAATGCGAGTAAATTATGGAGGAAGTTATTTGAAGTATTTGCTTGTCAGGTGCAATGGATTAAAATTAAAATGTAAAATCGATAAAGATAATTATGCATTAACCAACACACCTCCCACATAATTAATTCGTTTACAGTAATTAGTAAGAAAATGATTTCATTTACACTCCAAGTGTTGAAATGCTTTACTTTTTCTTTTTGCCATAAATATTTACCTCATGTATTCTAAATTTGATTAGCTTGATATTTAATGTATAAGAAATTATAAAATAATTCAATAAAGCTTAGTTAAATAAATTATAATTACATTTGAAAAAATAGCAAACAAACTCTTTCATCATCGCAAAGGTGTTAGTTTTAATTAAAAAGCTGCCTTTTATTTTAAAATTTATAATTGGGTGCGTGTTTTGTAATGATCATTTTAATAATTTTGAAGACTCGAGGCCATAGTTATTATCATCTTCAACTTAAATTTGAGTTGTCATCTTATGTTATTTTCATTTTTTTTAATATAGAATTAAAATCGTAAAAAGTTTTAATTAACATTAAAATTTAAAAGTGCTGCTTTTATGTTAATTTCCAATTTGTTTCAAAATTGACACACATATTTTTTATTGCTTTAACCCTGATTGTTCATAATTTAAATTCTAAACCGTTCTCCGTTTCTAGGATGTGCAATGTGCAACATTATGATTAATGTTTCTATATTTTTACAACTATTGGAAACTAATTACTAGTAAATTTGGTTGCATAATTAAAATTAAATAAAAAATACTTTTCGAGATTACTTTTATGACTTATTTGAACAAGGATGAGTTCAAATATTAGAGAAGATAAATAAAATATTTAGTGCGAGGTTGTGTTATCCTAAACAAAATGTTCGTACATTTTCTAAATAATAAAAATAGGTAATCCCTATAATAAATTTTACATTTTTTGGCCGGCGCACCCTTAATAAAAATTTTTTGATTAAAAAATCGAAATTTTTTTTGGCTTAATTTTTGGTACAAATCCGGTCATGGATAGACCAATTTTGAACCGAAAATATATTTTTTTTGTTTTATACAGAAGAACTAATATTACGAATTTTAAGCTATCAAACGTACCAGTAAATATAATTGATTCGAAGATATTAATTATTTTGTAAAATTTTTTTTAGAAGATTTTTGGCTCAAAATCGAATTTAGGTGTACTTGAGCTACATTTTCAGTAATAACTCAAAAACAAAAAAAGATATTAAAGTGATTCTTTTTTTATCGTAAAGAAGACTTCAAGATGTTTCTGCGAAAGTATAATTTGTAGGGATGAAATTACATTTTAGGGGTAGATTTTTTCGTCAAAAAATCTCCGTTTTTTTTAAAGTGAATTTAATAATTATTTTCGTTATTTATATGAAATTCAAAAAACCCTATACGTGGAGTTTTATGATTCAAAACGATTTAAAATTGAAAATTCGTTAATAAATAATTCGACAGGAGTCGCGCACCCCTAAAATCTAAATTTTGAATTTATTTCAATATTACTTCTAAACACCTTAAAGTGTAACAACTAAATATATCCTAACCCTTAAATAAATCATTCTTTTTTAAGAATCTAATGTAAAATTGCGAAAATTTAAAAAACTCTAGGTGCCATTGATAAATACAATCGCGCGCTTTTTTACGACATTTTGAACATTTTCTTGCGATTTTTTTGTGAAGCCCAGGAATAAAATTGAGTGATGCTCATTTTTTGGTGCATAAATAATAAAGTAAAAAACCACATAAAAAATATTTAACAATTATAGGTGGCTCCAAAAAAGAGTTATGATATTTCAAAGTTGGTGTTGTAAAATCATGAAAATCAAACAGCGAATTTGAAGTCGCCAAAAGTACAAAAAAATGAAATATCAAAAAAAGTGTTGGGAGTAGCGCAATTTTTGGTACTACTCAAAAAATCTAAAATCGGAACTTTCACGTCCTGGTGTCATGACGCCATTTTGTTGCACTAAAAACGCCAATCCTCGTGTTTTAAGAATAAAATGGACCAAATTTTGTCCAATCCATTTAAAGCCCAACGAGGCTGGAATTTTTTAAAGTTGACACCACCGATGATTAAAAAAAACCTGAAATCCGGATTTTTTTTTGTACGAGTATTAAAATAAACTTTCTTCTTTATATGCAATTTAAATCATACAAAAATAAATTTTTTTGAGTTTTTTGTAAAAATATGTCCGTTTTAGGGGTAAAAACACAAATGGGCTTATAACTCCGCCCCCTTAATCGATAGGTGGGCTCGGGACAAGAATTTTAATTTCAGAATTTTGTCCCCGACAACATACTAAAATTTGATTTACTTCGAGATGAATTTCGGGGAGTTATGGAGGTAAAACTAAGTTTTCGCGCGTTGAATTACTTTTTTAGGGTTTTCAAAACTTAAATTTTAGAACTAATTTTTGTGCATGACGAACAATTATTGATGTTAGTTTATCAGTAAAATTACAAAAATCAAAAATACACGAGCATTTTCTAAAAAATAAAAATAGGTAATACCTATCATAAATTTTGCATTTTTGAGAGGCGCACCCTTTTTTTGATACTAAAAAATACTCCTGAAGTTGAATCGAAAATATTTTGATCAAAATTAATTTTTATTAAAAATAATGGTATTATAATGAAGCTATAAATCTTGTATAAAATAAGCCAAAACCAACTTACAAATGCAAAGTACTGTCAATTAAACTACATAATTATTACATCCATTAATAATTTATTATATATTTATAATAAAGAGAATTTATAGGAACACAATTACAATTATTTATTATAACAATACTTTATTGGCAATCACTTTTGCTTTATTGATTACCGTAAACCAACAATTACTTTCACACTTTAAAATTATTATTTTATTCCAAAGAATCACGAACTATTATGAGATTGTAAATTCTCACTAAAATTTATTAATCGTCATTTTTACAAAAAAAAAATCATCTATCTAATGATACATATGGCGTCACCACTCGGAAACTATAGGTACTAAAAATTTGAAAATATGGTAAAACATGATCAGGACGAGGTTTCCTGAAATTTCACACTGTGAATGTTAATCTCACCTTCCTTGAGCGCATGCGCATAATCTCACCCGTGAACCTTGATTCGCCTGCAACCTTTTTCTTGGGTGTCGTCGACGAGACTAGAAGGATAGACTCTTATTTTTTCATGTAAATGAAAAGGACATAATGATGAATGTCGTCGACCACACGATCTCTAACAGGTCAATAATGGTGCAAGACTTTTTGCGAACCCTGTATAAATCATCTTTACAAAATTATTTATGTACATACAGGGTGTTTCATTGAAAACTTCAAATGTCGCTTATTTCATATCCAATTTTTTTTTCAAAAAATTAACCGAAAACGCCGATTTTTGATTTGAGGGGGACGCATTATAGGACCGATTTAAGCACTCTCACGTCACTCCCTTAAGCGGGGGGCGTTAACCCCCTAAATTCTTAAATGGCAACAGGGGTTGAGTAATATATCATTTGAAAGCTGCTTTTAATTAGAATTTCACGGTATAAGTTAAATTAAAATTGATCGATTCATTTTAAAGAAAAAAAAGAAAAACCTATTGTAATACTCAAATTTAAAGTTTGCAATAAAATTATTTTTTAGTTATAAAATAATTTTATTTTTAAATAGACAATTAAAGTAAATGTTCGAAATGTTTTCCAGAATTTTCCAAGCAGAAATAAAGACGGTCTTCAAACTCTGCGCGAACATTTTATAGCATTACTGGTGTAATATTTCCAAATTCGATTATGATCCTTTGACGAAGGTCTGCTAAAGCATCAGGTTGGTTCTGGAAGACCTTATTTTTTAAATAGTCCCAAACGAAAAAATCCAGCGGTGTGAGGTCAGGTGAGCGTGCTGGCCATTCAATAGTACCTCTACGGCCAATCCAACTAGGAAAAGTTCTGTTTAAATATTGACGAATTGGTAACGTATAATGTGGCGGAGCACCATCCTGTTGAAAAATTATGAAATTTTCGTCCAGCATATCATAATTTTTTAAGACATGTGTTATTGTAGGTTCGATAATATTTTGCAGCATATCTAAATATTTTTCGCCTGTTAAGTTGCCATTAATAAATATTGAGCCTATAATATGGTCCCCATAAATGGCAAGCCAAACATTTAATTTTTCTGGATACTGACAGTGCTCTTCTGTACTCCAATAACGACAGTTATGTTTATTAACTTCACCCCTCAAATTAAATGTTGCTTCATCACTAAAGAAGATGTTTTGTAATTGGTTTGGAGTATTTGATAGTCTATTAGACATAACTTCACAAAACTCTGTTCGGCGATCAAAATCATCTTCACTTAATTCTTGATGACAAGAAAATTTATACGGGCGATATTTTAAATTTTTTTAAATTCTCCAAACTTTGGTACTTTGATGTTTTGTTAATGTAGATAAGTTTCTTATGGAAGTTTGCGGATTTAGAGATGTTTCGCCTAGTACAGTCAACGTTTCTACTTCATTTGGGGGGCCGCCAGTTCTTTTTTTATTTCCTACTGAACCCGTTTCACGAAATTTATTGAACAAATCTAAAACATATCTTGCAGATACAGTTTTATCTGGATGAAGATTATTAAATCGAATAGCTGCTCGAAGGGCACATCTTCTTTCTTCACCGTATAGCATAATAATCTCAACTCGATCATCCTTAGAATAAACCATTTTGAATGGTTAGGAGATAATAAAGTTAGTGTAATCTATTTAATTCGAAAACTTGTAATACACTAAATTAAATTATTTCAATTTTTAAATCACATTTTATTTAGATTTAAACACCTGTCAAATCATGTGGATAGCATAACAAAGAAATTTATTTATTGTTCTTTTGCGTTTAAATTTTAAATTAAATTATTCATGAGAACCAAACGGGACATCTTACCTTCAATTTTTTATTCAGTATTTAATAATTTGCTAATTGAAAAAATATTTTTTGGGTTAATTTAACATTTTTTAAATTTATTTATTGCAATGAGTTTTTAATTTTTTTCTTTAAAACGAATCGATCAATTTTAATTTAATTTATACCGTTGAATTCTAACTAAAAGCAGCTTTCAAATGATATATTATTCAACCCCTGTTGCCATTCAAGAAATTAGGGGGTTAACGCCCCCCACTTAAGGAAGTGACTTGAGAGTGCTTAAATCGGTCTTATAATGCGTCCCCCTCAAAACAAAAATCGGCGTGTTCGGTTAATTTTTTGAAAAAATTTTTGGTTATGAAATAAACGACATTTGAAGTTTTCAATGAAACACCCTGTATATATTGAGTTCTACAAATAATACAAGATGATTATTTAAAGTTGCTCTACTTTTTTCCACTACTGTAGTTGCATCAATCTATGTTTAAAAAATAATTAATTTGATTAATAGGATAGAATATGACAATTAGATTATTTAACAAGTGTTAATTATTTATTACTTAATTAAACGCCTGAAGAAAATCTAGGCGAAAAAAATTATATTTCTAAATAAATCAAAATTTATGATACCTAGAAGATTATAAAAAATTTAAAACTATAAAATCGCTAATGAAGTTTCTCGTGGTGTAGTTTTTTTTTGTGTTAAAACAAAAGTTTATGACTATTAAATACATAAATCATAAACCATTAACTACATTAACTATATTACTAGTACGTTTTATATGTCTAAAAAATTCTTATGTTAATATGCAATTTGTAATTAAATTCCATTCTCATCATTTAATACACTTTCTCCGACGCAATTAAAATCAAGTACTGTGATTACGCCAAAAATCTATTACACACCACATTATCGATCACTTACTCTTTTTATTTGATTGGTTTACAGTATTTCGTAACAGTAATTGTCAATTTTAAATCCATTGTATAAAATTTCCTGGTTATAAAAATTTTTTTGTCAAATTTTTCTTTAAAATTCCAGTGGCTAAAATATCAACATTTATATTCGGTACATGGTACATACTTGTTTGATTCAAGTATTTTTACCTTTAAGCTACAAGAATGCATTTTAACCTTCCGATGAACGGGTGGGGTCACTAGATGACCCCAGTACTTATTTTTTTATCGCATTTTAGTTTGCATGTAATATAATAAGTTTTTACTTGAAATAAGCACTCAATAATAGTTGTTAACTAATGGGGTCATAAAGTGACCCCACCTGGGGCTTTGTGCTTTAAATTTCACCTGATCATCGGATGGTTAAACACAATTTTTAACAGTGACAAGTACCGAATATCCTGCATTTACATAGTTAAATTTCCCAATTCACAAATTACTGCAAAATGTAATTATTAAATTTAATATAATTTCTACATATTTGCATATCTTCATGATTCATCTTGATAAATATTGCTTCCTTATTTATCTACTTTTTTATAGAAAGTAAATTACATAATTAATTATTAGTAATTAGGTTTTGGAGTAGAATATTTAATAATTTACGAGTTGTGACCTTAATGGCCTTCCGATGTGTCCTATAGAACGGAACAAAGCCAAGATGCGTTGCCTTAATTTGGCAGAAGTATTACGTGCCGCATAAATCTTCTTGATGTTGTACCATCTACCATCCGATTAAAATCTTAATGATACAAGATTTTAAGGAAGACTTGCGGTAATTTCGGAGATAAGACTTTTAATCGAACTTTTAATTTATTTTATGCTGTTTAATAAGAAATTAGTATATGAAATATTAAGAAAGTATTACCAGCATTTTTATAACAATACATTAACCAACTTTTTTAAAAACCACCCATTTTTTTTTATTCCAACAGTAAAACCATATCAAAATTATTTTAATTTCTTTTTTGTTAGTTAATTAACTTGGGAATACTGAGAAAAAATTGGTGATTGACAAGTAATTGCGTTATTTTTTTGTGCAGAGTCAAAGGTGAGGATTTGGAAGATAAAACAAACATAAAACTTTCACCATTATAGTCAAATATTCTCAATCATCTCGGATGGATATCAACAGAGCTCAACTCATCAACAAATTATTAGTGTCGGTTTAAACAAAACGCAATTACAACAGTGAGTTTCTCTCTTTTTGTCCCAAACATTAAAAGATTATTAATGTTATGATTAACGGATTGTGGGAATTTATTAATGCCGGGTTATCTTTGGTGGATTTACAGTCGTAAGTATGTTGCTGTTTGCTCTATGGTTGAGTGGTTCATAATGGTTGTATATTTTGAAATACACTACGGTCGTAAATATTCGCAATGTATTTATATTAAATAATAAGAGTTATGTATTTTATATGCAGGTTGCAAAAGGTGCACGTTTCCCCTACTTTAACTTTTATTTGCATAATTCGCTTTAGTATAATTTATTCTTCTTAATAACGAGGAGTTATTTATTACCTGAACTCGAAATGCACACATGAGTAAAATCACATAAATCTAATTTTATCAACATTAAAACCATTAACAGGTATTGACATTACGAAAATTGATGCATCTTCCAGATTACTTGTCGTAGATCTTCCTCATAATGTGATAAAAATAATATCTTTCAAATTGGATTCAAATGCTTCATTTTTAGTGATCACCTCGGATCCCTACATGGCTATCTATTGGGAATTTTAATAAAAAGCCTACCTGTTATCAATAATTAATTAGTATTGTCATATACAAAAGTTATTAGGTAGTTCTAAAATTAAAGATAGGACCACTCATCGCACGAAAATTTGGTTTCACCTCTCTATAACTCCCCCGAATTTATCCCGAATTAAACCAAATTTTTGTATGTTGTAGGGGACAAAATTCTAAAAATAAAAATCTTGTCCCGACCCCTCCTATCGGTTAAGGGGGCGGAGTTATAACCCCTTTTGTGTTTTTTACCCCTAAAATCGGACGTTTTCCAAAAAAAACCTCAAAAAATATTTTTTTAGTATGATTTAAATTGCAATATAAAGAAGAATGTTTATTTTAAGACTCGTATGAATTTGATATTTTTTGGAGCACCTTAACAGTTTGAAAAAAAATATAAGTGCAAGAAAATGGCGCCAGGACGTGAAACTACGAAAAACTCCAAAAACGACGCCGTTTTCATCTCAAGCTGATAGAAAAAATTCTGATTTTTATTCCTAACCTAACCTACCTGTAATTGTTTCGATTGTTATAATAACTCATTTTTTCTTAGCACTTTTAGCATCTTCAAATTCGCTGTTTAATTTTTGTAATTTTACAGGTAAACTAACATTTTTTAGTTAAAAATATTAAAAGACAGACTATTATCAATAATAGTTCGTCATATACAAAAATTACTTCTAAAATTTAAGTTTTAAAAATTGCCTTTCAATAGGATCACCCTAAAAAAGTAATTCAACGCACGTAAACTTAGTTTCACTTCCATAACTCCCCGAAATTCATCTCGAAGTAAATCAAATTTTAATATGTTGTGGCGGACAAAAATCTGAAATTAAAAATCTTATCCCGACCCAACCTATCGATTAAGAGGGCGGAGTTATAACCCTTTTTGTGTTTTTTACCCCTAAATCGGACGGTTTTTTGCAAAAAATAACTCAAAAAAATTCTTTTCTTATGATTTAATTTGCAATATAAAGAAGAATGTTTATTTTAATACTCGTACAAATTTTTTATTTTTTCGAGTAGTTTGAAAAAAATATCCTGATTTCTGGTTTTTTAATCATCTGTGGTACCAACTTTAAAAAATTTCAGCGCAGTTGGAATTTAAATGGATTGAACAAAATTTGGTCTATTTTATTCTTAAATCAGGATTGACGATTTTAGTGCAACAAAATGGCGTCATAACGCCAGGACGTGAAAGTTCCGATTTTAGATTTTTTTGAGCAGTACCAAAAATTGCGCTACTCCCAACACTTTTTTTGATATTTCATTTTTTTGTACCTTTGGCGACTTCAAATTTACTGTTTGATTGTCATGATTTTACAACACCAACTTTGAAAAATCATAACTTTTTTTTGAAGCCATTTATATTTGTTAAATATTTTTTATTTGGTTTCTTACTTTATTATTTATGCACCAAAAAGTCAGCATCTCTCAATTTTATTCCTGCGCTTCACAAAAAAATCGCAAGTAAAATGTTCAAAATATCGTAAAAAAGCGCGCGATTGTTTTTACCACTGGCACCTAGAGTTTTTTAAATTTTCGCAATTTTACATCAGATTCTTAAAAAATAATGATTTATTTAATGGTTAGGATATATTTAGTTGTTACACTTTAAGGTGTTTGGAAGTAATATTGAAAAAAAATCAAAATTTTGATTTTAGGGGTGCGCGACTCCTGTCGAATTATTTATTAACGGATTTTCGATTATAAATCGTTTTTATTCATAAAACTTCACGTATAGGGTTTTTTGAATTTCACATAAATAATGAAAAAAAGCATTAAAATCGCTTTTAAAAAAATTGTGATTTTTTGACTGTAAAATCCACCCCTAAAATGTGATTTCATCTCTACAAATTATACTTTCGCAGAAACATATTAAAGTCTTCTTCACGATAAAAAAAGAATCATTTTAATATCTTTTTTTGTTTTCGAGTTATGACTGAAAATGTAGCTCAACTACACTAAAATTCGATTTTGAGCCAAAAATCTTCTATAAAAATTTTTACAAAATAATTAATATCTTCGAATCAATTATATTTACTGGGACGTTTGATAGCTTAAAATTCGTAATATTAGATCCTCTGTATAAAGCATGAAAAAATTATTTTCGGTTCAGAATTGGTCTATCCAGGATCTGATTTGTACCAAAAATTTAGCCAAAAAACGTTGCGATTTTTTCTGAAAAATCTAATCAACCGATATTAGCCAAATATTTTTTAAACTACGTGTAGCTACTGTATTTAGTTACAGTAAAAATTTCAAATTGGTAACTTTTGAGGTTTTGGAGAAAAACAATAAAAACCTATTCGCCAAAAATGTTTTTCCTGGTAACTTATACATATATGTATATGTACAGGGTGTCTCTGACCACCCGTCCACCCCTTTTAATTTGAGAACGCCTTGTCGTACATGGCTGAAATAAAAAAAAATATTACCTAAGCAAGTCCGAAGAATGTATTGGTGCACTTATTTTTTTCCGGAATAATCCGGAAGTGCCCGGAACCGGAAGTAACTTTCGATTTTTAAATGGCAACATAGGTCGAGTATAGTATCGTTTGAAAGGTCTTTTAAAAAGAAACAACTTTTATTAAAATATTTTTTTAATATCTTTCATAATTAACAAATTAAACGAAAAACAAAAGCAAACAAGTGACAAATGGTTTCTTAAATTATGGAAAAAATAAAACACGACCATCATCCTCAATGGGTAAGGGTAGAGGCAATTATAATTTTTTAAATGGAAACATGTATTTTTTGCTTCGCTTGTTAAAAATAATCAACTTTTTTAGGTTATGTATTTACCTTAATTCAAAAAATAAAAAAAAGTTGATTATTTTTAACGAATAAAGCGATAAACGCAAACAAGAGTTTCAATTTAAAAAAATCTTTCTCTTGCCCATTTGCGGATGATGGTAACGATTTAATTTTTTCCATAATTTAAGAGACCAATGGTCACTTGTTTGCATATTTTTTTTTCGTTTAATTTGTTAATTATGCAAGATATTACAAAAATATTTTAATAAAAGTTGTTTCTTTTTAAAAGACCTTTCAAACGATACCATATTCGACCTATATTGCCATTTAAAAATCGAAAGTTACTTCCGGTTCCGGGTACTTCCGGATTTTTTCGGAAAAAAATAAGTGCACCAATGGATTCTTCGGGTTTGCTTTGGTAATAATTTTTTTATTTCAGCCTTGTACGACAAGGCGTTCTCAAAATAAAAGGGGTGGACGGGTGGTCTGAGACACCCTGTATATGTAGATTTCTTATTTAAAGCTTCAGCAAACCCCAAAAAAACATGTACCAATGCGTTAAATCAAAAGGGGAAATACCGAATATAGAAGTTCATATTTTTGCCATCAGAGGGTGAGCGGAATCTAAAAATTCCCAAATATAAAAAAGCATATAAGCTCATATACTTGTAATTTACGTGGATGATGGTCCAGTTACAGCAACAGATCCACATAAGATGACAATTTTTATTGGAGAGTTCAAGTTTGAGTTCAAGATTATCTCGAAAAACGCAGATTATTTTTTGGATATTGAAATTGAACAAGAAAAATTAAAATTAAACCGAAAATGTATGCAAAAAAATTTTTAGAACGCTTTAATTTTTCAGAATACAAATCGGTTTCAACTCCAATGCTCAAAGGTGGAGAAATTTCTACACCAGGGAAAAATGACAGTACATTAAACTTTCCCTATAGGCTGGTCGAGATCGTGTCGTCGACGAGACTAGAAGGACAGAATGGTGAAAGTCGTCGACGACACGATTTCGACCAATCCAAGAATAAGCCCGCTGATGTATTTGATGTTTGTGGAATTTTTATCTAGAACACTTGAATATTCAAATCTGGAGGATGTCAAAAGAGTTCAGGGACTCTGGACCTGGGAAAAGTATATCGAAGCAATGTAGATAGTTTGGAGGTCTAGCGACGTTGTGGCAACTTCAACAACCGAAGCAGAGATTATTGCAGCGAATGAGGGAACCAAAGAGGCAATTTGAATAAGCAGACTTTTTAGAGGGATGAAAAGACTCGTGGAGGTTCCTATAATTCATGTTGACAACTCAGCAGCTGTATGACTGGTTCAAAATCTAGAGTTTCACCGCAGGACCAAGCCAATTTCCATTAAACATTTTTTCATCCGAGAGAAAGTGGCTGAAGGAAAACTTGGAGTTCCAGAAATTTCTACAGAATATCAAGTAGTATGAGTATAGGAGTAAAATAAATAATTTCAACTTAATTTAATTTGCAATATCTACTTTAATCCTCAATGGGGGTGATTTAGATGGCCATTTTGATAAAATTTATGTGATATTTTTTGTTAAAAACGCATTTCGTTCGTTAATGTTATCTTCGTGAGCGGGACATTACCGAATACAATGGCTCCTCAGTCTTCGTGTGTGGTGAAACGAAAAATATTATACGGAAATCAGTCTTCGATGTTTACGCTTTTGTTCTACTGCATTTTAAATGTTCACGCGCTTTTCTAAACTTCCTTAATTTTACTTTAAAGGAGATCAACAACTTACACGCATCAAAAAACTACAACTTAATTAAGAAGATGTTCATTACATCACGACTGAAAAAAAACCCTAAAAAGGTCATTCATAAATTCTATAAAGGATAGTTTAAAGGATTTTAATTGTATGCAATTAATGATTTAATAAAAAATAAAGATTTATGTATGATTATAAATCTAAAGTTTTGTGTTTGAAAAATAATAAATTAATTTTTTAGCGGTGTAGCGTGCTAAATTCACTTAAGATTGTAATAGCAATATAAATAAAGTTAATGAATATTTCCTGTTCCATAAATGGTCATTAATTTGATATTTATTTCATGTTCAAGCAAACCGCGAATGTTCGCACATAGTGAAACGGGTATAAATAAGAAAAGTTGGATAGAAAATACGTGAATCATAATAATTTTTGCAATTTTAAATTTATCGAAAATTTCCGTTGATGCTGCAGTCAAACGTGCGTAAAGAATTGTATAATAATTGTCGTGAACAAAATGCCAAATTAAATTTCTTATTTATGCAATAGGTTAATTTCAACCCTCTTTACGTCAACACCTAAAATAAAATGATTAAATTACTTCCGACACGCGACTAAATGAAAAAGACTTATGTAATTTTTACAAGAAAAGTTCAGATTCATGCTTCATTTTTCTTTGACGTCGTTTTAAACGTTTTAACAGGGAAGAGAGGTCGTGATTTCGATTTCTCCTCTTTTCTAATCTTTTAATTGAAAAATCCTAGTGAGAGATTTATTTACGTTTTATTGTCATGACGCCTCTACTGATTTATTAGTTTGATAAAGAAATAAACTTTAATGCACTTCGTGATTACTTACTGAATTAATAATTATTTTTTAAATTTTTGTTTATTTACTTTTAGAACGTAAAAACGTTTGTGAATGAAAGTGAAATTGATTTTATTTAAGATGTTGCGTGGGTCGTGAATCTACCTGGGGTTGCTACGTGCGTTGCTCTCAGGTGGGCGTCTGAGCCCTGGAAATCCAAAATACATCAGCTACAGTCCGAATAATTCCCGAAAAGCGAAACCCACTCGTCGAGACTTTGCCTGGAGATATTACATTTAGCCCACGCTGTAATGTCTACAAGGATGCAAATGTATCCCATTCAACTTGATCAAAAACAACACTTGGTCTTACCCAAAAAATAATAATTAATTTTCTAAATGTACGGAGAAAGTTACCAACGCAGCTTTTAGATTTATTCGGATTTTTCAGTATTACGGATTATTCCCTGAAAAAAGCTTCAAAATTCTCGTATCAAAGGACCTTTAGCAAAATGAAAGATAATTAGAAAGAAAGCAGTTAATTTCCAAGTCATGAGGAAAAAAAGCTATGGATCGTTTCATCCAGACAAAAAATATCCTAAAGCTATAGTAACTACGGAAGAATCAGATATTTCCGAAACAAGAAGAAACTGGCCAAATTTTGAGAAGGACCAGTTTTTTACTTTTCTTGAAAATCATGATAATAAGAAGAATAGATACACGTAGAATAAATGCAATTAAAAGGAACATGGAAAAAATAGTAGACTAATGACAAAGAAAGAAACATACAAATACCTAGGTTACGCCCAAAAAAAATGGCATTGATCCAAAGATTTCTATGTTTTCTATTGTTATACATAGACCGGACACTGGTCATTTTTTGGACGAAGACAGAACTAGAAGTTCTAAATAAGGAAATGAAGATTCTCTTGATAAAATACCGAAACCATCACTCCATATAGAGATTTCACTTGCTAAGGAAAAAAGGAGGAAAAGGCATCAGTAACATTTTCAATGCACACTTTATTCAAGTTAAGTTTCAGAGAATATCTTCTTAATGAAGATGTACCTAGTAGTCGAATTGTAAAGGCCATCAGGAAATCAGATCATAACTATACTCAACTAGATGACCATGAATATGATCCACATACATTCATAACATCTGAAGATGTAATAGTCAAGAAAAGAGCTCCATGGAAGATACAAGCTTATTGATAAAGAGGTCTACAATTCAGAATCAAGTCATTCCTATTTTAAACTATCGAAAATATAACCTTAAAGATAAGACAGTTCGAAGCGACAAATGTAGAGTTTGCAAGATAAAGACGGAAAACATCGACCATGTAATTACTGAATGCTCAGGACTTACATCATTGGAATACACCTAACGACAGGACAAAATAGGCAAACAACTCCACCAAAGACTAGGAAAAAAATCGGTCATTGTCAGTACAACCCTGAAAGTATCCTTGAGAATACTCTACTGGATAAAGCCAATTATAACAGACACAACAATAACATAACAGACCAGACATTGTGTATAAAGATAGTAACCAAAAAATCACTTACATTTCTCTTGTAAAAAAAACTGAAAAATAAACATTTTAAAAAAATGATGAGAGAACACAGGTACCTTCACCATGGACTACTCTCACTGGAACCACTCCACAATAGGAGCATGATAGCAACTGCAAGATCATAAACAGTAAGGATCCATTAGTAGCTATTGTCAAAACTGCAGAATGTTCAGGAAATGGATTTATTTTTAAAGGAGCAAAAAGAGCTGCTGACTTAATTGACTCCCCATACAGTTAACAACTAGATACTGAATCACCAGTAGTATCAGTAATCTAGAATCGAAAGAACTTAAACTTAAGATAAAAAAAACATTCCAGGAAAAATCTAACTCCGAACACGAGAAAAAGAAAATGCATGGACAATGCGAAAAGAACTTTAAATCGCAACAGCTATCGAAAACCTTCCTACAATCAACTGATTTAAAGTCGGAAACAGAGGACTACATCACAGCGGTACAGAGTAGAGTATTCAACTGTTTATGATACAGTCAAGAAGTTCTAGGAATTGCGATACTTGGTGCGGAAAAAACCATCTTTCCAATTGCCCAAAATTTACTAAAACTTTATACATCAGCAGATATGACAGTCTACTACCACCTTAGGAAACAATATAACTTTGATGATAAACCTATACGACCAAACATCGAAGACAATAACGAAAGTGTCATGAACAACGAGAACTATAAACTTTTCTGGAATTTCTCATTTTGCACCACCACACAGTTAAAAGTCAACAAATGATAGTTCTTGTTATCTGTAAGAAGAAAATGTACGTACTTGAGATGAGCTGTCCAAAACAACATCAAGACAAAGCAACAGGAAAAAATTAAAAATCTCAAATTTGTATTATACTGCTAAGCTCTTTGAGAATCCTCAGAACCCATGAAGCCAATCCAAGACTTGAAGCGAGCTAGTGTGTAAGGGAATTAGAGAACACTAACCTTCAGATTTCCATCGGGAAGATTGATCCAACAGACACTACAGGATAAAATTAAATATACAATATCTAGCATTATAGCCCAGTCAATTAAACAAAAAAATGGGATTAACCTCGGAATGAGAGATAATAAGCTGAAAACTCTTATACACCTTCATTTTGGAGTTCTATTTGTTGTCTCATAAAATCTCGTGTGTGCGTCGTCAGTTATTCAAAGTCAATGGTCACAAAAATCGGTTTTTCGCGATTATCTAGGTTTCTATAGCTCCAATGATATTAACATCTATTATAAAAATTGTAAAGCATAAAATTTGTGACAATTTTTTTTCCAAAAAATTTTTCATGCATTCAACCGTTTTTAAGATAGAGGGCGGAGAACGTGCAGCGCTTAGCCAAATACATACTGTAAAGAGCTTGGGACAAGCTAAAGTATTTTACCAGAGCTGCTAGAGGCGAATAAACCCATGTTAACCTATGTAAACCCATGACAAAGTTTCCTCCAGATTGAGGAAAAGCTCTATGCCAGATGTTTTTTCTCACTCTGGCAGTCACTTTGTCATGGGTTTACACGCCTCTGATAATATCTGCTCCTAGAGTGTCCCATACCCTTAATGCAAGGTAAACTGTGAAGGCGGCTGCACAATTGATGGAACGCATACGTTACGGATTTAAAAAATAGAGATAAAACATCCGAGTTCCTTGTGAGTGAGAGAGTGAGCATGCATAATTTGCTCTCTATTGCTCTCCGCCATCTATCTCAAAAACGGTTGAGCGCATGAAAAAATGTTTTAAACAAAATTTGTCACAAATTTTATGCTCTACAATTTTTATAATAGATGTTAACATCATTGGAGCTATAAAAACCTAGATAATCGCGAAAAACCGATTTTTGTGTCTTTTGACCTTGAATAACTAACGACGCAGATTTTATGAGACTTTTGAGACAGCTTTAAGAACACCAAAATGAAGGTTTATACGAGTTTCCAGCTTATTATCTCTCATTCCGAGGTGAAACGCTAATTTGACTGGGCTATTATGGAAAATATAAACATAAATAACACAGATATATGAAAAATAGATTAAATAGAAAAACTTGTTATTATTTTCTTTTAGTCCAACTTTATTGTTATATTATGTCACTATCATCTTGACAAAAAAAGATTCTTTAAAAACCTGAAGATGGGATAAAATTATCCCGAAATCGATAGTTTTTAAATTAATTTATACAAAACGTATAAACAATAAAGTTGGACTAAAAGAAAATAATAACAAGTTTTTCTATTTAACAGATATATGAAATTAGTTAGGTATTTAAGTTGAATTCTTCCATGACATGTTGTTTAAACACTTCAAATTTGTTTAAGAAAATATCAAAATTTTGTCCAATGAAGTTGTCACTTTTGTACACTTTGTAGAGAGATGAGTTACCATGGTGCGTGGTGCTAGAGATATCATAAGTAAAGGTCAATGGGAATCTTGCTTTAAATCATGGAACATGAAGATCAATTTGTTGAACCATCATCATCATAATCAATGATATAAGCTTTTACAAGTCTAATGTTGTATTAACGCTGTATCTGGTTATTACAGGTTATCATTAAACTCATCTAGGAGTAAGGAATAGATTATAGAAAAATCTTAAAGTAATAAAGGTATTTCAGAAAACGCATTTAAATTTTTTTCGGACGTTTAATGTGATTAAGTTGCTTTCAGTGGACTATCAAGTGATGAGCTTCCATGGGTCATAACTCCAGGAATCCTCCCAGCAGACAATTTTACATTTCTGTTACATTTCATAAACGTTTCCACATATCGCCTTTATTCGCCCATTTTCAAGATTAAAGAAGACCCATCTTTAAATACAGGGTGATTCAGATTTATGCTAAAATCTCTCGGGTGCTGATTCCTTAAATAAAAATAAGAAAAAAAAAGTTCATATAAACATGTGTCCGATTCCGCTTCCTAAGAGAGTTACAGCTCTTTAAAGGTGCTGACAAAGAAGAGGTTTTTGGCCATTTATTTCAGAATGGATACTAGTAAAGCATTTAAATTTGGCGTAACTCTTAATATGCATTGGAATCACGTCCATGATTTTTTTGAATTTTTTTTATTGGTTCTAAGTTTTATTTTAAGAGATCGTTGGTGGTAAAAACAGTGGTAACTTTTTTATTACTGCATTTTTATGAGATTTTTTTTAGAATAGCATTCTGTAATCAAATATACACAAAAAACGTGCTCCTATACAAATTCGATAGAATGAACCGTTTAAGAGAAAACTGCATCTAAAGATGTGCTTGCCAGGACAATTGTCATGGTTACAATACTAAATTTTTTTGTAGACCTATTGTTTTACCAAAATTATTCCAAACGTTACATAGGAACCTTTTTTCATAAATTATGGAATAATTTTGGTAAAATACTTAATAGGCCTACAAAAATGTTAAGTATGGTAATCATGTCCTGGAAAGCACATCTTTAGATGCACTTTTCTCTTAAACGGCTCATTCTATCGAATTTGTATAAGAGCGCCATTTTTGTGTAAATTTGATTACAGAATGATATTTTGAAAAAATATCTCATAAAAATGCAGTACTAAAAAAGTTACCATTGTTTTTACCACCAACGATCACTTAAAATACCACTTAGAAGCAATAAAAAAATTTCAAAAAAATCATGGACGTGAGTCCAATGCATATTAAGAGTTATGCCAAATTTGAATGCTTTACTAGTATCCATTCTGAAATAAATAGCCAAAAACCTCTTCCCTGTCAGCACTTTTGAAGAGCTATAACTCTCTTAAGAAGCGGAATCGGACATATGTTTATAGGAACTTTTTTTCTTATTTTTATCTATGGAATCACCACTCGAGAGATTTTAACATAAATGTGAATCACCCTGTACATTTTATTAAAAACCTAAACACTCGTTATCTTATTCCACATTATCAGAAACGTTGAGGATACATTTCTGAAACGTGCAAATGTCCGTTTTTTACATGAACGTTATTTGTTGCACATTTTTTATTTTAAAATAAACTTTATAAATTCGATGTTAAAATTAAACATTATTTTCACTATTTTTACAAATTTTAGAAAAAAAAAGGAAATGTTGTTCTACTTTTTTTCAATACTATAAATTGAAGCGCGTTGTAGATTTTATTGTATAGTAAAAAGGGGAAATCGTAGTGTTTTTTGAGCTATATTTAAAATAGAAACTTTGTTGGGAAATGTTGTTAGGTCGATATGTAATGTAAACATTTGTTGTTATTGTTATTTAAATGATCTTGTTAAATGTGTGTAAGGTAGTGCATATGAAAGTAAATAATAAGCACCTTAAACGGTGATAAATTGAATTATTCTTTCCAATTATCCCCTAATTGTTGATGGGCTGTCGTGTAAAGTTAGATAAATATTGATTCAGATGTTATAAGTTGGAGACATTTAACAAGTGGTAGCTGTCATTATTTACGTGGGCAGTGTGCGATTATTTTATTGCGATTGTAGAACAGAAATATGTGAGTCGAGGAAACCGTTTTATAGAAACTCCCACGCATGCAAGAAGTGATAAGTTGAGCAGGAGCACAGCTTTCCTTTTGGATCCGCAGTTAAATCCCTTTATTACGATAATTAGAATATTGGCGGCTCGTTATCAACCGTTAACGATGCTCACAACTCGCCACGAAGTTGAACACACGGAGGATCACAGGAGTAGGTTATCGCCTCGCTAGTGAAAGTTTCGCTTTCACGAAAAGCGAAGATGAGCAGTCTCAACGAAGACGAACACAAAAAATCGGCGCTTCTTTTTGTCGTTTCTATGAAATATCACTTCTCTTATTGTTTTCAATTATTCAACTCCTCGGACGTTATTTATAGCCATTGTTTTCTCCTTGTAATTGAAATCACTTTGTCGCATTTTTCACCGCTTAAACAAACAATTTCTAAAACACAAATTCACTAAATAAACTCCACAATTAATAATATCATTAATCATTCCTTTTTTTGCATACCCACTATTGCAAAACAATACACACAACCTTTTTCTAATCAAATTAAATTGCATGATGTTTTAAATGTTTACGCTTTGCTCGTGCTGCACAAGTCATTATTTGCAAATTTTAACAAAAAAATATATTCTTACCAGATTCAAATTCTCACGACTAGAAACAAAAAAAAAACTAATTTATAAATATTTTTTTTCCAAAAATTGCACCATGATTTATTTTTTACATAAAACCCTTAATCTTGAGTCACTCTTCCCGATATTGCGTTTGTTTTTCTATCCTAATCTTGGTTGAATACCAATTTCATCGTAACCGTTTCATCGACACAAACGTTTCATCGACATGGCCAATTCATCGTCACAAACGTTTCATCGACAAGCACATCTTCGACTAGTACCTTTCTCCAACACTACTTTTTCATCGATACAGACGTTTCATCGACATTATCTTTTCATCGACAATCGTTTCATCAACACTACCTTTTCATCGACAAACGTCTGTGTCGATTTAAATGTAATGTCGATGAAACGTGTCGATGAAAAGTTAATTTCGATGAAACCTTTGTATCGATGAAACGTTCTTGTCGAAGAAAAGGTTTGTCGATGAAAAGGTAGTGTCGATGAAATGGTTATCGATGAAAAGGTAATGTCGATGAAACGTCTGTATCGGTAAAACCTCTGTGTCAACGAAACGTCCATGTCGATGAAACGGTCATGTCGATGTAAAGATTATGTCGATGAAACTGTTGTCGATGAAATGGACTATCGATGAAGTAGTTGTACGCCTCTAATCTTGGTTTTTCACCAAATGGATTGATCGAGTTTGTTGTCTGTCTTTAAATTGGAAAACTCAGGAAACAACATCAAATTTTGAACAATTTTTTGACTATGCCGATGGGGATTTTGTTTTACATCTTTTACAATCGTATTTCAGAAAATATTAATTGTATTTCAGAATTATCAATTGTATTCCTTAAAACATCAATTGTATTTCAGAATTATTAATTGTATTCCTTATAGATTAGAAAATATGTCAAATTGACAGGTCATAGCAGAAGCGTTTTATCGCAACCATTTAGGTATTATTTACTAATATCTACTTAATTCTGCTACTACCATCCTATTATCATAATATTTTACATTATGGCAAGTAATATTTTATATCAATCGTTATTAAGTTCGGCCTTCAAAATAATTTCAATTAATGTGGAAGGATTCTCATCTGCAAAAGGAGATATTTTATCAGATTTATGCAAAGATACCAATTGTCACATTCTTTGTATACAAGAAACACATAGAGGTCCTAAAAGGAATAGACCAATAATTAAAGGTATGAAACTTATTAGTGAACGGGCACATAACCAATATGGAAGTGCACTTTATATAAAAGAAAATTTAATATATCAATGTTGTAATAGCCACGATGATAATAACATTGAAATTCTTACTGTTGAACTGGACAATATTATTATTTCTTCTGTTTATAAATCACCCAATGTTCCTTTTAAATTTCCTTTATTTACAAATGTAAAAAAATCTAGAATTGTTATTGGTGACTTTAATAGTCATAATTCTACATGGGGTTATAAAGATACTAATGAAGATGGTCATAATGTTGAAATTTGGGCAGAAAATAATCATTTAAGTCTTATTCATGATTCAAGCTAATCTTCGTCATTTATTAGTGGTAGATGGAAAAATGAATATAACCCTGATCTAATATTTGTTAGTAATTGTTTAAAGGATATCTGCCGTAAGAAAGTTCTTAACCATTTTCCTAATTCTCAACATAAACCAATTATGTTAGAAATAATTTCACATGTCAATCCTCAAATTATACCTTTTAGACGTAGATTTAATTTTAAAAACGCAAATTGGTCGGCTTTTTCGGTTGATTTAGATAATGAATTACAAAAGATCCAACCTATTATTGAAAACTACGATCTGTTTATCGAAATTGTAAGAAATATTTCTAGAAAACACATACCCAGAGGTTGTAGAACGAAATTTATACCAGGTCTTCAAAGTGATCATAAGATTTTATTAAATAATTACATAAAGAGTTATAATACAGACCCATTTTCATAAACCACTATGGATCTTGGAAAATCTATTGTTACACAACTGAATGAGAAACGTCAACAAAAATGGAAAGAGACTCTCGAAAATATAGATATTAAATATTCAAGTAGACAAGCCTGGAATACAATTAAGAATCTTTGTAGTGATTCCAAACAATCTGAATTAAATTGTTCTATTTCTGCTAATCAAGTAGCTCATCAACTAATATTAAATGGAAAATCAATGAGATTAAAAAAGAATTTTATTCGAAGAAATAAGAATTTAGAATCTACGTTTTTAAGTCGCCCCTTTGAAATGAATGAGTTAGATTCCGCTATTAAATCTCTTAAATTAGGTAAAGCTGCTGGTCTTGATGATCTTAAAAATGAACAAATAAAAAGATTTGGTATTAAAACTAAACAATGGTTATTGGATTTTTTTAATGATTGTATTTTTGAAGAGAACATACCAAAGATATGGAGAAAAACCAAAATAATTGCTATTCCTAAACCGGGTAAATCACTTGATAATGCCAAAAATTTTAGACCTATCTCACTTTTATGTTGTTTATACAAATTATTTAAAAGAATGATATTAGGTAGACTCTCTCCAAATATTGATGATCAACTTATACCTCAACAATGTGTTTTTGTTGACCTCTCTTCGGCATATGATACAATTAATCATCGTATTCTCTTGTCTAAAATTTATAAATTGACAAAAGATTTTAAGCTAATTCAAATAATTCGTAATCTATTAGAAAATAGACGATTTAGAGTAGAATTAGGTGGTAAACAAAGTAGATGGAGAATTCAGAAGAATGGTCTTCCACAAGGAAGTGTTCTCGCCCCTACTTTATTCAACATTTATACAAATGATCAACCTATTTTTCCAAACACCAATAGTTTCATCTTTGCTGACGATCTAAGTATAATTACACAAAATAAGAATTTACTTACTATTCAAAATACTTTATCTGCAGCGCTTAAAAATCTGTCTATTTATTATCAAAAAAACAGTCTTCGTCCAAATCCATCTAAAACAATATCAAGTCTCTTCCATTTAAATAATAAAAAGGCAAATATAAAATTAAATATTTCTTGGAATGGTGAAAATGTTGAATTTTGCCAAACCCCTACATATTTAGGAGTTACCCTGGATCGTACATTATCGTATAAACAACATATCAAAAATTTAAAGACTAAAATTTCAACTAGGAATAACCTTTTACAAAAACTTACGTATACCAAATGGGGTGCAAATGCTCATACATTAAGATGTACTGCTCTAGCTTTAGTGTTCTCCAAAGCTGAATATGCTGCTCCAGTATGGGAACGTTCAAATCATGCCAAATATCTAGATCCAATTCTAAATCAGACACGTCGAATTATAACTGGTTGTCTTAAGCCCACTCCTATTGGTTTCCTCAATATTTTAAGTGGAATAGCTCCTTCGAATATTAGACGTTCTGTTGCAAGTATGAGGGAAAGGAAGAAACAACTCACTGATTATAGACATTCTTTATATGGTATCATTCCTACAAGATCTAGACTAAAATCGAGGAAAAGTTTTCTTTTATCTGTTAAACCTTTGGAAATTTAGAATATTAGATACAAGAAAATTTTTATGGTGTGGTTCTTTATCTGATTTAGATAAGGAATTAAAAATTTCTCCAAAAGAAGAACTTCCTCCAGGCTTTGATGAAGAGTGGTTAACTTGGAAAGCTCTAAATAGATTACGATCTAAAACAGGTAGATGTAAAACAAATTTATTGAAATGGGGCTTTACAGTTGAAGATGAACTCTGCTTATGTGGAAATTCACAAACTATGAATCATTTACTAATATGTGATAAATTAAATCAACCTTGTTCAGATTTAGATCTTGCACAAGCTTCACCAGCTGCAATTGAATGTGCTAATTTTTGGTCATCTATTTTATAATATTATGTTTTTGTATTTATGTATTATTATTAGGATGGACACGAAATAAATAAATTGTATTCCTTAAAACATCAATTGAAGACCTTGCATCAAGAAGGAGGTAAGTCCACTTTTGGGGCAAAATGAGTTTTTTACGTCAACACTTACAATTTTAAAAGCCCAATCGAATTGTGCAAAAAGGATGTGAGTATGATGAATATTTAGTTGTTTAATTTAAATATTAACTTATCCTTAGCAGCCATTTTGGGCAAATATGGGGTAAAATGACAGTGATAATGGAGTAAGATTAAAATATGCATCTGAAAACTGAATGAAATACTATCGTAACTTAAAATTTGACAATTAAGAAACTAATGAGACAGATTACACTAACGATGGGTTACCGGATCAGATGATTAGTATTGATACTATAGGGCCATTTTTCATTGCTAATTCTTGTTTAATATTTTTACATAATAAATAAATCAAAAAAAGTATTTATTTCTATGGATTTGACAAGATTTGTTCACCTTTTCATCAACATTTGAGATATTTGGGACAAGAAAGAGGTAAGTCAAAATAAAAAAAATTAAAAATGAATATATTTGCCTACTTTATTATTACATAAAGGGGTATGTAAATATTTTGAGGATGTACAAATATATTGAGCTGGTTATAATAATAATATGTTCACATTTTTAAAAGTTAACCGTTTTAATCAATTTTTTCAGAACTACAAAAAGTGGACTTACCTCCTTCTTGCACCAAGGTCTTCAATTGTATGTGAGAATCATCAATTGTATTTCAGAATAATCAATTGTATTTCAGTCATTAATTGTATTTCCGAAACTTCATTTGTATTTCAGAATCATCAATTGTATTACAGAATCATCAATTGTATTTCAGAATCATCAATTGTATTTTCAAATAATTCTTGTTGAAATACAATTGAAGTTTCTAAAATACAATAATTGATACTTTCTGAAATTAAATTGTTTCTTTCTGAAATACAGTTCATGTTTCTGAAATACAATTCATATTTCTAAATTACAACTGATGATTTCTGATTTCTGAAATGCAACTGGAAAAGGTGTAGTTGTGAAAACAAAATCGAAACTCTGTTTCTGCTAAGCGTGCAGGATTTTTTTCTAGTTCTGTTTTTGTTTTCAGTAATTTTAAAATAAGTTGAAGTCGAAAAATTAAAATTATGTTTTGAGATGAAGATTTTTCTACCTTGCTGTTGGTTGGTTTGTATTTACAGTGCTCTGAGGTTAAAGAAAAATTTTTAGGGTTATAAAATTTATAGCGTTGTACCCAAAAAAATTGTTATCAATGGTGGAACCTCTTCAGTAAAATCCAGTTTTACTCAACTTTCTTCTTAAAATAGTAAGAGATTATCACTATTTTATGAAGAAAGTGATAATCTCTTACGAACACTCACTCTTCTTCGCTGTCAAAACTCTCACTAAGTGTCTCATCCTCGAACTGTAGCAACCCTTCTTCATTTTTCTTTAACATTCATAATCCTGTAACCATTTTGGGCGCCTTACCTCTCGTTGACTTGTAAGCTCCTTGGTATCTATGTACTATTCACTCACTTTCATAGGTAACTTGCTCAGGTAACCATTGTTCTGTTTTCTCCTCGCATAACTTTCTTCTTCATTGCTGTCTTCTTCATTGCGGTCTTCTTCAATACTGTTTTCTTCATTGCTGTTTTCTTCATCACTGTCTTCTTCATTGATGTCTTCTTCATTACTGTCTTCTTCATTGCTATCTTCTTCATTGCTGTCTTCTTCATTGCTGTCTTCTTCATTGCTGTCTTCTTCATTGCTGTCTTCTTCATTGCTGTTTTCTTCATCACTGTCTTCTTCATTGATGTCTTTTTCATTGCTGTCTTCTTCATTGCTGTCTTTCTATGATTTCTCTTCAGCTTCTACGTCAGTAAGTTTTCATGGTTTCTGCAAATTTTCCACCTTCTTTTGCAAAAACTTTCACTCGATAAATATCACTCGGCAATTTCTTGATCACTACTAAAGGACCTATATATCTGTGTTGCAGTTTTTTTGAATATCCTTTTGGTATCGGTAATCTTTGACATTACAACGTTATACTTCCTTTTGTATCTCTTTTTGTTGTATCTCAACTTATACTTGTTTTTTTTCACTCAGTTTCTTACTTTGTGAAGCAAATCTTGTTTATCAGTTTCCTCTTAAAATGTGGGTTGATATCCATAAACAACTTCAGGAGGATCTTACTGATGGCTATATTCATATTTCTCTCCAGGATATTTAAATTATTATCCGAATTCTGATGTTATCGATGGTGACCTTCTTTCCTGTTCAGTAAAATCCAGTTTTACAAAAATAATTCAACTACTAATAGTCTGTTCCGCGCATTTACTCTTCAAAACTCTCACTCAGTGTCGCCAACACATTTTGGCTTTAAAGACTGACCCGCACCGGATACCTTTATTTTCTTGAAGCTTCTTTTTTCTTCTACTACTGATAAAATACGTGTTTCTTTCAATTTCTGACGAGTTTATGGCATGTATTTACTTACAATCAAAAGAACTTGATACTTGATATGAGAGAGCGGATACGTAAAAAGGTACAGTTTTGTTTTTTTCGACCTGAGCTTCTGTTTTGTTTCCATTTTGTCCGTTTTGGTTGAAAAACGGTATAAAGATTTCTTACTCCCTGCTTTTGGTTTGTTTGCACTGTGGTCTGTGTTCATTTAAACTGTTATATTCAACGTTTTTCTCATTTTGCCTTAAGAGACTGTATTTATTTACTTATATTCAAGAACTTCATATATGAGAGATGAGAGAATAGTCTTGAAAACACAAAGGCTATAAAACGTCAACTGTCGGTTTCCACAAAACAGACTGACAATGAGTTTAGAAACATGTTGAAGTCTTTTGAAGTCACCGCCTTCGAGTCGGATAGAAAAAAGAAAAGACAAACAATCGCCCAACATTTTTTCCGTGAGTTTTGTTTACACTTTGTTCGTTTGGTGGAAAACCAATATAATATACAAGAAGTAAATTAGGAATTTTTGGAATATGATTAGTTTTGTAACCAACATTAATTTCCAAACAATGATTGCACCTTCGCCCGGTTTAGTAATGCGGGTTTACCTGTTTTGGGAAATTCCTGAATAAAAGTAGGTATCATGAGGAAGATTTGAGACGACATGGAGAAAATCTAGAATAGAACCACCGTAAGAAGAATTTTCTTTATTTTCAACCACTATTAGAACAAGACCTTTTTGCTACCAACCAATACAAGACCAACAACTCTCTTTGCTTTTAACTATTACCAGAAGAAGAACTTTTAGAACCCCTCAATAAGAACAACTTATCTGACAATTTCGACCAAGAGAAGATGAACACCTTAGCTTTTTACAAATGAACAAATTAAAATTTGTTTGAGTTAATTCGATTTGGGATCAACTCGTTCATGGTTCTTCGAATAAAAATGGAAAGACTTAAAGAGACTATCGGAAACCGTATCATCCAGATACTCCTTAATACCAAAAAGGACTCGAAATCAAAGGAAAAAATGAAGAATTCTCCAATTCCAGGAAAGAAACTCTTTAAAAATACTTGTTGGAATTCGAGAATAACCAAGATATATCCAACACGTGAATACATCAAAATCAAAATTATATTGACGAACTTAAAAAGCCTTATACTCGTAGAACCCCAAAAGTACCATAAACCCGAAACATGGATTACCTTCCCCACTTTGGAGGAAGAATTGAGGCGAGATGGAGAAAATCTAGAAGATTATTGATTTGTTTAGTTTCGATCACTGTAAGAACAACATCTCTCTTTGCTTTCAACCATCACCAGAAGAAAACCTCTTAGAAATCGAAAACAAGAACAACATCTCCGGTAACTCCAACGAAGAGAAGAAGAACATCTAAACCTTTTTTACAAGTAACATACTGATAAAAATTCTTTCTATTTGGGTAACAACCTTCAATCCTTAGTTTAAAATATTGAATTTCCCTACAAAATCTTGATATGGTCGAAACGACTTATAGACTAGGCCAAGAATACTCGATGTTGAAATCGCTAAAGTGATTACAACAAAGAAGAGGATAAAACTAGGAACAGAGTTTGTTCCAATTAAATTCTGAAGCCGAAGAGTTTATACCTGCATCAGAAAGACGAAACAATCCAAATTATCCCACTATAGTTCTGGAATGGTCATGGTCAACAATAAATGGTTGTATCAAACTATGTAGAACTGTGCACCAGGCCGAAGAATATCATTTTTTTTGGAAAGACTGAGTCAACTAAAATGATATGTTTTTTTTAATTGCATTTGTAAGGATGAAGTTGAATGTTTAATACTTGTATGGATTAAGATGTTTCAATTACCATTGGTAATAATGTAAGTAAAAGATAAAGAGAAGAGTGGTGGATGAAATAATTTATGTTAGGTACATATCCTATTGGCATCCAAGGTATTATCGATTTAATCTCGCGGCTAATACGCCGACTTTTACCCATACTTGGAACGATATTTCAAAAGTCGCACAGAAATGCAACATCGTAAATACATTTCTTTACAATGTGTTTATAAATCTCCGAGCGCGGTGCATTCTTCAGCAACAGGAACTATTTAGAGATTGCGGAGGTTAAAAGCACCACATCTCCTCAATCTGCATAAATCCCTATCAGCACTAAAACATATCACATATGCGTGCATTTGCTTTTAAACCAACTTGACTGATGATATTTTACATCAACCCAAACAGCTTTTTCTTAAAACTATTCAATACTAACACATCCAGTTTTAAGAAAAACTACCAAAACGTCGTTTTACGCCGTGGTTCCGTTCCGAGAGACACCGGCGTAAAATGAACACATATTTTTTGTACTCTTTTCGCACAATCACCAACCGGCGTAATTATGAATTGGCGTAAATCGAACTGGCGTAAAATGACGTTTACCTATATTTTATAGGACGAAACTTGATGAACATAAAAAATTCAGATCGATCCGAAAATCCTCAAAGAAAAGAAGGAGGAAAATACTTTTTTTTTCATGAAAATCTTCTATACAGATGTAGTGTTAACAAATTCGTCATTTCAAATGCTGGTTAAAGGTTGCAATTAAAAAAAATTATTATGCAAAAAAAATTGAAATGTCAAGTATTACATGAAAAATATTTAGCCTAAGTTTGTTAGAGAATTGGTGTATTAAAATAAATAAATTTCCTTTGGAAACTTTGGATGCACGCTAGTGATGACGTCACTGGTGGTGGTGTATAGAGATGAGCTTATGTAAAATTGAAGAGGTGCGAATAGAGTGATGAGTGGATCAATGCCGCATTGCGTCATAACTGCAGCGTCACAATAGTGACGTCGCGGCGCTGCACGGGGGCGGCTAGCGGTAGCGCGCTAGCGGGATCGATGACGCGTGACGTCATTACCTGCAGTGACGTCAGACGCATCGCGAACAGCGGTTTTATAATGGGCCGGTTGAGAGTGGCAGGGATATAGTGTGACGGCGCCGACGAGAACGTCCAGTCGCGTGCAAATCTTACACTCATCTGGACCGCAAAGAAACCTCTACCATAACCATTACCATACGTGAAGTAGTGAGCTTAAAACCAATTAACAAACCAAAATTTCTAAAAAAAATTGGAAAAAAATCTAGAAATTTAGAGTACTCTTAAATTACATAAAAAATATTTTTAGTGAAGGTTTTTCTTCTTTTCCGGAGGTAGTCCGGTGGATTTGGTGGATTTGGTGGACTTGTAGAGTATTGAAAGTGAAAACGGTTTCCACATGCGGACTGTTATCGATTTTGGCGCGCGTTTATGAACTTTGAGTAAATTCATTACAATGTGGTCATCATCATCATCAGGTGTTTCTCATGAGGATTTCTAGAGAGCCCAGCGTGGAGTCAGGCCAGAGCGGTGCGGAAGAGGCGCGAACACCCTCTTCGCCGGAAATCGAGTTGCGAGATTCGCCAGGTGATTTATGTGTCCCGGCTATCTAGTTACTATTTTCACCAAAAAAGTTCCTACAACTCATTTCTTGCATGACTTTAATTTTTGTATGAGGACATTTCGTTTTAAGTTTTTCGATGTGCTGCATGGCATTTGTTAGAGTAGTGGAAACTGTTTTTCCCGTGGAAAGCGCGCGCGTTTGCTGGGAAAAGGGGACTGTGATGAAGTTATGTTATTGGTAAAGAAACGTGAGTTGTAGTACCATGCCACGACATGCGGTCCGGGCCGCCGCCGCTAAGACACCGGCCGCAATCCTTTAGCGCTCGTCACACTAACACAGACACCAACAACAACTCTCCCAGTTACAACTGTCTTAGGAACAAGTGTATGTAAATTATTACTTGCCACACACATAACGCTTTTTTTTACCTCCTTTACTAACATTTCCAAGAATATACCAAAAAACTTTGGTACCAAAAAGTTTTTCCAAAAATTGCTACTATCAAATTTGATGTATAAGCAAGAAGGCAAGAAGTTTCTTCCATCTCAATAATGACCTAAGTCATAATTTTGTAATTTGAAGAGATTTGTGGCATTTTAAAAAAATTTCTGGAGTTACCTTTTTTGGTATGCTCCATTACGAAAAATTGGTAACCTACTACGTTTAAAAAAAATACAAGTTTTTTAAGTCTTAAAAAATCAGTCTACTTCAAAAAAAAAACATGAAAAAAAATTGAACCAAATATAAGAGTTTTTTATGATTATATGAATTTTTTGATAAAGGTTCTTATAAAACATTTTTGGTAACTTTTTTTAATTATTTTTGGACAAATATTATAGTCATTCGTATGAGAAAAATATTTCAGAATATACGAAAAAGAACTTGAAATTTTTTTTCTAAGGTGTTTAATACCAAAACTTTGAAACGTTTTTTTTTTAAAATAGGCACTATCAAATTTATGTAAATTCACTGTAATCTAGAAGTTTCTTCCATCTCAAAAATGACCTGAGTCAGTTTTATATACAATTTTGTAATTTGAAGACATTTGTGGCATTTTCGAAAAATTTCTGGAGTTACCTTTTTTGCTATGCTTCATCACTAAAAATTGAAAACCTACTACGTTAAAAAAAATTTAATAATAACACAAGTTTTCGAATTCTTAAGAAATCAGTCAACTTCATAAAATAAACATGAAAAAAAATTTGAACCAAAGATAAGGGTTTTTCATGATTATATGAATTTTTTGATAAAGGCTCTTCTAAAATAGTAATAATATTTTTGATTACTTTTTTAAATGATTTTTTGGCCAAATAGAAAAGTCCTTTGTATGACAAACATTTATTTAGAATATACAAAAAAAAACTTGAAAATTGTGGATTTTAAGGCGATTGATACAAAAAAGTTTTTTCCAAAAAAAGGCACTATCAAATTTATATATATTCACTGTAAACAAGAAGTTTTTTCCATTTCAAAAATGACTTGAGTCAGTTTTATATACAATTTTGTAATTTGAAGACATTTGTGGCATTTTCGAAAAATTTCTGGACTTGCCATTTTTGGTATGCTCCATCACGAAAAATTAGTTACACATTACGTTAAAAAAAATTAACAAAAATATAAGTTTTAGAATTCTTAAAAAATCAGTCAACTTCATAAAAAAAACATGAAAAAAAATGGAATCAAATACAAGGGTTTTTCATGATTATATGAATTTTTTGATAAAGGCTCTTCTAAAATAGTAGTAATATTTTTGATTACTTTTTTAAATGATTTTTTGGCCAAATAGGAAAGTCCTTCGTATTTCTTTAGAATATACAAAAAAACTTGAAAATTGTGGATTTTAAACGTTTGAAACGTTTTTTTCCAAAAATATGCATTATCACATTTATGTATATTCACTATAAACAAAAAATTTCTTCCATCTCAAAAATAAGCTAAGTCAGTTTTATATACAATTTTGCAATTTGAATACATTTGTGGCATTTTCGAAAAATTTCTAGAGTTACACCTTTTTTGCTATACTACATCACGAAAAATTGGAAACACACTACGTTAAAAAAAATTTAACAAAAACATGATTTATAACTCTTAAAAAATCAGTCAACTTCATAAAAAAACATGAAAAAAAAAATTGAACCAAATATAAGGGTTTTTCATGATTTTATGATTTTTTTGATAAAGGCTCTTTTAAAATAGGAGTAATATTTTTGATTACTTTTTTAATGATTTTTTGGCCAATTAGAAAAGTCCTTCGTATGACAAATATTTATTTAGAATATACAAAAAAACTTGAAAATTGTGGATTTTAAGGCGTTTAATACCAAAAAGTTATTTTTCCAAAAATAGGCTCTATCAAATTTATATATATTCACTATAATCAGGAAGTTTCTTTCATCTCAAAAATGACCTAAGTCAGTTTTACATACAAAATTGCTAATTTAAAGATATTTCTGGAATTTTCGTAAATTGTCTGCATTTACCTTTTTGTATTAGCTTCACCACGAATAATTGGAAACCTACTAATTTAAAAAAAATTCACAAAACACATTTTTTTCGAATTTTTGAAAAATCATTAGGTAAACTTTATGAGAAAACATTTAAAAATATTTTGAAGCAAAATTTTTTGATAAAGATAATTCTAAAATAGAAGTTCAATGTTTGGTTTGGTTTTTTTTTTAATAATTTTTGGCCAAATAGAAAAATCCGAAAGTTCTGAAAATACTCGTCGAAAAGCAAAAAAATGTATTTTACTCTAACTTTCAGCAATTATGGTAATTAATAGATTCTAAAATTTCGTACTAATTTAAGTACATTTACCAAAAATATTTGAAAAAAAAACTGTAATTTTAAAGTTTACATTGGATATGACTGATCTTTTTTAATTCATTATCAACCAACCCAAACCTATAAAATCATCAAAAAAGCGAAAAAAAAACACTTTTTTTAAATTTTTTAGGGCTTTTGCCTAATATTTTTTTGAGTTATGCAATTTTATTTTTTTTTCTCAAGTAATATAAAATGGTAGTAATCTAAAAATTTTACAAGTTTTAAAATGCGTTATTAGAAATAGTTTTTATTAAAATCGGTCATTTAATTTTTATTTTTTTCAAAAAATCCCAAATGTTTTTTTTATTTTTAAATATAAAATCCGAGACAAAACTTGGATACCAAATATTTTGAAAAGTTTTTCCAAAAGATAGGTACTATCAAATTTATGTATATTCACTATAAGGAAGAAATTTTTTCCACCTCAAGAAAATAAGAACTACTTACGTACAAAACTGGTAATTTGTGGAATTTTCCGAAAATTTTCCGTATTTACTTTTGTTATTAGCTCCACCACGAATAATTGAAAACCTACCAATATTAAAAATATTCACAAAAATACATTTGTATACGATTTTATAAGGAAACATAAAAAATATTTGGAATAAAGATAAGGGTTTTCCATAATTATTATCAAAAGCTCCAAGTACCAACAATTTAATGAGTGTGGTTTTCTTGGTTCATCTTTTGCTGGACAAAAAAGCAAAAAACCTAAAAATGGGAGAAAAAATGAGGTAAAAAGAAAATAACCAAAAACACCAAATTTTTTCAATTTTTAATATTTTGAACATTTTAGTTAAGACGTGCACCTACAATGTAATTTTTTATAAGAAGGTTTTTATATAAAAAATATTTTGTCAAACGAGTTTTACATTCTGTACAAAAAAAGAACTTAAATCTCAGTGTTTAAGCAAAAAGTGAATTTTCAGAAATTTGACATTTAGATCCTTTGAGAATGCTACGCTTTAATTATATAAAATTTTTGATAGAGGTTATTCTAAAATACTATTTTTGATTATTTTTTAATGATTTTTGTTCAAATAGGAAAATCTTTCTTTTTCTTTGCATCAAAATTTTTCGAAAATCCTCCTCGAGAAACAAGAAATTGTATTTTACTATAATTAGGAGACAGACTTTCATAAATAATGGATATTAGTATATTCCAACATTTTGTATTAATAAATTTACTAAAAATATTTTTTTCAAAATACTGTATTTTGAAAACTTTGCAAATTATTTGTTTAGTTATTAACGATCTCAAAACTTTATAACAAGTTTATTAAAAAAGCGAAAAAATATTCCAATTTTTTTTGAAAAATATTTTTTTCTGAATAATACCGAAAAGTTTAAATTTTTTTTTCTAATAATAGATACTATCAAATTTACGTTATTCACTATAAACAAAAAGTTTCTTACATCTTAAAAATGACCTAATTGAATCTTAGATACAAAATTGATAATATGAAAGCATTTGTGGAATTTTCGAAAATTTTCAGTATTTACCTTTTTTTGATATTAGCTCCACCAATAATAATTGTAAACCTACCGATTTAAAAAATTCACAAAAGTACAATTGAAGACACAAGTGGTTAAAAACCGACTTTCATAAATTGGAGTAATTAATATATTCAAAAATTTCATACTAATTTAACTAAATTTAGTAAAAATATGGTATTTTTAAAAGTCTCCATTGTATTTTTATTTTTAAGTACAAAATCGTTTCCAAAGAATGCATTTTAATATTTTTCTATTTGTTTTTATTTCTCCTTGTGAAGGAAAAGCTCCTAAAAATTATAGTCCTATTCCCTTTCAATCGGTCCAATAATATCCCAAGTATCAGTTTTTTAATGAATCGTACAAGATTTTCAAGCACTGATTTTTTGAGTTTTACAAAAATGGCTGTAACTTCTAAACTACTGGTCGCAGAGTAAAAATAATTATAACACCGTAATCAGCAGGTCAATATTTATAAATGTATCCTACTAATTTTATGATATTCGTAAATTTAATAAAAAATATATACAGGGTATCCTGGAAATGACGCAAGAGTTCTCCACTACGTTGATGGAGACCCTTCAGGGATTCTCAGAAAAATAGTTAAAAATATTCTCTTGGTTAACTATGAAAGACAAGCCAAGCTTTATACGACAACTAACGGTTTTTTAAAATTCATACTAAAAAAGAAGTTGAATTTCCAACTTTGCCTCTTCAGTCAATTGATCAAAAGGATTTTTTAATTATGTTTTTGAGTATTCCTGAAACGTACCGGAGTGCTCTAGCGTCATTTTCGGGACACCCTGTATTTTTTCGATTTTTGCATATTTTACCAATTTTCTAAACCCTGTAATTTAAAAAGTACACGTCGGATTCCGCTAATATTACTTAAAAATTATAAACGAACCCAAATTTATAGAACAAAATAAGACTGAAAAAAAAATATTTTTTTTCTATTTAAGTAAACGATTTGACGATGATTTGGGATAGCAATTAATATCACTACTGTTTCCTAGGAAACAGTTGGGATTGATTTATTTTTCCTAGTGATATTTTTTTTCTATATTTTTTTAGTTTTATAAAATTGAAAATTTTGAAAAAAAAAATTATAAATTTGATGAAATTCGTTTTAAATTATAAAACAAGAAAAAAATTTTCTATATAACTCATAAAATTTCCTGTTATAATTTGCACGAATTACCATTTTTATTAAATTTAAACAAAAGTTAATTATCCTTTCGATTGAAGTTTTTCTGAAAAACCGATGTTGCAAATAATTTCAGGTGCGTCCCTTGATCCCGGGCGAAAGCTTTTCCAAGATTTTTCTCCAACTGTAGTTATTTTTATCGCAATCAATAAAACAAATTCCTTATTTTACGTAAGAAAAAAAAACTTCAAACAAATTCAAGATTATTTGAACACGGGTTTTACAACATAAAAAAGTTTAATTAACAAAAAACTTGAAAAATCTTTTTGTTTTGGTGGGGGAAAAATTTAGAAATTAAAATCAATAAAAATTTGAATGATTAATTTAATTTTTCAAAAAATAAGATGAAAAGAAACATGGTTTGGATCTAGTAAATTTGTTTAAACATGTTTAAATGACTCGATATGTGGTAATGTGCAACTTTTAATTATATATAAATTTAGAAATGTCACGAGGTTTTAATGAAACACTGCATTTCTTGTTTGTGCCTATGTTCCTGTATTTTCTGCATAATTTTAGCTTTTAAATAAATAGAACAGTGATTTATCGTGCACGATCTTTATGTCTGCAAAAATTCCACCTTTTACTCAAGTAACATAATAATAATTCACCAAAACATTTTTTTCTTAAAACACAAATATTACAAATTTAACATACAATCAGTTTCATTAAAATTATTAATACTTTATGTCAAATTTTCCAATACGTCTCAAAATTAAATACCACGCTGACAATACTATGCTGACAATACCACGCTGACAATACCACGCTAACAATACCACGCTCAAAAATGAAGCATTATAAATTTTTCTAGAAAATCTGTGTAATTGTAATCAATGATATATTATGAATAAAGTTGTTTGTTAGAATTTTATAGATGTTTGTTTTAATAATAAATATTATGAATAGCGAGAATAAATTTTTATGTGAATGAATTGAAAAAACACAATGAAGTAGTAGTATTTAATAGTTGTATTTTAGCAGTGTGTGAAAACAATGAGTTATTAAAAGCTTCTTTATTAATCGTCGCTTCTTGAATAAATAATAATTTCAGGTAGCGCTTTGAGGCTTAATTACCGCCTTATAAATAAATAACTCGGCGTAACAATAAAGTACATCAATAAAGTTTTAATTATCTTCTTTTTCTTGCAATAATCAGCGACTTTCGCTTATTAGGTCATATTTGGGTTGAATTTAGGTGGTGTGAAAATAAATTTCGCGATTCGAATCGATTGGGGAGGAGACGTGCGCTTCTATAAATAAGGAGCGACAAATATCCTTTGGCACGCAACATTAACTATTAATACGATTGAGTTTCGACGGCAAAAACCAGCGCATTTGCCGCATTCGTGTTGCGTTCGCAATTCTCCGCCGCCTTCCACGTGAGAAAAGCACGGAGATTCAAACGCCGCCAAAATTCCAGAACTTTTGGCCACTACACACACATTATTTCGCCAATTATCTCAATTGCAGCCACCTCAAATCTCAAATTGATAACGAAACGTATAGTTAATGTCGTAGCGACAGCTTAATCGCGTCAATACAGTCGCAGCGATACAGTAGCGTGACCGCAGACACTTCAATAAAGTCGCCGCGACACAGTAGCGTGAGCGAAGTCACTTTAATACATTCGCAGCGACACAGTAGTGTGTCGCTCTGTTAGCGTAGTCGTTCTAATACAATCGCAGCGATATCACTGCAGCCGCAACGCATTCAGTTGCATCATTAATCATGCTAACATACAGGGTGTTTCATTGAAAACTTCAAATGCGGTTTATTTCATAACCAAAAATTTTTTCAAAAAATTAACCGAACACGCCGATTTTTGTTTTGAGGGGGACGCATTATAAGACCGATTTAAGCACTCTCACGTCACTCCCTTAAGCGGGGGGCGTTAACCCCCTAATTTCTTAAACGGCAACAGGGGTTGAGTAATATATCATTTGAAAGCTGCTTTTAATTAGAATTCAACGGTATAAATTAAATTAAAATTGATCGATTCGTTTTAAAGAAAAAAAATAAAAACTCATTGCAATAAATAAATTTAAAGAATGTTAAATTAACCCAAAAAATCTTTTTTCAATTAGCAAATTATTAAATACTGAATAAAAATTGAAGGTAAGATGTCCCGTTTGGTTCTCATGAATAATTTAATTTAAAATTTAAACACAAAAGAACAATTAATAAATTTCTTTGTTATGTTATCCACATGATTTGACAGGTGTTTAAATCTAATTAAAATGAGATTTAAAAATTGAAATAATTTAATTTAGTGTATTACAAGTTTTCGAATTAAATAGATTACACTAACTTTATTACCTCCTAACCATTCAAAATGGTTTATTCTAAGGATGATCGAGTTGAGGTTATTATGCTATACGGTGAAGAAAGAAGATGTGCCCTTCGAGCAGCTACTCGTTTTAATAATCTTCATCCAGATAAAAATGTATCTGCAAGATATGTTTTAGATTTGTTCAATAAATTTCGTGAAACGGGTTCAGTAGGAAATAAAAAAAGAACTGGCGGCCCCCCAAATGAAGTAGAAACGTTGACTGTAGTAGGCGAAACATCTCTAAATCCGCAAACTTCCATAAGAAACTTATCTACATTAACAGGACTTCAAAGTACCAAGGTTTGAAGAATTTTAAAAAATTTAAAATATCGCCCGTATAAATTTTCTTGTCATCAAGAATTAAGTGAAGATGATTTTGATTGCCGTACAGAGTTTTGTGAAGTTATGTCTAATAGACCATCAAATACTCCAAACCAATTACAAAACATCTGCTTTAGTGATGAAGCAACATTTAATTTGAGGGGTGAAGTTAATAAACATAACTGTCGTTATTGGAGTACAGAAAATCCACATTGGATGCGAGAAGAGCACTGTCAGTATCCAGAAAAATTAAATATTTGGCTTGGCATTTATGGGGACCATATTATAGGCCCAATATTTATTAATGGCAACTTAACAGGCGAAAAATATTTAGATATGCTGCAAAATATTATCGAACCTACAATAACACATGTCTTAAAAAATGATGATATGCTGGACGAAAATTTGATAATTTTTCAACAGGATGGTGCTCCACCACATTATACTTTACCAGTTCGTTAATATTTAAACAGAACCTTTCCTAGTTGGATTTGCCGTAGAGGTACTATTGAATGGCCAGCACGCTCACCTGACCTCACACCGCTGGATTTTTTCGTTTGAGGCTATTTAAAAAATAAGGTCTTCCAGAACCAACCTGATACTTTAGCAGAGCTTCGTCAAAGGATCATAAACGAATGTGGAAATATTACACCAGTAATGCTACAAAATGTTCGCGCAGAGTTTGAAGACCATCTCTATTTCTGCTTAGAAAATTCTGGAAAACATTTCCAACATTTACTTTAAATGTCTATTTAAAAATAAAATTATTGTATAACTAAAAAATAATTTTATTGCAAACTTTAAATTTGAGTATTACAATAGGTTTTTATTTTTTTTCTTTAAAACGAATCGATCAATTTTAATTTAATTTATACCGTTGAATTCTAATTAAAAGCAGCTTTCAAATGATATATTTCTCAACCCTTGTTGCTTTTTAAGAAATTAGGGGGTTAACGCCCCCCGCTTAAGGGAGTGACGTGAGAGTGCTTTATTCGGTCTTATAATGTGTCTTCCTCAAAACAAAAATTGGCGTTTTCGGTTAATTTTTTTAAAAAAAATTTTGTTATTAAATAAACGACATTTAAAGTTTTCAATGAAACACCCTGTATATTAGTTACATTAATGAAGCAATTGGAAAGAAAAATGTATTCCAAGGATTACAGTTAATCTCCCTCATTAGTAGATAAGCTCTTTCTTATTAACCAGATGTTCTTCTGGTATATATGTATTTTTTAACAAATTAATGATACAAAATAAAAATTCTTGAAACTATGTGTCGCGAAGGAAATTGATTTACGTGAAACATCTGTGAATCTCGGAGGTACGGAAGCGTGAAAATCGCCGAAGGCGAAAGCTCTTCGAGTGACGTCATGCGTCGACTATTAATATGGACGCTTGACGTCACTATTGTACCCGTGACGTCACGAATCACGACATTGATTAGTGACGTCACCAACCCCATCCTTTTCCAACGCGTTACTAAACTCATCTCGCATCTTGTTTCATATAATTTTCATAAGTGTTGCGGTAGTTGCGCTCAACTTTTCTAGAGTGACGCCTGACTGCGCTCCAGCTGATGGATTGATTAGGAATTAAAGAGGTGAGTTTTTAAGTGAAGGTGGAAATTTTTGGATTTTAGCGCGTGGGATTTTCTTTTTAAAGAGAAGTCGTCAGGTGTGAGAGGTTCACAGGTCAACTCTGCACACCTGTTTCGTTTCAAACTTTACGCAATCAAATATCTATAATATTATAAGAAAATCGTTGGATATTTATTATCAATTAATTAATTTAATATTTTTACTTAAACGTTATTTATGCATAACTTAAACCAATTAATTATTTCATACTTGGAAATCACGTTTCTATTAAATGAACTTCCTTGATTTTTACAAATTTTTTTAATACTCGAAGAACCTTTCATTAAAATTTAGTATTTTTCTCCATTTTTTTTTAATTAATTTAAAAATATTTTTAAAATTATTTTTTCTTGTAAAGTTTTTTTATTTAATGATGTTGTCTATTCCTGGTTGAAAGTTATTTTAGAGCAGATGTTCTGTGGGAAAGTGTTGGCGTGGGTGGGTGTAAATGGGGTGCAAAGTTATTTCAGCTCGTTGATCGATTCGCAATGACGTAGGCGGAAAGGAAAGTCAAAAGAGAAAAGGATAGAATAGGGAAGGACGAGTTGGCTATGACGCAAGAGGCTTAAAGCTTCATCAGCTGTCGATAATCGATTCTGCTTTACTTTCATTCAACCCCATGTCTATTTATAGAAACTTTCAATTTTCCAAAAAAACTTCAACAAAAATCTAATAATACAGATTTTTTTGCATTTTCAAGCCAATTGTAATACATGAGTAAATTTTCAATATTTTCCAAAAAATCTAAGGTTAAATTTTGTTAAAATGTATATGAGATGAATTGGACCATGATTATCAAAATGGGACAATTTTTAGAAGAATTGGATTATGACTCCAGAATAATTTAGTGCCATAATCCCACTTTTCATAAAATGTCACTTGGTCCCTTTTTAGTAAGCATGGTTCAATTATGGGATGAGAAAAGTGGTTCTATTTTTTTCGCCTTTTCCTAAAATCCTGTATCTGTAGACCTGGATAGCTATCCTCATTTTTTGAAATAATAGCACGTCCAAGCAAAATACTCTTTACTTGTTGGTTGTTTTAGAAAATCTCCAGAGAAACATGTTGTTTTTCCTATAAGATATCTGAAAATAAGAATTGGTACCTCCAGGATAAAATATCATATAGGAAAAGAATCGAGTTTAGCCAAAATACTTAATATTGGTTACCTTTGCAAATTTCCATAGATTAGTGTCCTGAACCCATATCCAAATTTTCAGGGATAAAATATCCTAAAGAAAGAACAAAATAATGAAAGTCGTATACGTCGAGTGTTTCGAGAATATACCCCCTGTGCTTTTAATTTTTCAAAATTTGATAAAAAAAAATCATAGAGTCCAAATTTTATTGACAAGATGGTCCATATGAAATTTGGATTTATTCGATTTTAGGTATTTAATAGAATGTTGTTTTGCGAAAATCATCTCAGAAGAAACTCGTCCAAAAAATCTATCAATTTTCGGAATTCAGGTATAAAAAAAATATCTTAGAAATTTTCTTTTGTAAAAATTTTTATGACTTACGATTTAATCGTTGCAACGATTTTAGTTGCCTTGGAGTTATAAGAATATATAGAAGCTTTCAATTTTCGAAAAAAAAAATCTACAAAAGATGTAATAATACAGGGTGCTTAAAAAGTCGCGGACACGCTCCACAGTATGTTTTGTGGAAGCAATCGTTAATCAAGGGTAAAATAATTTAAAAAATATTTGGAAAGAAATTCTGAAGTTATTGGCATATTTTAAAGAAGTAAACTTGAAAACATTGTTTTAAAAATAGACTTTGAAGATACCAATTACCTCTTAATATTTAATTTAAACTTTTGGTAAGTTATGATTACAATCCAATAAAAGTTGAAATTAACATGACTTTTTTAAAAGTGCAAGAATTAATTAGTCAAAATATAGACCATTTTATTATTAGAAGATTTTATTTAAAATAAATAAAAAACATTAAATTTGAAGTAGATGTTCGAAGTTAATTTTATAAGATTAAAGTTCCAGGAAACGAAGAAATAATTGTAATATGTTTACATTATTGCCATATGTCATTTTTTTAATTTTATGATAAATTATAAATTTTAAAATCTTTACATTCTCAACAAAAATTAATATTTTTTGTTGAGAAATACAATAACAAGACAATTACCTTTATGTTCTGTAGTATGAAAAGCAAACTAAAAATGTACAAATAAAATTTTTAACTTTGAGCACTCATATCTTGAATAATTTGCTAGAAGGATTTTTTTGAATATTTTTCCCTTGTGTAACAGGTGCTTCTTAACAACGTAGCGTGAAGCGTGTTCGCGACTTTTTGAGCACCCTGTATAGAGAAATACAGATTTTTTCGCATTTTCCAGCCACTTACAGACTAATAATATATACAATTTCTGTAAACTTGGTGAGTTAATCTTGAATCACTCAACAAGATATTGTATACCACATGATAAGAGCACACTCTAATTTTTGCGTTTGAAAGTCGTATACGATATCATGTCGAGTAGTTCGAGAATATGTGCCCTGTACTTTCAATTTTTAAAATTTTAGTAAAAACGTTTAAACCCTTATAAACGTAGATTAGAACAAAAAAAATCTGGTTATTTAAAATTCGTGAAATCCTGATTTTTTATGATAAAAACATTGTAGCACTTTGAACACCCAAAAATGACATTTCCACTGAAGGTAGACTTACAAAATTAGTTTCATTAAAAAATGTAAACAATTTCCTATCAAATAGACTTATTAAAGTAATATTTTTCGCATAGAAACTTTTTTGATAATTGATTATAAAAAATACTAATATTTGGTGTATAAAAAATTTTTAAAAACTTGTTTAAAAACGGCTATTTTTGATAAAATTATAACAACATTTTTGAGTTTAAATTAAGGATTATGAAATAATCTATAATACAAAAGTCTAAAATCAATCATGGGCCAAAAAATAAATTTAATATAACCAATTGAAGTTAAAGTTATTTTTTGGGGATATTTTTAATCGTACTTTAATGAACTAAAAAGGGTATTTACAGTAAAGATATGATTACAAAATAAGTTTTATTATAAAATTTGGTTAATTTTTTATAAAATGGATCATTTAAAAAGTAAAATTCGCAATGGGACCTTTTTTGAAATCCCATTTAAAATTTTTATAACTTTTTTATTTAAAATGATGTTTTTGATAAAAACTTTGTATGCACTTTGAACGCCAAAAAATTACATTTCTACTGAAGCTAGATTTAAAAAATTAGTTCCATTAGAAAATTTAGACAATTTCCTATAAAATAATTTTATTTAAGCAAATTTTCTTCATAGGAACTTTTTTGAAAATTTATTTTAAAAAATGCTAATTTTTTTGGTGTATTACAACTGTAAATTAAATCTTGGTGAGAATAAATTAATCTTCTTTAAGATTTTATGTGAATAGATACTGGAAAAAAAATGAAAATCCATTGACTTAAAAGTAATGATAATTAATGTTATAATCATCTAATTAAGTGTGGTATTTTTAATGATTCTAAGTGATTTTGCTACTAGTTGTGATAATCGATTTGCAGATTAGATGAAATCAAGCGTAAATTGATCATGAATATCGAATTCTTAAAAAACTTGCGGTATTTACTAGTAATTATATTCCCTGAGAATTCCCATGAGTTTGATTTAATTACTGGTCCCGCCTTAAACTTTATTAAATTAGAAATAATTAATTAGTTTCTGTCAATTATGCACCTAATGAAATTATCGTGGTTCATTACACAATAAAGATGAGATTTGCGAGATAAAGAGATCAATAAACAGATGTTGCGAAATGTCTTGCATGCAGAAACTTGCCAACACAATCTTTACATGAATAGATGTCTTCTTGAGTATCTTTATTTTATTCAAAGCAACGATAAAATAAGATTTTACATCTAAAAAAGCTTGCATGTAATCAGTAAGCTTTCTATAATAAGCTTTTTTAAAATTACTAAATTTAATTTATTTAAATTAGTATCTTCTTTTTATAGAAAGTCGAGTAAAAGTATTTTTATTAAAATAACGTTAATTTCGGTAATAAGCCTGAGGTTTATGTTTATAAAAAATAATCAAATTAGGTGCAATTTCGATCAATTTTTGAGTAATGTGTGTTCTTGTTGTAGTTTATGGTTTTATGCGGAGCTCACAGCGGTGTTCCCATTAAACATGTCCTATGGTGTTTATGAGCACAAAGCCCCATCATTCCTTCTGAACTGTGGTGAACAGTTATGGTTTGCAATTATATGATTTCTGTGCGATTTGCTTTGTTTACGCCGTAAAGGTGCATGCTGTCGATTATTTATAAATTGCTGCAGCTCACGAATATTTCGCAAGTGAAATATTCGTACGTGTGCGAAGTTTCGATTAATTCATAATCGCTGAATAATTTCTGAGTTGTCTTACAATTTTTAAGGAAACTCTGATTAAAAATAGATTGGATATAAATGGGTTTAGGTTAATAACTTGGCATTCTTGCAAATTTCATGCCACGATTATGCCATATCTGTCACGTATCTCATAAGAGCTGTCGATTGCACAAAACGCAATTGGATTTGTATTAAGAAACGTTAATGAGATTGATTATAACATTTAACAGCCTTCCTTTGAACAAACATGAAAAAATCTTTAATCTAATTGGTTGTACTTTTCTTATTACCATACATTACCTCATTAGCTCATTTTTGAAGCCAATTTTACTCCTATATCATCAATATGATTAATAAACTCCTTTATTGGTCTTTAACCTTCAATTATACCAACGTACCTTTAGTGACTGTATTTTAGTACTTATTTTTCCATCACTTAATTACTCATAAATTGATTTCAATAGGTACTTTTGAAATTTTCAAGTTTGCTCTAGGTTTCTCGCTTATGCTAACGTTAAAATCACCATGCAGTTATAAGCTTGCATCTGAACCTCAGTATAATGGAACTAATTTTTTAAATCTAGCATCAGTTGAAATGTCATTTTTTGGCGTTTAAAGTGCATACAAAGTTTTTATGAAAAACATAATTTTAAATAAAAGCGTTATAAAAATTTTAAATGGGATTTCCAAAAAGGTCCCATCGCGAATTCTATTTTTTAAATGATCCATTTTATAGAAATTTAACCAGATTTTATAATAAAACTTATTTTATAATCATATCTTTACTATAAATACCCTTTTTAGATCATTAAAGTACAATTAAATATTTTCCCAAAAAAATACTTCAATTTCAATTGGTTATATTGAAGTTATTTTTTGGCCCATGACTGATTTTAGACTTTCGTATTATAGATTATACCCTAATCTTTAATTTAAACTCAAAAATGTTGTTATCATTTTATCGAAACTAGCAATTTTTAATGAAATTTTTAGAATTTTTTTATACACCAAAAATGAGTATTTTTTATAATCAATTTTCAAAAGAGTTCCTATGAGGAAAATATTTCTTAAATAAGTTTATTTTATAGGAAATTGTCTAAATTTTTTAATGAAACTAATTTTGTAAGTCTAACTTTAGTGGAAATGTCATTTTTGGGCGTTCAAAGTGCTACAATGTTTTTGTCAAAAAAAATAAGAATTTTTTTTGAATGAGATTTACTATTTAGTGCTGAAAAAAGTGTATAATCGGCCTGGAATTTTTAAATGCGGATCGGGAATCTAATGGGTTCGTTGTTTAATCGCACATTAAAGTCACTAAAATTGCTGAAAATTGACTAATAAAATTAGGTGATTACTTTCTTCTTTATGGGTTTTTAGGTATAAATAAATTGGTTTCGATTTGTGGTAGTGAAAAGTAATTAACTGGGTGCATTTCCGTGGTTGCATGTAGCCATTGTAGTTAATTACAAGGTATAATCGCTGATAATTGAAGGTGGTATTAAAAGAAGGCACGTGCAGCATTTTAATTACAGAAAAAGATCTGAAAAAGTATAGAAGCGCTTCGTTTGAAATATGCTGCCGCACATTACCGTGAAGAAGTAGAAATTACTACCGGACTTATTGTCCATGGAGGTCGCTTTTCCAGATTCTACACGCGACGTCATGCTCAACGAGAGTGTAAATAATACGTTTAATAAATTTGTAGGGGAATAAGTGGTAGATAAAAATGAATTAAGCTTATCGGGTGTAATTAAAGTCTGCACTACCTTGCGATTTGTTGCATTATTCATGCTAAATACGCATAAATATGAATAACAATCGGCATGCATAAATAACGCATAATTCCAAGTTTTTTGAATTCTTACAGAATAATAGGCTGGTTTATTTAAATAAATCAGGTAATAATATTATCATTGATTGTGATGCAGGTAGAATACCAATGGAAAACTAGGTATAATTATAATAAAACATTAATAGACACGCAACTTGCTCTCTCGGAAAAACAACCAAACAAATCACTTTTTCCCACACGCACAACAATTAAAGCGTTTATAATCAATTCTTTAAATTTCCCATTTTTTGCCCGAGCTGAATCTCAAGGAAACATGCAAGGTTCTGCTTTTTATCTCCTTCCTCCTGGCGTGCATTCTTGTTAATTATTGCAAATTACACGTGGACAGTTCGCAGTAGGCAGACGTAATGTCTTCTCATTAGTTACCTCCTGATGCCCAAACGTGTGACCTTCTATTTATGCTAAAGAAATGAGCCACTTTTAATTAGATGCAAAAATTCACCAAAAAAACCGCTATTTTTAATAACCAAACTTCTTTGACAGCACTATTTTTCAAATTAATACAAAAACAAACATTTGATTAATTTTTTATAAATATTTTCATTTTAGATTAATTCGATTATTTCGAATATCAAGTAGGAAATATTTTAAACATAATTGTTTTAATTAAAATTCTTTCGCAATGTTCCATAAATTTTAAACAAGGATTTAAGTTTAATTAAATACTCAGCACTTATAAAAAATCAAATTGTGGTAATTGGTTTATTAATTAAACCACAAGACGAATTCTTTAAATGAATTTATTGTATCGTCTCGGTTTTTGAAGCATTTTTTTCCGTACGAATTGATCGAGATGTTTCTCCTTCTAGTCTCGTCGACGACACGATCTCAACCGGCCCAAGAATAAGGCCGATAGTCAGAATTTCAGGTATCCTGGAATTTCAAAACTCACTCTGTGAGAATTGGACCGTTTTTATTTACCAATACTGTATACTTGCGATGAAGTTTCCAATGCATTTCATCTTCATACGAATTGAAGATAAATGGCATAATAGAAACGTTATGGTCCCATATGCTAATAGCACCTCCCATTACTTCACTTCTTCAGCAGGATAATGATCCGAAGCATACATCAAAGTTTGTAAAACAATGGTTTGCGGAAGAAAAAATTAATTTATTGAAATGGCCATCACAATCTCCGGATTTAAATCCAATTGAAAACCTTTGGAGTATTTTGGATAACAAAGTTCGCTATAAAACTTACAAAAATTTGGACGAACTCTTTTCAGCGCTTCAAAACGCTTGGGATGAAGTAGATCAAATTTTAATTAATAATCTTTTAAAATCAATGCTCAGAAGATTTGCTGATATACTTAAGAACAACGGGTATTGGACAAAATATTAGTTTACATTTTAATTTTTGTATTTTTATACGAATAAATAATAAGTTTCTAATTGTTGCTCTACTTTTCTTCAGCCTTATTTCTAAATTATTTTACTAAATTCCGCAATTTTTATTTTTATTTAATAAAAAAAATATTTTAAGCATTCTTATTTTCAAATATTAAAGTTATTTATTACAGAATATTATAACCTATATATTAAGAAAATGTAAATGTTGCTCTACTTTTTTCTAATATTGTAGGTGCAATAACAGCTATAATAATCACATACGTAAATTGCATAAAAAAGCGAATATCTTCAAGCGATTTTATAGACCTATCAAAGGCGTTTGATTGCATCTCGCATTAAATTCTACAGCAAAAACTATACATGTATAATATTTAACCAGGAAGCTTTAAAATTGTAATGTCATATTTATCGTACAGTTTACAGTGTGTGTAGTTACCTCATCTCTTCGCGCGAGAACATTTTGGTAACGCAAGGATCCATCCTTGGTCCCTTGTTGTTATTAAGGATAAGTTAATTCTGTATGCTATTAATACAAACATTTTAATTTGCAATCCCAATCTCCTCTAGAGTTTGCACAATAAGATAGATGCCATATCAACAGCTTAAATTTGTTGGAAGATAAACTAATTATCAAGTAGTTTTATGTAGTTATGATAAACAAATAAGTATTGTCTAGTATTGTCATCAGTTAGTAGTGATTGAATAAATAGTTAAAAACGTTTGCTTCTTCAATTCATATTATAACATAAATTAAATGGAGTTGGTTTAAAAGTAAATGAGGAATGGATAGGTTGTATATTATTAGCTGGTCTTCCTGATGAATATAAGCCAATGATAATGGGTCTCGAAAATTGTGGAATGAATATTACAGGAGATTTAATTAAAACGAAATTATTACAAGAAATCAAAAATGAGAAATGTGGCAAGAAAGCTGATAATGCTGAAAATCATATAACAAAAACAATTTAAAAAATTATGGAAAGAATAATGATTCTAGATGTTTTAATTGTAATGATTTTGGTCATAAATCATTTAATTGTCCAAAGCCCAAAAAATTTTAAACTAAGCAAAATCAGAATTATCAACATTCTAATTTTAATGGATTTTGTACATCAGCTATTGAAAATACTAATAAAAATAATAATTGTTATAAGTGGTTTATTGACTCCGGTGCTTCAACTCATATGACAATGAATAAGGAATGGTTAGTAAATTTCCATCCAATAACTAATAATGAAAGATTATCAATTGCTGGTCAGGGTGATGTTTATATTTGTATTAATGGTAAAAATGGGCTTGAGACTATTAAAGTGAAAAATGTCATGTATGTACCAAACATTTCAACAAACTTACTTTCTGTAAGTGAAATGGTGAAAAATGGGTGTAAGGTAATTTTTGAAAAAGATAGCTGCAGAATTATGAAGGAAAATGAAGTTTTAGCATTAGCTGTTCTAAAAGATGACATGTTTTGTTTGAATTATGTCAGAAATCAAAATAATTTGATGTTTAATAATAAAAATGTTTATGAAATTTGGCATAGAAGAATGGGTCATATGAATATAAATAATTTGCAATTATTGCAAAAGTGTGGTTATCTCAAGAACATTGATTTTAAAGATCATGCAGATTTTTGTGAAACTTGTCTTAAAGGAAAGCAAACTCGCTTACCATTTGTTAAATCAACTGAAATTTTGGAACTGGTGCATTCAGACTTGTGTGGACCAATGGAAAACGAGTCATTAGGAGGTTCCAAATATATGTTTACATTGATAGATGATTTTTCCAGAAAAACATTTGTATATTTTTTGGAAAGTAAGTCACAAGTTAGAAGTTCTTTTCAAGATTTTAAGAATTTTATTGAAAGAAGCACTAATAAGAAAATTAAAATCTTAAGATCTGACAATAGAAAAGAATATGTAAATAGAGATTTTAAATTATATTTAGCAAAAGAAGGAATTTGTCATCCAACTACAATTCAGTATACTCCTCAGCAAAATGGATTGGCGGAAAGAATGAATAGAACCATTATTGAAAAAGCATGTTGTATGTTATTAGATGCAGGTTTAGAAAAGAAGTTTTGGGCAGAAGCTGTAAATACTGCTGTTTATATAAATAATAGATCCCCTGCAAAAGGAATAAATAATCAAATTCCAGAAGAACTTTGGAGTAAGAAAAGGGTGAATTTGAATTATTTTAAAATTTTTGGATGTCAAGCTATGAGTCACATACCAAAACAGAAAAGGCAGAAATTGGATTCGAAATCTGAATCATGTATATTTATGGGTTATTGTGAAAACAGTAAAGGGTAAAGATTATTTAACATGAAAACTCAAAAAAATTATTAAAAGCAGATATGTTGTTTTTAATGAAAACTTTTTATTTAAAAATAATGTAAAAGATGGCAAAGAGATTTCAGAACAAATTCAATTTATTGACAGTTTTGATAATCAAAATGATGTAGATATTTCAAAAGAAATAGAAAATAATATTGAAAACAATGCTGGAAATGACCAAGTAATTGAAGAAAATGAAGATGAAAATTATTGTAACAATTTTCAAGAAAATGCAGTAATTGATGATAAAAGTGATTTAAATGGAAATGCAGAAATAATTACTTCAAAACGAATTTCAAAAATGCCAAGCAAGTTAAATGATTATTTGATATATTCTGCAGTTGAAAATAAACTAAATGATCCATTAACTGTAGAAGAAGCTTTAGAAAGTTCGAATTCTCAATTTTGGATTAAAGCTTTTGGAGATGAATTGGCTATAACCAATAAAGTTGGCAATGACATTGACAATCGAAGTGCAATTGAGTTGACGAAATCCAATTCATATCATAGTAGGAGGAAGCATATTGATATTAAACACCATTTTATTAAAGATGCTGTAAATGAAAAGTTAATTAATATCAAACCAATATCAACGAAGGAAATGATAGCAGATAGTTTAACCAAAAGTGTAACATTTGTAAAACATGAATTATGTAGAAGAAATTTTGGACTAGTTCAAATAAATTAGTTTAAGGAGGAATGTTGGAAGATAAACTAATTATCAAGTAGTTTTATGTAGTTTTATGTAGTTATGATAAACAAATAAGTATTGTCTAGTATTGTCATCAGTTAGTAGTTATTGAATAAATAGTAAAAAACGTTTGCTTCTTCAATTCATATTATAACAAAATTCAATAAACTCAAAATAAACGAGACTAAAACATGATTCTTACCTAAAAAAATATAGACAGTTCTTTAAGTTCTAAGAATGGTTCTAAGTCATACTGAAGATAAACGTTTATAAGGGTACATTTAGCCTGCAGCCTTGCTGCTCGCACATCGCTAATGACACAGTATAGTACAGTGATGATCGATGTGGCGCAGGTTGAAGCACGAAGCTTGACGACCAGCCGGGAGGTAGCATAAATGCACCAATACAAAATAAAAGCTTAAATTATACGAGCAATTTTAGCGATGTACAAGTAGCGAGCAGCAATGTTGTAGGTTAAATGTACCCTTATAGACGTTTATCTTTAGTATGTAAAGGCGTATCTAGGATTTCGTCTTCGGGAGGGCAAAATTATTGATGAAAACTCGAAATTGGACGATTTTTTCGAGATTCCGAGAAATTTTGAAAGAGAAACCCGGTTTAACCTAACCTTAGATTTATCTAATTTTGCAAACATATACAGGGTGTCTCGAAAATGGCGCAAGAGATCTCCAGTACGTTGTTGGATACTGGAGACCCTACGGGAGATTCTCAGAAACATATGAAAAATAGTTAAAAAAATCTTCTTGACCAATTGACCGAGATATGAAGAGACAAATTTTGGAATTCCACTTTCATTAGCATGCATTTTGAAAATTAATGATTTTTCAAGGCTGTATCTTCATGTTAATTGTTCAAGAGGACTTTTTAAAACTATTTTTCTGAGGATTTTGCGCCATTTTTGGGACATCTATTTAAGAAAAAGTTAAATGAAAATAATTACAGTGTATTCCAAAAAAAAGTGATGAGAAGAATATCGTCGATTCATCTACAAAAAAAAAACGATTTTCATGGTTGGAAAACTCCTGCTTTTTTTTGGAGGGACTATTTTCCACATAAAATGTCGTTAATTCAAAATTGTACCATAGTATATAAACTATTAGATCAATTTAAATGGAAACAAATGAAAGGCAAAGCTAATTAATGCCACTTTGGCTTAAGGTTATAAGAGCACCATCAAATAATTATTTTGATGGATTTTTTTTAAATAAACACAAATTATTCGTGGTAATATTTTCGCTCATATCTGAAATAAGTTTCATAAAGGTACCAATTTTTTTAAGTCCATAAAATATTACAGAAAACTATATCAATTTAAAAAAGATTAAGTGTTGATACACTTATTTTTTTTTATTACTTTCCTCATATCTATGATCTTGGGGGGGGGTGGGGGGTCTTTTACCCCTTCAGCCAACCCCTAAATACACATTTTTTCAAGAAAATTTCAAAAAATAGGCGAAGAATTTTCATATGTAACATCACGAGTGGTCAAATTTAAGTCGAATATTTTAGTCTGCACTTGCCCCAACTTACGTAAAACTCTTCTAATAAAAATGTAAGGAATAATAGGTATTTTGAAAACGTATGATTTGGAAAGTTTTTAAAATGTATTTATTGATGTAATTTTTGGTATGTGGGTTGTGTAATAATAATGAGCTTTTAAGTAAGCTCTCCCAATTGAACGCACAAGAAGCTCAACGCGAAGTGATTAAGTGCGCGTGCACGTGTCGGATTTGTTCTCCGCAATTAGTGATGGGCTAATAATGTCTTGTTTATAATTTACAAATTAAACGGATTACGAAAGAGCATTTTCAATGATAATTAGACACGGCGGCAGTGCAACTCGAACACGACTTCGAAGGTGGCTTTCAGTTTAACGCCAAACATGCACATTCGTTAAAGAACGCGGAACGACACATTCGGGTCGGATTCGATTTATTACTTTATCTAAAAAAATAACCAAACTGATCTTTATTTGGATTTTTCATTTGAATTAACAACGCGTTAACAGATTTGTTTGACGATTTATTAGCTCCGAAGAAAGTGAATGGGTTTTAACTATTTACATACCAACTTTTTTACCTTTTTTTATTTTAAACACAAACACACAACTAAAACATTGTTTTCTTACATATAAAATATAATTATAAATTCACACCTACAACGTATAACTTTTTTCGCATGCGATGCTCGCTTCGAGTGATTACAGAATAGGGGTACTGGTGGTAAATACGCTTCAGGCAAATTCACACAAAATACGATGTGGAAACGTGCCTTTAGAAATTATAATTAATTTGTTTTATGTGATGATCATAAACTCTCTCTTCTTTTCAAACCAAATAAATCATTTTTTGTGCAATTTTGCTCAAAAAATGAGGTATAACCAGAAGTAAAATTTAACGCAACAAATTGCACTTTTGTTTGATTATGCAAAATAATTAATTAAATAAAATTAACAAACGAAAATAATTTATTATTGTAAAAGCTATTAGGTTGAATGCTTGCACAATACTTACATAAGATTAGAGTTTATTTTATGTTCAAGATTCGCGCTTCGTTTTTTTTTTCGCACGTTAAGATAATAAATTTCATAAATTCTACCGCTTATGAAAAGAAAAGAATTAAATAAACATCATTTATTATGCGCTTAATACTCTTTAGAATTTTTGCATTCATTTGTAATTAATTAGCAAGCTTTTTTTATTAAAGTACCGTACAATGTAATGGAGAGTTGATGAAAATTAATAATAATTTATTGTTGGGTGGTATTAGAAGGTTTAAATATGTTAATTGATATTTTTTAATCCTTAAATATTCATTTCATCCTAATTTATTGTAAAAACTATGATTTATTATTATAAAAATTAAATTTACGAACTTAATTATACAGGGTGACGATAAAGTTTGAAACCTTATTCATAACTGCCGTATTTAATTGTTTTGAAAAAATCGCTCGGACAGGTCAATTTTAGTTTTTAAAATGCCATCTCTTGATATAAAAAAAATATTAATGACATCACTGGTGCTTTAACAATGACGTCATCAGCGATTTTTTTAAATTTAAGCCCCCACTTTTTTTACTCATTATCGATAGAAATTCATGTCACTTAAACAATGATGTAAAAAACAATTAAATTTTTAAACAAATTTTTGAATAAATAATTTTTTTAATTCAAAAAAAGGAAATTTTTATTTTAACGAAAAATGTTTTATAAAAATAAATTTAAATGAATTTTAAGTTACCAATAATAACAAAAGAAAGTAAATGCTTAAATAATGGTATTTAACAAAATTTAATAAATAGTCTTGGAAAACTAATTTTTGATTCCATTTAAATGTAAGGAAATTTAGAAAAAATAAAATTTTAAATTTACCATTTATTGAAATCGGCCAACATAAATCTTATACAACATTCAGAATTTTCAAATTTAATAGTACAAATTAATTTATATTAAAAAAATTTTAAACGAAAATTTGTTTACAAATGCAACAATTTTTTTATATCATCGTTTAAGTGACATAAATGTCTATCAAAAATTAGTGAAAAAATTGGGTGTTTCCATTTAAAAAAATCGATGATGACGTCATTGCACCAGTGACGTCATTAATATTTTTATTATACCAAAAGATGGGATTTTAAAAACTAAAATTGACGTGTCTCAAAAAAATTAAATAATGTTAGGTTCCAAACTTTATCATCACCCTGTATATTTTTATACCAGAAAATAAAAATCTTAAGTTTTAAAACTTTTGCTTATTTTTTTTTTAACAACTTTCAAAGAAAATCAAAAAATATCTTCTTCAAACAATACGAAAAAATTATAAAAAGTCGCCTCAAATGAAACTTTAAATTTGATCAAAATTCTAATAATAAAAACCCTAATACTTTAATCGTTTTATATGTTTAATATTATACCGGGTGGAAATGAAACTAGGGCCACCCTTGGCATTTCTTTATTTATGGAAATAAAAAATTAAAATTTTAGTATATTATATGATCTAAGAAAACAAATCTTATGGATCGAATAAATTTTTAATTTTACTTCCGGTTTATCAGGAAATGCATCCACTTTCTTATTTTAAATATAACCCCCTGATTTTTTCTACGTAAAATCAAACATTGGTTAATTTTAAGTATGTTTATGACAAAAAAATATTTTTTTTTCAAAACTTTAACAAAAAAATTTGAATTTTTTTTTAGTAAAAAATTTGAGTAAAACATGCATATGGGATATCACAGTAACCGGAAAAAACCCTCTATTTAATTAGGGGGTGGCCCTTATATCATCCCATTTAAAAAAGTAAAGATATTTCCAAAAAACGCTTCTTGAAAATTAAAAAAAATAATATCTCAAGAACGGTGAAATAAATTTTAGAAATTACAATTTATTTTACGTATTTGTATTATTTAAAAATAGTTTTTGTAGGTTTTACTCAAATTTTTTACCAAAAAAAAATTCAACATTTTTTCTTAAAGTTTTGAAAAAAATTTTTTTTTTGTCATAAACATACTTAAAACTAACCAATGTTTGATTTTACGTAGAAAAAATCAGGGGGTTACATTTAAAAAAAGAAAGTGGGTGCCATTTCCTGATAAACCGGAGTAAAATGAAAAATTTATTCGATCCATAAAATTTGTTTTCTTAGATCATATAAGATACTAAAATTCTAATTTTTTATTTTCATAAATAAAGAAATGCCAGGGGTGGCCCTAGTTTATTTCCACCCGATAAAGTTTGGAACCTTATTCATAACTGCCGTATTTAATTGTTTTGAAAAAATCGCTCGGACAGGTCAATTTTAGTTTTTAAAATGCCATCTCTTGATATAAAAAAAATATTAATGACATCACTGGTGCTTTAACAATGACGTCATCAGCGATTTTTTTAAATTCAAGCCCCCACTTTTTTTACTCATTATCGATAGAAATTCATGTCACTTAAACAATGATATAAAAAACAATTAAATTTTTAAACAAATTTTTGACTAAAAAATCTTTTTAATTCAAAAAAGGAAATTTTTATTTTAACGAAAAATGTTTTATAAAAATAAATTTAAATGAATTTTAAGTTACCAATAATAACAAAAGAAGGTAAATGTTTAAATAATGCGCATTCAAATGTATTTAACAAAATTTAATAAATAGTCTTGGAAAACTAATTTTTGATTCCATTTAAATGTAAGGAAATTTAGAAAAAATAAAATTTTAAATTTACCATTTATTGAAATCGGCCAACATAAATCTTATACAACATTCAAAATTTTCTAATTTAATAGTACAAATTAATTTTAAGTTTATATTAACAAATTTTTAAACGAAAATTTGTTTACAAATGCAACAATTTTTTTATATCATCGTTTAAGTGACATAAATGTCTATCAAAAATTAGTGAAAAAAGTGGGTGTTTCCATTTAAAAAAATCGATGATGACGTCATTGCTAAATCACCAGTGACATCATTAATATTTTTATTATACCAAGAGATGGGATTTTAAAAACTAAAATTGACCTGTCCAAGCGATTTTCTCAAAAAAATTAAATACGGCAGTTATGAATTAGGTTCCAAACTTTATCATCACCCTGTATATTTTTATACCAGAAAATAAAAATCTTAAGTTTTAAAACTTTTGCTTATTTTTTTTATTAACAACTTTCAAAGAAAATCAGAAAATATCTTCTTCAAACAATACGAAAAAATTATAAAAAGTCACCTCAAATGAAACTTTAAATTTGATCAAAATTCTAATAATAAAAAACCAAATACTTTAACCGTTTTATTTGTTTAATATTATAAAGACACCAGTTATTTAAATAAAATGCTCTTATTGCAGGTCATTTGTTTACTATTATTATTTTCTTTATTATTACAGCAATTCTGAGGAGATATTTTTATGGTAACCATGGAGACTGTCCATAAAACATTGCTTTCATTTGTTTTTTATACAAATTCTTAAATTTAACACATTTTCTAAAGGAACATATTATAGTTAATTAGCAATCTGAAAATGTATTATTATTTATGATCTGATGATGTAAAAATTCAACATGGCGGCCATAAGAAATAAAAAAGTTGAATATCGCGGCTTCGAATCTAGGAGGCCAATAAATTATTTTTTAACGTCATTTAACTCAGAATACTCAACAATTTAAAGGTATCAAATTTCAATGATGTAAATATAAATATAAATTATTTTCCAAAATCACATTTTTTATTTTTTTTGCCATAACTTTACGAGTTTAATAGGGCGATTCTTGTCAAAATTAGAGGCCTTTAACTAGAAACATTTAAGGTAACCATGGAAATTGTCCATTAAAACCCATATAACAAATTTAAATTTAAAGGCCTTTAAACTTAAATGTTTTGACCAGAATCTGGGTATAAATATTCTAAATTTTTTTTCAGATTTTTAATGGTCATAGAAATGAGCAACTTTTATCTAATTTAACCGACCTCCACTTTAAAAAATACCAATGGTGAGCATCGAAATAATCACCACCCTGTATAGTTGATCTATTCTTTCGAAATCCATAAATGTTTTTCAAAAAACAGTGGTTATTATTTTACCTTTAAATTTCTGTATTTTTTAGAAATAAATAAGGAATTCCCAAATGTTGCTATACTTTTTGAATACTAATTATTACAATTTAAATGTTTCTATTGTTTGTCAAATACTGTATTTCTAAAATATTTGATGATATAGTAATTTAATATTAGGTTTGTTTCTTAATTGATCATTGAAGTCTCCAAGTATTTTAGTTTATGCTTTAAAAAGATACAAATCTTATTTTGCTTCGAGAATTTTTTATTGAAAAACTTTCTGGATTTTTTATGAATACGAATGGAGTGACGGTGATGAATCCAAATAAGGCAAAAACACTGGTACAGTGGCTTTATGTTGTATAAACAACTTGGGTTTTGATTGAGTTAAATCATGCAAAAATGTTGAAAGAGTTTTTTACGATTGATGTATTATTTAGATATTTATGATAACGATTATATATTTTATTATAACCTGTAACCCAATTTAGTCAAAAATTACAACATCCACCTACATTTCTGTCTAGAATAATATCTTTAATATTTAATAACGAGTATATTTTTATGTATTTCGTATATCAATAACCGTTTAAAATATACCCACAATGATTTATTTGAATCAATTATAAGTCTCGTAATCAATCATTGTGCATAAATCATATCAAAAATTCAATCTGTGGCGCGGCCAGGTTAATTACATGCGGGGCCTGTCTCATCAACCATGCCAAAATAACACGTTCCATTCGGTTGTTAAAATAGGGGCCCGGGCTCGTACAACAATAATTTAAGCACTGCAATTTTGGATGCACGATCCCGCAATTGAAGCCAAGAAAATAATTTTAAATTATGTTATTACCTTTCATTCGTAAATTATTCCGGTACAAGCCATTTAAATACGCCCAAAATTACGACCGCAAATTAACTCGTGTTATTACACAAGTCAAACATATTGATCAATTTAAATTATGTGAAGAAATTTGCTTCAAAATAACTAATTAAAATTTTAATGCAGCACATTTTTTTTTTTGGGTTAATTTTAATTAATAAAATGTGATGCAGTCTTGCAGTTAAGTATTTCCTGATAAAAAATCAAGGTAGACCTGTTGAATTTATTAATCAAGGTTTAATATCGATGTCGGTGAATAATCCCCATGACTCTATAGTGTGATCGTCCAAATTAACGCAACCTTCCTTATGAGGGACAGCCGCCAATTTCAAGTCATTAAAATAAATATTTTTATTATTAATACTTAAATTAACACGTCTTTTATTCAAATTAACTTGAAAGATTTATTAATCATACGGTCATTTTATGGGGAACACATACAATGTATCGTTTTAATTAATTTTCATACATACTTCAATATGATATCAGCACATTTTTTCTTCAATAAATTTTTAAGGTGGATTTCATTCAACTCTCACATTTATAATAAATATGCAATTTCTCTCAGATCAAAATTTTATGGAAATTTTTATACTGAATAACTGTGCCAATTTTTGTGGGGGTGATTGAGGAACAAAAATTAAACTAAATACATACAGTATTGGAAAAAAGTAGAGCAACATTTCCTTTTTTTTTCTAATATTTTTAAAAATAGTGAAAATAATGTTTAATTTTAACACTATTTAGTATCGAATTTGTAAAGTTGATTTTAAAATAAATTTCTTTAAAAACTTAAATATTTCTAAAGAATTTTTATCATTCACGCTTTATTGTTTGAAAAAGTAGAGTAACATGTGCAAAATTTTATTATAATACACAAAATAATGAAAAATTTTATTTCACATTTTACTCAAATATTTAGTTTATACTTATCCATCATGCGGCGAGGAATAAAAATTTCAAAAGAAATTAAAATTTTAATAATTAGTGATTTTAATAAAAAAAAAGTGTCACAAGCTGATATTTTTAAAAAGTATTCGCTGTATAGATGCATTATATCCAGAATTATAAAAAGGTATAATGAAAGTGGAACAGTAGATTTCAAAATAAAAGTTTGGACGGCCACGAAAAGCCACATTACGTGAAGATAATAAATATTTCAAAACACAACCCATTTTTATCTTCAAACCAAATTAAAGCCCAATTTGATAACAATCAGTTTTCAAATTTTACATCACGCAGTGTCAGAAATAGACAAAGTGAGAACAATCTTATAGCTAGAAGACCAGCAAAAAATCCTCTACTTTCAAAGAAAAACAGACGTGCCCGAATTAAATTTGCTCAAAACCACATTAATTGGATAGATTGGAATTGGGTAATATTCAGTGACGAATCAAAGTTTGATAAGTAGTGATGGAATACAATATGTGAGACGTCTTGAGGGCAAAATATTACATCCCAAATATGTTCGACATACAGTAAAACATGGTGGTGGATCTGTAATGGTTTGGGAGTTCTTCTCTGGTTTTGGAATGCGCCCCATTCATCGTATAAATGGCATAATGGATCGTTTTGTGTATAAAAATATTTTAGTGGTCCCATATGCTGATAGCAACTCCCATTACGTCACTTCTTTCATCATGATAATGTTCCGAAGCATACATCAAAGTTTGTAAAACAATGGTTTGCTGAAAAAAAAATTAATTTATTAAAATGGCCATCACAATCTCCGGATTTAAATCCAATTGAAAACCTTTGAAGTATTTTGGATAACAAAATTCGCTATAAAACTTACAAAAATTTGGACTAACTCTTTTCAGCGCTTCAAAATGCTTGGGATGAAGTAGATCAAATTTTAATTAATAATCTTTTAAAATCAATAATACCCAGAAAATATTAGTTTACACTTTAATTTTTGTATTTTTATATGAATAAATAATAAGTTTCTAATTGTTGCTTTACTTTTTTCTAGCCTTATTACTTAATTATTTTACTAAACCTGCTATTTTTATTTATATTTAATAAAAAAATTATGAAGTAATGTACAGGGTGTCTCAGACCACCCGTCCACCCCTTTTATTTTGAGAACGCCTTGTCGTACAAGGCTGAAATAAAAAAATTATTACCAAAGCAAACCCGAAGAATCAATTGGTGCACCTATTTTTTTCCGGAACAATCCGGAAGTACCCGGAACCGGAAGTAACTTTCGATTTTTAAATGGCAACATAGGTCGAGTATGGTATCGTTTGAAAGGTCTTTTAAAAAGAAACAACTTTTATTAAAATATTTTTGCAATATCTTGCATAATTAACAAATTAAACGAAAAAAAATATGCAAACAAGTGACCATTGGTCTCTTAAATTATGGAAAAATTAAATCGTTACCATCATCCGTAAATGGGCGAGATTTTTTTAAATTGAAACTATTTTTTGCGTTTATCGCTTTATTCGTTAAAAAAATCAACTTTTTTTTTATTTTTTGAATTAAGGTAAATACATAACCTAAAAAAGTTGATTATTTTTAACAAGCGAAGCAAAAAATACATGTTTCCATTTAAAAAATCATAATTGCCTCTACCCATTGAGGATGATGGTAGTGTTTTAATTTTTCCATAATTTAAGAAACCATTTGTCACTTGTTTGCTTTTGTTTTTCGTTTAATTTGTTAATTATGAAAGATATTAAAAAAATATTTTAATAAAAGTTGTTTCTTTTTAAAAGACCTTTCAAACGATACCATACTCGACCTATGTTGCCATTTAAAAATCGAAAGTTACTTCCGGTTTCAGGCACTTCTATATTATTCTGGAAAAAAATAAGTGCACCAATACATTCTTCGGATTTGCTTTGGTAATAATTTTTTTTATTTCAGCCATGTAAGACAAGGCGTTTTCAAAATAAAAAGGGTGGACGGGTGGTTTGAGACACCCTGTAGATTTAAAGCATTCTTATTTTGAAATATTAAAGTAATTTATTAGGTACAGAATATTATAACCTATATATTAAGTAAATGTAAATGTTGCTCTACTTTCTTCCACAACTGTACATACACTCTAAGACTCTAAATAATCAAAATATAGTAAGATGTTGTAGTATAAAGGATCTGAGTGTGACCTTTGATTAATAAACTTTAATTCAAGTTGAAAGATTTATTTACAATTTTTTACATAAATCATTTTTATTTGAATTTTTTTAAATATTTTTCAAGCCTGATGATGATATAAGGATCGAAAATGCATTAGCTATTTTTAATAAAAAATTGTATTTCAAATAAAGGCTACAATTGAAAAGAAATTGATTTGATTTTTTTTTGAAAGATCAAGATTAAAGGTATACTATTTCGTATTTTAGTCATGAAATTTGGGTCTTGAGTTTTTCATACATGTCGTTTTTGCTCTTGTTTTACGACCGCATCTAGAAATGCAAATATTTTATGCAAGAGGTTAGTAGCATTTAGTATTAATTTGTAATACTGTACAATTTTCCATATGCTTGATTTTGAAATTTGCGGTTTTTCCAGTGGAGCTTTTTTAAAATTTCTTTTTTGGTATACATAAGAGAACCTTAACCTATTGCTAGCATTGGAAAAAATAGCCATAGAACTCTTCTGTATACCAAAAAAAAAAGAAATTTTAAAAAAGCTCCACTGGAAAAAAATTATCACCAAAATCGCAAATTTCAAAATGAAGTGCACAAATTTGCCGAGTATAGCTTTAAAAATAAATCCATTTTCTGGAGGATATTTGGCAAAGCGAAAATGTCAATTTTGCTTTTCATGGATTTTATTTCGAGTTTAAATAATTGGTAAGATGTATTAATTAAATTTGGTCATAAAATCTTGTAATTGGCGCTTCTGTATGAATATTTTGGTGTTAATTATCGTATTAAATTTTTAGGTAGTGTTTGCCCTTATAGGAAAGGAAAATGAAATGTTGAAATCCTCGTAAAATAGTTTTATCGTAGTAGTATATAATAATATTGTAATTATAGGTATTTATATCACTTAAGTCGATAAATATAAAACAATTTTATTAGATATAATTAAAATTTATCATTGTTCTTCCACCCATGCCAACCCACGTATCTATTTGCTCGTTTCTAAAATAATAGCCCAATAAATTTGAAATTTCACGACAGGCGTTTAAGTAGAACATAAAAATAAATGATATTCCAGGCCTTTAATACGAAAAACGTAATATACTTATAAAAAAGACACTTTTTAAGCATCTTCGTTTTACGCAATCGGCCTCACTCTCACTAAACGCGTTGCATAATTAATTATTATGAAATATAATTATATATTTATTCCATTAAAACATTAAAGCGAGAAGGCTTTTTAAATTAACCCTTGAGTATTCAGATCGTTACAAATGAGTCTCATGTTAATTGTGCAGCGCTCCCATTTTCCAACTTTACACCACATGATTAATTCCCAATTTGATTTCGATATTAATCAAACTGTGGGGATTATTAAACCGACTTTTCAACCAAATCGAACGTGACCACATATTTCCTATAAAGGAGATATTAATTTTATTGCTAAATGATGAGGTTACTCCAGTTAATTAAAACGAATGTACTTACTTCATCATTCCAAATTTTTTCTTTGAATTCTTTTTTGCCTAGGCATTAAAAATATACCCGACCTATACCGGAAATGTACGAATTGGTACGAACATGACCATAGACTCAACTAATAGAGAAGTTTGTGACGTTTGTGTTTTTGCAAACTACATTTTTAAATTTAGGAGTTTTTTGAGAGGGATTTTTTGTTTTAAAAAGTATGGCAATGAAAACATGAAATTTACAAAAAAAATTATATGAAAGAAAAGCTGTTTTTAAAAAATCATCAATATATAAAAATGTGTTATTTCTTGTAGATTGGAATACGATAATACAATAATCGCTTATATTATTTTTAATTATAGCGAGATTACTTAGAGGAAAGAACAATAATTTATTACAATTGTTTGTAAAAGGCATAAATAACAATAATTATAATTTATTAGTATTAAATCGATTTTAAACTAAGTGCACTTATATAACTAGATAAATATAGTTAGAAAAAATATAAGCGCCACACGTATTAATTTTTAAATAAATAAAAGTGCATGATTTTTTTATTTGTATACATTGGTGTAAAACTGTTTACCAGTTAAATATTTATTGCCCAACTTGATTATTCAAAAGCTTGCTTACTGGTTTATAATTTAAGCACACTTTACTTACTTTAAGTGTGTGTCATAAAACAATAGAAAGCTTTCCTCTTTACTCATGGGAACTAAGAGTACTTACATCGTCTGAAAGTTATTAATTCTTAAAAAATTATAATTGAAATTATAAATTATTATTAGTTTTATTTAAAAATATTTATAATAAATAGATTAATAAATTAGAAAAAGTTGTTTCTCGTGGGAAATCATTTCCACACGCACTAATTACAGCTTGATTTATCGCTTGTAGAACTCAAAGGAAATTATTATACATACACATAAGTTGACAGAATTAATAAATAAATAAATGTGACACACTAATGCAGGAATTATTGTTCAAATTTGCTCTCAATTTAGTTTCAATATTATTTACAACATTTTCTTTGTCTGAAAATTAGTTTTTTAATAAACTCTAAAATTTCTGAAAAATATTTATAATATAAAAAAAAATTTCTTATTCATTCAATAAAAAAATGCAACACCTTCTATGATAGGTTATAACGAATTTTTTTTTTCGTTCGTTGAGTCATGTTCGTTGATTTCCGACATAAATCGGGTGCAAAGGGTATACTTTGTATGTCCTAGGAGAAAAATACAATTTCTACTCCGCTTATTTGACAACCCAATATTGGAAAGTATTGGAAAAAATAAAGCAATATTTACATTTTCTTAATATACAAGGTGGCCCAGATTTTACTTCCCAGGAAATATCTCGGTTATTTGAAGAGATAAAAATATATATCAAAAAGTGCTTTGAATGGCAGCACTTTTACCTTATAATTTCATTCTAAAAAAATTATTTTTATTTACCACTCTTAAGATGCCATCATCATCTTTTTTTTCTTTAACGGAACACCCTATTTTTTATAACTGATATTGCATCTACAATTTATTCTAGAAACAGTGATATGCTACACTTAGTATTTGAAGTACATTTTGTGAATAAAAAAAATTAAAATATTGATCGAAGTAGTATGCAAAATTATTTATTTAGTTTTTTAAGAAAATTTTTTAAATCTAAATTAAATTAACTTAACCTAATTTAACTGAACCTAACTGTAAATTACAAATTTTGTTAAAAAAAACTAAATAAATAATTTTCCATAATACATACTTCGATCAATATTTTAATTTTTTTATTCACAAAATGTTCTTAAAATACTAAGTGTAGCATATCACTGTTGCTAGAGTAAATTGTAGATGCAATATCAATTATAAAAAATAGGGTGTCCCATTAAAGAAAAGAAAAATGATGATGGCATTTTAAGAGTTGTAAATACCAATAATTTTTTTAAAATGAAATTATGAAGTATGAAGGCTGCCATTTAAAGCACTTTTTGATTTATATTTTTATCTCTTCAAATAACTGAGATATTTCCTGGGAAGTAAAATTTGGGCCACCCTGTATAGGTTATAATATCCTGTAATAAATAACTTTAATATTTCAAAATAAGAATGCTTTAAATCAACATTATTTCATAATATTTTTTATTAAATAAAAATAAAAATAGGAGTTTTAGTAAAATAATTTAGTAATAAGGCTGGAAAAAGTAGAGCAACAATTAGAAACTTATTATTTCTTCTTATAAAAATACAAAAATTAAAGTGTAAATTAATATTTTGTCCAATACCCGTTGTTCTTAAGTATATCACCACATCTTCTCAACATTGATTTTAAAAGATTATTAATTAAAATTAGATCTACTTCATCCCAAGCAATTTGAAGTGCTGAAAAGAGTTCGTCCAAATTTTTGTAAGTTTTATAGCGAATTTTGTTATCCAAAATACTCCAAAGGTTTTCAATTGGATTTAAATCCGGAGATTGTGATGGCTATTTCAATAAATTAATTTTTTCTTCCGCAAGCCATTGTTTTACAAACTTTGATGTATGCTTCGGATCATTATCCTGCTGAAAGAAGTGACGTAATGGGAGAGTGCTATCAGCATTTGGGACCATAACGTACTCTAAAATATTTTGATACACAAAACGATCCATTAAGCCATTTATACGATGAATGGGGCCCATTCCAAAACCAGAGAAGCACCCCCAAACCATTACAGATCCACCACCATGTTTTACTGTATGTCGAACATATTTGGGATGTAATATTTTGCCCGCAGGACGTCTCACATATTATATTCCATCACTACTTGTCAAACTTTGATTCGTCACTGAATATTACCCAATTCCAATCTATCCAATTAATGTGGTCTTGAGCAAATTTAATTCGGGCACGTCTGTTTTTCTTTGAAAGTAGAGGTTTTTTTGCTGGTCTTCTAGCTATAAGATTGTTCTCACTTAGTCTATTTCTGACAGTGCTTGATGTAATATTTGAAAACTGATGGTTATCAAATTGGGCCTTAATTTGGTTTGAAGATAAAAATGGGTTTTGTTTTGAAATATTTATTATCTTCACGTAATGTTGTTTTTCGTGGCCGTCCAGACTTTTTTTTTGAAATTTACTGTTCCACTTTCATTATACTTTTTTATAATTCTGGATATAATGCATCTATACAGCGAATACTTTCTAGAAATATCAGCTTGTGACACTTTTTTTTATTAAAATCAGTAATTATCAAAATTTTAATTTCTTTTGAAATTTTTATTCCTCGCTGCATGATGGATAAACATAAACTAATTATTTGAGTGAAATGTGAAATAAAATTTTTCATTATTTTGTGTATTATAATTAAATGTTGCACATGTTTCTCTACTTTTTTCCAACAATAAAGCGTGAATGATAAAAATTCTTTAGAAATATTTAAATTATCAAAGAAATTTATTTTAAAATCAACTTTATAAATTCGATACTAAATACTGTGAGTTTTAAATTAAACATTATTTTCACTATTTTTAAAAATTTTAGAAAAAAAAAGGAAATGTTGCTCTACTTTTTTCCAATACTGTATGTTTCCACATTACCAGCACATTTTGAGAATCTGATTAAGTGTCTGATTTAAAAAAATATATATATTATTTAAATTTTTTTTATGATAAAAGTAAAAACAATTATTATTATTAATTACTTGATGGAGATTTACAGTGGCGCACCCAGAATTTATTTTTTGGGGGGGAGGCGGAGTTGAAAGGCAAAAAATCTTGACGACGTGGGGGGGGGGGGGGTTGTGACCTTACTTTATAAGTACGGGGGTTCGACAAAATATTTTGTGCACGAGCATTTTTTCAAAAAATAATAAAAATTTTCTCATATTTATTAATTTTATTTAAAAAATTTCTTAATAAAATACATTCCTTTGGGGGGGGGGGGGGGGGGTAGCAAGGAGTTATACAGATTTTTGAAAGATTTCATGGTTAAATAAAAAAGAATAGGATAAGAATAATAACAGGGTTTCCACATTTGCACCACTACCTCTAACAAATACACCTCATTCGTGATCAGAATTTTCATTTTCATCAGCATTATCAACTTTAGGAGGTTTCCGAGATGTCATCGCTAAATTATCATACCAATTAATTAGGAAAATAGTTAAAGTAAAAATTGCACATATTCGGTATACAGGGTGTCCCGTAATTATCTGTTTATTAAACTAAATAAAAAATAAAAATTTCTTTGACGTGCCTATACAGGGTGTCCCGTAATTACGTGGACAGACATAGTAGATCGTGTTTATCACCTCAAATTAAGGTGACAAGTTCCTCTAACACTTTGCCCAAAAATGCTTCCCTGCAAAGTTACATCCAGTTAAAGTTCAATTTAAAAAAAAAAATCCACATAACTTTTCTTCCTATGAAGCTATCTCGATAAAAACCGCCATGGGGGGCTAATTTTTCATGCTTTATGATATGGTATACGAGTTTTGCAATTTCTCATTCATTTACTATCAGTTTACCTAAACTTAGAATCTAAGATTTACCACAACTTTTTTTGTTGTCACTTTTTTTGCAATTTTAACTGATATTCTTATAAAATAAATAAATTACTATGAAAAAGGTATACTTGTTTTTTTACAATAAATTATGAAATTTTAATTGAGATTATCTTTAAAACTATTTAATTTATCGATTTTTAACAGGTATACCTTTTTCATAGTAAATTATCTGTCTTATGAGAAAATAAGTTGAAATCGCAAGAAAAGTAACACCAAAAAAAGTTATGGTAAAACTTAAATTGTAAGTTTAGGTAAACTGGTCGTAAATAAATGCGAAATGGCAAAACTACAATATCAAATTATAAAGAACTTAAAAATAGCCCCCTATGGCGATTTTTATCGACTTACCTTCATGGAGAGAAAAGTTATGTGGGTTTTTATTTTTTGAAAAGTGAACTTTAACTGGGTGTAACTTTGCAGGGAAGCATTTTTGGGAAAAGTGTTAAAGGAACTTGTCATCTTAATTTGAGGTGATATACCCGTTCTACAATGTCTGTCCACGTAATTACGGGACACCCTGTATAGGCACATTTTAATGTCAAAGAAAATTTTATTTTTTATTTAGTTTAATAAACAGGTTTTTACGATTTTGATTTTATACGATGCCGTGAGAAATTATATGATCAAAACCCATTTTTGTTCATATGCACTTATCATTCTCATGTTCTCATCTTTATGATCTTTTTAAGGCGTTCAAAAGTTTACATAAAACTGTTGGTCGTCCTACAAAATAAGAGTTGTTAACCAGATGTGCACAGAAAACATCTTATGCATCAGTGGAAATATTTCATATTAACATAAAAAAAAATTAATTAATTAAAACTCAAGACACGAAACTGTAACATACTCATTAATATTTCCTGAAACCTCATCTATTTTATAACCAAGGTGTGGAGTAATGAGTTTACATGGATCAAAATTAAAACGATGGCACTTATTACAAATTATCACAGTAAATTTATATATTCCAGTAATAAATTTTATGCTTCCATTACTTATCCACTTTTAATTCGTTCTAATAGCCAATAATTCATATATGGGAATTAATAAAAATGAAATACAAATAGATGAAGGGGTTCCGCAAGGAACAGTATTGGGTCGTATTTTATGCATAAAAGAGTCACGAGTAAAAAACTGCGCTTCTAGAGCTTTTCTAGTAAAAGTAGTTTTTTTTTGTTGTGAATAATGAAGATGAAAATATCTTCACCGTGATGTAATTGTACGGTTTAATTAGTCAATAAGCAGGATGTAGTTATCTTGACAGATTAAAAAAGAAATTTATCTTAATGGTTGTATTTCTAATAAAAATAGGTGTTTATAAAGAAATGATAATGGAAGCTCTTGGAATAATTAGCATAATAAAGTATGCAAGTCGTGCATTTTATTTAAAACACCATAAAATTTAAATTAGAAGATTGGTGTAAAGATAGGTTTTATTGATGCAGTTTGAGGATGAGAGGCGAAGATGAGAGATTTAATCGCGTGATTAAGTGCATTGGTGTGGAGTTAAAAGAAGAAGGAAGCGCAAGGAAGATTAAAGATTAGCTTTGGATGTTTTAATTGTAATTTTTTGTGTGTCAACAAGTTAAAATTGAAAGTTTTCTTTTAATACACGTAAAGCACCTGCGGAGGTGCCTTCTCTTTAACCAAAATCGTCGATACGATTAAGAGACCGGTTATGCTAAAAGGTTTAATCGTGTAATCATCATTTTTATACAGGTCCTAAATTACACACACGCATTTCACATAGTGACCGACTCCTGATCGCGCTCCTCTTCGAAGGACACTAACAAATTATGGAAATTACAAACACGTTTTCGCTTTTTTCTAATAAATTAACATGACACCGCTAATTTTAATAATTTTTAAGAAATTTGTTTCAGCTTATTTATGGGAAAAATAACGAATTAATTCCACAGGATTTATCTTAAGGCTGGTTATTTTTGGATTTGCAAGAATTACATCACCTTACAAATTAATATTCATTATTATTTTATAGATTATTGTCGTAAAAATTAATTTCTTTTACTAACAACACACCAATAGATCACATTTATTTTTAGCCCCACATTACTACAATTTTTACAATAAATTCCTTCAACGCTCGTGATATGACAAGAAAATTGCTTGTACTTTCTTCAATCTTCCTCGAAGATTTTGATACCAGCCACCTTAAATTTTCTTAATAAATAATTTGTTGCGGATAATTAATTCCTGCGGTTATCTTTGATCGAAATTAAAATCATTCCTTGTATAATTACTAGTGGTAATTAAAGATAATCGATGCAAAATTAAAGGTAATTTATTAAAAAAATGATGTGCAATTAAATTTGTTGTGGATGAGATCGTTACTCGTCTTACGTGGATTGACCCGAATAGAAATCGTTTAGTTTAATGAAACACGGACCTTTCGCAAGCCCAAGAAATGCCTCATCTATACATACGCCCGATGGGCATGTTTATAATATGTTTACTTCTGTCTCAATTATTTTATTGCAGAATAATTATAAATTAAAAATAATGTGTGTGAATACATCTACACGAAGTTACGCAAGCTTTAATCAGGCCGTTTCCAACATATTCAAATATAATTATTATATTTATTATTATTAGCAGGATTATTTCTTATACCAAGCAATAAACCAGCAACAAATAATTAAATACTAATAATTGTAAATCACTCAAAAGAAAATTTTTGAAATTTCTAATTGCAAGTGATGTATGGCGCATTGTATTTATATTAAGTGTTAGCCCTGTTATTAAGACGATCCCTGAAGGATGAATAAATGCATAAGCTCTAAATTTGAATAATTAAAAAATAACACAATATATAAAGCTAAACTATTGACTAATAATTTAATCACTTTCGTAACGATTCTATAATGAACTGATTAATATTATCGAAAGAATCAAAAAAATACTATACAATTTGCAACTCCCGACCATATTTGTTGCAAGTAATTGAATTAATTACCATAATTCGTTTCAAAAACTGCAAAAATATTGTCGCCGAGACCGAATCAATAATTATTATAGTCTCAAATTAAGTTATTTAAATTTTATTAAACCTGATGAAAACGATTTCTTCCAGTTTTTTTTTCATGTATTCCTTTTCCAAATTTTAATAAATACTTGATATTCAAATAGGGCTTTTATTTATTCATAAAAATAAGACATATTTGGTGATTTCCAGCATCACAAAAAATTATAAAAAAATTTTTTTAGTTCAAAATGTAAGATAGCTGGAAAAACACAAAATAATCAACGTTTTTGAAAGCATTCTCATTCCCCGAAAAATTAAAAAGAAATAGAAAAAACATTCCTCTTTAAGCTGCATCTTCAATTTTGAAAATCGGTCGAAAAACACAACCGTAATTAATTATTAAAGCTAAAGACAAAATCCAAATCATAAAGCATACTTGATTTAAATTTAAAAAAAATTAATATAAAATGAAATTTATTCAGGGTGTCCCACAAAAATCATTAAAATTAAAACATATTAGTTCATAGGAATTTTTTTGTTCAGAATGACGTTTAGAATCATAATTTCTTTTTGCTGGAGAAAAAGTGGGACACACTGTATATTTTTTCTTTCGAAATTCATAATTTCAAAGCGAAAGAAGATATCCCAACAAAGAGCAATCAAAAAGCATTGAAACCACCAATATCTTATTATAATCAGTGTAGTTTTTCTTTTTCGAAGTTTTGGGTAAGATCAAAATTTTTATTTTTCTTCCGAAATTAAAAAAAACCTACACTTGGAGTCTTAGTGTTTCAAAAACCCTCTTCAACGCATATGTCCAAGTCTGTAAACCTTACAACGAGCATTTTCTTCGGACAACATCGAAAAATCTAAATTTTGAATTTAAACTATCGGTACCGTAGGTGAATTTTCCATGTACTTTACTCTTGGTTAGTTCAAACGATTCTTTAAAACATCACGTGTAGTGATTTTTTGTCCTGTTTCAGTCAAGTTTATTCCATAAAATTTTTTGGATTTTTTTTCTACGCTTTTTGCAAAAAAACATCCTAACATCTCTGGATTCGTGAAGAAGTTACGAATATTTTTTTATGCATGAACTTAAAACACAATTTACACCTTGTTTGCCTATAATCGTCAAGTCTTGTGGTAGCCACGAATTTTTAGAATTCGATTCAACAAAATTGCTGCCAATTTGGAAGGAAATCCCCTTTTTCCGGGAAAATCTTTTCACTTTTATATCTGCTCAACACTCAAAAAATCCAGGGGTTCTTCTGATGATGACTACTTTTTTGTATGTGAATAAAAACCACTAAAATAGCTTTCCATCAAAGTTGAGTTGGTATGGAGACAAGGTTTAAAAATTAATTGATTTATTAATCAGTTCTTTGCTTCCTTCTATGATTTTGACCATATTGGGAAAAATAAAAGTGTTGGTACATAAAAAAACGTTGTAAGCCAATTAGTACACGTACAATTAATTTTTTTTCTTGACCAAATTTTAATAAATATTTGATACAAATAGGGCTTCTACTTTTTCATAAAAATTAAAAATATTTGGTGATTTCTCGCAACACAAAAAATTACAAAAAATTTTTTTTTTAGTTCAAAAAGTAAAATCGCTGAAAAAAACACAAAATACTCAACATTTTTTAAAACGTTCTCGTCTCCTGAAAAATTAAAAAAAGGTTCTAGCCATAGAAAAAAATATTCGTTTTTAATATGCATCTCCAATTTTGAAAATCGGTCGAAAAACGCATAAATCAACATATTAAGAACAAATACATGTACCATATTTTAATAAATATTTCGTAAAAATAGGGCTTTAACTTTTTTCATAAAAATATTTGGTGATTTCTGGCACCGCAAAAAGGAACAAAGATTTTTTTTGTAGTAAATACATTTTTTTAAGTGGCTGATGTTTTTTATCATTTTTTTTTAATTTTTCTTTTGAATTTCACTTGCCAGTACATCAAAAAAAATTTATAGATTTTAAACACCTTTTGACCTAGCGTCAACGACAAGTTTTTTTTATTTATCAATTTTATACAACTGCTTATTCGTCCATCAGAAAAAACATAAAATATTTTAGAAAATAAGAAAGTTACACATATTTTACTTTTTCCGACCAAACGACAATTTTTTTATATATTATTTTTTTCAAATTTTCCTCAGAATTTCATTAGTACATCTAAAAAATCTATTTTTTGATAAATAAGAAAGATTTTTTACTTTTTTGGACATAACTTTTTATTTATTAAGTTTTTTTTAAATTTTCTTTTGAATTTTATTAGAGCTTCCTGCATCAGAAAATCACTTCATTTTTAGAAAAGTAAGAAACTTACAAATCTCTTACTTTTTTCGATCCAGCCATAAATTTTTCGTTCATAAATATATTTGATAATTTCTGGTACCACAAAAAATCAAAAAACTACAAAGAAATTTTTAGTTCAAAAAAAATCCATCTGAGTGAAGTTGGTAATTCCTCATAATTATATACTACTTCTTCGTCATAGACAATTGTTGTTAATATGTTGAAGTTTCATAAAACTAACCAACCAAAAAGACATCTCATAAATGATCAATTTTTATGAGTTTTTCGAAAAAAATATTTTCACAATTTTTTATCACCTCATTTTTTTCCGAATTTTCGTTTTTATTGAATATTTCAAAAAATAGTAGCAGAATAAAATTTTTACCCAACATAAACAAAAGTATTTTAAGCCATGTCAAAATCGATTAATTACTTTTTTCTGAAAAATAACATAAATTTCAAGTAAAATCCGGCCCTGACGTCGTTTTTTTTACGAAATCTTAACGGATTTCATGCTAATTGATAAAGAAAAGAATCATGCATATTTTAAGCTATCAAGCGTTTAAATCGGTTAAGTGGTTCTTACAAAATTAATTATTTCCCAATTTACCCATAAATATTAAGCAAATTTTTTGGAAAAAAATAACTGTAGGAACAGGATGTCCCACTTTTTTAACAACATTATTTTTTGGATAGTAAATGTCATTCTGAACAAAAAATCTTATGAACTAATATTTTTTTTCGATTCTTTGGGAAGTTACAGCAGTACTAAAATTTGTAATTTTGTTTCTTATTATCATGTTTTTAGTTAAATCAATTATATCTTGTATAATTTTGTCTTTGTCATTTTTTTAAATTCTGATTGACTTAAAAATAATATGAAATTTATATAGGGTGTTCCACAAAAATAATTAAAATTAGTTTTTAAGGAGTCGAAAAAACATATTAGTTCATAGAAAAATTTTTGTTCACAATGACGTTTAGGATCTAATTATTTTCTGGAGAAAAAGTGGGACACCCTGTATATTTTTTCTTTCGAAAATCATTATTTCAAATCGAAAGAAGATATCGAAACAAAGAGCACCCAAAAACCTTTGAACGTACCAATATCTTGTTATAATCGGTGTAGTTTTTCTTTTTCAAAATTTTGGGTAAGATTAACACGTTAACTGCCGCCCATATATTGATATCGTGGAACGCTGAGAGCCAAAGTAAATATCTTGGGCATTTTTTATTTAATTAAAATTTTGAATGCAGAGACTTTTTTATAGTACTTAATTTAGATAAAATAAGTAAAAATATATAAACGACGACCGGCCGTCGTATGGCCTGATAATGAATAGTATTTATTAGGAGGCCGTACGACGACCAGTCGTCGTATGTATTTATTTATTATTTTATTGTATTATTTTATTGTGTTATTTTATTGTATATTTAACAATATTATAATATTTCCTTATAAAAATAATTTCTTTCTAAATAAAGCGCCAGTTGTATTTTTGAAAGTGGTTGTTGGAGTTTATCGTCTGTAGTGATTCGAAAATGGCAAATTTTAGTAAGAATTCAACAACTCGTTCATATAGTGATAATTCTAGTGAAGACGATTTTGATAGTGATGATATGAAAGGAGATCCAAATTATTCTGAAAATGAAAGTGAAAGTGAATCGGAATTAAGTGAATCCATTTATCAACAACTATTAAATATCGAAGATGAATTAGTTGAAACGAATGACAATAATTTTTGTACTTCTTCAAATGATGAATGGAAAACTATAGGCAGTAACTCGTCTGTACAACAGCCGGTTTTTATACAAACGTTCAAGGAAGGAATCAAAAATATAAATTTAACTGCAAGTGACCAACCGATAAAATATTACGAAATATTTATAACTCAAGACATTATGGAACACATAACGGATCAAACTAACCTTTATGCTGCACAATTATTGTCAACAAAAATAGTCAGTAGAAGTAGTCGATTGAATCAATGGAAAGATTCCAGTCCACAGGAAATGAAAAAATTTTTTGGGCTTCTTTTATGGATGGGATTGGTTAGATATCCAAAATTATGTGATTATTGGAGTACAAAGCGAATATATAAGAATAGTATTGCCCCAAAAACAATGCCGCGTAACAGATTTGAAATATTATTAACCATGTGGCATTTTTCAAATAACAAAGAAGCTCATGGCGATCGACTACATAAAATAAATATTCTCAGGAACAAACTTCAAGACCTTTATCAACATTATAATGTACCCGGCGAATGTCTATGTGTGGATGAGACAGTAGTTCCATTTAGAGGACGTTTATTATTCCGTCAATACATTCCAAATAAACGACATAAGTATGGAATTAAATTGTTCAAAATTTGTGATATTACTGGATACACCTACGGAATAGAAATTTATCAAGGGAAGCAAGAAAAAAATCAAATAAACGTTTCACTATCAACTGATATTGTTCTCAAGCTAGGAGAAAATTATCTTGACGAAGGCCGTTTATTTATTACGGATAATTATTACACGTCAGTAGAACTTGCAGAATATTTATTAAACAGAAATACACATCTTACAGGGACACTTAGAAAAAATAGAAAACGCATTCCGAAACAGGTGGTAAACAAAAACCTCTCCAAAAACGAAATTATTGGAATGCATAATGAAAAAGGAATAGTTGTAGTTAAATGGAAAGATAAACGAGATGTTCTTATGTTGTCTACAAGACATGCAACAGAAATAACCTCCACAGGTAAAAACAATAGAAAAAAAGAAGAAATTTTTAAACCGAAAATAGTTCAAGACTACAATGCAGGAAAAGCAGGTATTGATTTATCTGATCAATTCTCCAGTTACTCCAATGCAATACGAAAATCTGTGAAGTGGTATCACAAAGTTGCAATGGAACTTATTTTTGGTACTTCTGTGGTAAATGCGTATATTATCTATAAAAAGATATCTCAAAAGAAATTATCCATTACTGAATTCAGGGAGTATTTAGTCGAAAGTTTACTTGACGTCGACGACGATAATGACGAAAATATAACAAATAATTCAAGAAAACATAAATTAGAAGAAAATGGAGAAGTCGATGAACGAAATAGAAAAATCAGAAGACGTTGTGTCAGCTGTTATTCTAAAAATCGTCGAAAATATGGAAGCCGTGAAGCAGATAAAGGAAGTGTAACACCTCGAGTTATTACATACTGCTCACAATGCCCGGAAAAACCTCCAATGTGTGCCAATTGTTTTATAAAAAATCATTGAAAGGTACAATTTAAGTTTTCTTTTCCATAAATTTAATTTAATTTAGAATTTACTTGTTTAATTACTTATATGTAAATAAAATAGTTTTCTACAAAGTTTTTGTCATTTTGAACATTCACTTACATTTACCTACTATTGAAAACATATTCAAACAATTATCATTTTCTTTCGAAATGTAATAGGTTTCTAGGACGAGCAGTCGATGTTTTTCACATCATAAACATTCATATGTGGCAACTGCTCACATATAACACTAATAAATGTAGAGAAAGATTGACTTTATGTTGCTGAAACTACAAGCGTTATTACGACGACCGGTCGTCGTATGGCGCATTCAGTCAGAAATGCGTACGACGACCGGCGCGTCGTATGGCAGTTAACGTGTTAAAACTTTTATTTTTTTTCCGAAATTTAAAAAAAAAAACCTACACTCGGAGTCTAAGTGCCTCAAAAACCCTTTTCAACGCATATTTGTCCAAGGCTGTATAACCTTACAACGAACATTTTCTTCGGGCAACGTCGAAAAATCTAAATTTTGAGTTTGAACTGAAAATCCGTACGTGTTCAAATTAAAAGGAGGATTTTTCATAAACTTAACCGTAAATTAATTCAAACGATTATTTAAAACATCACGTGTAGTAATTTTTTGTCCTGTTTCGCTCAAGTTTGTTCCATAAAATTTTTAGACTCCATTTTTTGGTTTTTTTTTTTCTACGCTTTCTGGAAAAAACATCCTAACACATTAAGGATAACTTAACACACAATTTATAGCTACTATTGATAGCTACGAATTTTTAAAATTCGATAAAATATGTTCAAAAATACTACTTCTAATTTAAACTTTCGGAAAAAATGATATAAAAGATAATTTCAGGATAAAAACTTACCTAAGACAAATTTACCGTGCGCGATTTTTTCTGCTTCTGCTCAAATCTCCACAAATTTATATAACTTTTTTTCGTTTTTTCTTTTCCAAAATGTTTTACCACACGACGAAGTTGCAAATGCTGGAAAAACCATAAAATATACAACTCAATCTTAAAGCATTTTTGAAAGCCTTCTCGTCGCTCTAAAAAATAAAAAATCGTTCTAGTAATAGAAAAAACATGTTTCTTCAAGATGCATCACGAATTTTAAAAATCGGTAAAAATATGCACCCATAATTACTAAAACCGATTTGACGTTAAAAACGAAAAAAGGGGGCTCAAAATATTCAGTTTTTTTGGTACCAATTTGCTAATTTGGGAGGAAATTAACTTTCAACACTCAAAAATTCGAGGTGGTCATCCTTATTATTCTGGAGACTACTTTTTTTTAGAAAAAATTCTGTTCTACATTTTTGTCGAACGAAATTTCCCGAAAAAAATCGGGATAGTATGGAAACAAGGTTTGATAATTAATTGATTTGTTTAATTAATTTTTTGCTTCCTTTTATGATTTTGACCATATTCGGAAAAATAAAAGTGTTAGTACATAAAAAAAACGTTGTAAGCCAATTTTTGCTGTTTTTTGTAAATTACTACACGTTCAATTAATTTTAATTATATTTCCTTATTCGCACAAAAAAAGCATTAAAGAATTTATGACTTATTTAGCTATTTGTTATTGACAAGTGTTGATTGTAAATTGTTTAGATTACATTAATAATTAAATCAGAAGATATTAATAAACTTTAAAATCTGTAATTACTATAAGTACTTTGGTCGTAAATAATTTAATTTATGTTAAAAACACAATAATTATTGTTAGAAAAAGCCATAAAAATACTTAATTAAAAGTAATTATTTACGTTAATAGTTTTCCCACAAAGTTCATTTTAGATAGTTAAAATACTGCAATTTTTTATTAAAACTTAAAAGTTAACTCATCAAAGTAAAATTATTGGACGTAAATTGCAAAAAATTAAAAAAAATATACGAGAGACTTCAATGCTTAAATATGAGAATAAGACAGTAACCTAAACCTTTAATTTATAAAAATTTAATTTAATCTTTAATTTCCTGGTTTAGGATAATACAAATTGTTAACTAAATTTATTGGTTACTTGTGTATTAAAAATGGCTGGATTTAATGAAAATACATGGAGATTTTAACGATTGTAAATCTGCATAAGACAGAAACCCAAAATTGCAAATTTCAAAGAAACCGTATGATAAAAAGTTAAGTAAAAAAACTGGTTTATTCGTGTTTTAAATTATTGGATCATAAAATTGCAGTATAAACAAGATGTGAGAATAAATTTAATCTTAATTTTTTGTAGTAAAATTCAACAGCGCGAATGACTTCATTAAAAAAGCAAAAGAAAATTCATAATAATTACTCCATTTATCATCATTAACCATCGCAGACACGTCGACCTCAAATCTGACACAAAAAAGTGAGAGGTGAATTATTAAATTGTAAAATTTAATAAAGAAAGCGAATTTTGCAAAATGCGGCTCTTGATTAGAGCAACGACCTGAGATTAATCAAACTAATTGTCTCAATTAATCTTCCATCAAAGAATTGTGGAGATCGTCAAGATTCGTGCTTTGATGGCTACTGTTTGTTATTAATTATTCGCATTATGTTTTGTTCTATGATTCGTATCAATTATTTTCCCCGCAGGATAGTTCTTACTTCCAAGCTTGCGCAAAATATTTTAGATTTAATCTTGAAAACAATTTTGTTTTACATTTCAATTACCTATTATAATTTTTTATTATAAATAATAATTTATTGTTATAATAATTGGCGGAATGGTGAAGAGGAAATCAAGAATTAATAATATCACAAACTTCCGCATGTAATTTTTCGCAACAAGTGCAGAACTAGGAGAGTGTCTGCACGTGCACTAGCGACGTCCATAATTTTCTTTAATTAAAATTTATTGTTGCCTTTTTCTTGAACTACATCCTCGTAACTACCTTCTCTACTCTTCAAAAAAACATATTATCTCTCAACCGGAACAAAACTCTTAAACACTTTGGTGTTAAAATGTGCATGTAAACAGCGCGTTAATCACGATTTCGTTCCTCAACATGCAACAGCGAAATTCCAAGTTGTGTAAGCACCTAAAGAAACGAAAGAAGAAAAAGATTTTACCTGCAATAATCGTAAAAATGGCGAAATTTTTCTTAATTAATTAATGTCTTCCAAGATAATAAAAACGCTTTTACGAAACTGCAATTATATCTCGTTTTTTTTTATTTTTCAAAAAAAAAATATGGCGTTTACCATGATTTGGATATTCCGATTAGTCAGGTTGCATAATAATCGAAGCTTTTAAGAAGAAAGTTTTTCTACAATATTTAATGATGATGATAGCATGATTTGAACAACAATTGGATCGCGAATTACTGTTATTATTTAAATAAACTTCAGGAATTTTCCAAATTTTATATTTAAAAAAGAAACTGAGAACACTTTTACTTCTTCAATTTTGGGTAATTTTAGGGGAAGCTTTGATAAGTACAAATTAATAAAATTTATTTAAATTTGGGTTAAATCAGCCAATTTCCAAAAAATTTGGGCTTCATCATAATTCAGATAATTCAACTCTATTTCAGAAAGAATCAATTGTGTTTTATAATCATCAATTGTATTTCAGAAAACATCAATTGTATTTCAGATAAATCAAGTTGATTTCGGAAACCCTCAATTGTATTACAGAATTATCAATTGTATTTCAAAAAAAGACCAATTTAATTTCAAAAATACACTAAAAATCACAGATTTTTTTTTGGTTTTTCGCTTATAACTTGAAAAGTAAGCTTCCTACTTAAAAAGTGAACCTGAATTAAAATAAAGAAGAGAAAATTTCCTACAATTCATGTATTTATTATTTTTTTGTACGATAAATGGTTTCAGCGTAAAAATGTGTTTTTTACTTTTTTCCGAAATTTACTGATGTTTCAAAACATCTTTGAGCGTAAACCATACATCGTACAAAAAAATAATTTAAATACGAATTGTACGCAATTTTTTTATCTTTATTTTAATACAGGACCACTTTTTGTGTTAAAAGCTTATTTTGCAAGTTATTGGACAAAAAAACCAAAAAAACCTGCAAGTTTTTGTAGTTTTTGATAATTTGAAGTGGAAAGTTCTGATGTAATTGTTTTTAGGGGCTTACCTTGTGTTTTTTTAGGGTGCTGAACACGAATCTGAAGTTGTCTAATGATTTTGTTTTCGGGAAATATTAGAAATCATCAAAAAAACAAAAAAAAATCACAGATTTTTTGATTTTTCGTTTGTACCTTGCAAAGCAAGCTTCTTACGTTAACAATAATTCGATATTAAAATAAAGAGGAGGAAATAACCTACAATTCATTTTCCTATAATTTTTTTGTAAGACCCATGGTTTCTGCATAAAACTCGTTTTTTTACTATTTTCCGAAAGTTACTGATTTTTCAAAACATCTTCGAGTGAAAACCATATGTCGTACAAAAAAATGATTAATATACAAATTATAGGTAATTTTCTCGTCTTTATTTTAATATGGAACCACTTTTTGCATAAAAAGCTTATTTTGCAAGTTATTAGACAAAAAAGCAAAAAAATCTGCGATTTTTACTTTTTTTTATAGTTTGAAGTGGAAAGTTCTGATGTAATTTTTTTTAGTGACTTACCTTATGTTTTTTAGGGTGCTGAACACTGAAGTTGTCCAATAATTTTTTTTTTCGGGAAATATTAGAAATCAAAAAAAAAGAAAAAATCAGATTTTTTGATATTTCGTTTATAACTTACAAAGCAAGCTTCTTACGTAAAAAATGACACTATATTAAAATAAAGAGGAGGAAAGTACCTACAATTCACTTTCCTATCATTTTTTGTAAGACTTATGGTTTCTGCTAAAAAGCGGTTTTTTGCTATTTCCCGAACGTTACTGATTTTTCAAAACATCTTCGAGCGAAAACCATATGTCATACAAAAAAATGATAAATATACAAATTATAGGCAATTTTCTCGTTCTTATTTTAATACGGGACCACTTTTTGCATAAAAAGCTTATTATGCCAAGTTATTAGACAAAAAACAAAAAAATCTGCGATTTATACTTTTTTTATAGTTTGAAGTGGAAAGTTCTGATGTAATTTGATGTAATTTTTTTTAGTGACCTTATGTTTTTTAGGGTGCTGAACACTGAAGTTGTCCAATAATTTTTTTTTCGGGAAATATTAGAAATCAAAAAATAACACAAAAAATCAGATTTTTTGATATTTCGTTTATAACTTACAAAGCAAGCTTCTTACGTAAAAAATGACTCGATATTAAAATAAAGAGGAAGAAATTACCTACAATTCACTTTCCTATCATTTTTTTGTAAGACTTATCGTTTCTGCATAAAAAGCGGTTTTTTACTATTTTCCGAAAGTTACTGATTTTTCAAAACATCTTCGAACGAAAACCATATGTCGTACAAAAAAATGTTAAATATACGAATTGTAGGCAATTTTGTCGTCTTTATTTTAATACAGAACCACTTTTTGCGTAAACAGCTTATTTTGCAAGTTATTAGACAAAAAAGCAAAAAAATCTGCGATTTTTACTTTTTTTTTATAGTTTGAAATGAAAAGTTCTAGTGTAATTGTTTTTAATGACTTGCTTTATGTTTTTTAGAGTACTAAACACGAACATGATGTTGTCTAACAATTTCTTTTCTGCAAATATAAGAAATTATCAAAAAAAAAACACTAAAAATCACAATTTTTTTTGGATTTTCGCTTATAATTTGCAAAGTAAGCTTCTTACGTAAAAAGTGATCCTAAATTAAAATAAAGAGGAGAAAATTTCCTACAATTCTTGTTTTTATTTTTTTTTTTGTACGATATATGGTTTCCGCGCAAAAATGTGTTTTACTATTTTCCGAAATTTACTGATTTTTTAAAACATTTTTGAGCGTAAACCATACATCGTACAAAAAAATAATTAGAATTCGTATTGTAGGTAATTTTCTAATTACCACTTTTTGCGTCAAAAGCTTATTTTACAAGTTATTGGACAAAAAACCAAAACAATTGCGATTATTTGTATTCTTTGATAATTTGAAGTGGAAAGTTCTGATGTAATTGTTTTTAGTGACTTGCCTTATATTTTTTAAGGTATTGAACATGAATATGATGTTGCCCAATAAATTTTTTTCGGAAAATATGAGAAACCATAAAAAAACACAAAAAATCACAGATTTTTTTGGTTTTTCGCTTATAACTTGCAAAGTAAGCTTCTTACGTAAAAAATGATTCTGCATTAAAATACAGAGGAGAAAATTTCCTACAATTCATGTTTTTATTATTTTTTTGTACGATATATGGTTTCCGCGTAATAATGTGTGTTTTTTTTATATTTTCCGAAATTTACTGATTTTTCAAAATATCTTTGAGCGTAAACCATACATTGTAAAAAAAAATTATTAAAATACGAATTGTAGGCAATTTTCTAATCTTTATTTTAATACGTGGCCACTTTTTGCGTTAAAAGCTTATTTTGCAAATAATTGGACAAAAAACCAAAAAAACCTGCGATTTTTTGTATTTTTTGATAATTTGAAGTGGAAAGTTCTGATGTAATTGTTTTTACTGACTTACCTTATGTCTTTTAGGGTGCTGAACACGAATCTGAAGTTGTCCAATAATTTTTTTTTCGGAAAATATTCATAATCATCAAAGAAAACAAAAAAAAACCACAGATTTTTTGATTTTTCGTTTGTACCTTGTAAAGCAAGCTTCTTACGTTAAAAATGACTCGATATTAAAATAAAGAGGAGGAAATTACCTACAATTAATTTTTCTATCATTTTTTTGTAAGACATGGTTTTTACGATTTTCCGAAATTTACTGATTTTTCAAAACATCTTTGAGCGTAAACCATACATCGTACAAAAAAAATAACTAAAATACGAATTGTAGGTAATTTTCTAATCTTCATTTTAATACAGAACCACTTTTTGCCTCCAAAGCTTATTTTACAAGTTATTGGACAGAAAACCAAAAAAATCTGCGATTTTTTGTGTTTTTTGATAATTTGAAGTGGAAAGTTCTGATGTTTTTAGTGACTTACCTGATGTTTTTAGGGTATTAAACACGAATATGATGTTGCCCAACAAATTTTTTTCGGAAAATATGAGAAATCATCATAAAACACTAAATATCATAGATTTTTTTTTGTTTTTCGCTTATAACTTGCAAAGTAAGCTTCTTACGTAAAAAGTGATTCTGAATTAAGATAAAGAGGAGAAAATTTCCTACAATTCATGTTTGTATTATTTTTTTGTACGATATATGGTTCCCGCGTAAAAATGTGTTTTTTACTATTTTCCGAAATTTACTGATTTTTCAAAACATCTTCGAGCGAAAACCGTATGTCATACAAAAAAATTATTGAAACATGAATTGTAGGTAATTTTCTTCTCTTTGTTTTTATAAGTGATCAATTTTTGCGTAAAAAGCTTATTTTGCAAGTTATCACCAAAAACCAAAAATTTCGTATATTTTTTTGAAAATTTTTCATATTGGTCAACTTCAGATTCATGCTCAGCACTCATAACATAACATGAATTTAGCTCTTTTTGAACACCATTTTACTGGATCTTTTCTGAAATACCACTGGAAATGGTGTGGAATGAAAATAATCGTTTGGTTTTGTGGTTTTGAGAAGGTTGATTTAAATTATGAAAACCGCAATCAGGTTGAGGAAATTGGTGTTTGAAAATATTTGTCTTAAATTTTGGTTAATGTTTATAAATCTTGGTTTCTAAAATGCATGTTATTTATATCCCATTGTACTTGAGTAACACATAACACAACAAATCGAATGATTTGAATTGATCTTGTGTAATTTAAGCAACAAGTCGCTTTCTTCAGTTACAACTCGCATTGTAGGTGTAAGCTTTCTTTAAGTCTTCCAGCATCCGCAATCTGCAAATCGCATCGGTTATCAATAGACAATTAAAGTCGCCGCTCTGTAATTGAAAGTTTTTCTGCTGTTTTGGCCGACAATGCGAAAGAAGAAATGCGCTGTCATCCCGAGGCGATTGGAGTCTGTGGGCGGTTGGATATTGTAGACGAGAAAACGTGAAGCAATTGTATTCTAATACGGATCTAACAGAAAAATGCCACTTATGCAAGAAGTGCACTTTTATGCCTTCCAAATAATATCAACCTGCTCCAACTCTCGAGTAGGTGGAACTTATTTTATGAAAGTAAAGTGGTGAGAACTTCATAAACTAAGCTTAATTTATTCATACACCCATATTCTTGTTAACTAAACAATTAATATTGTTTTGTCTGGCAATAGTTTTTCTTCATCTAAAATTGCATCCTTGAATGGAGCATAAATTATCTTCCTTAAACACAAATCCCGCGTATATGTCCACTATTTTATCCTTTTTTATAATGAATGAATTGTTTACTTTTACGATTTTTATTCCGAGAAGACATTGATGCAAATCTTGCTCTTGATCACTAATTGCGCATTGTATTGATGTCGATGACTGTCGCACTTTTACCTACGCACATTTTACTCACATCCTACAAATCGCGTCATTACATCACAACAAAAATAAACCTGAGCTATTAATACACTTCCAGTAAATCTTAACATTGAGCAAGACTCTTTACTCTATTAGGGTTAATACATAGCGCAGCACCGACTCTCGACTCAAGCACCTACTCTTGCACGCATAATACATGTATGTATGTTTGTTTTTACTGCTTGAGTCGGTGCTGCGCCATGTTTTAACCCTTAGTCTTATTAATTTAAATACCAAAACAACATGGAGTTGCATTTTAGTTCTTGCTAGAGTCAAAATATATGAAATTACAAAAAATATTTTTATATAATTCTTATTGTAGCAGCTTCAAAACTCAATAAACTAAATTATGACATAAGGAAAAAAATATATGTAACCAGCGAGATGTTAGCGATACGTTTGCCAGCGATGAGTTTTTTTATATGTAATTCTCCATAAGAGGTTATTTGGGAATAACTTCTGTTCTAATTAACTTACATCAAAAATAGATACACCATATTAAAGCCCAATAAAAGCCCCATAAGCTGGTATTAACCGCTTTGCTTGTCCGTTTAAAATAAATATTTTATAGCCCTTCAACCAAAACTCAATCACGAGTTTACACATTTTTAATTATTATCGTACAAAAACAAATGATATGTCAAAATATAGCATTTGACCTGTAGATAACAATAGTATTAGTCACTATGCTTGTCCGACCCAATTAAGCGAGTAATTAATAATAAAAGTGTTTTTTTCAACATTTTTCAACTTCAAACGGGAATTACTCTTTACAGGTAACTTGCATAAAAAAGATATTAACATCATTAGATAAAGCATTAAATTTTGATTAAAATGACATACGACATGTTCCTTGTCCGTTAGAAATTAATTAACCAGAAGCCAACGACAACTTTAAAAACGGCGCATTCACCATATTTGCGGAATAAGTCAATTAAGGATTTTTTCCCCTAATCAACTCACACCAACAATTCAGATTGCAAATGACAGCATTCACGATGTAAAATACAATAGTATAGGTCATCATGCTTGTCCGGCCCAATTGCTCGAGAAATTAGCAAAAAATACGTTTTAAATGGCTTTTTCAATGTTTAACCGCTAATTCCTTTTGACAGGGGGAATGCATAAAAAAGTTATTGAAACCAGTAAATAGCAAATTTATTTGTGATTACGGCGATATGTGACATGTAGCTTGTCCGTTAAAAACAAAACCGCTATGCCCAACTATAAGTTTCAATAACTTTTTTATGCAAAAGTCATTAAAAACGTATTTTTTGCTAATTACATGACCAATTAGGCCGGACAAGCGCAGCAACCTACATCATCGTATTCTATAATAAAAATGGTGTCCTACGAGGCCTTTAAAGTTTTACTGAGTTAATTAGAACAAAAAATATCATTGTTCATATTTTTGCGTGGGTGTAAACGCTCCGAAACTTATAGTTGGGCATAGCGGCTTTGTTTTTAACGGACAAACTACATGTCACATATCGCCGGAATCACAAATAAATTTGCTATTTACTGGTATCAATAACTTTTTTATGCATTATCCCTGTCAAAAGGAATTAGCGGTTAAACATTGAAAAAGTCATTTAAAACGTATTTTTTGCTAATTTCTCGAGTAATTGGGCCGGACAAGCATGATGACCTATACTATCGTATTTTACATCGTGAATGCTGTCTTTTGCGATCTCAATTGTTGCTGTGAGTTGATTAGGGGAAAAAAAATCTTTAATTGACTTACGCTGCAAATTTGGTGAATGCGCCGTTTTTAAAGTTGTCGTTGGCTTCTGGTTAATTAATTTCTAACGGACAAGGTACGTGTCGTATGTCAATTTAATCAAAATTTAAGGCTGTATTTAATGATGTTAAAATCTTTTTTATGCAAGTTACCTGTAAATAGTAATTCGCGTTTAAAGTTGAAAAACGTTGAAAAAAACACTTTTATTATTAATTACTCGCTTAATTGGGTCGGACAAGCATAGTGACTAATACTATTGTTATCTACAGGTCAAATACTATATTTTGACATATCATTTGTTTTTGTACGATAATAATTAAAAATGTGTAAACTCGTCATTGAGTTTTGATTGAAGGGCTATAAAATGTTTATTTTAAACGGACAAGCAAAGCGGTTAGTACCAGTTTATGGGGCTTTTATTGAGCTTTAATAAGGTATATTTATTTTTTATGTAAGTTAATTAGAACAGAACTTATTCCCAAAAAACCTCTTATGAAGAATTACATATAAAAATTTCATCGCTGGCAAACGTATCGTTAACATCTCGCCGGTTAGAATGTGTAGTAAAAATTATACAGCGATCTAAAAGTACCTTGATTTTTAAGATTTTTTTTCTTCATGAAATATTGTAATAACATATCAAAAGATCTTATTGTGTAAATGTCGCGTTTCTTAAGATATCAATAATTAAAAGATTAACATGTTGAGCTTCTATTATGGTAGATAAATGTTGAAAGAATGAATAGCCTACAAATTGCGTTATAAACAAAAGGATCACTTAAAAACGTATTCAAGTATATCCTTATATCCATGTTCACCTTTTTAAATCTTTTACTATAAATCACTGGCAACTCGTAACATAATAATCGAGACGTCAGTTTAATATTTTTTCGCATCCACAAAGTAGTAAAACAGACAGGTATGTTTTGCAATTAAAGTCCTTTGCGATTCCTTTTTGTTCAAAGCAAAACTGTTCGTGCTTGAGTTGCGCAAAGAAATCTTAATCCGCGCATAAATCAAGTATAGTTATTGTTACTTCGGTTAAATCAGTAAATTCAGCAATAAACGACTCTGGAGGAATATAAAGTTCTGATTTTAACACCATGAGATTAATTTTTAAAAAAATCACCTGTAAACTTAATAGACTTAATTATTTCGTTAACGCACAATTAATTTTACATGTTATGTAATTTTCTAACTAGAAAGGTGGTTGAGTATTAAAAAAGAAGATTACCGCGCGGGTAGGACGCACCTCTTAATAAACACGTTTCAGTACTACATTTTAAATTTTCACATGATTATGATAATAGTGTAATTATTTAACCACCTGCGGAACTTGTTCTGTCTTTGGTTACTCGCTACGGAATTAAAACGCCTTTATGCAAACATAAACAATGCTGTAAAGTCTTAAATTTATGACGATCTTCAAGAGTAAATACAATATTACTCGTTTTCTCATCTACCTTTCAATGTATTTATTACCAATTTTAATACTCCCATTTCCTTATAGTTAACACATTAAGCACTATCTACAATTACCAGGAAATTTAATATTTTTCCAATAATTTTAGCTTTTCGAATAAATATTAATTCAATTGATGGTTTTGGAAAAATATAGAGGTAAACGTCGTTTTGCGCCGGGTTCCGAGAGACACTGACGTAAAACGAACAGACATTTTTCGCACAATGTTTGGGTTCTGTGAAACGAAAACTAACTCGGAAAATCCCACGCTGGCATCAACCGGCGTAATTGTGAATCGGCGTAAAGCGAACTAGCACAAAACGACGTTTACCTGTATTTAAAAAAAATACAAATACCTTCTTCCAATGAAAACGGAATTCCGTACCGTTACTGTTTTTGTTTTTGTTTACTCAACTTTTATTGAGTTTTCCTGTTATTTATTATAGTTGAAATGGTTTAGAATTTTGGTATAGCTGAAGTTTTCTTAATTGGGATTTCTGAAATTTGTTGGTTTGAATTATTGGTTAAAATTTAACCGTTAAATCACTGTTCAGCTTCTGGAAATTCCCAGGAAATATTGGGATTTATTTTGTAGTAGATACAGGGTGTCCCAGCGCTGCGAGGAAGTAACATTACTCTAAAATGAAAAAAAGATATCGGCATGCGGTTTTCGACTGAATATACAATACCTTTAAGCGCACATTTTAAAAATATTTTAGTAATATACCGGGTGTCCATTCCAAGATGGCGGACCAAAGTTATGTTTTTTTAAATAGAACACCCAGTATATTATGACACTTTTGGATTCCTTATAAAAAAATATTATACTTTGTATACACTTTTATGGGTCTATCATCACTCGTTTTGCTGATATTTGCTACTTAACCCATCAAAAGATCCATTTTTGAAAGATCACTGCTCTAAAACAGATAAATATTTTGGGTTGAAATTTTCTCAAAAATTTTTCAACATCATGTAGTCTACAACTATCATGTCAAATTTAAGTTTGTGATAATTTTTCATCAGAGTGCCTTATGAAACGCAAATTGAACAATTAAACGAAATTTTCAAATGGGTCACCCTGTATATTTTAACATCAATCGATACCATTTTTTACAAACTTTCTATTGATATAATGTTTGTATGGTCGCTTATCAATGGTTTGGGAAATATTAATATCCAAACTGAAAAACAGCAAAAAATACACAAAATAGCACTCTTCATGAATTTTTTTAAGGTTTTTTTTTTAATTTGCCTAACACTTACTTGTGTCTTTCTCTATTTTGCTTTTTTAATAAAGTTTTTATATTATAGTAACAGTTTTTTTTGTTTTACAACACAAATAAAAATGAAACTTTCAATTATCAATTTTGATTTTCTAAATCTCAGTATATTTTGAAATTTTAACAATTAATGTTACCAAGGAATCCCTTATTTTGTTGAATATCTTTTTTACGCTCTTTTATGATAACCAGAATTCTTTCAGCTTCACCAAGCGTTTACAGCATATTTTCCATTTCTTATTAAGAAGAGTTCATTATTTCGGTTTAGTTATTATCAAACGTACAGAAAAGGGCGTTAAAACAAAATTCCACAAAATAAGGGTTTCCTTGGTAACATCAGTTGCTAAATTTTTAAAGCATGCTGAGACTTAGAAAACCAAAATTGATAATTGCAAGTTTCCATTTTATTTTTGTTGTAAAAGAAGAACAACTACAGTTGTAATAAAACAACATTGTAAAAAAGCAAAATAGAAAAAGACAGAAATAAATATTAGGCAAATTAACAAAAAAAATCTCAAGAAAATTCATCAAGAGGGCTATTTTGTGTATTTTTCAATGTTTCTCAGTTTGGATATTAATATCTCCTAAACCATAGACATTCGACCATACAACCGTTATATCACTAGAAAGCTTGTTAAAAATGGCATCGAATGATGTTAAAATATACAGGGTGTTCCATTTGAAAATTTCGTTTAATTAATCAATTTGCGTTTCATAAGGCAGCCTGATAAAAAATTATCAAAAACTTAAATTTGACATGACAGTTGAAGACTAGACAATGTTGAAAAATTTTTGAGAAAATTTCAACCCAAAATGTTCATCTGTTTTAGAGCAGTGGTTTTTCAAAAATGGATCTTTTTATGGCTTAAATAGCAAATATCAGCAAAACGAGTGATGATAGACCCATAAAATACAAAGTATAATTATTTTTTTATAAGGTAGTAGTAGTGACAGTACGTAGGACAATCCAAGTTTGTGTTCCAATCAAAACATTCCAACAACGATGTTTTGTGTGACTTTTGACGATACGTAATCAACTCATTGTTGGAACAAATCTAGTATCTATAAGCTGGTATTCCAGTTTATTTGTTAAGTCTTGACAATTGGGAAGAGATCCTTGGTTTATTTTTAAACTTTTAAAGCTCAGTTGTACAATGGGAAATCTATCAATTTTTAGTTTAAGTTTAGCTTGAAGTTTAAGCTTCAACTGTGCAATCAGGCCTATATTTTTGTTGAAGTTCAGTAACTAGGATGTCCTAGGTAGTTGCTGTCATTTTTCAATTCGATTTTGTGATTATTTGTATTTGTTAATCTTGGAAAGTTGATCCATTCGAGTGCTGGCATCTGGATGTGCAAAAAATGTAACGCTGTTTATTCTATATTCTGCTATCATTTTTTGGAATATCATTAATATGTATATTAAATATTTGGGAGCCTATGGATGATCCTTGCGACATCCCAGCTGCAATTTTATGGATTAAAGATTTTTCGACTTTGACTGTTACCACGAATTTTCTATTTTTGGGGAAGCTTTTAATGATTTGTATAAAAGACGATGGAATATCTAGTTGGTCGAATTTTCTAATCGTGGTCTACTTTATCCAACACTTTTTCGAAATCTAGCAAAACAAAACCTGTTGATTGTTTTCTGTTCACACTGGTTGTTATTATGTTCAACTATTCTTTTTTGAATCTTGACAAATTGACTATCAGTTATTGTTTTATTTTGGAAGAGTTGATCTTCCAGTCGATCACTCATATATGACTGTTTTTATTTTGTGATCGCAGTTTTTGGAAATATCATTAATATAAATATTTATAAACAAACTTGAAGATTGGTGTTAAATATTTGGATCGTTAATTATACTAATAAAAAACAAAAAAAAACAAAACAAAAAATAAGTTGGATACAAGGAAATCTTGTTTTTTATTAGTATGAATATTTATGTAAATTGGAAACCTAGGAATGATCTTGCACTTCTATGGATTTAAAATTTTTCGACTTTGACTGTTTGACGATTTTTTTGTTTTAGAAGAAGCTTTAATGATTTGTATTTGTCCAACGCTTCTTCCAAACTTGTTGATTATCTTCAATTGAAACCAGTTGTTACATATTCAACTATTCCGGATCCTTAGTGACCTGTGGAGTATTCTTTTTTGCATTCAAATTGACTATCAATCATTGTCTTGAGTTGATCTTTTAGTCGGTTATTTAGTGTTTTCTAAAGTATTTTATTGGTGTAGTTCAAAAGCTTCTGCTTCTGTTTTTATTTGGTGTAATACCGCAATGATGTTGACACACTTCCATTCCTCAGCGAAGTAGTTGAATTTGGAGCATGTGATATACATTTTTTTCTAGAACTTTAATTTTTTGTATCACAGATTTCTTTAACTAACGTGATGATATTTGGTGTATTTTTGAGCTTTTTTCTTTTGTGTCCTGAATTTGCTAATGATTTGTTGATTTGTGATGGGTTTTCTTGAGAATTGTTTTTTAACAGAATTAGCAATTTGATGGGCTAATCCTTTCGTGATGGTAACTGGTCAATTTTTAGTAGTAAAGAAGTGAATAATTTCCTTTTATCGTACATAGAAGTTACCATATGTTTTTTTCGGTTATAGATTTTACTTTGTTTATCTTTCGTTGTTTATAGAGTATTTCATGTTTGATTTGATTTTGGAGTTTTTTGAATTTTTTTAAATGCCAGCCTTCTTTGGGAAGGTTTACTTTTTAAACGATTTTTTTAGGTCTAAAAGGACTTGTTGAAACCTGTTGATATTTGAATCCAAATTCTCTATTAACTAATGTTTCATTTTCAAAGAGAGTTAATATTCTGGTCAGTTCTTTATTGTATTTTGCTGGTGGTGTTTAAAAGACTGTAACTGTGGATATCTAAATTTTGTTTTTATTTGATTTTAGTACCGGAATGATGTTGGCACATTTCTATTCCTTGGATAATTAGTTAAATTTGAAGCATGTGTTGTAGATTTTTTCAAGAACTTCCATTTTTTGTAGTGGTAAATCTTTGAGGACAAAATTCTGGATTCTCTCGAACTTCTTTTTTCTAAAGGTTTTCGATTTCAAAGATTTCTTCAGCTAATTTGGTGATATTTATTGTATTTCCTGGTGGTCTGTTTGAGTGGTTTTGAAGTGAATAGTTTCCCAGGATCATGCATTTTTCTTTGTTTATCCAATTTATTTCATCGGTTATCGAGATTTTATGTTTTTGTAGTTTTTGGAGTTTTATTTTAAGTGTCAAGCTTCTGTAATTTGGCTATCTTTTCAAATGGTTTTCTAAGTCTAAAAGGTGCAACCCTATTGATTGTCTTCTGTTGAAACCAGTTGTTACATGTTCAACTATTCTGTATAATTGGTGACCAGCAATTCTGAAATGTTCTTTTTTTTAATCCAAATTGACTATCAACTATTGTGTAATTTTCAAAGAAAGTTGATCTTTATTATACTGTACTGGTAGTGTTTATATAAGATTGATCAGTCAGATTGCTTCGGTTTTGTTGTTGTTTAGTTTTAGTACTGGGATGATGTTGATCCACTTCCAGAAGAATTTAAAGCATTTGCTGTCAGTGGCGGATCTAGAGTAAAATTCTAGGGGGGGGGGCGATTATACAGGGTGTCCTACTTTTTTCGGCACTTATTTTAAATAGTAAATTTTTTATTTTTTTGATAAAAACATTGTAGCACTTTAAACGCCCAAAAATGACATTTCCACTGAAGTTAGACTTACAAAATTCATTAAAAAATTTAGACAATTTCCTATAAGATAGACTTATTTAAGTACTATTTTTCTCATAGGATGTTTCTTGGAAATTGATTATAAAAATACTCATTTTTGGTGTATAAAAAAATTTTAAAAACTTGATTAAAAACTGCTACTTTCGATAAAATTATAACAACATTTTTGAGTTTAAATTAAAGATTAATAGGGTATAATCTATAATACGAAAGTCTAAAATCAGTGATGGGTCAAAAAATAAATTTATTATAACTAATTGAAGTTAAAGTTATTTTTTGGGAGAATTTTTAATCGCACTTTAATGACCTAAAAAGGGTATTTATAGTAAAGATATTATTATAAAATAAGTTTTATTATAAAATTTGGTCAATTTTGTTTAAAATGAATCATTTAAAAAATACAATTCGCAATGGGACCTTTTTTGAAATCCCATTTAAAATTTTTATAACGCTTTTATATAAAATGATGTTTTTGATAAAAACTTTGTATGCATTTTGAACGCCAAAAAATGACATTTCTACTAAAGCTATATTTATAAAATTAGTACCATTATAAAATTTAGACAATTTTCTATAAAATAGGTTTATTGAAGTAATATTTTCTTCATAGTAACTTTTATGAAAATTTATTTTAAAAAATACTAATTTTTGGTGTGTTACAACTGTTTCAAAATTTTAGTAATTTTTGTGATTTCAGGAAGTTGCCAAATGTTTTCCGTTATGTTGTTTATCCAATTTTTCTTGTGTAGTTTTTTCGATTTATAAGTTTGATCTAAATAACGTAATTTTAATCCAATTTTAGTTTTTTTAATTGATTTACCTACACATTTTTGTGGTGGACACCTTGTGAATTTTAATAACATTTAAATTATAGTTGCATTACTTTATAATTATAAAACATTTAGGTCATTGCTAATTTTCGCCATTAATTCGCCACTCGTTATTAAAAAAAATTAATATTTACTATTGAAATCATCCCAATTATTTAAATAATTAAAGTTTATAAAAAAGCATCACGCATTAATTAAAAAGTTAATGTATTTTTTGTTGGAATTTTCAAAAATTTTAGCACGTTTAATAGTAATTACCAAAAAATTTACAGCGTGTTTTAGTTCGAGGTCGACTGCTTCGCTTTTTTCGACTGATGGACAGATTGTCCCAGATTTATGCAACTAATTGGCTATTGATTAATAATAAACAAACTTATTGTTTTTTAATACCGGTTTTATTCGCAAAAAATAGGCGCCAAAAATTCATTAGCCGGCAATTTAAATTGGCTTATAAAATGGCATCACATAAAACGAACAATAACAATAATTTGGAATAATTTCCTGTTTTTAAAGGCGTGTTTATATTAATTCGTTGGGTTAAATCGCTATAAATTAAAGTTTTATTTTTTGCATGTGTGAGCGTAACATGTAATTTTGTTAATTCTTGTATCGGTTCAATAAACATTTAAATTTTAAGAGAATTGGTATTACGATTTGATTGAACCATTTATCAAAATGTGTAGAACGTGTAGCTATTAACATAAATAACAACGAAATTTTATGTTTGATTAACCTATTGTGGTTATTCAAATATTAAATTGATCAATTTTCTTCATTTTTTTTAATTCATGATGTAAAGGTTTATAAATTTCCATTAATAAAAAATACTTACATAAAATTATTTGTGGTTTAATCTGAGCTTATCTCACTGGAGGCTTTTTTATCTCAATTAATGCAGAATGAGTCGTGATATATGGCTTTGTAGATTTGAATAATTGAAATAGTTGTATGTAAATTTATACATTACTAATCAAATAAAGTGTTGGTATAAAAATGCGTTTTAGCTGGAGGGTTTTTGTGTGGTGAAGGAAGAGAGGAGACGAAGTGAAAGTTGGCCATTCCTCGATTAAGTTTTATATAAAAGCATTATGGGATTTATACATGAATTACAGGCTTGCTATTTGGAATAATTTGAGATATAATAATAGTTGTACGAAACTGCGAAACAATCATTGAGCAGTGCATGCAAGATGCAAGCATAAGCAATAAATCAAATCGACTATAAATTTTCACAAGAAAGCTATAAATTGAGCTATCAATTTCATAAATACGTGTATATTTAAGGGCAATTTGCGTTATCTAATTATCCGGAATAATATATGTGAAATACTTGAACCCACGCCTTGCTTTTCAGCAAATTCTATCCCAATTTTAACTCCAGTCACCAAAGTGATTGATAAATCAAAAAAGCAGGCCATAAATCACACCATAAGCCCGCACAATTAGACATCTTAAAAGCCGAGACACAAAAAGTTAATTAGACCGAAAGTAGATCAAATGCAAATGCCCAACTTCGGGAATTAACATAATTATTAACTTCGGATTAATTTTAATTGGTTGTAATTACTAGATTTATTGGAGCTCTTTAGATAAATACAGTATTAACGCGTGTAAATGTTTGGAAAAACTATAAACATCAATTAAATATTTTATGTTTGCACTAAAAAGGTGTGATAATAAAAATTACTTTTAAATTCCTAATTACTAAACTTAATTCACCACATGTTGTTTTAAGATTTATAATTTAAATCACACCAGGAATGGCATTTTCTAATTTTATCAGTCATCTCCAAGTTTTTCCCAAATCGACTTTTTTACGTTTTCGCTTGTAAAACTAAAACGGTGCTTCTAAACGAACAAGAAGAGAGCAACATTATTTGGGTCAACATTTTAACATGTGCAAATATTGTGATAGAATGTTTACACAATATTATAATATTGTGTACAATATTATCACAACATTGTCGCAATATTGTATTTCTACTCGAGTAACCATGGTTTTGTTACGTACTTTTAACACTAGTGTAGATGGTGTTAAAAGTGCTATTTTTAACACGTTTGTAGAAAAATATGTTTATAATTCAAAACACAAAATTTAAATAAATGGCTGAAAATCGAGAGTTTAAACTGCGAGAAACCTTTTTCGATTAGACGTAGAAAATTCAAATTTCTATAAATATACTTGATCGAAATGGAAAAATTAGATACTTTCTAAGCTCAAAATTTAACGCTCTACAACTTTTATTCTATAAGTTTTTTCATTTAGAATAGCCGTTTTCATGTAACAAACGTTTGAAAGTCACTACATTGGATTGTTGCCAAAAATAATAAAAATTGTCGTTTTTTGACTGTTGATTTCTAGCATACCACTAAACTTAATTTGAAGTATTTGGTACTCATTCGACGCAGAATTTAATGCTCTTTAATTCATGTTATAATAAAATTTTCGTTTGGAAGAACCGTTTTAGTTTTATAAACGAAAATCCGAAAAATTTTGTGTTTTTTTTTGGTGCATACTTTAATTTGACGTCAAATAACCACAACGGACCCTATTTTACTGACCTAAATTAATACTCTTGCATATAGTTACAAATGGACGACATGGTCTCTATATATGAAGTATGAAAGGATCCTGTTATTTTTGTAGAAAATTGTAATTCCTTTATAAGTCATAAAGTTTTAATTTTGTCGGAAGTAATCAGAATGTAATTTCGAATGTAGTGTGATGTAATAAAAAGAGGAAGTCCTTAATAATGGCTGCAATATGTTTTTATAAATACGGCCCCACATAATCAAATAGGCACTATATACAAAGCGTTCGTTCCGGGCCATAACTTTGTGCTCATGCCGTCCTGATTATTACAAGGGCTGCAAATATCAGCGACTTTGCCTCCCCAGGGATGGACTATATCATATCTAATACACCCCGTCATTTATGATACGCCTCTATATAAAGAAGCGGCACCACTTCGACGAGCTTATTGTCCAAAAACCATTCAAACAGTTTAAACCTCTTTCAGTTAAAAAATAATTAAAATGTGTAGTTTTTAAAAATAGCATGGATATGATGTACAAGAACTTTGGAGGGAAGAGAGATCGATGTAAGACACAATTATTCAAGTTTTGATAAATTAAGTTTTGAAAGCTCCATAGCGTTAATGTTAAATTTTTACCTTTTTTGAACGTTTTCAACATTAATCACAACGCATGGAGAGTAATTAATATCAAACGTCAATTTACCACAATACAACGTGTTATTAATTTTACACACCCACATTAAAAACATTATAAAAGAAAGCTTTTAACTCCCATTACAGCACAATAATTAATTTTTGTACTTCAAAAATCATCACTTTTTTGGGCAACTTTTTTTCTCCTCTGGCTTTTCTTAATTTTCCTTTTTTGGAATACTGAAAACTCTTGTGGCTATTACTTGTTGAATTTTTGTTTTTGTAAGATAAACCAAACAATTTTAAAAAATCATTATTTTCTACAACTTTGTTATTCCAATCTCTAAAAATAGGAAATCACTCACAAAATTTTTTTAACAAAAATTTTACTACTGATAAATTGAAGTATCATAAATATATAGATAAAATTTTGTAAAAATATTTATAAAAATAAAAAAGTTATTAACAATTTTGTAATTCAAATTTCTAAAATAATGACTAAAATACGAAATTACTTATAAAAACATGAATTTCCTCAAGTTTCCATTGGAATTTCCCAAAGAAAATTTAACCATTATTAAATAGTGGTATCATAAATTCATGTGCAAAATTTTGCAAAAATATCAGAAACAATAAAAAAGTTATTAACCATTTTTTATCTCATATCGTAAAATTTGTACCTAAAAAATGGATTTTCTTAAAAAAACACGAATTTTTCAGGGTTTTTATTAAATTTTTCCAGTAAAATGTTTTCAATTATTGTACTATGGTATATTAAAAATATGCACAAAATTTTGTAAAAATATTTATAAAAACAAAAAAGTTATTAACAATTTTGTAACTCAGATTCCAAAAATAATGACTAAAATTCGAAATTACTTATAAAATCATGGATTTTCACAAGTTTCCATTGAAATTTTGCAAAAAAAAATTTAAACATTATTAAATAGTAGTATCATAAATTCATGTGCAAAATTTTGCAAAAATATTAGAAACAATAAAAAAGTTATTGACAATTTTTTATCTCATATCGTAAAATTTATACCTAAAAAATGGATTTTCTTAAAAATACAAGAATTTTCCAGGGTTTTCATTAAATTTTTCCAGTAAAACGTTTTCAATTATTTTACTATGGTATATTAAACATATACACAAAATTTTGTAAAAATATTTATAAAAACAAAAAAGTTATTAACAATTTTGTAACTCAGATTCCAAAAATAAACACTAAAATTCGAAATTACTTATAAAATCATGGATTTTCTCAAGTTTCCTTTAAAAATTTGCAAAAAAAAATTTCAACATTATTAAATAGTAGTATCATAAATTCATGTTCAAAATTTTGTAAAAATATTAGAAACAATAAAAAAGTTATTTACAATTTTTTATCTCATTTCGTAAAATTTGTACCTAAAAAATGGATTTTTTTAAAAAAACACGAATTTTCTAAGGTTTTCATTAAATTTCTCCAGTAAAACATTTTCGATTATTTTACTATGGTATATTAAACATATACACAAAATTTTGTAGAAATATTTATAAAAACAAAAAAGTTATTAACAATTTTGTAACTCAGGTTCCAAAAATAAAGACTAAAATTCGAAATTACTTATATATTCATGGATTTTCTCAAGTTTTTTTTGGAATTTTGCAAAAAAAAATTTAAACATTATTAAATAGTAGTATCATAAATTCATGTGCAAAATTTTGTAAAAATATTAGAAACAATAAAAAAGTTATTAACAATTTTCAAGCTCAAATCATAAAATTCGTACCTAAAAAATTTATTTTCTTCCAAAAAACACGAGTATTCCAAGGTTTCCATTAAATTTTTCAGACATTAATTTTACCGTTATTAAATAGTAATATCATGAATACTTTTGCAACATTTGGTATATATAAATAATACCAAGAATAAAAAAGTTATTTACTCGAGTCGTTAAAAAATAAAAAAAAAATCACAAAATTAATGCTTTTTCAGGTTTTTGTTGGAATTTATTGACCAAAAATTTACTTCTGATAAATTGGAGTATCATTAACAAATATACAAAATTTTGTAAAAATATTTATAAAAATAAAAAAGTTATTAACAATTTTGTAACTTAAATTCCAAAAATAATAACTAACATACGAATTTACTTATAAAATTATGAATTTTCTCAAGTTTCCATTAGAATTTTCTAAAAAAAAAAATTAAATATTATTAAGTAGTAGTATCATGAATACTTGCACAAAATTTTGTAAAAATATCTACAACAATATCAAAGTTATTAACAATTTTGTTATTCCAGTCACTAAAAAATAGGTCACAGCTTATAAAATTTTACTAATTATAAATTGGAGTATCATAAGCAAATGTACAACATTTTCTATAAATATTAATAAAAATAAAAAAGCTATTAACAATTTTATAACTAAAAACTTTTAAAAATAATGACTAAAATACAAAATTACTTATAAAATCATGGATTTTCTCAAGTTTCTATTGAAATTTTCCATCATTATTAAATAGTGGTATTATGAGTTTATATATAAAATTTTGTAAAAATATTAGTAACAATAAAAAAGTTATTAACAATTTTCTAGCTCAAATCCGAAAATTCGTACCTAAAATATTAAATTTATTCAGAAAAAACAAAAATTTCAAAGGTTTTATTAAAATTTTCCAGTAAAATGTTTTTCATTATTTTACTATAGTATGTTAAATCAATTGCACAAAATTTTGTTAAAATATTTATAACAATAAAAAAGTTATTAACAATTTTATAACTTAAGTATCAAAACTAAAATGATATAAAAATACGAAATAATTTAGAAAATCATGTTTATCTTGGAATTTTTCTTACAAAAATTTTACCTTTATTAAATAGGAGTATCGTGAATACACTTGCAAAATTTGGTATAAATATTAAAAAGAATAAAAAAGTTATTAACAAAATTTTATAACTCGAGTCGTTAAAAAATAAGAAATAACTCACGAAATCAACGTTTTTCAAGTTTCTATTGGAATTTTTTGACGAAAATTTTGCAACTAATAAATTGAAGTATCATAAACAAATAGAGAAAATTTTGTAAAAATATTTATAAAAATAAAAAAGTTATTAACAATTTTGTAACTCAAATTCAAAAAATAGTGTCTAAAACACGAAATTACTTATAAAATCATGAATTTTCTCAAGTTTCTATTAGAATTTTCAAAAAAAAAATTATCCATTATTAAATAGTAGTATCATAAATTTATGTGCAAAATTTTATAAAAATATTAGAAACAATAAAAAAGTTATTAACAATTTTCTAGCACAAATCATAAAATTCGTACCTAAAAAATTGATTTTCTTCCAAAAAACACGAATTTTCCAAGGCTTCCATTAGAATTTTCAAACATAAATTGTACCGTTATTAAATGGAATTATCTTGAATGTATTTGCAAAATTTGGTATAAATATTAACAATAATAAAAAAGTTATTCACAATTTTATAACTCGAGTCTTTAAAAAATAAAAAATAACTCACAAAATCAACGGTTGTTCAGGTTTCTGTTGGAATTTTTTGACAAAAAATTTACTACTGATAAATTGGGGTATCATAAACAAATATACAAAATTTTGTAAAAATATTTATAAAAATAAAAAAAGTTATTAACAGTTTTGTATCTCAAAATCCAAAAATAATGAATAAAATACGAAATTATAAAATCATGAATTTTTTCATTGGAATTTTCAAAAAAAAAATTAACCATTATTAAATAGTAGTAGCATGACCTACTTTTGACCAGTAAACGTTACATGCACATGTAAAAACATGTTGTCCAAAAATACCTTTTTCCTGTACAAACCTCAATCCTTCAAATTGTTTGTTGGTAATTTAAAAAAATCGAAATATTTTCAAGAACTTTGATGGTTTGAATCACTTTTGGATTGATATAAGTTTTATTTTGATACACCCTGTATATTAAAGTTTAATACTTAAAAGTGAAAGAACTAACACGTTTATTATAAAAAATTTTTAGATCAACTTCCTATAAACTTTCGTTCTATTGTTTAAACTTAAAAAAAAAACAAAAGAATGAGTGCTTATTTAACTCAATTTAATGTGTACGTTTTGTTTTTTTTTTTAAATTAATCTGTGGTATTAACAAAATTACCTGTTTCAAAAAATATCAACATGTTATTAGAAGTTGATGTTTGAAGTTGATAGCACGGAAAGATCGCGGTGCACGTAAGCGTTCAATCGAAAAAAAGGCAATGAACATAATAATTACAATTGCATTTGTTTAAAGCGTGTTATTAGCGCATTTTTTCACACCCTTTTACGGCATGGGAAATGAGAAAAATAACCATACGTGGCGAGCCTGCATATAAAATTTCTCTCAGCGTTCGCATACAAATCATTCCAATTTGCATAAATGTTGCTATTTTGTAGCCAGAGCACATTAAAAAATTCTGCACAGTAAAATATGCAAAGACTGTATTAAATAAATCCAGATTTTTTTTTAATTTATGGGCATTTTTAATAAATAAATCAATAACTGTCACCAATACAAAAATTATTAACTCGACTACCAGTAGCTAGTTTTTTAATTAAAAAAAAACTAGAAAATGAGGAAAATCATCAAAATTGAATTTTTTTAAAATTTAATCCTAAATTCCTCTTAGTTAAAAAGAAATTAAAAAGTTTACTTTTTGTATTTTTTGAAAATAAAAAAAATGTTTTGGATGTGTAAAATTTGTTTATCGTTGCTTTTGATGGAAATCATGAAAATAGACTTTGTGAAAAAATTTGAATATTTTTTTTAATTACAGGCACAGTTCTGGTACAAGGTGAAACAGGTGCCTCGTTGGTGGCTGCAAGTGCGCAGCCTTCCGCCCCCAGCAGCCCCCAGTCAAGTATGCTTCTACTGCAGACTCAAGTAAGCTAGAATCTAGAATTTAAACCTAGATACTAGTGCAAGTTCAAACTTTTTATTCAAAAGTTCGAGCTTCAAAATATTTAGAACCGTTCGAAAATTTTGGAAAAAGATATGATTTGATCTAATGTTAGTTTACTGAAAGACACATGTGTTAAATGAACGTAGATCAAACTATCTTTTTTCAAAATTTGATACGATTTGATATCAACGCATAAGTTTACTAAAATTGATCAGTAGGGTTTTTGTAGATTTAGGTCAAAATAATATATGTAATATCAATTTGAGATGCATTGAATTTATTAATTTTTGAATTATAATTTTCTTGTTCATAAAAGGAGAAATATAGCTGGATATTACCATTGATTTGATAATGATTAAAAATTTTGCAGCTTCGAGGTATAAATTGAGAATAGAAGGGGTACCAAAATGGAACCTTGTGGCACCTCAGATGTTAGAAACTAAAATGACCAAAAGAAAGTTCTAAACTGGATTCCGATTGATTTTAATATACTCTGTTTATGGCTATATCATCAAAAATTTTATTTAGAGCAGTTTCATAACTGTGATTCTTACAGAATCCTTGAATTTTCGTGAATGTAGTTTTAAGTTCTTTTGCAATTTTTTCGACTAATTTTGAAGCATAGATAGTAAAGTAATTGGTCTTGAAACTTTGAGACTTTCCCTCCTACAAATATGTACAGGGTGGTGCAAAAGTAATCACCCGATTTCCTAAAGCTATTATTTTATTGTAAATAAAAAAAATCGGGGTTGTTTATTTGGATCTTTAAATTTTTTCCGGGTAACCCAAGAAATATTGACTTACTTCGTGTACATCTGGGTTCATTTAAAGCATTTTCCATCACTTTTCTCAATAGTTCAGGCAATGATAGATTTGCTTTTTCTTCTTCAATGTTTTCTTTTAGGTCTACCAAGGTCATTGTTCACATAAACGTGAGACTTCTAATAATCCCAAATAAACAAGTGTGGGGCTGTCAAATCGGGTGATCTTGCGGGCCAAAGCAAATCATCAAAATGAGAAATCAAGCTCCATGACTTCTTGGTGTGTATTTTACAGTTGTCTTCTTTACAAACGCCAAAATCATGATAACTTGCAAAAATAAGAGCATCTTCCAATAGATTGATTACTTTTGTGCCACCCTGTATTTACTAGATTTAATATGAACATAATTTGATCATCATTATATTGAGACTATCGTAGCCTGCAAATTTTGTATGAATGGATTTTATTGTTTTCACAATACTATTTTCATCTGTTACAATAAACTCGAAAGATATATTTAGTTTGATGTCTTTGTAATACTGAAATGTATTTTTTAATTTAATGGAATACATACAGGGTGCGCGAAAAGTCCTACAAACAGTTTTATTTGTGGTTTTATCAAAAAAAGTTTTAGATGAAAGTTGTAAGGTTTAAAAAACGGGATTTATCTGCGGCCTTAATTTTGTATTTCCTCATCAAATGACTGAGCTAACATTATCAACTTTGAAATCTTAAATGGAACATGCCAACTTTTTTTTATTTATCGGAATCTACATAATCTTTTGTTTTCCGGTTCGAGGGGCATCGTGAATATTTTCTTGCAATGTTAATCTTAATGTATATCGAGAAAAAACAAAATAGTGGAGGTCTATTTTAGTTTTAAATTTTAAGTCACCGATTTTTGTCAAAAATCACTAATAACGTTGTAACCAAAGTGCATAGGGATTTAAAAAAATTATCATTAGCAAGCTAAAACTATCTTTTTTCAATTGATAACAACGCTAATACAAAAGTAATTGTTAAAAAAAAATCGGAAAGTTAAAAAAAAATATTTTTTTCTTCAGTTTTTGAAATTTTTATCCAAGACAACACCCTTACGATTTTCTTTTTTTTAATTGTTCTTTTTCTTTACTTACGAAAGGCTTGTGAAGTTACTTGTACGAAAAGTAGTACTGCGCAGTCGCGCGTTACCATATTGGGAATTTTTAGATTCCGCTCGCCCTCTGGTGGAAAAATATGAACTACGATATTCGGTACTTACGTTTTTGATTTAACGCATTGGTACATGTTTTTTGAGATTTTCTGAAGCTTTAAATGATAAATCTATTTGTGTTTTGTTGAATACGTAGTTATTAGGTACAATAATGCATTTGAAACACAATTTCTGACAATGACAAGTACCCAATATCCTCCATTTATAGCGCCATCTATACGTAGTTAAAATTCCCAATAGGCAAAAAAGGCAATTGCCTAACGCCTCGGACAAGGGAGGGGTCTTCAAATAAATTAAAAAAAAATAACATTGTTTTCCTCAATACAGTCGAACTTGGTTATAACGAGCACGGATATAAAAATCAAATCCGGATACATATTGTGGTTCCAATTCAAAAATTCACGGTTATTACGACCGTTTTCACGGATATTCCGAGTAAATATTTTTTCGACAAATGACCCTTTTTTCGTCACGGATAGCCCTTTAGGAAATAATTATATCGGTCAATTATTTTTTTAATTGGATTAATATATTTTTTTAATTTTAAATTTATGGATTCATGATGTCACAACTTATATTTAGCCCGGCAACGTTGTAATATTTTACGAACAATCACGATCGGCGCCGAAGCTTATTTCCGACGTCATAAGGTGTGTTCGTTTTATCAAAATTTGACTTATTTACTCGAGCAAATCACTTCCTTCTCTTTTGTTAATAAAACCGACGGAGCCGACTGCAGCCGATGAAATCAACCACAGAATAACAATACTATAGACAACCTGCAGCGTTGTCTGATGTAAAAAAAGAAATTGTGACGTCAGAGAAATTAAAATTTATCAAAAAACTGATTGTGTAAATAAAGTGGAAGCTCCAGAAAAAGCTTCATGTTGAAATTTGTTTTTAATATTCATATTTTATCTAAGTGTCTACTGGCAAAATCTGTCAAAAATTTGAGCAAAATACCTTCATCTTCTTTGGTCTCTTCCTTGGTTTCTCTGGCACGAAATCCTGTTCACCAATCACGAGTACAATGGATTAATAAGCAAAATTCATATCATCTAAAATTTGTTAAAAAAATTCAAATAATCCGTAAACATCCTGTATTTTGAAAATGGAGTTTTTTAACAGTACATGCACATATTCTTGTTTTTTCTTTTCAAATTGGTCAAAAATCCAGAGTTACCAACTTGGTTTGAAGTTCAAACTTTGAACACCCAGTATATTTCGAATTAGATTAATTGCAGGGAAAAACCTTTTCACGCTCATATTAACGATTAACGGTTATAACGAGAAATTCGCCGTCCCTTGATGCTCGTTATAACCAAATTCGACCAAAATTTCAAAATTGTTCTTAAAAATCAGAATTCAAAATTGCGAGTTACTTCAGAAGTCTATAGTAAGTAAAGTAAAAAAACTACGATTTCAATTTTTTCTTGATTTGTTAAGAATATCAAGAACTTTAAGAAAATTAAAAAAAATACAATCTTAATGTGTCTTATTATGGGAAAAAAATGTAAAACTAAAAAAAAAATTTTTTACATTTTTTTTGAGATTTTTTTTTCAACATTTTATCAATTATTTTTGTATTACTATTGTCACTAATTGAAAGATGATAGTTTTAGCTAACTAATGACAATTTTTTTAAATCCGTACCAACTTTGGTTAAAATTTTATTAGCGTCTTTGTGATTTTTGATAAAAATCGGTGATGTAAAATTCAAAACGGTGTAGCTCTAAAACTAAAAAAGATGTACCCCCACTTTTTTTGATTTTTCACGATTACATTTGCTCTAATTTCTAACCCCGGCGCTCAATGGGAAAAAACCCAAAAACGTGGCCAAAAGTCCAAAATTTAAGATTTGATTTTGGGACTTTTTTTGACCTAGGTATTTAGGTAGATATTTTTGGCATGTAACGTGATCATTTATAAGGCCCGGTGAGCATTGGCACCTTCGGAATTAATTAATTAAAAAGGGTCTTTCGCGGCCATCCCGGATTGCTCTCCATTTAATTGTCCACTGTGTGTTTTGTAGTTGCCCGAATTTGATTTTGAAAAATGGATTTTGTTTTTGAGAGTATGTATATTTTAATTACATGCTTAAAATTTATTAGAATTCGTTTCTTAATAACGAAATGTAGCATGTAAAATATGCAGTTTTGCGATCCTGTTCTAAGAATTAAAAATTCAAAATGGAAAAAGTTAAGATTCCCACGGTTTCTCACTCTATAATCAATTTTTTCATGTTCTTTAAAGCCTCCTTTAAATACCTATAAAGTTTCTCCGACACTTAACGCCATATTTTCGTTTTATTTAATATTTTGGCGCACAGTGGGAAAAAAATGCAAAAACGTGGCCAAAACTACTTTTTGTTTTTCAATTTTTATGAAAATTGGTAAAGACATATTTTTGAGGTCACTGATTTTTCGAATTTGACATTTTTTTCTAAAAAAAAGAAAATGGCGGATCCAAAATGGCCGATATACTGATTTTGAGCACTGTAAACCATTTTTTAATAAAAAATATCGGCTATTTTAAATTCTCCATTTTGTTTTTTTTTTAGAAAAAAATTTCAAATTCGAAATAAGCGACCCTAATAGCCCCCACATACAGATTTACAGCACTATAAACCATTTTTTAATAAAAAAAATGTCGGCAATTTTGGATTCGCCATTTTGCTTTTTAAAAAAAATTTAAAATTCGAAATCAGTAACCTCAAAAATATGTCTACCAATTTTCACAAAAATTAGAAAACAAAAAGTAGTTTTTGGCCATGTTTTCGGGCCCACTCGGCGGTGTTTAGTGAACCACGAACGGAACACCCTGTAGATTTCGCTCATGCACTTACTTAAGGCTTAGTCGGCAAATGCGAGCGCTTGATTTTGAAATTCGCTTGATATTTGGGGTTTTGCTCATAATTTTTTTTCTATTGAAGCTTTTTTAAAATGTCTTTTTTTGGTACACAGAAGAGTCTTGTGACTACCAATTTCTTCTGGTTTTGTTTTTGTAAGTCACACGAAATACTCATACGGCAGCAGTAAAATTGGCACTTTTAAAAAAACCTGGTCCTAGAAAATACCATTTTTCTTTAACAAGGGACCTTCAAATTGAGATTTGTAAAATTTTCTCTTACCTAAATACACAAATTCACAAAAGTGTTATTCTGTTTTTCCGATTATATTGAGTATAAGGTTTAAAACAGCAAGCAAAACTTGCTCATTTTTAGGTCAGATTTGATTGTCTATAAATCTAAAAATTCAATAAAAAATACAAAAACAAAATAATAGACATGTTATGCCAAGTATTAATGAACTACTACTATAAAAAAAAACAGAATTTCATTTACTGGTTTGTCTAAAAAATGGTATTCCGTAGAGTCACATTTTACGCTCACAAAATTTCGCCGACTATCGTCTTAAGAGCATCTTCCTTGACATCCGCGATAAATTTTCCATTGGAGATAATAACAAGGTATAGAAAATCCATCCCAGTTTTCTGGAGCTTCTTTGGAAATTATGACCAAATAACTAATAATTAATGCGAATCCATAGAGGGCGCGCGAGTTTGGGAGGAAAAATTGTGAAAAATCATGAAATCAAGCATTAGTTCTGCAGTCATAACTCAAGTTTCCTTCGTTATATTTTCAATTTTTTTTCAGATTTATAATCTAAATTGATTAGGCTACATCCTGCCAGAGAGTTACTTTCTGCAACGTAGCACAAATTTAATTAGAGGGGTCCAAAGTTAACGTACTTTTAGATCATTATATTTTTTTTTTTGTAGAATCTCCAATTTTTTTTCCTTCTGGCAAAAATTAAAGCAATGACTTCTAAATCAACTACAAAAGAAATTATATAAAAATCTTGTTCGTACTAGCTTTTATGACTGCAGTACTAAACCACTATATTTTCCGTTTAGGAAATTGCTCTCAATTGTAGAGAGAATCGTCGTTACAAAATTTTGATTAACCGAGAGTAAATGTAATGTGTCCCCTACCACTAGTAAATTTTGGTACTACCAAAGAAAGTATCGAAATTATAGGAAAATAAATGTTGCTAATTTTTTTTCAATTAGTCAAAAGTGGGATTAATGGAAAGAATTTTAATAGAATAACATTGATTAAAATGAGGTATTTGAAGTTTAATTTCGTATAATTTAATTGGAGGCAGTAAACTAAGACGTCAAAATTATCATAAGAAAGGGCGTGGATAATTAAGAAAACGAAAAAGTATAAATTAAATCGCAGTTTAAGATATCTCAATTCCTAATTTTACATTTAATAATAATTAGATTAAATCTACTACTGGTGCTGGAGCTGGGATTAATAAAAACTCCATTAACATTCTCGAAGTAGAGTTTAATTATCATCACATATTTCAACCCAATTATTTAAGCATATCAGGGAATCTATTTTATTGTAAAGCGTAATTAATTTAAATTCTAAATGTAATCTAAAATGTAATCAAAAACACGAATATGTTTTTATAGACATTTACAAAATTATTCCATAAATGGAGTTCCTCGAAATAAACGAACAAACGAGGCTCAGTGCGTTATGAAATAAGACATTAATCAAATTAAGAAAAATGCGTTTATTTGCACAAGTTAAATCCCCGCGAGCGAAATTTATTGAAATCATAATTATTAGCCGTATGTAATTTCTTGGTGAAAATGAAAATATTGCTTTATCATTATGCATTTATTGCATTTATCGAATTTGCATTGTGCTGTTCATTAATTACACACCGATCTACGGAATTATAGCAATAAATCGAAGAACAATTAGTTCTCACGTCTCTACGGCGCCTTATACTTATAATCTTTTTATATATTTGTAGGTAGCTTAATTGCATTAAACGAAATGAGAAGGCTTAATTACGAGCAACTCCTACATTTAAATTATTCTGGGCCCAAACATGGCGGCCGAGTTAATAACGAGCGCTTCTTGTTATGGCAAACTTTTTTCGGCCATTGTATCGAAAACATTCCACGACATTTACCTAATTTGGATGTAATTAAAACCACCTTAATTATATTCGGCTTAATTAGACATGCTTACACCCATATCTGTTGTTTAAACCAAAAAATACATTAATCACAATTTTCTTAAATTTCAACACATCATATTCAATTATATTCACACCAAAAAAAAAACAAATTTTAATTTAATAAAGTTGTGTAAAGCAATCTGTTTTTAATTAATGTCGCTATATATTTTAAATTTTTCTTTAATAAGTGTTTATTTCTGTAGAATTACCGCAATAAAAGCGCTTTAATAATAATATGATAACAAAATTAATGATGATAATTCCTGTAGTAACACATGCATACCTAATTTAAGATGCATATTAAAATGTACCGTTTTGTTTCTATAAATAAAGCGAAGGCCAATGTGGAATGCGAGGAGCTGGTAAAAATTAAAAGATTTTCAACAGTTTGTCGCGTAATTAAGTGTTCATCTAAGGCTGAAGAAATAATCAAACGTTCCGCAGACTTTCTCTAATAAAGCAATCGCGAAACAATCCTAATAACAATAAAAACAACCATTAAGAAGAAGCATGATGAATCACTGTTTTTTTAATTATTTTAGCCGCAATTTCGCGAAAAATAAAAAAAATTATACGGGATATTAAAGTGGAATAAGGGCGTTTTATGTTGAGTAATGAAAACGAAGGTGGTGTAATAATAGTCATGATTTTTCGTTTTTTTTTGGATGCGTTTTCCTGATACACATATTTCATTTTATTAAAGATTGTTACACAAAACTGATACATGCACAAAACACGTGAAGGCTGTTTCACATGCTGCACATTCCCCGCTGTTTTGTTCCATTAAACGCACATAATTATGATATATTGGACAGGCGATTAATTCAATCGTCCTTCCCCGGCTCCACGTTTCGTTATTCGTTATCCTTTGGCTTCTCGCGGGCGACAATTAAATTACCCACTAACACTCAGCTTTTTCAACGCTTCTACTTCATTACTATGGTTTACATATGTCATACGTGCTTGAAATAAATTAAGAAACGCGAGCTTAAGTTATAAATAACAAGTGGATACTTCTTAATAATCAACTTGTAATTTATTTATCCAACGCCCTATAAATTACAACAAGATTTAATTAAATTAAGAAAGTAAACAGGCCCAATTATGGTTACCACCGGCACCCCACAAAATCTCGATTCAGTTAACTCGCCACATTTTTTTGCTCTTCCAATTCATACCACCACTGACATCTTCTCTTCAAATAAACTAGTAAAGTCCTGCGATAACTAATTCCTTTACAAAGCTAGTCATTACCTTAAGAGACATGGTCATGAGTAATGATTTGATATGTTCCGATATTTCATCCTCCAGGCTATGGAGTCTGCAGGTTGTAGTAAAGACCTAAGATAACTAATTGCATAACAAAGCTAATCATAATCTTAAATGACATGGTCATATGACTTCGTCCAAGTTATTCTAGAATCAACGTAGTCCAAGTGAAGTGATCCAATCATAATGCATCGCACTCGCTGATGATGTGTTTCCAGATTTCATCTTCGAAGCCATAGAATCTACAGGTTCTATAATAGTAAAAACCTGGAATAACTAACTGCTTAACAAAGCTAATCATGATTTTAGGACACATAATCATGGGTTAGTTCAGACGATTCCAGAATCAACGTAGTGCAGATGATGTTTTTGTTACAAACTGAACCATTTCATTCGTGTGATATCTCAATGGGTATTGTAAGATTAAAAGGTCTTTGATAAACCTTAGTTATTTCCTGATTAGGTCGAGAAACTTCACAGCATTTTGAGACGAGTAGTCAATAAACTTTTTCGGTTGATTTGGACTTAAAGTTTCACTTCAATAGGATACTTACAAATAGGCGTTTTTTTTTCAACAAATCGCTTTTTTTAATCAAACATTTAAATGCCATGTTAAACAAGTATTGTCAAATCTGGCTGCACTGCTAAAAATCGTATTGTATTGAACAATCAAGTTTAATAGCAAACTTTTTTGTAAAATACAGTTTAAGAATTGAAAATTGTTTTCATCTTTTTAAAACAAAGTACTTTAAAAAAGATAATTCTTTCTCTACAAAATCTTTTCAATATTATGTCAGGTGACACAGCTGATTTAATTTAAATTAAATCATGATTAGCTTAATTTTTTAATTAAAAATAAATTTTGTGAAAATTTGTAGTATTTATTAGTAGTAGTAGTTATTTAAAAAAATAAAAACTAAATTTTCTTTTTGCAAAAGTGTGCGACACAATTCGGTTTATAACTCCAAAACAAATAAAGATTTCGATACGAATATTTTTGCCTATTTAAAAGGACTCAAAGGGCTTTTAATTAAGCCACGAAATGTTAAAATAACTTGGAACTAAAGTGATTAAAATAATTTTTGTTATTTCCAAAATTGTAGTACTTTTCTGCATGGTGGAAAAAAAATAACTGACCTGAAGCGGAACTGAGTGGTCAATTTTATTCATTTTTTAATTATCTTTCATTTGAGGGTTCGTTTTTTTCAAAAATTCAAAAATAAAATTTTTAAAAATTTTTGAATTTTTTTCTGAAATTTCGTTTTTATTTAATTTCTCAAAAAGTAATAATAGCAGTGACTTGAAATTTTTACCAACGATAAAGACTCAGAATTGGAGTATTTTAAGTCATTTTCGATAAAAATCGGCTAAATAGTTTTTACAAAAAAAAATTTTTGTAAATTTCGTGTTCATATTCCACCCTGGGGGGCGCATTTTTTATGCGATGCGAACGGATTTTCTTTATTTAATAAAGAAAAGAATGCCACAAATTTTAAGCTATCCAGCGTTTTGATCGGCTAAGGAGTTCCTTCAAAATTAATTATTTTCCGATAAACCGAAAATTTCAGAACAGTTTTTCTGTCAAAAAGTGACTTTTTCAATATTTCGGCGGTTTTTGAGTCGTAACTTCTGAACGAAAAGAGGTATTGGCACTAATCTTTCTCTAGATTAAGGCACACGGTAAGACCTTTAAAATAACCTATTGCTCGTTGAAATAGCTTCAAGTTAAAGGGTTTAAAATAATTTTAATCTCGTGCGATTTCCAAAATTTTGTTCTTTTCAAGATGGTGGCAAAAAAATAAAGGACCTAAAGTAAAACTGAGTGGTCAATTTTAATCATTTTTTAAATATCTTTCATTTGAGGATTCATTTTTTCAAAAATTCGAAAATAAAATTTTTCAAAATTTTCGAGGCTTGAATTTTTTTCTGAAATATCGTTTTTATTTAATTTCTCAAAAAGTAATAATAGCAGCGACTTGAAATTTTTACCGACGATAAATACCCAGAATTGGAGTTTTTGAAATCATTTTCTATAAAAATCGAGTAAAAAGTTTTTGCGAAAAAAATTTCCAAAGTTTTTGTAAAATTCGAGTACATATTCCGCCCTGGGGGCGCATTTTTTATGCGATACGAACGAATTTTCTTGATTTGATAAAAAAAAAGAATCTCACAAATTTTAAGCTATCAATCGTTTCGATCGGCCAAGTAGTTTCTTCAAAATTAATTTTATTTTCCGATAAACCGAAAATTTCAGAACAGCTTTTCTATCAAAAAGTGACTTTTTCAAAATTTCGGCGGTTTTTGAGTCGAAACTTCTGAACGAAAAGATGTATTGGCACGAATCTTTCTGTAGATTAAGGCACCATTAAAATAAGCTATTGATCGTTGAAATAGCTTCAGGTTAAAGGGTTTAAATTAATTTTAATTTCGTGCGATTTCTAAAATTTTGTGGCAAAAAAATAACGGACTTAAAGTAAAACTGAGTGCTCAATTTTATTCATTTTTTTATTATCTTTCATTTGAGAGGTCGTTTTTTCAAAAATTCGAAAATAAAAGTTTTCAAAAATTTCCTAGGCGGGTTTGAATTTTTTTCTGAAATTTCGGTTTTATTTAATTTCTCAAAAAGTATTGATATCACAGACTTTAAATTTTTACCGCAGATAAAGGCACAGAATGGGAGTATTTTTAGTATCTTATGATAAAAATCGGTTAAATATTTTTTGAGAAAAAAATTATAAAGTTTTTGTAAAATTCCAGTACAAATCCGGTCCTGGAGGGCGTATTTTTCATGCGATTAGAACGTTTTATCTTAATTTGACAGAGAAAAGAATTCTGTAAATTTTAAGCCATCAAGGATCTTAATCGGTGAAGTAGTTCCTGCAAAATTAATTATTTTCCGATAAACCGAAAATTTCATAGCTGTTTTTATGTCAAAAAGTGACTTATTTAAAATTTCGGCGGTTTTTGCGTCGTTACTTCTGAACGAAAAGAGATACAGGCACGAATCTTTCTTTAGATTAAGGCGCATGGTAAGACCTTTAAAATAAGCTATTGCTCGTTAAAATAGCTTCAACCTAAAAGGCTTAAAATAATTTTAATCTGTTGCGATTTCCAAAATTTTTGTACTTTTCAGGATGGTGCCAAAAAAATAACAGACCTGAAGCATAATTGGGCGGTCAATTTTAATAATTTTTTAATTATTTTTCATTTGAAAAGTCGTTTTTTCAAAAATTCGAAAATAATATTTTTCAGGATTTTCGTGGGCTAGGCTATTTTTTTTCGGAAATTTCGTTTTTATTTAATATCTCAAAAAGTATTGACAACAGAGACTTAAAATTTTTACCGACGGTAAAGACCCTAAATTGGAGTATTTTAAGTCATATACGATAAAAATCGGCTAAATAGTTTATGCAAAAAAAAATTCCAAAGTTTTATAAAATTCGTGTACAAATTCGGCCCTGGAGGGCGCATCTTTTATGCGATCAAAGCCAACGTCTGATTCTAGGACAGCGAAAACGATCCTGCAAATTTTAAGCCATCAAGCGTCTCAATTGGCAAAGCAGTTCTTTTAAAATTAATTATTTTCCGATAGACCTAAAATTTCACAGCTTTTTTTATGTCAAAAAGTGACTTTTTCAAAATTTCTGCGGTTTTTGCATCGTAACTTCTGAACGAAAAGAGATATTGGCACAAATCTTTCTTTATATCTAGGCGCACGAAAAGACCTTTAAAATAAGCTATTGCTCGTGGAAATAGCTTTAACGTAAAGGGCTTAAAAATAATTTTAATCTGGTACTTTTCAGGATGGTCCCAAAAAAATAACAGACCTGAAGCATAATTGGGCGGTCAATTTTAATCATTTTTTAATTATCTTTTATTTGAGACGTCGTTTTTTCAAAAATTCGAAAATAAAATTTTTCAAGATTTTTGTGGGCTAGAATTTTTTCGGAAATTTCGTTTTTATTTAATTTCTCAAAAAGTATTGACAGCAGAGATTTGAATTGGAGTATTTTAAGTCATAACCTTGTAAAAGGTGCGCATTTTCAAATTTCTTTAAAAAAAATGTAGAAAAACGATACACAAAATTTACACTCCCGAATAAAAGTTAAAAACCAAAATTTCGAGATAAAAACTAACCTATTCCCTGACCGCACGTTTCTTGTTTACAGGAATACAAACCGCGAATTTTTCCTTCCGACCAAAGTCTCACATTAATCCTTAAAGCGTGTTTCCGTTTTGCATCTGAAAAAGGCATATTTTTGATGTTTCCGAAGAAAATTCGCTGAGGCGTCCACTTTAGAGACTTAAAACTCCCCCTACACACATAAATGAAAATTTTCTAAATTTTTTAATGGAACCATTTTTTTAAGTCTAGCAAAGTTTTTATGAAAAACATAATTTTAAATAAAAGCGTTATAATATTTTTAAATGGGATTTCAAAAAAGGTCCCATCGCGAATTTTATTTTTTAAATAATCCATTTTATAAAAAATTAACTAAATTTTATAATAACACTAATTTTATAATCATAACTTTACTATAAATACCCTTTTTAGGTCATTAAAGTACGATTAAAAATTTCCCTAAAAAATAACTTTAACTTCAATTGGTTATATTAAATTTTTTTTTGGCCCATGATTAATTTTAGACTTTCATATTATAGATTATACCCTAATCTTTAATTTAAACTCAAAAATTTTGTTATAATTTTATAAAAAAAATGGCAGTTTTTAATCAAGTTTTTATAATTTTTTTATACACCAAAAATGAGTATTTTTTATAATCAATTTTCCAAAAAGTCCTATTAGGAAAATGTTACTTAAATAAGTCTATTTTATAGGAAATTGTCTAAACTTTTTAATGAAACTAATTTTGTAAGTCTAACTTCAGTGGAAATGTCATTTTTGGGCGTTCAAAGTGGTATAATTTTTTTTCAATGATATTTTGCTCTAGCTTACCGATATCATTTGAAATGTCTAGTCGTTTTTTTTAATGGAATTGTTTCTGATTTGTTAAATTTATTCCATAAGGCCGTTTGTATCACATCACTAAAAATAACACATCTGCACTTTAATTTTTATAGTTAATATCTTGCTTTAATAAATCAGTAACGAGATACTTTGAAGTGTCATGAATTCTAGATAAACATCAGGATTGGCGCTTTTAATAAAAACCCTTTGGGTTAAACCCTTTATGGAGTATATTTTGTTTTGACATTGAGCTCGCTGAAGAATAATAATAAAGGGTAAATAAATTATAAAGTGCGATCATAACACTTCAACATATTAAAGCGATCGTGCTTTTAAAGCCTGTGAATTTTCTTAGCGTGTAATTATTTAATTTTACTCTTTTATAATGAAAAACGTGAGCTCCTTAAGGTATTTATTAAACATTAAACAATTTCTTCTTCCAGATTAATCGCTAATTAATTTACTGCCTGCAATTTTGCCGACATACATTACTCAAAACTTTTTATAATCGTGGACGCGGTTAATTATTTAACAGGCCTTTATTAAAATTGCATTAACAATCAGTACGAATAAGAAAGCCTGTGTTATTACCTTCATTTTTGCATAACACTAAATGTAATTAAAATTAATTATTGATAAAATTAAAAACAATGCGTACGAGTTATTTAATTTTAATTAAGCCACAAGATTTATTAGTCTGAAGGAAGTTTTTGTCATTGTCATTTTATCATGAATTAAAACTGTCGATTAAATTATTCATTGATTAAAAAGTTTGAAGGTAAGTCAGATTGTATTAAAATTGATTGAAATAATTAAATTTATCTAGTGTGGATTTGAAATTCAAATTTCCAGTGACTAAACGGTGATGTGTTTTTCAATTTTTTTTACACAATCATAATAGGCTATTATTTAGGTTCATTAAGTTTCATAAGTGAAGCATACCTAATAAAAATTTATTTAATTGTAGGTAAAATTAGTTGCGGTCAACTTTTTCCGAGTTTAGTAGCCTCGAGTAGTACGCGCTTACATCACAGTTAAAAACAAATGAATCATGCTTTAAATAAGCCAATGAAAATAGACATTCAGTAATAAATTTGACGCGTAATCATTTGAAAGAAGTGTGGGAGTGCGATTTTCGTTCGCTCGAGAGCGGAAAGCGGAAAACAATGCGCGACTAGCCGTGAGTAATGAAATTTAAGAGCGTAACAACTGTGGAGTAAGAATGGCGCCGGCGTCGCGACTGCCCGTTATCACCGACGTGATACGCGTTTCATAGCCAATGGAAAGCACTTGAAACGCCTCTTCCGTTAGTTTTCCCTCTCTTTGCTGGGAAACTAGGTGAAGCCTAGCATTAAATCAAAAGCGGAGACAATCGCGCGTAAGTAAGCGGCAATTGCACGCTTATAATTTGTGTCGCGATGCCGTGATTAGATTTCAGCGCGTTAATTATAGTACGACTAAATATAATTGAGCTTATTTAATCGATTCATGTCTATGGTTTCAGACCCCGTTTGGCTCGAGCAGTTTTGCCGATCTGCTGAGTTTCCCGGACGATCCCAGTGCAGTATTACCACCAGAAGAACTCGATCCGTTCCCGGAAGTCAGTTTACAGTCGCAACCGTCATCACCAGCACCGTTACCAAGTTTTCAAGAAACCTACTCAGTAAGATACAACACCTTCAAGATGGAAGAGGAATGCTTCAACGTTTCGTATCACCATCCGGCGCACGTGGCCACACCATCATACCACCACGACTACCAACAACACCAGTACACATCCAGTCCTTATTACCCACCCCCGCAATGCAGCCCCAGTTTCGACACCCTCTTATCCCAAGACTCCTACTCACTTCCACCCTACCAAAGTGCTGCTTCCGAACTGCACGTCAGCACGGCTCTAAGTCCGAGACAAAGACGCGCATCTCTACCCCTGCAACGTTCCGAATCAACCAGCAGTAGTGAAAGCCCAAAATTAAGACTAGCCGCTTCTTCGGTTTGCTCCTCCGCCGCAAGTTCTCCCGGAGGAGAACCGTGCACCTTGAAAGGCCCAGCACCACCATCCCCATCCCAACTCTGCGCCGTCTGCGGCGACACAGCGGCCTGCCAACACTACGGCGTGCGAACCTGCGAGGGCTGCAAAGGCTTCTTCAAGCGAACAGTCCAGAAAGGCTCCAAATACGTCTGCCTGGCCGACAAGGCTTGCCCAGTCGACAAAAGGCGACGAAACCGCTGCCAATTCTGCCGTTTCCAGAAATGCCTCGCCGTCGGAATGGTCAAAGAAGTCGTCCGAACCGACTCCCTCAAAGGACGAAGAGGTAGACTACCTTCGAAACCCAAATCTCCACAAGAATCTCCTCCGAGCCCGCCGGTCTCTCTAATCACTGCTTTAGTTCGCGCCCACGTCGACACCACTCCGGATCTCTCCAACCTGGACTACTCCCAATTCTGCGAGCCCAGCCCCATAGAACCCATCATCTCCGAAGCCGATAAGATCCAGCAGTTTTACACCCTACTAACAACTTCCGTAGATGTAATCAGGAATTTCGCCGAGAAAATTCCCGGCTTTCAGGAGCTTTGCTCCGAGGACAAGGAGCTCCTTTTCCAATCCGCTTCCCTCGAGCTGTTTGTGCTGCGATTAGCTTACCGCACCCATCCTAACGATACTAAACTCACCTTCTGCAACGGCGTTGTCTTGGACAAGCAGCAGTGCCAGAGATCCTTCGGAGACTGGCTGCATGCTATCATGGAGTTTTGCAATTGCCTCCACCTTATGGAGATTGACATTTCCGCTTTTGCCTGCTTGTGTGCGCTCACCCTTGTTACAGGTAACATACTCTTTCTTTTATTTATTAATTCACCCTCTACTCACCACCTCATTTATTATTTACTCTACTCAATTATTCAACCTCCAATGAATTTTCAACTAGACACGAGTTGCCAGTTTCCATCAACCACAAACAAATTATAGCATTTTTAAGTAATTCAATTATTATCATCAAATCACGAAATTTTCATTATGGGGAAACAAAATTATGTTAATAACTTTTCCAGTTGTATTTTAAAAAAGATCAATTCAATTCCTGAATCATGATATCAAGAGCCATAATATAAAATAATCCTTTTAACAATACCTACTTTAATCTTAGAACACATTATTTCAATTGAGTGTAATGTTAAATTGTAAAAGCACAGTCACAGCACAAAACTCTTGGCTTTTTCAAAATTCAAAATCAACAAATTTTGTATACAATACTATACAATACATTGTATGATTCCACATAGGGAAATACCTGGAAATCATAGAAGGTGCATAATTGCCAAATTAATTGGATTTTCTATAAATTTTTGATAATTTTCTTCCTTCTAGTTTCGATAGGGTCTATGTCAACAGTTTCATAAAGGTTTACATTGGTGACATTGAAAATTGGATTGAATATTAGAAGGTGGGATTTGTTGGGGTTAAGTAATAGGTAATAGTCGCCATTTTTGGAACCAAGTGGTAATTTCGTTTATTAGGATTTGTAGTTTTGTCATCCGCAAATTGAGGACAATATACATTTGGTTTAAATTTCTCTAGATCTTGACTATTCAGTGCAGACATAAAGTAATTCGAATTCGAAAAATCGCATTTTTATGCAACTTCATTTACTTCCGGTGTAAATGAAGTTGCATAAAAATGTGATTTTCAAATGGGCGTAATTCCGAAAGTATTAATAGTAGAGTACACTACGCTAGGTCAATTTAATGGGATTTTTATGGAGAACACGAATATGCAAGAATATACTGGGTGTTCCATTTAAAATAGGAAAGTTGCCATCCACTTCCGGTTTAACCGGAAGTTCCACAAAATCAAAAATAACTTTATTAGAAAGTTCGCAATTAAATACTTAAGTGGACAAATTTTAAGAATCGAAAACATAACCGTTCAAAAGTTAGCAGGGGGTGGATTTTCTTTATATCCGCACTGTAGATGTCATAACAAAATATGTTGAATAAATCTGGAGAGAGAGTGAATCCTTAAAAGTCCTTGATGCCAAACTGAATCAAAGGCTTTCTGTACGTCAATAAATAGACCTGCTGTATGTAACCACATTTTACTTCTTGTTTGTGTACTGTGTGTTGGAACAATTAGTGAATGGACGGTTGAGGTATTGTTTCTGATACCTAAGAATTTTGTTATCTGTATGTTGTTTGATTCTGTTTTTTAGGATGTTTTCAAAAAGTTTCTTTATTAAATGTAGTAATATTATTGTTATTTCAATTAAGCTTTGGTATCATGATGACAGTTCCTGCTTTCCATGCTTTTGGAAAGTAGACCCTTGATATACATGGCTTTCTCATTTTTTTTTCTAGAATTGGTCCTTTCTAAAATTATACAGGGAGTCCCAATAAACCCGGAAAGTATGAACAAAAAAAATAAAAATTTGTAAATATGTACAAGATAATAAAAACTACATAGATGACATTTTGGACTCTGATGGTAAAAATCTCCTCTCGTATGGACCAATTACATTTAACCCTAAAATTCTAACCCATACATTTATTTTCTTGGTCTTTGAGTATGAACTGAACTGAATAAGTGAGGATTTGTGTCTGGCCAACCATTAGTAGTCTTCTATCGAAGTCATCTCCAATCAAATATGATTTACCTTCCTTTCAAAACGATTAAACTTGAAGAATAGGAAATGATTTTTTCAAGTAATTTGGAAATTCGTTCAATCCAAATTCAAGTACTTCAAAAACCAAATATATAGTATTTGGTATTTGCTGTTCACCAATTTCTTCAAAACTGTCTTCAAAATTATTTATGTACTTAAGAATTAAAGATTTTTATGCAATGGCGAATCTAAAGTAAAATTCAAGGGGGGGGGGTCGATTATACAGGGCGTCCTACTTTTTTCAGCATTTGTTATAAATATAATATATAATATATATATATATATAATAGTAAATGTTATTCAAAAAAATCCCCTTTTTTCATAAAAACATTGTAGTACTTTGAACACCCAAAAATGACATTTCTACTGAAGTTAGACTTACAAAATTAGTTTGAATAAAAAATTTAGACAATTTCCTATAAAATACACTTATTTAAGTAACATTTTTCTTATAGGAACGTTTTATAAAATTGATTATAAAAAATACTTATTTTTGGTGTATAAAAAAATTCTAAAAACTTGATTAAAAACTGCTAGTTTCGATAAAGTTATAAGAAAATTTTTTAGTTTAAATTAAAGATTAGGGTATAATCTATAATACGAAAGTCTAAAATCAATTATGGACCAAAAAATAAATTTAATATAATCAATTGAAATTAAAGTTATTTTTGAGGGAAATTTGTAATCGTACTTTAATGACCTAAAAAGGGTATTTATAGTAAAGATATGATTATAAAATAAGTTTTATTATAAAACTTGGTTATTTTTTTATAAAATGGATCATTTAAAAAATAAAATTGGCAATGAGATCTTTTTTGAAATCCCATTTAAAATTTTTATAACGCTTTTATTGAAAACGATGTTTTTGATAAAAATTTTGTATGCACTTTGAACGCCCAAAAATGACATTTTGAGTGATGCTAGACTTACAAAATTAGTTTTATTAAAAGATTTAGACAATTTCATATAAAAAAGACTTATTGAAGTAATATTTTTCTTATAAGAATTTTTTGAAAATTGATTATAAAAAATACTCATTTTTGGTGTATAAAAATTTTTTAAAAACTTGATTAAATACTTATAAAACTGCTAGTTTCGATAAAGTTATAACAACGTTTTTGAATTTAAATTAAAGATTAGGGTATAATCTATAATACGAAAGTTTAAAATCAATCATGGGCCAAAAGATAAATTTAATATAACCAATTGAAGTTAAAGTAACTATTTGGGGAAATTTTTAATCGTACTTTAATGACCTAAAAAGGGTATTTATAGTAAAGATATCATTATAAAATAAGTTTTATTATAAAATTTGGTTAATTTTTTATAAAATGGATCATTTAAAAAATAAAATTCGCAATGGGAACTATTTTGAAATCCCATTTTTTTTATAAAACCTTTGTACGCACTTTGAGCGCCAAAAAATTACATTTCGAGTGAAGTATGCTTTGGATTTTATCTTTAAATTTCATCCAGATGCTTTAATTTTAATGCAGGAAAATTAAAAGTTCTCTCTCTTTTAGTTTTAAAAATAATCTACGAATAGTTCTTTCGACAGTTAATTTTGAAATTGGAGATTGGAGGACACTGATGAAAATAATCATTAAACATGTGTCGTACTTGATGATTTTTATATACAGGGTGTCCCTAAGAGGTCTGTACAAAACGATACCACATACACTTGAGACCAAAATAAGACGATTTAACCAAACTTATCTCTATCCAAAAGATCTTCGTTAAGGTGCTACAAACCATTAAAGTTCTTAAAACTATTTTGTATTTTTTAAATTACTAAAAATTGGCTCATACGATCATAACATAATTTGGTATGTGGCTATGTAATGGAAAAAATATTTCTAGACAATTTGGTTTTACTTTTTCACGTTATGTAAGTATTCAAAAATAGGTCATAAACATGCAAAATTTCTTATAACTTTTTAATAGTTGAATAAAAATTCATAAAACTTTACTTGTAACTAAACAGTGTAATTATAAACTTTTTTTGTCTCCTACAAAATTTTTTTATCTCCTTTATTTTAGGCAGAAAAAATTATTTCCATGTGGTACATAACCTAACTTTGAAAAAATATTTAAATTTTTCGCTAAAAAGTCGGTACAAATTAACACAGTATATTCCTGAGACCAAAATGGAACGATTTAACCACTTTTATCTTTATCCAAAAGTGCTTCCTTAAGCCTCTATTGACCATGAAAGTTATTTAAAAAGATAAAATTTTTCAAGGTTGCTAGACACTTAACGAAGCACTTTTCGATTAAAATAAATTTGGTTAAAATATTTTATTTTCAAGAATATGTGGTGTTACTTTATACAGACCTTTTGGCGAAAATTTTTTATATTTTGCTAAAGTTAGGTTATGCGCCACATGGAAATATTTTTTTTTGCCTAAAATAAAGGAGCTAGAAAAATTTTGTAAGAGATAAAAAAAGTTTATAATTACACTGTCTAGCTACAAGTAAAGTTTTATGAATTTTTATTCGGCCATTAAAAAGTTACAAGAAATTTTGCATGTCGATGACCTATTTTTGACCACTTACATAACGTGAAAAAGTAAAAACAAATTATCTACAAATACCTTTTTTCATTACATAGCCACATACCAAATTTTGTTATGATTGTATAAACGAATTTTTAGTAATTTAAAAAAAAATAGTTTTAAGAACTTTATTGGTGTGTAGCGCCTTAACGAAGAACTTTTGGATAGAGATAAGTTTGGTTAAATCGTCATATTTTGGTCTCAGGAGTATCTAAATCCACGAATCATCTAGAGCCAATCTTTCCCTGTTTCTGAAAGACAATTGAATATTCTGAAATAGAATTACTCGAAAAAGATGATTTGCCTTCCTTTCTAAACGATTAAACATGAAAAATAGGAAGTATTGTATTTTTTAAATAATTTGGAAATTCATTCAACACAAGTCCAAGTACTTCAAAACCCAAATTTACAATTGTTGGTATTTGGTGTACACCAATTTCTTCAAAGTTATTCATGTCGTAACACTTAAGAAGTAAGGACTTTTTTGTAATTATAAACTTATTTAATTTTTTTTTTCAGAACGGCATGGTTTAAAAGAACCCCATCGAGTGGAGCAACTGCAGATGAAGATAATTTCTTCTCTGCGAGATCACGTGACTTACAATGCAGAAGCGCAACGTAAAGCACATTACTTCAGCAGGCTGTTGAGCAAACTTCCAGAATTGAGATCACTGAGTGTGCAGGGATTGCAGAGAATATTCTACCTAAAACTAGAAGACTTGGTGCCAGCACCACCTCTAATAGAGAAAATGTTTGTTGCTAGCCTACCCTTTTAGTTAGTTCAAAGTTGAAACACGCGCTTAAAGAGCACTTTAAATAACAAGAAAAAAGTGATAAAATGTTTTATGTGATTTGTTAATTAATTAGTATAAATATGAACTGTGGGGGTTTATTTTTTCCTGGTTTGTGCTTGAAAAGTGCAGATAAATATTAAGTTACCCTATGAAACGTCTGGCTATTATTTTACAAGTTACCTTTACTTTAAATAATTAAACTAGAAGAAAGGCTATGACTTTTTTGAGGAAGATTGTATTATAAATTAAAGTCATTTAATTAATACGCGGATTAGATAAATTTTTTACAAAAATATTTATCTAAAATGATTATTTTTATATTGTCTTCGCTAAAATTATTATACTTAAAAAATTAAAAATAACGCGTATCTATTGTACGGTTATTTTATATTATTTTTTGTATTTTTATTCAAGTAAAATAAATGTTACCATAATGCATTGATGCATGTAAAAACTTTGATGCGATACACCACTAGTCATGGCACATTAATTATTATATTTTAAAGTTTTATTGTTTATTACAGAATTTTATTTGTGTATAAAAAGAGATTTTATTTTTATTTTATTTTTTAGTTTAACTTTTTATTTAAAATATTAATTATCAAGTTAAGAAAAGTTACCAGTGAATTTTTTTTTATTGTTTTCAATTGTTTATTGTACGTAATTGCATTTTGTGTAAATACTCTCTCGTAATTCGTAATTAAATCAGCATGAAAAATTGTGCCATTTCATATCTTATTATTAATTTCATATCAAATACTGCCTTGAATGGAAACGAATGGACTGACAGATAGTTACCTGATTGGAATGGTATACAAAAATTATTTATGGTGTAATAAGTAAATGATGCACTTTTTATATAGATACAATCCACCGTCCGCTTAATTTAGGATCCTTATTATATTAATACTCAAATTAAGTAGAGCTTTCTCTACCTCAAATAATATATTTTTATAACTTTTATCCACACACCAATTATTTATAAACCTCAAAAATTCTACTTCTACTTTTCAAATTATTATTACCAATAAATATCATAAAAACACGTAGCTATAAAAATATATTATTTATTAATGGTAGAGTACGCAATCTTAATTACAATAAAATCTATATTACCTATTTTATTAGGAAAATCTATAATAACTACTATAATGAAGCTTTTTCAATGTGTACTTTAAAAACAAATTAAGTGGTTGGTTATTATAGCCATGCAATACAAAATAATGTAAATCTTTTAGAAAAATTCGTCATGTTTGTACCTGCTTTTATATTTTTTACTATTCGAAATATAAAAAAAATTAAAGAATTTAATGGGTCTATTGTATGGCAGAAAGTTAAACTTTTTCAGTAATTTTCATTTTTTAAAAATTTAAAAAATCATGAAGAAAAGAGGGTTAATCATAAATAAATGTTTTAGTAATAATAAATGAATTAATAAATATATTTCTCCTTGTTTAAAGCACAATTAATTTTTAATTTTTGTATTTTTATTATTACCTATATCATACTACTTCGTAATTATTACTTGCCATGTAATGCCAGTTTGTATTATTTTTATCATAATACTTACATTCATACTTTTGTACTAGTTTTAAGTTGCCTTTTAAAAACATAGAGTTACCTATTTTACAAATTTATTGCATATTTATCTCATAATTTGCAATTTTCCTTTTGTTTTAAGTTTGCTAATTATGCAAGATTTTAGAAACGTGTTCTACACGTTATATTTTTAAATTTTACTTTATTTTACCTAATACATTAACTGTTTTTTATTAAAGTGTGTAAAATTTATTATTATCTTTATTACTGTAACACTATTTGAATAAATAAAATATTTTAAGATACACCTATTTTATTTTCAACACCTACCAAATTATACAGGGTGTCCCAGCGCTGCGAGGAAGTAACATTACTCTAAAATGAAAAAAGATATCGACATGCGGTTCTCAATAGAATATACAGGGTACAGGGTGTTAAAAACACATAACTTTGGTCCGCCATCTTGGAATGGACACCCTATATAATACTAAAATATTTTTATAATGTGCGCTTAAAGGTATTGTACAGAGTGTTTCATAGAAAACTTAAAATGTCGTTTATTTCATAACAAAAAATTTTTTCAAAAAATTAACCGAATACGCCGATTTTTGTTATGAGGGGGGCGCATTATAAGATCGATTTAAGCACTCTCACGTCACTCCCTTAAGCGAGGGGCGTTAACCCCCTAATTTCTTAAATGGCAACAGGGGTTGAGTAATATATCATTTGAAAGCTGCTTTTAATTAGAATTCAACGGTATAAATTAAATTAAAATTGATCGATTCGTTTTAAAGAAATAAAAGAAAAACCTATTGTAATACTCAAATTTAAAGTTTGCAATAATTTTTTTTTAGTTATAAAATAATTTAATTTTTAAATAGACAATTAAAGCAAATGTTCGAAATGTTTTCCAAAATTTTCCAAGCAGAAATAGAGACGGTCTTCAAACTCTGCGCGAACATTTTGTAGCATTACTGGTGTAATATTTCCACATTCGTTTATGATCCTTTCACGAAGGTCTGCAAAAGTATCAGGTTGGTTCTTTAAGACCTTATTTTTTAAATAGCCCCAAACGAAAAAATCCAGCGGTGTGAGGTCAGGTGAGCGTGCTGGCCATTCAATAGTACCTCTACGGGCAATACAACTAGGAAAGGTTCTGTTTAAATATTGACGAACTGGTAACGTATAATGTGACGGAACACCATCCTGTTGAAAAATTATCAAATTTTCGTCCAGCATATCATCATTTTCTAAGACATGTGTTATTATAGGTTCGATAATATTTTGCAGCATATCTAAATATTTTTCGCCTGTTAAATTGCCATCAATAAATATTGGGCCTATAATATGGTCCCCATAAATGCCAAGCCAAATATTTAATTTTTCTGGATACTGACAGTGCTCTTCTCGCATCCAATGTGGATTTTCTGTACTCCAATAACGACAGTTATGTTTATTAACTTCACCCCTCAAATTAAATGTTGCTTCATCACTAAAGCAGATGTTTTGTAATTGGTTTGGAGTATTTGAAAGTCTATTAGACATAACTTCACAAAACTCTGTACGGCGATCAAAATCATCTTCACTTGATGACAAGAAAATTTATACGGGCGATATTTTAAATTTTTTAAAATTCTTCAAACCTTGGTACTTTGAAGTCCTGTTAATGTAGATAAGTTTCTTATGGAAGTTTGCGGATTTAGAGATGTTTCGCCTACTACAGTCAATGTTTCTACTTCATTTGGGGGCCGCCAGTTCTTTTTTTATTTCCTACTGAACCCGTTTCACGAAATTTATTGAACAAATCTAAAACATATCTTGCAGATACATTTTTATCTGGATGAAGATTATTAAAACGAGTAGCTGCTCGAAGGGCAGATCTTCTTTCTTCACCGTATAGCATAATAATCTCAACTCGATCATCCTTAGAATAAACCATTTTGAATGATTAGGGGGTAATAAAGTTAGTGTAATCTATTTAATTCGAAAACTTGTAATATAGTAAATTAAATTATTTCAATTTTTAATCACATTTTATTTAGATTTAAATACCTGTCAAATCATGTGGATAACATAACAAAGAAATTTATTTATTGTTCTTTTGCGTTTAAATTTTAAATTAAATTATTCATGAGAACCAAACAGAACATCTTACCTTCAATTTTTTATTCAGTATTTAATAATTTGCTAATTAAAAAAAAAATTTTTGGGTTAATTTAACATTTTTTAAATTTATTTATTGCAATGAGTTTTTAATTTTTTTTCTTTAAAACGAATTGATCAATTTTAATTTAATTTATACCGTTAAATTCTAATTAAAAGCAGCTTTCAAATGATATATTACTCAATCCCTGTTGCCGTTTAAGAAATTGGGGGGTTAACGCCCCCTGCTTAAGAGAGTGACGTGAGAGTGCTTAAATCTGTCTTATAGTGCGTCCCCCTCAAAACAAAAATCGGCGTTTTCAGTGAATTTTTTGAAAAAAAAATATGGTTATGAAATAAACAACATTTGAAGTTTTCAATGAAACACCCTGTAGAATACCTTTAGGCGCACATTTTAAAAATATTTTAGTAATATACCGGGTGTCCATTCCAAGATGGTGGACCAATGTTATATTTTTTTAAATGGAACACACAGTATATTATGACATTTTTTGATTCCTTATCAAAAATAATTAAACTTTTATGGGTCTATCATCACTCGTTTTGCCAATATTTGCCATTAAAGGTCAAAAAAAGATCAATTTTTGAAAAATCGCTGCTCTTAAATAGATGAACATTTTGGGTTGACATTTCAACATCGTCTAGTCTACAACTGTCATGCTAAATTTAAGTTGGTGATAATTTTTTATTAGAGTGCCTTATGAAACGCAAATTGAACAATTAAACAAAATTTTCAAATGGAAAACCCTATATATTTTACCATCAATCGATGGCATTTTTTACAAGCTTTCTATTGATATAAAGTTTGTATGGTCGCTTATCAGGCAAAAAAAGTTTTTGAAATCACCGAAAATAACGAAGTTATTGCCATATTTTGAAAATCGCATTTTCTTGTTTTTTCAAGATAGCGTTGGAACGATGCGATATTCAAATTTTTTGTAAATGAATTATTAATATTCGAAAAAATCTCTACTATGTACATTTAACCGACTTTCTATCTCCAATAATAACAAAGATACCCATACAGTCCAACGTCAAATGGGCACCCTGTATATATATTATGTAACCAAATGTACTGCTGATAGAGTTGCCACAATTATTAAATTATTAAAACAAATAAATTTTTATTATAATTAATCTTTTAAATAAAGCTTTATAATAAAAAGAATATTTCATGTTTTAAATTAAAAATAAAACCAGGTAGTCTTATTTTTATTAATTTTTTATAATTGACATGAACATACCCAACAAATTATTAAAAGATTATCAAGTTTTCAATTAATCATTATTTTTGGGTATTGATGGTTCTGCTGTAACTTCTTAAAGAGTAAAATTGAAAAATCTATAAATTTTCTAAAAATGTATTTACAAATTGTGAAATAAAAATAGAAACATAATTTAAAAAACACATTTTTCCCATTACTTCATTTATTTAACCTTTCTTTTTCTCCTTATCCTTTTTAGGAACAATTCCTATTGATCTTTGGTAGTCGTCAATCAATTTTTCTTAGACATCAGGTAAACAAGGTGAGTACTTTGAGTAAATCCATGGAAAATTTTCCTTTACCTTGGGTACTAGATCTTAACTCACCAGCATAACCAAACATCATATTTAATCCCTTGGTTCCTTCACTTCCAGTGATAACACCATTACGTTTGTTCAATTGTTGAATAAAAACCCCAAGAAATATAATCCATAAAAAATATATCTTGCTTTTGGAACACCCTGTATCAATTTTTGTTCGTCAATTTCACATCTCAAATTTAAGTTGGTAACATGTAATTTCCCGAAAATACTTGTCTCACCAAACGTCATTCTATAGTCAGTCACATTTGCCAACTTCTAATTTACATTTATATTAAAATAACCTGAAAAATATGTTATAAAAGCCTTATAAAAAGTTACTTTTATTATTTTCTCGTAATACATATTATAATCAGTTATAAAGTAATATTTTCTTGTGTTATTTGTATAAAAATTGTACTTCTTCAACTGTAACCGGTTTGTGTGTTGCATTCAAAATGTCGCCTGTCATTATGTGATATTGTGTTTTTATTTTTGCAAATGATACTAGTAATTAATTAAGAAAAGACTGTGACTTAAATTAACCATCGAAATGGTGCTAGAAAATCTAGATAAATTGGTTGAAGATTTAGAGAAGCAGGAATTAGAGGTGAAATTTTTTGAGGTTATAAATGCAACATCTTTAAATATTTTATTAATTTTTAGTCTCCCACCACTATTGCTACGCCACAAGTTTATGAACAATTATTAGCTATTTATTTGTATCAGAACGATTTGTAAGTTTTAACACCGCCTGTTGATATTTTAGTGTAACTCGTATTTTTAGATCAAACGCTAAATATTTATGGAAACGAATTCCAGCAAATATTAAAACTAATACTCCAGAGCTGTTGAAGATATGGAACGTAGGTCAACACATGTGGAAACGCGAGTTTCCTTTAGTATATAAAGCACTAAACTCTGTGAGTTGGTCCGATGCAGTTGTAGACATTATGAAACATGTTCAAGGTATTTTATTGATTTAAAATATTTTGATTTAATTTTTATGTTAATTTTTTTTAGATAAAGTGCGTTTACGAGCTGTAGAATTAATATCGCAAGCATATTCTTCAATCGCTCTAGAAAAAGTAGCTGATATGACCGGCTTACCTCTTGAAATGGCGAGTGCTGGTTGCTTAGAAAGAGGTTGGCGAGTGGAAGCCGATACTAGCATAGTTCATCCTCTGAGGCCGAGTCCAGAACCAAGTGGGCACATTTCAAGCGAAGATCAACTTTATAAACTCACCGATTTTGTTTCTTTTCTCGAAAATTAATTTGTTTATTTTTTTAATTAATATAATTTTAATATTAGGATTGCAGAAATAAACTTGTGTACATAAAAAAAACTATCTTTTAATTTCTCTAATTTAAACTAAATTCCAATAAATAAACCCTATTAAATAGTAAAAGATTAATTTTATGTAAAAATTTTAAGTTTTATGTGTAAACTTGGTTCCCTAAAAATTAATTAACTCATTTTTTAAATTTATTTTGGAATATATTAATACTTTTTCAGACAAACTTAATATACAGTCAAACTTCCCTAACTCAAATCTTCAAGGGACTTTAAAAAAGTCGAGATATAGAAATTATTTCGTAAAGTTAAAAACGAATATTTTTACGAACACATTACAAACATAATTCGAGTTATGGAAGTTCGACTATTTAAAATAAGTTAAAAAAATGAAAGGTTGTTCTTTAATTTTTAGGCAACCAAATTTGAACGTGAATGCTCTTAAAGTAGAGAACTTTAATTTTATAAAGGCGTCTAGAGCTTCAATAAGAGCAAAATGGATGTAGGCAACCAATATTGCATTTAGAATTTATTACGATAGCCTCAAATTATTTTAATAAGAAATAATAACGATTTATTATTAAATTATTTGTAGTTGTTTCGTATTCAATTGGTTGATTTGTGGTTATTCGGTTATTGTTATAAATTCTAAATGTAACATTGGTTGCCTACATCTATTTTGCTCTTGATGAGGTTCTAGACTCTTCTAAAATTGGGGTTATAAACTGAAAATTTCTAAAATTCTAAATAAAAATTTCTTAAGTTATACCGTAGTAATTATAATTAATTAATACATAACATGGGAAAGTAGGTATCCTTTTTATAAATTATAATAAAATAAAAAAGTTGAAGTAAGTATTAGTTTATCATTTGAGATTATGTATTTTTTCTTAATAATTATTCAGACATTCAGAATGGCGAAAAGCAGCTAAAAAAGCTAGAAGAAAACGTATACGACAAAAACTCGCAACAATATTACAAAAGCAGTTAGATGAAGGTGAGTGTAATTTAATGTAAAAATCAGTTATTACAAAAATCTAAAATAATTCCTTAAGAACAAGAAAGACGAGAAAACTCTCCATCGTATAAGATTTGGGTGGAGGAACAGGAGCGTATTGCTGAATATGAAGCTGTCGAAGAAGCCCGGTTAGCGAAAGAAGCAGAATGTAAATTTCAGGAACGTGAAGAAATTGCACAAAAGGAATGGAAGGAATTGCAGGTAAAACTTGCTCTAGCAAGAGAGGAACGGGCTAAGCAGGTGGCAAAAATTAGAGAAGAGTGGGAGAGAGAAGAAAAGCGGCTTAAGGCTTTAAAAGAAGAAGATGATAGGAGAGAAAGGGAAAAATTGGAGAGGCAAGAAAAATTACAACACGACATTGAAGAATTTTTGAACAGTAATAGTGAGATGCCCGAACAATTGCGTGAATCGTTCGAAAGCAACCCTGGGAAAATTATTTGTCCGTTTTTTAACAAAACAGCGACTTGTAGATTTGGCGATAGTTGCTCTAGAAATCACATACGCCCGGTTACAAATCGAGTTTTATTGATAAGGAATTTTTATTCACATTATAGCTTGGAACAAACCAAAGAAAGCGAACACGGCAGTGATTCGATGCTAGAATTTGAAGGTGATGAAATGTATAAACACTTCAAAGAATTTTTTTATGATGTTTTGAGCGAATTGGAAAAATTTGGAACGATTGTTCAATTAAAAGTTTGTTGTAATCATGAGGCACATTTACGGGGGAATGTTTATGTTGAATTCAGCAACGTTAAGGAGACTATTAGGTGTTTTCGTAATTTACAAGGGAGGTGGTATGGAGGAAAGCAATTGAACGCTGAGTTTTGTAATATTTCATGGAAATCGGCTATTTGTGGTTTATTCTTTCGCAATCGTTGCCCGAAAGGTACCGTTTGTAATTTCCTACACGTGTTTCGTAACCCAGGACGAATGTTTCAACAAGTTGACAGTGATTCCCATAGAATTCATCAAAACCACGATTTTGAGTAATTTTTATTAAAATATTTTAAACTAATTAATTAAATTTTTATGTTTTTAGCAGCACAAATGATTCGAGAAACTGGAGGTGGTCTGAATCACCAGAGAGATTTCTACGCAACGGCCATGATTTAGATAAAAGGGAAAGAAGCTCGAGTAGATTGCATGTGCGATCTGAAAAATCTAGAACTAGATCATACTCCAAAAATAAAACTGAGAGAAGTCCAAGTAGATCACATTCAAAAACTAAAAGGAGTAGGAATAAAAGAAGTCATTCGAGATCTAAAGAGAGGTCCAGGTCAAGAAAAAAATCTTAATGGAGTTACGTTTAAATTTGTTTGTAAATATTTATAAAATATAACTTTTTGTATGTTGAAAATGCTGTATTAATACTTTCCATGAAAAAATTTCTAAACCTTAAAAAATAAGTTAAATTAGAGTAAAAAGTGTATTTTTAATTATTTTGGATGTTATTTTTAATTAATGGAGTAGCTCTAGAGTTCTCAAATGGAAAACTTTATTTGTAGTAAAGTAAGTTTGGTTGCATAAAATACTGTAATAAATCATAACTAATCTACGAGGAAGTAAACATAATCCATTTTTAATAAAAAATATTAAAAGATAACGGGTAAACATATTGTATAAGAAATAAGGTAAAACTTAAAATATGAATAAATTAGGTTATTAATGTATTTAAGTAATTGAACATTTCCATATGATAATTGATAAACATGTCTAATCTAATTCTAATCAACATAATCTTAATTTCTGAACATATTTATGTAAACAATAACGTTTGACCCTTATAGAACTGACGAGCCTTGATCTCCAAAAGTTTAAATGATATTACGCTGTTTCTAATTCGAGCTTTGTTTTAAGATGTATACTCGACTCGGTGCAATTTCCATTAAAAAGGAAAAAGAAGCGATCCATTCTGGTCATTTCATGGTATCACATTTTGAAGCCGAAGCTCAAGACGATGAGGATGAAGTCGCAGTACCCTTACCTGAATCACTCGATGTTAAAACGGAAATGGTGATTCCTATAAAAAATAACAAAGAGAAAATGGTTGTAAATCGAAAGTGTTTACGCAATTATCAAATCGGAATCGACACCAGCCTATCGAAGTTGTTTCAATGCATGTCTTTGGCATACCGGTAAGTTTATTCTTTTAGTTCTACTGAATTTTATTACATTTCGGCTTTTCTATTTTCAAGGCCAAAAAGAAATTTTATGATTCACTCATTTTGTAGTACATAATAATTTCAATTCTTAATTTATACGATTAAAAAATTAATTTCCGTCAAGACTAGGTTGGCTAGATTTTTTAACAATTTTATAAAAATGGAGCAATTTTTTTTTGATTTTTTGAATAACAAAATTTTAAAAGTTTAAAATGTTTATTAGAATTAATTTAATTTAATTTAAAATTACCTAAAATGATTATTACCTGATTTTTTAAAAAATTAAAAAAATAAATATTTTAGGCAAAAATTGACGTCTCCAAAATGGAACCGATTTAGAGGTATTCGATTGCGATGGAAAGATAAAATAAGGTTAAACAATGTTATTTGGAGGTGCTGGCACTTGCAGTGTAAGATTAATATTTAATTTTAATTAGTTTAAATGTACGTATTTTATAATTTTAGTTATAAAAAAAGAAAATACGTTAATTTGTCAATTCGCTTCCCCATTGGATGTAGATACTCATAATAAACCTGAAGTAATTAAATAATATTTTTAAAATAAGTTTTATTCATTTAGAATTCTTTAGGCTGTTGTTTTGGAAGGAAAATATTGGAAAAGAAAGTTAGCAGCCGTAACTGCTGAGTATAAGAAATGGCGCATGTTTTATCGAAATCAATCACTTGGACACAATAAAGAATCAACCGATATGGTAATATTCAACTTCATTAGAAATTATTAGGCTTGAATTGAATATAATTTATATTTTGCAGTTGACTGAATTGGAGTTAATGGCATGGAAAACTACAGGCACTGAAGAAAATCCAGACATGATGGTCGATGAAGATTACATGGGTTTAATGAGTGATACCTTATTTTCTGCAATATCTAATCAACCTTTTGTTTTTCCTGATACAAGAGAAATTGGTAAGTATTATGACTGAAAATTTAGCCAAAAAAAAAAATTAAAAATTTTTCACTTTTTACAAAATAATTAATATTTTTAAAACTATTCAACCTAGCAGGACGTTTAATAGCTTAAAATTCGCCCCGTTATCTCCCCCACCAAATTCCGTTAAAATTATTATTTTCTGTTGATAATTGCGACCTCCAGAGACGTATTTGTAACAAAGTTTTACCAAAACTTTGCGATTTTTTTCCAAAAAAACGTATGAACCGATTTTAACCATATATCTTTTAAATTGCGTCCATCCTCGGTGTTTATATTTTTAATTTTTAGCAAAGGCAGGCTTAGCTGATTTTATTCAACCAAGTTTGGGGCCATTACAACCAAATTTGGATGATTATATGGATACGTTTGAACCGTTTCAAGGTAAAAAATTAAAAATTTAACTGTTACAGTAGTATAAGTTTTATTCGTTTCAGAATTAATATCTGGAAAATTAGCTACCGTACCTGAAGAACAGAATATTGATAATATGTACAGAAATGATGGGTGGTATTCTGATTTATACTTTTTGGGAACGCCTAATGTAATTTTGGTTAATTAAAGTATTTATTAATTTAAAATAATAATTTTGTAGATATCACAACAAACGGCAAGTAATGATATTATCTACCAATCACTTCCAACGGTACCTGCTCCAAGCAAACAGATAATAAATAATACAAGGCATGTGCAACCTTATTGCACTGAAATAACTACATACAACGATAATCAACTTTATAACGTAAATACTATTGCTAAGAAAAAAACTGAAATCACCAATGTGCCTAAAATAAATCAACCAACTTTAGTAGATTTTACAGGAGTTCCAATTAACACCGAAACCAAAATAATTCAAGGTAAATACCTCAATACGAATGAATACTCTAATAAAAATTATTATTTTAGAACCTGCTCATTCATCGAATAGTTATAAGAATAATATTCAAGCTCAAACGCAAAATTTTCAATTTTCAACACCTATAAGTACAAATATAAAATACACATCACAAGCTAGTAACCCTTATAAACCGTTAGAAACACAAGTATGGCATTCTTTAAAAAATTTTTTTTTAAAAATAACAATTTTAATTTTTAAGAGAGAAGATAAAATTAAAAAAACGCCTGGTGTGCGTGGTAGACCAAGATCTCGATCAAATACTAGAGAACCTATAAAAAAACCACCTTTACTTTCAGCCATTAGTGATCCATCATTATTAAATTCTGCAAATGGTACATTATTAACACAATTACTTAAAAGTAAGTGTTTCGAAGTTTAAAATTAGATTTACTATCGTTTATTTCCAGGTTCGGATAGTAGTAATACAATATTGCATACAAAACAAATTAATCACGTTCCCGATCTTGCAATAAAAAATAATGAAGACAATAATACCAGGTTAAATTCGAATGTGGCACAATCCAGCACCCTTATTATAACAAATCAAGTTAAATTAACATCTCCAAATTTAAATAATATTGATCCAGTGAGTGACTAAATTATTATTATTATTAAAATTTTTATTTAATAATTTTTAGTTATGTTTAAATCCAATTGGAAATCCCACAAGCCCAATTTTAGAAGGTAGTTTAAATTCACCTACATCATCACAGAGCTCATCAATCGGCTCACCAACAAGAGAAGGTTCATTACGTGATCCAAGAAGAGCATGTCATATTCATGCCGAGCAAAAAAGAAGATATAATATCAAGAATGGTTTTGATATGATACACTCGTTAATCCCATATTTAAACCAAAATCCCAATTCAAAGGTTTATTTAAATTATTATCTATATTTAGGTTGGGTTAAAGGTTAAAATGTTTTTTTTTTTTTTAGTTAAGTAAAGCAGCAATGTTACAAAAAGGTGCTGAATACATTAAGCAGCTAAAGCAAGAAAGAAACTTGTTGAAAAATGAAATGGATAACTTAAGGCAACAAATTGAAACACTTAACACTTCCATAAGGTAAAGCCTTAAAAATCTCAATTTTTTTTTTTCGAATTTCTTCAAAATGGACCCCGGAAATGAAAAATAATAAAAAATGGATGAAATGTAAGGGGTCACTTGACCTCTACACCCCCAAAAAAAATTTTACACCCCAAAAATTTCAAAATCAACTTATTAGATTTCTGGACTATCCTCTTAATAAACTTTTTTCAGTAATTGTCAATCATTACTGCCAGCCACAGGCGCGCCGGTATCAAGAAGAAGAAATGATAAAATCCAAGAAATGTTTGATGATTATGTAAGAAGGAGAACGTTGGAGGATTGGAAGTTTTGGATTGTACACTATACTATTTAATTTATTCTTAAATTAATATTTGATATTTCAGTTCAGTCTATTATTTCGACCACTTCTCACATCTTTTAATAATTTTGTTTCGACATCAAGTATGGATGATTTATATCGCTCAACGATGTTATGGATTGAGCAACATTGCACATTAGTGGATCTCAGACCAAGTAAATATTTACCTTATGTTTATTACATAAAATTTAATGTTGCTATTTTAGTTGTTTTAAACTCATTAAGGGACTTATGTACAAAAACGGATGTTTTATCTGAACCCGAAAAATTGCCAGAAGAAGCAAAGAGAATAGTTCTTAAAGAAAATCATAACTTATAATTTTATAAAAGTTGTTTATATTTGAAACATTAATAATGTTATAGAAATAAAGTTCTTAAAAAAAATAAACATTAAGTACTAGTAGATGGTCCATCAAACATTGTAACAGCCATGAGTAAATTTCTCCTGGTGAAATGTAAATGCAGTATTGGTGACATTTTTGTAGCATAACTATATAACAAATAGTTATCACCGGTTTTCACATCAGGATTATGTGAAATATTAACATCTTCCACATTAGTCTCTTCAGAGAGTTTATTGAAATCCCAAAATTTAATGGTACAATCCAAGCTACCTGAAACCAAGACATTACCGCAACGGCTGAAACTTAAGGCGTGTATAGGTTTATCGTGTCCATTAAATTCAGCGACTAAATGCCCATGTGCTAAATCCCAAATTAAAACTTTACAATCCGTTCCAGCTGATGATAAATACCTCCCACAAACACTAAACGCCAGAGTGTAAATAGGTGATTTATGTCCAGTCATTAATCTAACGGAATTTCCGTTAGTGCAATCCCATAAACAAACTCGTCGGTCGCTAGAACCTGTAGCTACATAATTCGAATTTGGATGAAATTGAATGCACTAAAATTATTTAAATTCGATTTAATTTTAATGAAATTATTTTAATATTTACATCAACTGATGAGAAGTGTCCAGCGAAAATTCTCAATGGTTGATAATGATCCGTAGCCCACAATCTTCCAGTTTTATCATATGATGCTGTTGCAAAATAGTAACCTAGAGGAGAAAATTTTACATCCCAAACCGGAAACATGTGTCCTTTATAAACAACTAAACAAGTCCAAATTTGTAAACTCCAAAGTCTTATTGTAGCATCTTCTGAACAACTGAGCAGCATGGTGCGATCAGGCGAGAATGATACGGAATAAACATTTCCACTATGACCCACTAGACTTCTAGATGTCTCACCAGAACGTTCATCCATAATTCGAGCCTAAAATACACCTAAATTAAACAAATAAATTACAGTAATAAATATGTACCATGACATCTTCGGCATCAGCATTTATATTCTGTAATTGTGTAGCTGTTTTTAAGGAGCGTAATTTTTGTGGTGTCAATGTCCAGACTTTAACTAAAGAATCGCTAAACCCAACAGCTAACATGCTCGAATCTTCAGTTATTTCAGCACAAGTTACTCTATAATTAAATTACATTACTCAAAAATTAAGCAATTATTTAATTTACTCACGTATTATTCGCGTTCAGTAAAGTGTAACAACATATTGATGGTTGAGTTTCTGAATTTAAATTTACCCGCTTTACAGCTTCCCTTAAAGCTTTTACTTTCTCGTATTTATCACAATCGCGCCTAAAATTTTTAATTTAGTCGAATATTATTAAAGGTTTCATACATACAAGTCTGGTAATGGTATGCGATCAATTGGTGGAGCATTAGGATCAGATTTGGTTTTTTTAGAAAATAAAGGATCTTTTTTAGCTTTCTTTTTTTTCGGTTTATCTTGCCCATCACCTTCAGCATTCTCCTCATCGTCTTCAGCAGGTGCAGCTAATGACTGAATATCAGGAGCTTTAGGTAACCCGTAATACACTTTAATCTTGTTATCTAAAAATAAATAAATTAATACGAATTTATATTATTTATAAGTATAATACCTTGTCGTGTTGCTTCTCCAGTAATTGCTCCTGAAGTAGCATCGATCTGGCTTTTATTTCTAGCCACACCCTCGTACATATCAAAATATAAATGCTCCTGCACAATATTCATAAGCAAAGAATTTTTTTTATCCTGAAGATATCGTTTTAAAAACGATAAAGTATCTCTAGATATTCGAATAATAAACTGATTTGATTTAAAAGTGTCGGTAAATTCATTCCCATCCATATGTTCGCGTTTTGTAATAAAAGCAACTTTTTTTAAATCGTCTTGATAATAAACATCCTGATGAGGTCCAAATTTCGTCAATAATTTTTTAGCTTCTTCTAGATGGTCATTGTAAATTAATTCCAAATACATGTGGACCAACACTGGATATAAAATCATCCCTAATTCGTGTTTGTAAATATCTAGAGCACTTTCAACAAAACGTGTTAATTCAAAATAACACTCTTCGTATTTATTAGGATCTCCATCGGTTTTGTAACCTGATAATACGTCATTCAAATCTGAATCATGCGCTTGTATTGAATCATCAATTTTCGCTTCTTTTTTTAACACTTCTTCGGTTCCCTATTGACAAAAATAATTCATATTTATCCTTATAAATTATAATCCAACTGTTCACATGTTAATTAAATTGATTTACAAAAAAGAAGCAGTTGTCATTTTAAATGTTTAATTAAAACATAAGTAATGCCATAATAAGGGCGGTTTACCTTTAAATTAAATTTTTTCAAAATTTGAAGAACTGCAGCTAGCTGCGTTTTGTTATCTTGCTGACCCGAATTCATGTTTCCTACGTACTTTATAAATACAAATACCAGAAATATGAAAATTCGTGTATTTTGTTGTTTCTACTAAAAATTATATTTTTTAGGTTATGTGATATTATTTTTTTATAGGTTATCTTCGCGTCATCTTACGTTCCACCGTTGATTGACATATTATATAGATAGCCCACCTTACGGGCATTTTCGTACGGGGACGATGTATTGGCCGCTTTGCAGCGCTGCGATCGTTTTTCTAGCTTGATGTGTACATTGTTAGATGGCGCTAAATGCACATTTTTATTAAACGGCAACGTTGATCATTGATTTAATGATGCCAACCAATGCCAAACACAGCCAACCATTTTTTTTGTACCCTACAAATTTTGCGTAGGAAGTGCAGTTTCTGAGTAACATTAAAATTTTCGTCGGCGTCAACTTTGAAAAATCGCACCCCCGTCCGGTTTTACAGGGGAGCGACGAAATTTGGCCCCTTTTATTCTCACATCCTGGGGATGAACCCAGGCCATTTTTAAGTCTCCAGGCGCAACCGTGTGGCGCCCCGGCGCCGAGACGCCAAGCGTACAAATTTAACGTTCTTTCGGGCGGCAAAAGTGCTCAAACTGTACCCCTTATATTTGAGGATCGGTACGTGCAAAAAAATAGCGGGTTTTCGATTTACAAACTAGATACACGTTATTATGGCGATCCGAGCCCTTTTTTTGATATCTTGATTTTTTATATTAATTTGGGACGTTTAAATTTGCATTTCGTTTTTCTTGGTTTTTCGACGCGGAATTTGAAAATTCGTAACTTTTGATAGGGGTTGGATATTATGGTGCGATATTTTTTATTTTGCTTATTGCATTAATATTTATAAGGTAAAAAATCGACACCTCTAAATTTTCTTCCTTTGCTTTAGAAAAAAATCGAACGTAAAATTTTAAAAAAATCGCACAAACGCGGTAAAACGGTTGTACCACTTGCGCCCACAGTTTTTAAAAAATTTCAAATTTTACTTCATTTCCCTTAAAAATAGTAATAGCTAATAGGCTATTTTTTGTTTTTATACTCGAAGGGGTTGGGAAGATAAAGAAGAATTTTGGAATTTAAGGGTGGACGGCTCCCGTCCGGCCATTTTTTAACGGATTTTCAGTTTTAAAAACTCTGCTGAATTTACTCTTAGAACGAAAACCGCCCACGCATAGGGATTTTTGAATTTTTAAAAAATAACGAAAAAATAATTTTTTTAAAGTTTCATTTAAAAAAGTCGCAATTTTTGACGCTTTACGGTCTAATCAACCCCCCAAATTCTATTTCACCCCCATGTGATAAATCTTTTCTGAAAGCTTTCAGGGTCCGCTTTACGACAAAAAAAGAATCACTTCGCTATCTCTGTTTGTTATCGAGTTATGGCCGAAAATGTAGCAAAAATATGCAAAATCTCTGTTTGGAAATTGCGGTTTGAAATTTTTCACTTTTCACAAAATAATTAATATCTTCAAAAGTATTAGAACCACCAGGACGATTAATAGCTTAAAATTCGCCCCGTCATGTCCCCCACTAAATTCCCTGACAATTGTAATTTTCGGTTAAAAATTGCATCGTCCAGGGCCGTCTTTGTACCAAAATTTTGCCAAAACTTTGCGAATTTTTTCCAAAAAAACTGTTTAGCCGATTTTAACCAAATATTTTTTAAAACGCGTCTATCCACGGTGTTTACCTTTGGTAAAAATTTAAAATCGCTAACTTGTATAGTTTTCGAGAAAAACAATAAAAATCAATTTCCATGAAAAATTTCAAGCCGTAGCCTTAAAAATATCTCAAAATTTTTTTTTTCGAATTTTGTCTTTATCGACCCCGCAAATGAAAGATACTAGAAAATGGATGAAATGTAGAGGGTTAGTTGCCCTCTACACCCTCCCAAAAAAAATGTTCACCCTAAAAACTCAAAAAAATCAAAAGTTCCTTAGGTAATGTACCTTAAAAAATAATTAAATTTTAAAAAATTTAATAAGATAATATCGATAATTTTTACAAACTTATCTGTACAAATTTTTATTTCTAAATTTTAATTATTAAGCGAAATATGAATTTTTCAAAATACATATTTACTCATTTATCAGAATGCCATATTTTATATAAAAATTCATATCTTTTGAACAAAAAGTCGTAGAACCTTGAATTTTTTTTTTATTTTTTTCTTATTTCTTTATACTACAACCTAAAATTAACTGTGCACCCTTGTACCATCTAAGACCATTTCCGGTAATCAAGGATTGGTAAAATTTTTACCAAATGAGCGATTTTTATAAAAATGCATGCATACAAAAGTTCATCATAAAATTTTTATTACTTTGGCAGCAATTAAAAAAAATATTTTTTTTAAATGAACTTCAGAAGCTTATAACTTCTTAGGGGTGCATTTTTGGATATAGATAAATAGGGTCAAATCGACTTATTTTCACGTCTACTATCACCAGTTAAGCGTTGTCGGTGTAGTTACAGGACACCTTGTAATCTTATAATTAAGGTGACGAGATTTTGAAAATGCCAAACCGGGACAAGCTCATTTTTGGTTTTTATTTTTTACCTAACCTAACGAAGTTTCAGTGAATTATGGACTAACGCTTTTCAGGAATCAGTAGTTTAGTATTAAATTTTAAATCTCTAATAAAAATTTTAAATCTATAAAAAAAAAACGATAGACAAAAACAAAAGCACAATAAAAGTTAAAAAACTGCACAAAAATCGCGAATTATAAATAAACGAGAAGTCTATTTCAGAAATTAATCGCAAATAAATTGTAAATCACAAAAAAATAATTTAGAATAGTCAATTGTATTTCAGAAAGCATCAATTGTATTTCAGAAAATCAATTTAATTTCAGAAAGGACCAATTATAAAAAAAATGAGGAAGTCGCGAGTATTTGGCGGTGATTGTGCACGTGAACCACAACAGCACAAACATATTTCATCAAAAATGTGCTTTCGAAATTTAACATTATACCAGTCCTTATTCACCAATGTTGAACCCAATTGAAATAATTTGCAAAAAACCCTTGGCTTCCTCCATATTTTACAAAAGGTATTTTCTAAAATTTGATTAATTTTCCTCAAATACAATTGATGCTTTTTTAAATACAATCGATCTTTTCTGAATTACAATTGATGATTTCTGAAATTGAATTGACTATTCTGAAATACAATTAATGTTTTCTGAAATAAAGTTGACTATTTTCTGAATTGCAATTGATCATTTCTAAAATTGTATTGATCTTTTCTGAAATACAATTATTGGAAAAACTGTAGCCTAGCTGGTAGTCTACAGTCTACTCTAGTATTAAATCTTAAACTTCCAATAAAAATTTAATTTTTTTTAAAACCGGGACAAAAGAGGCCACGCTCGGGACGCCGCGCCGGGACAAACGCTTAGGAATCGGTACTGTCCCGGGCAAACCGGGACGTCTGGTCACCTTACTTATAATATATTTCAATCAACTGTTACTGTTGCTCTTACAATAATTTTATGAAATATGACAACACTGTCGAGCATTTTAAATATATTCTGCTAGGCGGCAGCACGTACCAGAGCGCGAATAGCTGTCATTGCGATTTCAAGGACGAACGAAAAACCACATAGAGTGGGCTATCTATATAATATATCAATCAACGGTTCCACATAGCGCCCGTAACGCACGCATATACAGAGTGTTCAGAATAGGGAGAAAAGTACTTTATTGTTAAATCCTTGGAAATAAAAGCGATATTTCGTTGATCGTTAATTAATGAGTATTTTTAAAATATATAAAATCAAAGATTTCATGTTTTCTATTGTTATACCTAAACCGGACCTTCTAAAATGATATGATAATGAATGATTTTTGTTTAGAGAAGTATTCTAAAGGCGCTCTCTGACATTTATAATGACTATCAAATTTATAATAATTTTGAAGTTAAATAATGTATAAGTATATGCACCTAAATCTTTTAAATGTAAATACCACTACCCACTGCTTTGAATACGGATGTGATCAGTGATCGGTAAAACTTGGGCTTGTATTTATTGTAATTGTCACAAGAGTGACAACAATGGATTTTGAAATAATGCGGGTAATAATAATTAATTTCTCCAAACGTCAATAAAGTTCAGCCTTCTGTGATGCTTAATAGGCTATGGCAAGTCATTTTTACTTTCGTTGACATGGAGGTCATGTTCGAACATTTCCGACGTAAATAAGCTACAATCGGGTATCCTTTCTATGTCCAAGGAGTAGAAATGCAATTTTTACTCAGCTTATTTGTCAAATCAATATACATTAGCGGCATATGATATGATAAATACCTGATTTTTTTGCAATTAAGTTAATAACATTAAGGTGGTTATGTTAATCAGCAAAATTAACGAACTTACTATTAAACATAATTTTGTTTAAATTTAATATTATTAACTTAATTGCATAATATTTCATTTAAAATAACGAAGTTGGGGCAGTTAGCTCCAACTTCCGGTGTAAATGAAGTTGCATAAAAATACGATTTTCAAATAGGCGTAATTCCGAAAGTATTAATCGTAGACCACACTATGCTAGGTCAATTTAATGGTATTTTTATGGAGAACACGAAAATACAAAAATATACTGGGTGTTCCATTTAAAATAAGAAAGTTGCCATGCACTTCCGGTATAACTTCCACAAAATCAAAAATAACTTTATTAGAAAGTTCGCAACTATATTCCTAGGTAGACAAATTTTTAGAATCAAAAATATGACCGTTAAAAAGTTAGCAGGGGGGGGATTTACAAACAGCCGCAAAACAAAATTCAAATAGGCATCATGTGGAACGCACCATATTTTTGTGTGAAAACGAACCTTGTTAATGAGCCATTGCGTCAGTACCAACTGTCATTTTTTTTGACAAATCAAGAGGGCTTGACAGCTGATTGGACTTGATTGGAGTGGCTGATTTGATTCTAGCAAAGAAAATTGAATTTTTGGAATAAATTCCGAAATGATAAAGTAGTGGTGAATATAAAAGCTCTTCCATTTTCAAATAATTACAAATTTTAACTGGTAAGTTTAAAAATTCAGTTAAAATAAGATTAGTTTCCTATTTGACCTCTGCCCAACCCAGAATGTTTTGTTTAATTTTGCTTATTTTTAGAAGACGCATTAACAATTTTGTTCAATTTATTGAAGTAATTGTTCAGGTGTAGATTTTATTTGGCTGTGCTTCTGCAATGATAGTTGCTGTTAAAAATGGACGAAAACGATGACCAGCAGTTGGAAAGTAAAGAAAAAGATCTGATAAAGCAAGCAAAATCCGAAGTAGAGTTTCTTAAATCTTTAAGTGATAGAGCACTTGGATTTAGAAAACAAAATGCATTCCATCTCAAAGCCACTGCCGAAGATGAGCTTATTAAAAAACAATTTAAGGAAATGGTAAGAACGTTCTAATTAATTACGTAAAAATGATTATGACGTATCTGATAATTTATTGGTAAAACTATTAAATATTTTGTTTGTTGTTATTGAGAAATGGTGTATAATTAACTCGTAAGGCACTATTTTTCTATTGGATCATTGTAGTGCTTATGCTACGCCCAATAGTTCTATTCATTCGGGTTAAGACCTTGAAACGAGAGAGAGGGGGAAATTCTTATAATCCTCTTTTTATCAATGTTGCCAATTTAAACAATGAAGGAGTGGCAGCAGTGATAAAAAACTATATAATAAAATATTTTGTAAATTTTTCGCAATAGTTCAAATTATTTGTAGCGATGTGAAATGCCTGGTTCTCCTCGTTCCACATTTCTCATGGTGTTTAGCACGGATGGAACTAAAGTAGCGTCAACTCATGGTAATCACAATATTTATGTAACGGATGTTAGAAGCGGAAAGCATATAAAAACTCTTATCGGGCACCCACGAACGCCTTGGTGCATTGAATTTCATCCTCGTTCGAATCAAATTATTGCTTCGGGCTGTTTAGGTGGTCAAGTTAGGATTTGGGATCTAAGTGTAAGCTCTAATTATTACTTATTATAATTGAATAATTATTTTTATTATAAAGGGTGGTAGTGAAAGTTGGAATAATCCAATTCAGAGTGTAATAGCATCCATTGCATTTCATCCAGATGATAGATTGCTTGTAATAGCAACTTATAATGAGCTTTACTTTTGGGATTGGAGTAAACCGGAGCCATTTATGCATGTGGCCACAAGTGGTTTTAAAGAAAAAGTTAGATACGTTGCTTTTGATAAATTGGGGCATAAATTAATCACTGGTATTACAAATAGTCCTCAAACCAGATGGGAAAGAGTGCGAGCACCTGTTCCTGTTCCCCGCCCCGGGGATCGCGTAGCTGGTAATTACAGGAGAAGAATCACACCAAGATTAATTGTTCCGCCCTTACCATTTAATGAAGTAAGTACTATATTTTATGTCGTTTGATCATACTACATAATTAATTTTTAAGGGAAGACCTCCGACTAGCAGAGAACCACTTTCGACTATTCCAGAAAGAGAAAGAAGAATAACTACATGTTATAGAGATTTGGTTCAACAATATGAAGTGCTTGTTCATAGATATTTACAAATATATCGACCACCTGTCATGGTACATTTTTAAATATAACTGTGTGTGGTATATTAATTGATTCATTTCAGATTGATCAAGGTACTGATCCAATGGAAACTGATGTAAATCGAACAACAAATGAGCCTTCACCTGGACCTTCACAAGTTACTCCTGATCCAGCTGTACCATCCACATCAAGTGGTGTATCGACATCAACAAACCATCCAAGAAAATCAAAACCCACCAAATTTAAAGCAGACATTTTGGAAAGAAGAAGTGAAGCTTCAAGTAGTCAACCGAAAACTTCCACTAATAATGAAATATCGGCCAGTCTATCAAGCTCTGCTCGTAGCTCTGAACCACAAGCACCTCAAAGTGAAGACCAAAGAACTAACAACGACCCAGAGCCTAGCACTTCTCGAAAATATCACTTTCCAATAACATTACAAAGAAACGAATCTAGTTCATCGGATGAGGATGATAATCGTTACTCGAGACTACCAGAGCTTAATTGTTATTATAAAAACAGTAAGGTGGAAGCGAAAAAGGCGCTCATGTATAAATATTTAAATTTAACCCGACATAATATTAGAGAAAATAATAATAATCGAGAAAGTAGTGAACCCAAAACTAAAATGACGAGCAGATTTGTAATCCCGGTGCCTTCTACATCCACATCAACAAACAATTCCAACCCACCAATCTCAAGTTACAAAAAACTGATACATCAACTTGCAACAACTTCAAGTAACACTCCTAATAACAATAAAAAAAGCCCAGCAGCAACCAAAGATGACGCTAGTAAAACGAGTAAATTGAGAATAAAATGCACTGGATCACCAAAAAATTCCTCAAGTCACACACAAAAATCAAGTAATGACAATAACACACCTAGCACTTCAGGTACTAGAACTAATACACAAAATAATGATAATATATCTGATTTAATTGGTTATGTAGAAAATATGCTTGCAAAATTCCGGGAAAATTTGGAAGAACGCGAAAGCTTGCAGAATCTACCATCCACTTCCAGAATTACTTTACCCACCACCAAGAGCATGCCATCAAAAGGAACAAATACGAACACCCCAACCTCACCAAGTACTTCAAATACATCCCAAAAAAGTGGAAGAAAAAGATCTTTCATGATGTTGATAAAGAAATCTGCACGACGAACTTTTCTAGATTCATCTTCGAATAGCAGCTCTTCAGAAGAAGAAAGTAAACGAAAAAAGTCGGATGATATCCCCACCACTTCCGCTAGTAATTCAGAAATTAATATACCAAATACTCTAATTAACGATCATTCGTATGCTGAAACCAGTAATGTTGCCACTACTAGTGCTCCTACTGAAGGCAGTACGAATAACGAACAGACCACTGTACCACATTTTCAAACGTTAACTATTCCTAGCATAACAATAAATAACGAAACTAACTCATCGGAAATATTAGATACATTAATGTCAAACTTATTAAATGATTCTCCTAGTACTTCAAGCAGTACCCAAGTTACAAGACCGAGTTCAACACCTTCCACGCATTGTGATGGTTGTGGTGGGTACATTGATAATCACGATACGTCAGCACGTGGCAGCTGCTGCCAAGCAATATTAAACACTGATACATCAACAACTAATTCACATACGTTCTCTCCATTTCGTTCTGAACAAGCCAGGAGGCGCTTTTTATCACATCGCTTATCCGCATTTCATCCAACACGTTTAAACACTCAACGACCTTCAACAGTTCGCAGTAGCTTCCTACTTCCTTTACTAAGAAGTCGATTAAATACAGAAAGCCCATCACGTCTTCTAAACTTTGCGCCGGATGAAGTAATTAATTATTCCGAGCGGGTAAATCAAGATGAAGTATCCACCTTACATCCTTTTGATCTTTCAACTGAAGTATTGAGTTTAAATCCAGAAAATATAGGAATAGGAAATATGTATTCAAACATCATACAAGAAATTGAATCTAGTTTAATTGATGTTAGAAATATTCGCGAGAATCGCCGATTGGGAGAGACGTCTGATATGTTAAGTAGCTTTTCGGAGAGATTGGAGAGTATAATTACACAATCGAGTGCGATTTTAAGAAATTTAGCTAGTTCTCTTGATTCATTACCGGTGAATGAAGGTAATCCTACAAATAGTGAAAATGCTTCCTATAGGACATTATTTGAGTATGGTTTAATGGTTAGAAATAATCCGGAAGATCCTTTATATGATTTAATTCATTCTCCTGTAGAATCGCGTAGACCTGATACTAATCCAGTCGCTTCAGATCACACTTATCCATTAAATTCTGAAGAACCTCAAGGATCTTCTTTGTCACCTTTAATGGTTTCATTGCATTTAACTGTAACACATATTTTACGCCAAGCGAGGCTGTTGAGGCAGCAGGTGGAGAGTATTGAAAGAATTGATCGTGCAATGATTGAAGTGGCACAATTACAATTGATGCGGCAGATGTTTGATGAATTACATAGGTATTTCAGTAATTTAAATTCGACTGAAAATTTAGGCCACGTATCCAGTGTTCGACAAATGATGGCTGGGACTAGAATAAGTGATTCCAGTCCTTATGAATCACCAAATGAAGACAACCAAACTCAAGAACAAGAACCACAGGCTTCTACCAGCACTGCAACTAATGATAATTCCGATAACCCACCTCCTAATAATAGAGCAAGGATAAGAAAACCTTACCCACGCTGCATATTTTTAATGCACCGGCAGTTTCGACGAAATAATTCTTTAGGAGCTTCATCAAGACGTACCAATGGTAGAGTTTCACGAAGGAATATTTATAGGCGGTTTTTTCCATCTCGAGTTTCTTCTTCTATAAGACCAAATATTGATTTAACCACAGCAAGAGGTAGAAGTCAACTAAATTTGCTTAATGCCAATATGCTACCATCTATGTTGAGACGTTTAGAACATTTTTTGATGGAAAATGGAAGATATATTGGTAGACCATCACCACCGGCTAATAGTAATGGCCGATATGAAGTTGCTGAACATATGATGTTGTTGAGATTAAATAACTCGAGAATTCGTCTAACGCGTGTTTTAGGTAAGTTCAAGACACTACTACGCGGGCTTTGAAAATTCGTAACTTTTCATCGGAACAACCTATAATACTCGAATATTTTTTATTTTACTTATTTGATATTTACTTATGGGAGAAAAAATCGGCACCTTGAAATTTTTACCCTGGACCTTGGAAAAAAATCGAACATAAAATGTTCAAAAAATCCGGCAAAACGCGGTCCAACCTGGACCCATCTGGCTCCCGTTTTCAAAATTTTTGCAATTTTCTTTCGCAACTTTAAAAAGGAATATTTTTTACAGTGTATAGGCTACTCAGATTTTTTATATTTGGTAAGGTTGAGAAATTACGTACAAATAAACTCGAAATTTTGACTTTAGGGATTAGTGGCTCCCGCCGGGTCATTTTTTAACGGATTTTCAATTTTAAAAACACTTTAGAATCTACACTTTAAACCGAAAGCTCCCACGCATAGGGTATTTTAATTTTCGAAAAAATAACGAAAAAAAAAAAAAAATTATATCGCATCTTTAAAAGTCGTATTTATGGGTCAAATTCACCCTTCAAATTACATTTCAACCCTACTTTATTCACCTTCCCTAAAAGCTCTTTAGATCCACTTTACGTCAAAAAAAGAATCACTTCGCTATCTCTTTCCGTTTTCGAGCTGTCACCGAAAATATAGCTAAAATAAGCAAAATCTCCGTTTGGAGCCAAAATTTCGGTCTGAAATTTTTCACTTTTCACAAAATAATGAATATCTTCGAAACTATTAGCACCACCGAGACGTTTAATAGCTTAAAATTCGCACAGTCACCTCCTCCACCAAATTCCGTGAAAGTTTTAATTTTCGGTTTAAAATTGCGCTGTCCAGAACCGCATTTGTACCAAAAATTTCCCAAAACTTTGCGAATTTTTTACAAAGAAACTATTTAACCGATTTTAACCAAATATTTTTTAAAACGCGTCTATCCACGGTGTTTACTTTTGGTAAAAATTTGAAATCGGTAACTTTTATAGTTTTTGAGAATAAAATATCTCAAAATTTTTTTTTTTTCGAATTTTTTCAAAATCGACCCCGCCAATGAATGATTATAAAAAATGGATGAAATGTAGGGGTTCACCTGCCCTCTACACCCCCCCCCCCCCACACAAAAAAATTTTACTCCCCAAAAACTCAAAAAAATCGAAATTTTTTTAGGTAATGTACATGTATATGAAACCAATTTATAATTTTTTTTTAGGTTTGGGTGAGCAAACCACACAACGAAATGATTTTGCTAGTGTAACAAGTGATGGTGCGTCCAGGTTTAGTGCGAGACAAACTCTAAGTTCTATTCTTGAAACGATAAGCCAATTCATGGATATGAATCCAAATTTTTCTGCTACCATGGAGTTTAGATCTCACATTTGGGAAATTATAGAATTATCGTTGCTTTTATCTGAAATTTTAATGTTGCAAATAGTTGATTCGATTCCTCCTCCGAGTGGAATGAATTTAGATCCTGAAAGAGAGAGCTTGAGCATGAGGATTGATCAAATGTGTAGTCGTATGATTAATAGTCGTTTAAGTGGTCAATCACAGACATTGACAAGGAGTTTGCGTTTGTTAAAAATTACTGTTAGGCATGCAATGCAAGCTTTGGGGCAGACTTATACTGCACGAAGAAATGCAATGTTGCCAAATAGTAATGATGGAGAACGTGATACTAGAAGAGATTTATTGTTTGATATACATAATTGTTTACGGAATCTTCGTCGTCATAGGGAACATTTTTCAAGGCCCGAAACTTTACCTAGTCCCGCAAGTCGGGAATGGTACCGAACTATTAATGATTTAATATCATCTTACACTAATTCACCTGATGATAATGACGCAGCTAATAACACTAATAATGAAACCGGAGAAGCACCAGCTGTTAGTTCTACAGTCGAAGACCGGCATACAGATAACAGCAGCGATGATAATATTTCCAATATATCAGTTTCCACTAACACCACTTCATCTAGAAGCACTCCTCCTTTATACAGAACAAATAATGTTAATTTATTGCGTAATGATGAACCAAGCACTTCTACAACCAGAAATCATGTTTGGAATGTTCCTACCGTTCATGTTAATGACGTGCCAATTTATGAAGCTCCTCATTCGCCATGGCATCCACGATTTCTGGCTAATAGGCAAAGACTAAATGAAAGACTGGAGGAATTAAGGTCTAATGGTGGCTTATTCAGACCTAGATTTTTACACCCCACTTATAGCAGTATTAATCCTTTCGAAGCTGATTTAGATGACGCCCCACGGGAACAAATTTACGATGGTGATATAGTAGCTACAGTCACCCCGAATCATAGAATACAAGTTTGGAAATTCAGCAAAGGACAGATTCCTAATATTAGTGATGGTTAGTAAGAAAAATGTTGTAAGCAATATATTTAATTTATCTTTTAGCCACCAAAAATGTTGTTGTTAATGAGTGTAAAATACATAACGATGCTAGTGTGGATCATGCATCCGATGGAAGTATTTTAGTTGCACTTCTTCCATCAGGAGGGTACATGAACGTTACTAATAGATTAGGTAAAAAATTTATACATTAAACTTACTCAAAAAATAACTTGTTAATTATTTTAGGAGTTTACAGTTTAGAATGGGAGACTTTAGGTCAATGTTTGTACGTTACAACTTTTGACCAAAACGCTGTATCTGTTTCACTTTCCCCTATGAATAGACATTTAGTTGTTGGCCTGGCTTCTCGTAGAATGCCTGTGATGTTAAGTGAAAAGTGGACTATTGCTAAAATATTTTTATTACATGAAAGTATGGCTCCTTTTGGGAAATTAAATTCCATTCGTGATTTAGAACAGAGCCGAGATACTAATTACATGAGTATTAATTGTGTAAAATGGCTACCATGCTCTGGACAGGGCTTGGCCTTTGCGACAAACACAGGCCATTTAAGATTTTTAACTTAACTTTTCTCGATTAATTCAAATTATTTTGCCCAATTAAAAATTCGGGTTTATTTTGTAATATAAAGATTATAGTTTATACAAAAATAATTTTTAATTATTCGAAAACTGTTTTTAATTTAATGATTTATTCGTTTTGTGATCATATTTTATACATAAGTTTCTTGTATAAATCAAAATAATTAATAAAAGTCATGTGTTATTTTAAATATGTTTTATTTTCAACTTGTAAATAAATAAATCTATAATTTGGTTGGAAATTGCAGGAAAATGTATATTTGGTTGCCTAAAATTGGTAAAAAGAACTGGCTCAGTTTTTTAGCTCACTTCGTGTCTTGTTTTTTTAACCAAAAAAGTACACCCAACGGAGGTTTGGTTCCTGCCGAATTAATAGGGTTAGAATAAAGAAATTATTAAATAAAAATAATGTTTTAAGCCAATTGGCTTTTGTAAAATTTAAAATTAGTTAACTAAATGCATTTACCAAAATTACTTTTCCAGCTGTGTATTCGTTCCAACTGTGTTCTTAAAACTGCTCTAGTTTACCCCATAAAAAAATCATTAATACAACCAGTAACAATATCAGTTCAAAACTACAGTACTAAGTGGGGTACTAATAAAAAGAATCGAAACATAAAGTTGCACTTGTTTCTCAACAATATGGATCCGAAAATTGAGGAAATTTTAGCACCTTTCCGCGAAAGTGTTAAAGAACAGGTAAGTGCTTTATTTAATTAATTATTGTGGTTTTAAATATTTAGCTTAAAGGGTGATCTTGTTCGTAAACTTAAATCCGAGGGTGCTGCAGATTTGGATGTTAAAAAGGCCGTTGCAGAGTTAAAGCTCCGCAAAAAGAAGTTGGAGGATAGGGAACTCAGCTTAGTGCCAAATGCAGCCACTTTTGATCGGGCTAAAATGGAAGATTTGCTTAAAAGACGTTTTTTTTATGATCAGTCGTTTGCTATTTACGGTGGTATTACTGGACAGTACGATTTCGGCCCAATGGGTTGTGCTTTTAAATCAAACATGCTGCAAGCGTGGCGCCAATTTTTTGTCCTTGAAGAACACATGTTGGAAGTCGATTGTTCTATCTTAACACCTGAACCAGTATTAAAGTAAGTTAATTAGGCGTGATTATAATAAATGAAATTTTTATTTAAGAGCCTCAGGACATGTTGAAAGGTTCGCTGATTTAATGACGAAAGATGTTAAGTCAGGTGAATGCTTTCGACTTGATCATTTAATAAAAGCGCATTTAGAGAAGATTATGATGGATAAAAAGACTTCGGCTGACAAAAAAGCTGAATGTGAAGATATAGTAATTAAAGTAAGATTTAAATATATTTAAATAACTAATTAAGTAATGTTTTTTATTTTTGTAGCTTGACGGAATGAATAAGGATGAAATGGCTGCAATTATGCAGAAATACGGCATGAAAAGCCCAATTACTGGCAACGATTTAACTGAACCAATTGAATTTAATCTGATGTTCAGCACTCAAATCGGTCCTTCCGGATTAATTAAAGGGTAGGCAAGATTTTATAAAACTGCTAACTCTAAAAAATTAAAAAAGTTATAAAATTAACTAGGTTTATTTTTCAGTTTCTTGCGACCTGAAACGGCTCAAGGAATTTTTGTTAACTTTAAACGTTTATTGGAATTTAATCAAGGAAAACTACCTTTTGCAGCAGCACAAATAGGTAAAACCTCTTTTTTTTATGTACTGTACAAATTTGAAATTATTTGAGTCTGAAAAAAAAAATCAAAGTTTATAAATGATGAAAAAATGAACGATGAGAGAACGGTCCGTTGAAAGTTTTTTAAATTTTGTAGGCGTGTGTATGATGAAAATACAAGATAAAAGTGGTTCAGGGGTTTTTTCGTAGCTGCCCCCCGAAAAAAGTTATTCGCCTTGAGAGCATTCACCTGTAAATTTGGTTGCCTAAAAGTTACCGCTACCAAAAAATGAGAAATTGTTTTTTAATTTTTAGGCAACCAAATTTACACGTGAATGCTCTTAAAGGGGGAAAACGCGCGCCTTTTAATTGCAACTATATTTGAAAAATTTCTAAATTAAACAAACAAATCAATTTCACCCCTAATTGTATATACTTCTAAATTTGCTTTTTTTTTGTGATCAGGAAATGCTTTCCGTAATGAAATTTCTCCAAGATCTGGGCTTATTCGAGTAAGAGAGTTTACCATGGCTGAAATCGAGCATTTCTGTGATCCTTTTGATAAGCAGCATAAGAAATTTAGCAAGGTCTCAAATATTTCCATGCTTTTATACAGCGCTTGTAACCAAATGGAAGGAAAATCTGCTGAAAGAATTACGATTGGCGAAGCCGTTGGAAAGGTGCTAAAAACAAAATTTAAAAAAATTTATTGTTATATTTTTTTTATTTATTAGGGTCTCGTAGCTAATGAAACTCTAGGTTATTTCATGGCTCGAATTCAAAACTTTTTAATACATTCAGGCGTTGACCCAAGTAAATTACGTTTCCGACAACATATGGCTAATGAAATGGCTCATTATGCTCAAGATTGTTGGGATGCAGAATGCTTAACAAGCTACGTAAGTTTTGGTTAAAAAAACACATACAGTGAATTCAAATAAGATTCAAACCAGTGACATTGCAAGGTAGTTTTTTTATAAAATTTGCAACACTTAGAAATGACTTTAAAAATGCCAGAAGAAAAACTGCTGAGAGACGCTTTGGTTAAAGTGACAGATCAGAATAAAATTTGATTGAAAATTAAAGGTACACCAACTTATAGGCTGATTCTGGTCAAAATTAAAGGCCTTTAATCTTTAATTAGAAACAAATAAGGTTACCATGGAAAATGTCCTGTTTGGTTGCATAGTTACGGTTTCAATCTTTTTTGAATTCACTGTATTATCTTCAATATTTTAGAATACCTTTTTTCCAGGGGTGGATTGAATGTGTCGGCTGCGCCGATAGATCAGCCTTTGATTTAACCCAACATACTAAAGCTACAGGCATCCGATTAGCAGCAGAAAAACCTCTTGCTGAGCCTAGAATTGTTGATGTAGTCCAAGTTATTTCCAACAAAGGTTTAATTGGAAAAACATTCCGTAAAGAAGGAAAAGTAATAATGGATACACTTGCAAGCATGGAAGAAAACGAAATTAATAACTTGGAAGAAAACATTAAGGAAAAAGGGTAAAAAGTTGGAAATAAACCTGAGTTTATTTAAATTATTGAATTTTAGTTTCTTCGATTTAAAAATTGAGGACCAATTTTATAAGATCACCACCGAAATGATTGAAATAAAAAGAGGACAAAATACGTTGCATGTTGAGGAAATTATTCCTAGCGTTATTGAACCATCTTTTGGTAATTATTTAAATTTTTGAGTGCCAAAATTAAAATATAATTTAAGGTATCGGTCGAATTATGTATGCCATTTTCGAACACAATTTTAAGATGAGAGAAAATGATGAGCAAAGAACATACTTAAGTCTACCAGCGTCAGTAGCACCAATAAAATGCAGTGTTTTACCTTTAAGCTCGAATACTGAATTTGAACCATTCGTTGAAAAAATTGGTCAGTACATTTTTGTTTAAATTATCTTAAATAATTCAAAAATTGTAGGTTTGCTTTTAACTAAGGCCAATGTTTCAATAAAAATTGATGACAGTTCAGGCTCAATTGGTAAAAGATACGCCCGTACTGATGAAATCGCGATACCTTACGGTATAACTATTGATTTTGATACACTTAAAGAACCCCACACTGTCACATTACGTGAAAGAGACTCCATGCAGCAATTGAGAATACCTGTAAGTAAATTTAAAAATCCAGAAATCAAATTTATAAAAATTAATTTTAGGTTGATGAAATAGCAGATGTTGTCCACAATTTATCGTACAGCAAAACAAGTTGGAAAGAAATGGAAGAAAAATACCCAAAATTCGACCAACAGGAAAGTAAAGGACTTTAATAAATTGTGTCTTAACTAATAAATAAAAATATGCCTTGAAAATGTTTATTTTATTTAATAAAAAAAACCTACCAACTTATGTAAACATTAACATAATGATAATCGATCAATCGATTTAAAATGTAGTATTCAAAATTGAATTAAAATTTTTGAAATAATGCCACAACTTCTTAGAATGTATTTGAAAAAAAAACGTTAATCTACGCCTATTCTAGATCAGGAATTTGTTCATCATCTGAATCAGGCTCCCCGTCTCCAATATCTAAATCAGCAAAGGAAGGTTTGTTATCGCCACCTCCTAATCCGCCCATTTTCCTCATCATTTCCTCAAAGTCACCACCGCCGGCACCACCCATGCCACCCAAACCTTCATCTCCAGAATCATCCTCGTCTTGCCATTTGTTAAAGTCACATTTCAACCAATGATATTTGGTTTTTCCTTCGGTAAGAGTGGGCCAATAGGAATCGTCCGGATTTACTTTAGCTAAAGCAACTTCGATGCATCTACCCCTATTGAAATATTTACTTTTTTCTGGATCTATCTCTTTGTATAAAGGAATTGTTACTTCATAATTTTTCTTTTCAACGCCGCCTGTGCCTTTGAAATATACTGAACCTTTTGTGAAACTACAAAAACATAGTAAATAACCAAGAAGCAGAGAAATAAATTAAACTTACTTTACAATAGGATCTTTGCAATCTTCTACGTTTATAGTTACTAAAACTACGGCGGACCGTTGTGCCCACATTACTGGGGGAGGTAACCTGAAAAAGTTGAGGTTAAGTTTTTAAATTAAATTAATAAACCATAACTTAAATTAATAATGAAGATTACAGTTACAATAAAAGTTTATAAAATAATTAAATAGTTGCATTTGGAGTGTTCTAGAATCAATAAGTATTATCGGGGATTCAAGATGGCCGATGAGTGCACCGAAAACACGAGTAATGAAATCGCTAAGCGTGATAAGTAAAAACCAATATATGTTAATTTTAAATAATTATTAAAGAAAAATTTTGCTTACGTTTGATCAGTCATTGTGTACGTTTTTTATTTCTTTGTCTTCGGTGTCTACGATAAAAACGTAACAGCGAACGAGACAAATGAACCGCTGGGTAATCGAAGTGAAGTTGCAGCAGTTGAGCAGTTATTTTTTGTTTTATCAGGTTGCTAATGATTATTAAGAATACCAACCTAATTTAACTATGTATGTTGAGTACTATACAGGGTGTTTCAATAATATCGATATTTACAGTAGCGGGAGAAAAGCTGCTGTAGACAAAATGCCGACAGAAAAAAGACCGAACAACAAAAGGCCAACATAAACAAAGGGCCGAAGGAGAATTGGCGAATTAAAAATCGATATGGACAAAAGGCCGAAAGAAAAAAAACTGAATGATAAAATGTGATGTGCATAAAATTAAAAAAAAAATAATTTCAAATGTTTGTATAATTTCTTTTGTCTTAGTAGCTAATAAAAAGACTAACGATATAATGCGTCGGCATTTTGTTTAATTTGGCCTTTTACCCATGTCAGCGTTTTTTGTTCGCGTTATTTAGCCATTTGTCAACTTCGGCTTTTTGCCTATGTCAGCGTTTTGCCATTTGACATTATATCTCCATCGGTCTTTTGCTCATGTCGGCCTTTTATCGGTCATCCTTTTCTCTTTCGATCTTATGTCTATGCCTGGACTTTTGTATACCTTTCGGCCTTTAGTGATTCGGTCTCCGGTGACCGGCGGTAAAAAAATTAACCGTGGAATACTTTTACGATTTAATGCGTTACTAGGTGTTGATAAGCTTTAATTTTTAAATTAGGAATTTTAACTACGTATAGATGGCGCTATAAATGGAGGATATTCGGTACTTGTCATTGTCAAAAATTTTAAATGCATTCTTGTACCTTGTAACTACGTATTCAACAAAACACAAATAGATTTATCATTTAAAGCTTCAGTAAATCTCAAAAAACATGTACGAATATGTGTTAAATCAATAACGGCGGTACCGAATATCGAAGTTCATATTTTGCCACCAGGGGGCGAGCGGAATCTTAAAATTTCCAATAATAAATTGATGGGTATGATCGCTTTGGTTTCATACATAAAAATCACCCTGTATATTATTAGTTATTAGGGGGAGCGGGACAAAAGGCCGATGAGGAAAAATGGCCTAACAACAATAGGCTGACGTGAACAATAGGCCGAAAGAAAAAACCCGAACGATAAAAGATAAAAGGCCGACTAGACAAGAGACCGATTTGAATAAAAGGCCAAAACGACGACACCGAAACAAAGCAGACACACGAAAGAACAAAAACCGAATCAACCTAACCCAACCTATAAGATAAAAATATTTCCAAAACGTATGATATGAACAGAATTTCAATAGTTTGTCATTTGGTTTATAGTATAAGTTCGCACTATGTCTAAAATGGCATTTCATCGTTAGGTTAGGTTAGTTCGACTTTTTTTTCTTTCTTTCGTCTGCCTTGTATCCATGTCGACCTTTTATCATTCGGCTCATTTTCTTTCGGCATTTTAGCCAATCCGGCTCATTTATTTTTGGGCCTTTTTTCTGTGTACCTTTATTCCTCGTCGACCCTGTGTTCGGCCTTTTTTCTGCGTCGGCCTTTTGCCCTATTCGGTTATTTTTATTTCTGTCTATTGTCCGTGTGGACCGTTTACTCTGTCAGCTAATATTTGGTACAAAAATGCTTTTTTCTTCAAACGTCATTAAAGTACAGTCTTCTGTGACGTTTGACAGGCTTTAAAATGTCACTTTTTATGTTCGTTGATCTTATGGTCACTTTGTACTGCCTAGGAGTAGAAATTACTACTTTGCACTGATAAGGAATAAAAGGGCGGAGTAGAAAAGAATTTTAGGCAACCCAATATACACTAACATTGTATTGTGTGTTATACAGTGCGGACATAAAGTAAATCCCCCCTGCTAACTTTTGAACGGTTATGTTTTTGATTCTGAAAATTTGTCTACGGAGGACTCAAATTGTGAACTTTCTAACAAAGGTATTTTTGATTTTGTGGAACTTCCGGTTATACCGGAAGTGGATGGCAACTTTCTTATTTTAAATGGAACACCTAGTACATTTTTGCATTTTTGTATTCTCCATAAAAATACCACTAAATTGACCTAGCATAGTGTGGTCTACGATTAATACTTTCGGAATTACGCCCATTCGAAAAATCGCATTTTTATGTCAAATTTTAAAATTGTTTATTATATTACGATTTTAAAATTTTTTATTTAAATCAATTATTGTTTGGATTTTTTCTTTGCCAAATTGGTTTTTTTGAACATTATTGGCTGTTTTTAAAATAAGTAAACGACGAGGTTAAATTTCCCTCGGTAAAATTTAGCATCTTATTGGCTTAAAAGTATACAAAATTAAAAAAATTAAAATGAATGAAATTTATACAGGGTGTCCCACAAAAATCATTAAATTTATGAAATTTTATAATTGCTGTAACTTTTTAAGGAGCTGAAAAAACATAATAGTTCATAGGAAAATTTGTGTTCAGAATGACATTTACTACCTAAAAAGTTTTTGCTGGAAAAAAGTGAGTAACTACGTATAGAGGGCGCTATATATGGAGGATATTCGGTACTTTCAGTTGTCAAAAATTGTGTTTAAAATGCATTATTGTACCTTATAACTACATATTTAACAAAACACAAATAGATTTATTATTTAAAGCTTCAGTAAACCTCAAAAAACATGTACAGTTGGTCCCAACTGGAAGTAGGACAGAAGTAATCACGATCGAGTATTCTTTGTCCTACTTCCAGCTGGGAGTAACTTTACCAATGTGTTAAATCGAAAAAGTAAGTACCGAATATAGAAGTGTCACTTAAAGCTTAAGCTTCAATTGTGCAACCGAGCCTAAGTACAAAAAATGTAATTTACTTTTCAAAAAAATTATAATATGTCTAGGACTTATAGGCAGATTCTGGTCAAAATTAAAGGCCTTTAAATAGAAACAAATAAGGTATCCATGGAAATTGACCATTAGAACGCATATAACAAATTTAAATTTAAAGGCCCTTAAACTTAAATGATTAGACCAGAATCTGGGTATTTTATAAAAAAAGTACTTATCTTGTTATTGAATTTGATAAAAGAATAACTTTTTTAACACCCTGTATAACAATAATTGCTAGCGCGTTCTTGGTGTTCTGTGAGTTTTTATTCTACAAAATTTGGATGTCTGTGATCCAAAGTAGACGCGATTGTAGAGACGCCAAAGAAGCGGTTTCCCGGTTTTTCTCCGGATTATTTTGGGAAGTTCAGGAGAATTTACGTTAAATATAAAAGGTAACAATTAATTTAATTAACTTCCTTTAATTCCTCCCAAATGTTGTCTCTGAGTAGCAATTAATACATGGTCAGAGCAACACCTTTAGATTATCTATTTTAATATGACCGCTTGATGTATTTGCTTTCGCTTACACGCCATTTTTTATTTCCTCTTTCATCCCAAGCGTGCTTTAATTATTTATTCTGTACGTACGAAAATTGCAGCTAAAGTACTTTGAAAATTAAGGTATTTATTGTTTGAATTTTTTAAAAAGGTTTGTGTGTATTTGTATTTTGCTGTTCAAACAATGCATTGGTTATAATTACAACCATTAATTCAAATAATTACAAACTCAAATTATAATTAAAATTTTTGTTTTGTTAATTTGACTTGTGTGCGTTTCAAATCTGTGCACCTGGTTTTTCCGATTTTCTACATTCACGATCAAAATGTAAACACAAAAAAAAAAATAGCAACTCGCAATAATTTACCTGAATCTTGCAGGCTCAGAAAACCTCAACCATGGAATCCAAACCGAATCGGGTAAGTAACCCGAAAATTTGATTGGCGTAAATGAATGAATTTATTACCCGGTAGAAATTATAGGTGCCAGGAAATTCATACTAGCGTTGTTTATAGAAAAAATAATTTATTGATTATTTAAATGAATAATTTTTTCACAGTTCAAAATGGGTAACAAAAAAGCTGATGAATCGGACTCAGAAGAAGAATACTCTGTAGAAAAAATCATCGATAAACGGATGAAAGATGGTCGTGTCGAATATCTGCTTAAATGGAAAAACTACTCAGATGAGGATAACACCTGGGAACCAGAAGATAATTTAGATTGCCCGGAACTGATTGAAGCCTTCGAAAAGACGAGGAAAGAAAAGAAATTAGCTAAGACCGCAAAAGATGGAGGTAAAAAGAAAAAGCGGTCTCCATCGCCTGAAGAGAAAGATAAAAAGGGAAAAGAAAGGAAAAAATCAACTTCCAAGCGCTCACCATCACCCACTTCATCTGAAACGTCCGAAAAAGGAAAGAAGACCAAGGAATCCAAGGATGCCAAGAAGAAGAAAGACAAAGAGGATGTTGATTCTGACGAGTCCGAAACGAGCACTACTAAAACTGATAAGAAAAAGGTATAAAGTCAAATACTTCAACAGGAATTAGCATTTTGAATTTTTTTTTTTTTATAATAAACTTTATTCAACTTCATTAATGCAGGGTGTCCCATTTGATTTTGGACTGTATGGGTATCTTTGTTATTATTGGAGATAGAAAGTCTGTTAAATGGACAAAGTTGTAGTGATTTTTTCGAATATTAATAATTTATTTACAAAAAATTTGAATATCGCATTGTTCCAATGCTATCTTGAAAAAACAAGAAATAACTATAATATAAACTATAAATAGCTATAACTTCCTTATTTTCTGTGGTACCAAAAAAGTTTTTTGACATAATATAGACAATTTTTTGTGTACAATGCAGTAAAACCAATGAATATTTTTTTTCGCCAACGGATTGACCGGAAATGAAGCAAACTTATTTTTTTCTTATGGCAGCCATATTGGATTTACACATATTCGGAATCAGTATTTTTTTCTGAGTAATTTGGTATACCATTTGTCATATTTAAAAAAAAAATAAAATTATTTGATTTTACAAACTAACATTGGACTTTAAGAGATGTAAATTGTCAATAACATAAATGTAATATTTAAAATATTAAATGTAAAATAAATCTTAACACATATGTATTGATAGTTTTACATCTATTCAATGCCATTTTTGGTTAGTAAAATAAAATCATTTCTATTTTTCTTAAAATATTGCATATGATATATCAAATTACTCAGAAAAATACACTAATTCCTAATATGTATAATCCCAATATGGCTGCCATAAGAAAAAAACAAGTTTGGTTCATTTCCGGTGAATCCGTTGGCGAAAAAAAATATTCATTTGTTTTACTGCATTGTACACAAAAATTGTCTGTATTAAGTCAAAAAAAATTTTTGGTACCACCGAAAATAATGAAGTTATAGCCACATTTTGAAAATCGCATTTTCTTGTTTTTTCAACATAACTTTGGAACAATGCAATATTCAAATTTTTTGTAAATGAACTATTAATATTCGAAAAAATCTCTACTACTTTGTCCATTTAACTGACTTTCTATCTCCAATAATAACAAAGATATCCATAGAGTCCAACGTCAAATGGGACACCCTGTATAAACAAAAATTTCGAAAATTCTAAAACTTATTTTGTTTTTTAGACTATAACAAAGAAGCCAAAACCGAAAGTGATGGCGGATTCATCAGATTCAGAATCTGAAGATAAGGAAAATAATAAGGATAAGGAATCTGATGAAGAAGAAAAAGCGAAGAAAGATAAACGTAAGCGACCCTCGTCTGATAATGAAGAGAAAAAAGAAAAACCTAAAAAAGTAAAAGGTGATACTGAAGAAAAGAGTAAATCAAAAAAAGGGCCTGCAAGTAAGAAGGTGGTTGAGAAGAATGGGTTTGATAAGGGATATGAGGCCGAAAAAATAATCGGTGCTTCAGATACTACAGGTGAACTTCTATTTTTAATGAAATGGAAGGGTATCGATGAAGCTGATTTAGTACCTGCTAAAAAGGCGAATGTAATTTGCCCTCAAGTTGTAATAGCTTTTTATGAACAAAGACTCGCTTGGCATTCTCCCGATGAAGATTAAGTAGTTATTCTTATTAGACTTATTATTAATCTGTATTCCTTCATTTAACTCATTTTTGTAATTTTTATACTTTATAGGTATTTCTGTTCACACTGATGATTACAAAATATTGATGACTTTAATTTAAACTTATTGTTTCTCTTAAGTATACATAGCTTTATTTTTGAAATATATAATTTTAAATTGTATTCATAAATAAAAATTTAGTACAGTTATGTTTTTATACAAGTTTAATACTATTCATTTACTAATACTTTTGACCAAATCACTACTCCTTGTTTATCTGTTTTAAATTACCCATTAAATGTGAACGTAAAGAAGTTGACCAAAATAAATCTCCTTGAAGAAAGTTAACACAAATATGCCGACTTTTTGCATGTTTATTTACGCGTAAAAACCCCACCCTCGCTTCTGGGGGGCGTGACGTTTTTACCAATTTCTAGGCGCAACGGCGCTGGATTTTTTGAGAACGCAACAAAATTTTGCAGCGCAATATCCAGTCCAGTTCTCCAGCATCTACAAGGTAAGACAGTTTTTCATCTATTTCCTAAGATTTTTTTACTTCAATTCCTACACAAATCCTCTACAATTTATTAATTTTTATAATTCCAATTAATATTTTTTTTTAATAATTAAAGGTACCTATTAATTTGCGTGATTATAGTTTGGTGAAATTAACAAATTATTTAAAATAGTTAATGATGATAGTTGATAGTATTTAATAAGTTATAAATAAATCCATCAAAAGTTTTATTAATAGATTTGGAGCTCTTGAAGAAATGGCCCAGCCAAGTGAAACCCAAAGTTTGTTCATGACCTTTCTAATCCTGGCTGTTCTCCTGCTGGCCCTTTGGGTCCTATACGCAGGAATTGCATAAAAAATTGGTGAGTATCAATTTACAAACTTGCAAAAAATACATATTTTTAGAACACATATTTTAAATTAAATCCTCATAAATGTGAGTGGTTGTTAAACAGCCGGTTTGATTTACTTTTTTCTAGTTAAAACCCAACTGGCCAGATAATATTAATTATATGAGTAGATGTGTGCGTGCAACTGTGTATTTATGAATGGGGATAAAGATAATTTTGCACCCACACCTTTTCCAAAAATAAATTACGTTTAATGTTACACCAATCTAATACTTCTATTTTTGTTTTCAGACCATCTGTTTTCAAAGAATTTTAGACCATGAAAATATTTTTAAAAACTATCTTAATTCACCTTTAATAAGCAATAAATAATGTAAATATGTTATATAATAATTGTGTATATTTTATAAATATGCTCTAATTAATATTAAATAAAAACTATTAATGACTAAACTATTTTTTATTAATTATTTACTTTTTTCACCTTACTTTTTATTAATTTTCAGGATATTCCTGCAGTTTAGTTTATTATTCCCGTGAATATAATATTTATATATTGTTTTTACTTTAAATCCAAGACTAAAAAAAATCTTCATCAACCAGTAACTATAAAGTTCCAAAAATTTCCGTGTAGAAAAATCGTTGCTCTAAGTTTCAGTACAAACTTAACATCTGAGAAAAATATTTTTTCTACATATAACTTGTTTATAAAGAGCCAACGAAAGTGTTCAAATTACATTTTCATATTTTACAAAAAAAATAGAAGTTTTACGCCGTCAAAGAAAAAAAAAAACTTTTTGTCCTGAACAATGTCAAGATAATTTTTTAACTTTAATTACTGTTTTCGCCGAATTAAAAAATGTTGAAAAATAACAGAGATATCTTAGCGCACAAATCTTAAAAAATGTCGTTATTCACAATTTTATAACTCGAGTCGTTAAAAAATAAGAAATAACTCTCAAAATCCACATTTTTTCAGGTTTCCTTTGGAATTTTTTGACAAATATTTTACTACTGATAAATTTGCGTATCATTAACAAATATACAAAATTTTGTAAGATTATTTATAAAAATAAAAAAGTTATTAACATTTTTGTAACTCATATTTCAAAAATAATGTCTATAAAATACGAAATTACTTACATAATCATGAATTTTCTCAAGTTTCCATTTGAATTTTCCAAAAAAAAATTAACTATTATTAAATAGTAGTATCATAAACTCGGGTACAAAATTTTGTAAAAATATTAAGAACAATAAAAAAGTTATTAATAATTTTCTAGCACAACTCATAAAATTTATACCTAAAATATGAATTTTCTTCAAAAAAAAACACGAATTTTCCAAGGTTTCCATTAAAATTTTCCAGTAAAACGTTTTCCATTATTTTATCATGGTATATTAAACATATAGACAAAATTTTGTAAAAATAGTTATAACAATATAAAAGTTATTAATAATTTTGTAACTCGAGTATCAAAACTAAAATGATATTAAAATACGAAATAATTTAGAAAATCACGAATTTTCCCATGTTTGCATTGGAATTTTCCGACAAAAAGTTTACAGTTATTAAATAGTAGTATCATGAATACACTTGGAAAATTTGGTATAAATATTAACAATAATAAAAAAGTTATTTACAATTTTATAACTCGAGTCGTTAAAAAATAAGAAATAACTCACAAAATTCACAATTTTTCAAGTTTGCGTTGGAATTTTTTGACGAAAATTTTACTACTGATAAATTGGAGTATCATAAACAAATACACAAAATTTAATAAAAATATTTATAAAATTAAAAAAGTTATTAACATTTTTGTAACTTAAAATTCAAAAATAATGACTAATAAAATACGAAATTACTTATAAAATCATGAATTTTCTCAAGTTTCCTTTGGAATTTTCCAAACAAAATTTCACCATTATTAAATAGTAGTATCATAAACTCATGTGCAAAATTTTGTAAAAATATTAAAAACAATAAAAAAGTTATTAACACTTTTCTAATTCCAAAAATATAAACAATACACCCCTAGTTTTTTGAGGATAAAATTTGTTCTACTGTCTAAACTTGAAGTTTTATCTACCGCGAACAGGGCACCCTGTATACAGAGTGATTAATAAATGAATTTATTACAAGATGTCACCCAGTATACCGTGCGGACATAAAGTAAATCCGCCCTCCCTGCTAACTTTTCAACGGTTATGTTTTTGATTCTGAAAATTTGTCTACGTAGGAATCTAATTGCGAACTTTCTAATAAAGGTATTTTTGATTTTGTGGAACTTCCGGTTATACCGGAAGTGGATGGCAAGTTTCTTATTTTAAATGGAACACCCAGTATATTTTTGCATTTTCGTGTACTCCATAAAAATAACGTTAAATTGACCTAGCATAGTGTGGTCTACGATTAATACTTTCGGAATTACGCCCATTTGAATATCGTATTTTTATGCAACTGCATTTACACCGTAAGTTGCACCCAACTGCCCCAACTTCGTTATTTTAATGAAATATTTTGCAATTAAGTTAATAATATTAAATTTAAACAAAATTATGTTTAACCGTAAATTCGTTAATTTTCCAACTTCCGGTGTAAATGAAGTTGCATAAAAAATGCAATTTTCAAATAGGCGTAACTCCGAAAGTATTAGTCGTAGATCACACTATGCTAGGTCAATTTAATGGTATTTTTATGGAGAACACGAAAATGCAAAAATATACTGGGTGTTCCATTTAAAATAAGAAAGTTGCCATCCACTTTCGGTATAACTGGAAGTTCCACAAAATCAAAAATACCGTTATTAGAAAGTTCGCAATTAGATTCCTCAGTAGAGAAAATTTCAGAATCAAAAATATACAAACAACGCAATTGATAACAGCAAAATACAGGGTCTTCATTATTCACTGCAGTAGGCAACCAAGTTTACTGTAAGTAAGGTTTCCCAGCCTGATTATGACAAACAGTACAATCATTAACGAACTTCGTGTTTACGAAACTTATCCAAACTCCTCAAAACAAGAACATCGTTGTCTAAATAAATTCCACCATAAGTTTTAAGTAAATTAATCCTGGCAAAATCACTGCTATGATGGACCGATGATAAAAGTTGCCCAAAAACATGTGTGGGTCGTTCTAAATTAGATACCTATTTACAGAACTTATTTAAACGATTTTTTAATTTCCCTGTAATCCGTAGGTACGTTATTTAAAAAAAATCGGCTGGAAAATATCCCAGAGTTATTAATTTAAACAACATTTTACGTTTGTACATAATTTTTATACTGTCCTGAATACTTGAAACATCATAAACAGTGTTTTAACGAGCCAAATTCAATAAATGTGCTTATTTTTGGCACCACGGTTGCAATAAAAGTGATTTAAAGCTCTATTTTATATTATACTCCTATTTCTTCATAAGCCCCGGCACTAAAATGTGTACACACTGTATGTTTAAAAAAATAAAATATGTTCTATGGTTTAAGTCTATGATGCGGCTCTATGGTTTTATTTAATGTCATTTGATTCTGTGATATCTCCATTGACGCATTGACCATTCACTGACCATTCATTAAAGCTTTAATGGTCTAAGGCTGAGGTTTATCTTTGGCGTCCATCAAATAAATCGTGCGATTATTTAAATATCCTTTAATATAAAAAATAATTGTTAATATAATTTAGTGTTGGTTATAAAAAGTAGTATATCAATGGGCGCGTTGGCCGAAAATAAACCGAAAAAGTTCAATAACAAACCAAGCAATAACAAAATAAAAAAGAATTTTAAGCGTGGTCCTGGTAAATTTAACGGCCCACCTTTTCCTCCTATGATGAGACCAAGGCCTCCTTTTATGCCTAGACCTCCTCCACCAGGCATGAGACCTCTGGGGCCACCACCCGGAATGAGACCCATGCCACCTATGAGAGGCCCTCGACCACCACCAATGAGACCCATGAGAGGACCACCACCACCAGGTACAATTTTATCACTTATAAATAATGATATTTTAAAGAAATAAGTTTGGTATTTAAGGTTATAAATTTTTTTCCCGTGGAGCTTTTTTAAAATTTATTTTTTTAATACGTAGAAGAGTCTTGTGGCTAGCTAATTCTTCATAATTTTTGTAAGTTAAACCAAACACTCGTACGATAGCAGTATCGTCTTTTGTAAAGTGCCCATTTTAGTGCTACGTTATAAGTGTTTGGTTTTACTTACAAGAAGAAATTGATAGCGGGTAGTTTCTTTAGTGTACCAAAAAAAGAAATTTTAAAAAATCTCTACTGGAAAAAATATTATGAGCAAAACCGTGTTTATGAAACATTCTATAATTATGCGTGTGCTGTGTGTTAGATTTGTGGTTTAATTATAAGTTAAGAAGAGCAAAATTGAATTTTTCTTAGGAATGCGTCCTCCACCGCCAGGTATGAGACCACCGATGCCATGTATGAGGCCCCCACCGCCGATGCGGTTACCACCACCACATATGATGAGGCCTCCTGTGATGGGTCCAGGAATGCCTAGGCCTAGACCACCAAGGAACTTCCCTCCAGGTCCACCACACCCGATGCAAAATATGAGAAGAGTACAAGATGGGAGAGTACAAAGAAAACGAAAAGCGAAATTCAGAAGCTTTGATATATCAAAACCATGGGTTAATGATGAAATTAAAAAAGAATTGGAAAAGAAAGATGAGTTGCTAAAAAGTGCGAAAGCAACGAAAAAGGATGAAGATTGGAAGTCTTTTAAAGAACAAAAGGAAAAGTGTGTTAAAATGTTTATTTCGGCTAAAATGGAGTACATTGGACTGCATCCAGAGGAGGTTCGTATTCCACAACTCCTGCCAGCAAATATGAAACCCCTTGTTAACACAGCACCTATAGATTATACGGCAGATATTTCTTTATAGGTACATAATTCAAATCAGATTATTTACTTAAACGAAAAATCATGAATTTAACTTTTATATGATAGTCGGTAAATTTGATATTTGCGGTTTTGGTTATAATTTTTTTTTTAGTGGAGCTTTTTTAAAATTTTTTTTTTTGGTACACAGAAGAGTCTTGTGGCTACCAATTTCTTCTTTATTTGTTTTTGTAACTTAAATCAAATAGTCATACGGCTGCAGTAAGTAGGGCTCTTTACAAAAAACGTTCGCTTTGCGGCATTTTGAAAAAATCTAAAAAACTAATTGGAATAATATTTTTTTTCTAACACTAGCAATAAGTTAGGATATAAACGAAGAGTGTATAGTATAGTTTTTTGTTGTAAGTATGTTTAAAACAGCGCTCCAAATATTTCTTAAAATTTCACTTAATTTTTGGAGCGCTGTAAAAAGTTTAAAAATATACTTAGAACAATAAACTGAAGTATAAACTCTCCGTTTATATCTTAAGTTATTGCTAGCATTAGAAAAAAAAATATTATTTCAATTAGTTTTTTAGAATTTTTCAAAATGCTGCTAAGCCCGTTTTAGTGCTGCCGTATGACTATTTGGTTAGACTTACAAAAACGAAAAAAGAAGAAATTGGTAGCCACAAGACTCTTTTGTGTACTAAAAAAAGAAATTTTAAAATAGCTCCAGTGGAAAAAAAAATTATGACCATAACTGCAAAAGTTGTCGACTATCGCCTTAAAACTAAAAGTTAGATTCAATTGAATTTTAATTCATATAAAAACTGCCTAACAATTTTAATAAAAATTTTGCAATTTGCAGTGGTGCTAATAATTTAAAAAATAGTTTCGTATTTGTGCTGGTTTATTTTTATTATTTTTATTGAATGTATTGAATTTAAAAGGTTGCAAATATTTTATATAAATTGTTGGTATTTTTGAGTTTTTGAAAATGTTTGTAAGCATTTATTAAATTAGCCGGTTCTGCTTTCAGGACATAAGCAAAATCATGGCGGAAGCAAACAAAAAAAATATATTAAAAAACACGAAGGTCTGTGACAAAAGCGAGGTTCCTAATGAATCCGCCATGTCTGACCAAAATAGTGAAACAACTTTCAAGAACCAGCTGTAAATTAGAGTTCACCACAAAAATTTAAGGGGGTGTCCTGAATTACGACGTTCTAAAATAGAGGTTATTCGTGATTTTTTTCAGAAGCTAAAAAAGAAATGAAGTTGTTATATTTTCATGCACGGTTTTATATACATTTAAAAAATACAAAAAAAAAAAATTTACGTCGGATTTCTAAGCCTATTTCATGTGCGTCTTTTCGTTGCAGTCTTCTATTTGCGGGAAAGATACACCTCGTAATTCTTAACTGATACAAAAACCAAAGAAGGATTTTAATAATTATGTTTTTTTTCTTCTGGGTGAACTAACAAAAATCAGAAAAAAATGTGAAATAAAAAAAGTTGGGCGTCTTTAAAAAAATGTGTATAAAATAATAAACTCTAAGGTGCTATAACAATAATTTGAATAAACTTTTCGGCAAATTTTTTTAGTTCACTTAGAAGAGAAATCAATACTGAATAAAAAAAACTTTGGTTCAATTATATAAGTCGTTTAGTTTTTAGGGTATCATGCCCGCAAATTTAGAAATATCGTAAACATATTCTTAGTTAATTTATCTATCGATTTAAGCAATAAAAAAAACACGACTTTTTTAGCGTTGTAATTCAGGACACCCCCTTAACATGATTTCATAGGAATCTTAAATTTGTTTTCATTAATATTAACAAGAGTTTTTATTTAGATGTATGATTAAATAAGTACTTTTTGAATTTTTTAAGAAAATGTGTGTTAAGTGTTCATTCCTTTATTTTCAATTTTATTTGTAATTTAACAAAAATTTTGACTTAAATGTATTGTTAGTACCTTCACATTGTAACAAGTCATGATAATCGTACCACGATTTTTAAATGTATTAAAATTCTTGTTATAATAAATAAAATTCTTAATTTAAATTGTTTCAAAATATTTATTTAATTAGAATGATTAAATTAATTGCGTTTTAAAACCAAAATTTATACGGCAGCACATCTAATTCCAAAAAAAATTTTTTTTTTTATTTTCAAAGCTTGATTAAATATCAAATGCACTGGGTTTAAAATTGGAAGTGCTTGCTGAATATTTTAATGTTTTAACCCGTTGCGAAAATTTCACCAATTTCAGGAAACAGAAATTGAGCTTTCTGGGAAATTAAAAGGTAAATTTGTAAATATTACTTAAAGAACCTATTAATTTTCTTAAAAATAAACAGTACTTATTGTGAAAATTCAATATTGTATTTAAGTAATGCCCGATAAATAATAAAATATTTTTAATTAGGAAAATAACTTAGAAGACGATAATGAATATGATGATCAATACTATTGCTTCACTTGTGATGCTGATTTTGATGATGGTGATGATTTACAAGAGCATTTGGCTCATCATGTTACTTGTGGTATCGACGGCTGTACATTTTCAGCACATGAACTCATTGTAGACGTACATGTTAGATCACAACATCAAACTGGTGCATATAAAAAAATTAATAGCCTTCAAACACCTGAAGATATAGCCAAGTGGAGGGAGGAACGTAAAAAACATTTTCCCACGAAAGAAAATGTTGAAGTAAGGTATAAAATCCAAGAAGAAATGTTAAAAAGAGGTGAAAGAATCACGAAGAACAAATCAATTTGGAATAACGATAAAAAATGTAAGAAATTTAATATTTTTAACAAAATTTTATGTCATATTTTTTAGTTGAAAAGAAAAAAAAGAAAAGGTCTAAACCAACACCAAAGAAAACCGCATTCACGTCTTTAATTGGGAAAGAAGACGAAAATATAGATGGAATGTTTCCGTTTCAAGGGACAAAACAATTATACGCTGTAAAAAATGAACGAAAAGTAATTTATAACGATGAAGAATGGGATGAGGAAGAACCAAATACTCCAGAGGAAACTAAACCACAATTGAATGCTTTACAAAGTCTCATGGGTGCTTATAGTGATTCCGATGAAAATAATGAAGATGAAATACCTGTAATTGCAGAAAATAAAATTGAGGGCACAAATATTGATAAAAATAATTTGGTTGAAACAATAAGTGAAAAAAATGAATTAATTAAAGAAAATTTAAGTGCAATTAATGAAACTGAAGATGATAACGATGATGTAGTTGAAGAAAAAATTTATAAGCTACCTCTAGAAATTTTTCCAAACAGTGACACATCAGTTCCTTCAACAAGGTCGAAAAGGAAAAGAAAAACGAAACCTAACAAAACAGATACTCCACAAAATCCAACCAAAAATAATTCATTCAATGTTAAATTTAGGAAAAGGAAACCAACTTTATTGGAGAAATTGTTGGAAAACGATATTAGGCATGAACGCAATGTTTTGTTGCAATGCGTAAGATTTGTAGTGGAAAATAATTTTTTTCTAGAAGACAAAAAAACGTGACATTATTTGTTATTGATCTTGTAAATCTTGTTTTTTATTATTATTGAATAGAATTTTCTGCAGTAATCATGTATTTTTTTAATTTACAAGCATTTAATTGTTTGATTTAAAAATAAATTATAAAAAAAGTTCAGAATTAAACAAAAACGTTACTATGTACTGAACTTTTTAATATCCAGCACTTAAATTTGAGCATTGTTTAATTTATACCGTACGGACATAAAGTAATTTATGTTCAACCGTAAGTTCGTTCATTTTTACCATTATTGGTATATTATAAAAATGTATTATTCGTTTCATTTTCGGAACACCCTGTATAAATGATTTTAATAGCATAAGCGCCTGACAGTTCATCAAGTGAAAACTTGATGTAGGCAACCAATGTTGCATTTAAAATTTATTACAATATTATTTAAAAAATTGTTTAAGGTAAACATGTTTATTGTTTAAATGAATGATTTAAAAAAATATACTTTTTAAGGAAATGGCCAGACGCTTGTGAAAAAGTAAAACCATAAAACAAAAATAGTGAAAAAAGAACGAACGTAGGTTAAGTCCGCCATAACGTCAAGTTTTTTTGTGTCAATAAAAATTTCCAAAAATCCGATAATTTAGAACGATGTCCGTGGGTAATTTGGATCGAATTATTTTATTTGTTGGTTTCTTATCACTTTTTCATTCAGCGTATTCGGCTGCACAACGTAAGTACTTATAAAAAAACATAACCTCAAAATACAAAAATGGATTTTTTGTGATTGAATTATTTTAGATCGATCGTTTTTGCGAATTAACGAGCAGACTTTTACGCATCTTCCTATTGATGTAAGTTTATATTGTAGTATTTAATTTTATCATTGAATTTGTGTATTTTTTAAGGTTATAGTGCAAGCTGTAAGCAGTTTATTTGCGATAATGTATGGAGTTTTACAAATTGCTGGTGATTTTAAAGAAATTAAGGCGTCTGCAGAATTGGAGGATAAAAGTTGGGAAACGTTTGGAAATATTCCAGCGTTCTACACGTTTAATCATCGAGGGAAAACTTTATCGCCCTATTATGCTCCTTCAATTTGTAGTAAAATTAGTTTAGAACAATTTTAGAAATTACTTTGTTAATTAGTTAAATATACATTATTTATTATTCACTGGTAATAATTATCACATTGTTTTTTTTTATAACAAACAATATATTAACAATTATAGTAATTATAATCAGATCTTATTTATTAGTTAAAAAATGCTTTAAAAAAATGCTTATTTAGAAAATACGTTACTTTAATTTAAATGGCAAAATTTAAATGCAAAATAACTAAGCATTTACATGCATAAAACTCTAATAACATTTTGTGTAAAAATAGTCAATTTGTGCAGGATTAGTTAAAATTTTAACAAGAATTAATTTAGTATAATTTTTTTAGTTGTTCATACGTTATAAAAAATATAATATTCCAAGGTCCCATTCTAACCCACGTTGGTATAAAACCTTTATAAAATGCTAAGACACCTTCATTCCTAAATGTTTTTATAAAGCAGTCTATCGTGCCTTTATAAACAAATTTCTGATGACTTGGATCTGTCTTCTTTAATCGTCTTTGGTTCATTAATCTAGTCTGGATTAAAAAAATGAGTTAATAAGGAAGGAAATTGTAAAAAACTTACCCTGAGAACATCAATTGGGTTTGAGGCAACTGCACTCCAAAAACTGGCCACGAAACTTGAGCTTTAAAAAATAATTTTGATAAATTAATTAAAATTTTGGATGAAAAGTCTTACATAAAATGATTAGAAATGTTATCACCGAATTCGTTCAATAATTTACTCTTAGTATAATCATACACAGGTAGTTCAACGGCTGCTACAACAACAGCTCTTTGCGCCGTAGGACCGACTCCCTAAAAATTTGCATTTTGATTTGATTTTTTTGCTGTAATTTTTTTATTTTACCCTCCACAATCCTCGCAATCCTTCATTTTTATAAATATCTTTAACACTATCGATCATCCCTAAGTTTTTATGAGCATCTCCTATTTGCATCCGCACTTTAAGAACATCTGTAGGATTTGCTATCGCACTGGAAACTGCACCCGCAACAACTGCACATAACACATTAAGTCCCACAGTCTCTTCAATCTTATAAGTATCTATAATCTTTTTTTTAAGCGAGTAATACGTTCCAAACTTAATTGTCCCGTAAGTCGCTTGTCGCACCAAAGCAGGAACAATACTATAAAAATAAAGTTAATCGAAACTACAACAAGCGATTAAATTTTACCCTGAATATAAAGCGGTTATTCCTTCTTCTCGAAAAACACTAAGAAAACAATGTGTCATTCCACGATACTTTAAATCCGAGTGCTTTTGATCAAATTTCTGTCCTTGAATTTGTAATCGAGCTTTTGTTAAATCAATAGGAAATGTACCTTGAAATAAAATTGAGTACCAAATAATTTTAAGTAGCGAATTTGATGTACGCAATTAATTTTAAATAATTTAAGTACCAAATTCAGCTAGGCATGACGAAACACCTCCATACACGAAAGGTCTCCAATCCCTTTCTCCCATTCCACAGTATTATAAAAATATAAATGCTAGTTATTTTCCTCCAATTTTCAAACTTTTACCAGAGTTTAATAGAGCTCAACTATGCTAGGCTAAAAGTAATTTCAGTTAAATGTTTACATAAGTTAATTGGAATAATTCGAGTGACCGTCACGATAACTATTTAATATATTTTTATCTCATGCCGAGGCCAATTTGCGTTTTTCTTATCTTTCTATTTTCATCACGTGCATTCTGGTTCCTAGCCATTCAAATTTGACGTTAGTCCCAAAATTTGACAACCGGGAAAATGACAGGATGTGGATGGATTTTCATTCGCTTAACTTCGGGCTACTCCCGATGACCTTACAAAATATATACAGGGTGTTGAATAATTCACGCAAAAATATTAAAGTGAGTTAAATGTTGTATTCCCATTATAAATGAACTTTTTATAGATAAAATAAATACGTACCTGCTAATTTATCATTTTTTGCACGAATTAAGTCAAAAAATTACTGGAAATCGTCGTTTTTGGTTAGAATATAGATAAAAAAAGTGGGAACAGAAGCCAAATTTCCTTTAACATTTTGGTTTTTTGTCCTATCTTATAGATTTGGGTTCGCTGATAACGTTTCAAGTAATATTAGCACAATCGAACGCGTACTTTTTAAATTACAGCGTTTAGAAAATTGTTGAAAAATCGAAATATCAAAAAAACTATTTTTTTTCAAAAATTTACGTATAACTTCTAGGCCATATTTATAGATTTTGGTCTGCTGAATACAGTGATATAATTAGTTTTGCTCTGTGACCAATACTTTAGAAGTTACAGCTGATTTTCTAACACTAAAAAAACATAGAGCACTAATACTCCAAAAATGAATTTTTTTAATTTTTTTTTTCGCTTTTTTTAGTCCTATCTTATAGATTTTAATTCACTGATAACGTTTCAAGTAATATTAGCATGATCCAACGCGTACTTTTTAAATTAAAGCGTTTAGAAAATTGTTAAAAAATCGAAATATTAAAAAAACTATTTTTTTTCAAGAATTTACGAATATCATTAAACTTCTAGGTCACATTTATAGATTTTGGTCTGCTGAATACAGTGATATAATTAGTTTTGCTCTGTGACTAATACTTTAGAAGTTACAACTGATTTTCTAACACTAAAAAAACATAGAGCATTAATACTCCAAAAATGCATTTTTTTAATTTTTTTTTTCGCCTTTTTTAGTCCTATCTTATAGATTTTAATTCACTGATAACGTTTCAAGTAATATTAGCATGATCCAACGCGTACTTTTTAAATTAAAGCGTTTAGAAAATTGTAAAAAAATCGAAATATTAAAAAAACAATTTTTTTTTCAAGAATTTACGAATATCATTAAACTTCTAGGTCACATTTATAGATTTTGGTCTGCTGAATACAGTGATATAATTAGTTTTGCTCTGTGACCAATACTTTAGAAGTTACAACTGATTTTCTAACACTAAAAAAACATAGAGCATTAATACTCCAAAAATGAATTTTTTTAATTTTTTTTTTTCGCCTTTTTTAGTCCTATCTTATAGATTTTAATTCACTGATAACGTTTCAAGTAATATTAGCATGATCCAACGCGTACTTTTTAAATTAAAGCGTTTAGAAAATTGTTAAAAAATCGAAATATTAAAAAAACTATTTTTTTTCAAGAATTTACGAACATCATTAAACTGCTAGGTCACATTTATAGATTATGACCTGCTGAATACGGTGATATAATTAGTTTTGCTCTGCGACCAATACTTTAGAAGTTACAGCTGATTTTCGAACACTAAAAAAACATAAAGCGCATTTATGTCCAAAAAGGCATTTTTTAAATTTTTTTTTTAGTCCTATCTTATTGATTTAAGTTCGCTGATAACGTTTCAAGTAATATTAGCACGATCCAACGTGTACTTTTTAAATTACAGCGTTTAGAAAATTGTTGAAAAATCGAAATATCAAAAAAACTATTTTTTTTCAAAAATTTACGAATATCATTAAACTTCTAGGTCACATTTATAGATTTTGGTATGCTGAATATGGTGATATAATTAGTTTTGCCCTGAGACCAATACTTTAGAAGTTATAGCTGATTTTCTAACACTAAAAAATTACAGAGCATTCATGCTCCAAAAATTCATTTTTTTTTTCGCTTTTTTTAGTCATATCTTATAGATTTTAGTTCGTTGATAACGTAATATTAGGATTGATTTATTTTAATAATACCATTATGAAAACAATTATTGTAGATTTATTTGGTATTGTTTTACATTAAAGATACAGGATTAAACTCATGAATAATAATGTGTAAATAAATTTAATGGAAAAAGGTTTCGGTCTCAACTTTGTAAATAAATTTGATGTTGATTTACGCATATCCTCCGCCCGATGATTTAAATTTCATGTTTAAAGAGTTTAATTTATGCAAATTACCATAAATGTTCTGCATTATTTGTCACACGTAAAGAGCGTAAATGTCAGAGCGCCGGCAAAAATTTTCAGCACAAGACGTCCTTGCGGGTCGTCGACGTCTGCTCTTTAGTGCGTGATCGGAAAATATTCAATTCAAAGTCAACAACTCGTCCAAAATCGCCTAAAAACAATTAAAATCTTGTACTAGCCAGGGAGTGGCATGTCCCTATATAAAGAAGGCGATCAATTTCATTAAACTTAAACAAACAAGTATTGGGCGAGTTCTGTTTGATCAGTAGCGCTTTATTACAAAAATGAAATTTGTCATTGTATTATCAGCGGTGATTTTGGCGGTTTCCGCTAAACCGGGATTCATCACGCCGTACGCAGTGATCCCAGTCGCCGCAGTATCATCCCAGTTCCACGCACAAGATGAACTTGGACAATACAGCTACGGATATTCCAACCCACTTTCGACGAAATCAGAAATTAAAACAGCCGATGGTGTCACCCAGGGTGGATACTCCTACGTGGATGCTGAAGGTAAACTCCAAACCGTGCAATACGTTGCGGATCCAGTCAATGGTTTCCGCGTCGCCGCTACTAATTTACCAGAAGCACCAGTTCCTGAAAAAGTAACTCCAGTAGAAGCGCCACAACCAGTACAAGACACACCTGAAGTAACTGAAGCTAAAGCCAAACACCTCGAAGCAGTCAAGGAGGCTGAAAAAATTGAACATGAAGAAATTAAAGAAGAAAAAGCTGTTGTAGCTCCAGTAGTAGCATACGCCGCTCCAGCCTTCGCTTACACCCCATACACTTATCCAGCAGGACATGCCTACAGCTACACCACATACAATTATCCATACTTCCATCAAATTCATCCTTTCGCTTATTCAGCTCCAGTGTACACTCACTATGCATACACCGCTCCTCAAATCCCGGCTGTTCCTGCAGAAACTCCAGAAGTCGCTAAGGCTAGAGCTGAACACCTCGCTGCTCACGAAGAAGCCAAATCCCGCAATGCGTAAATGATTACTCCGGGTGCTTTTTTACCTATAAAATGTTGTATTTTTGTAGTCTCACAATAAAATAATTCGTATAACCAAATGTTGATTTTCTTACGACGAAACTTAATGTTTAACAAACTTTTTTATAATTTTATCTGAAAATAAATAAAATTATAATTTGCAGTGAGTAATAAGTAATACATTTTTACTACACAACACTGAATTAATAATCCGGTAAAATTAAATTCTTAGCTTTATTTAAATAAATATAATTATAGCTTAACATTGACTAAGCACCAGTGTGTTGAAAATTCGTTAACATTCTTAAAGTAGGTATATCACACATTGCATTAGAATTATAATACCCTAAAATACATGATCACATTTCATTCGTTTATCTAAAAATAAGTGTAAGTAAGCCGTTCGTTAATTTTAATTAAAGCAGGATAAAGTCTTCAAAGGAATATAATCTTCTTCTCGTTTATTTTGTGTAAACCTAAAATAAAAATGAAAAAGATTAATGTTTAGGTTGGTTCTGATTTAAAAAAAAAATAAAACAAGACGTAATTTTTCTAAAAGACACCTTTATTTTCAATTAAATATTACATTACCGAATAATTTCACAGCCTATCGGGGCATTTAAAATTGAATCACTCGAGCGATAAATATCAAACATGTATTACCACAACAATTGCACAAAATTGGGCGCAACACGTGCATTTTAAGTCTTCCATTACAAGGCTGCTTTATTTTTATTTGAATAGGAATAAAGGGTAATTAATCTAATATTACATTTTATGCTTTTATAATCATAAGCTACTCTAAACATAAAATATTGGAGTGGCTAAATTTATAAAATAAACCAACCTGTTGTGGTTACTATTTTTTATTACAAATAATTAAAACGTTTTGAAAAGTTACAAGTAAAATCAGAACCTTATTTTATGTTTATATAAGTATACAAATAATAATCCCCATTAAATTTTATTTTGTTATAATTTAATTATAGAGTAATTTTTTAATAATTATTTTGATTCCTAAAAACAAAAGAGAGAACATGTTCATTTTAATAACACAATTACTAGGAGCTACTTTATCAGTTCTTCTCTAGTGTGAGAATGAGGAACTCACATTGAGAGATATCCTCTGGCTTGAGAACGCCGTCTTCCCAATAAATAAGCTACTAATACAATTATTATTAATGCAGCTAGAGCACATCCTGCAGCAATTGGAACAATATCAGGGGTAACAAATGGCTCACAGTCTACAGCTAAAATATTTTTTCAAATCAATATCAAAATTTAATCAAGTAAAAACAACTTACCATCACCAAAATCAAATGTTGTCGTATTGTAAAATGCAGCCAATCGCAGATGGCTCACTTTTAGAATGGCCGAAGTATTTGTAATTGCCGAAGTTAAATTAAGTGACTGCACTTTATCGCATTTATACGATTTTGAAAGCTTGGTATTGTTGAAGACCACCTTGGTATGGTTTAAAACCAGAAGTGAATCTGAAATAAGAAATAATTATTTTTTGAGATACATTACCTAAAAAAAATTTGATTTTTTTGAGTTTTTGGGGAAAAACGGAAAGAGATAGCAAAGTGATTCTTTTTTTGTCGTAAAGTGGACCTAAAGAGCTTTTAGGGAAGGTGCATAAAGTAGGGTTGAGATGTAATTTGAAGGGTGAATTAGACCCATAAATACGACTTTTAAAAATGCGATATAAAAAAATTTTTTTTTTCGTTATTTTTTCGAATTTTAAAATACTCTATGCATGGGAGCTTTCGGTTCAAAGAGTAGATTCTAAAGTGTTTTTAAAATTGAAAATCAGTTAAAAAGTAACCCGGCGGGAGCCACTCACCCCTAAAATCAAAATTTCGAGTTTATTTGTACGTAATTTCCCAACCCTACCAAATATAAAAAATCTGAGTAGCCTATACACTGTAGAAAATATTCCTCTTTAAAGTTTCGAAAGAATATTGCCAAAATTATTAAAACTGCGGGAGCCAGATGAGCCCAGGTTGGACCGCGTTTTGCCCGATTTTTTGAACATTTTACGTTCGATTTTTTTCCAAGGTTCAGGGTAAAAATTACAAGGTGCCGCTTTTTTCTCTCATAAGTAAATACCAAATAAGTAAAATAAAAAATATTCGAGTATTGCAGGTTGTTCTGATGAAAAGTTACAAATTTTCAAAGTCCGCGTCAAAATATTGCGAAAAATAAAGGGTCACTTTGGGGGCACCAAAACGACATAAAGAGTAAGCGCGTCAAAAAAAAAACTCCTGTTTTAAGGTAAAACGTGGAATTTAGATGAGGAATAAAACAACCGCGATTTTTTTCCTTCTGCCGAACTTCTAATCGAAGCCAAAAAGTTTTGGTACTTTTTCCTTCTGAAAAAAAAAACGGTAGAATTGTACAGTTTGCGTCTCGGGGCTGTGACGTCACACCTTTGCGCCGGGAGGCTTCAAAATCGGTCACGGTAATCCCCAGGATGTTAGAATAAAAGGGGCCAAATTTCGTTACTTCCCTTTAGAATTTGACGAAGTTGCGATTTTTCAAAGTTAACGCCGCCGAAAATCCGAAAAAAAGCGAGAAAAATCGACCATTTTCGAGAATTTTTTTCAAAGTGTCGGGGAGGTCCAAAAAATTTAAAATTCGAACCACACTTGGAATCAACATCCCTCTTTACATCGGAACCTGAGTTCTTAAAATCGGATGAAAAAAACCACCCTTTCGGTCACTCCTCGCAAAAAACGTTCGAATTCGGGATAAAAATACGAAAGGGGTCGTATCTCCGCTTAATTTGGTGCGATTCGGGGTGAATTTAGGACACTTAGGGGATGAACTCGATTTTTCGTTTGGGGTGGAATAACTTTTTTCGGGGTGGTCCGATCGAAAAGGGATATTTTAACTTTTTTCTTAAAATTTTCTCCTCACACCTACAAAATTTCAACTCTACAAAAAAAACGCCATCCCCGTTTGTTACGGAAGTTGGTAGTCACTAAACTCATCTGCGTACCAAAAAAAGAAATTTTAAAAAAGATTTTCTGGAAAAAAAGTTATGACTAAAACTGCAAATATCAAGAAAATTTCAAAATCAAGCTCACGACTATCGCTTTAATTTATACAACTTACATCAATAAAAAATATTATTTATGTTATTCAAGTTCATTATTTAAGTAATAAGGAAATCAGAAAATATGGTAATTTAATGTTTATCAATACATGACTAATGTTTTTATTTTTACATTTCAAAGTTATAATTCTAAATCAACAATAAAATGTTATCTTATCTAAATGTACATGAAAACATTTCTATAAGCACATCATAACAAATTTTATATTGTATAATTGATAGAGGATGTTTAAAAAATTTGCAAATAAAGCAAATTCAAGTTCTTTATCAAAAAGATATATAAATTAACGTTGTTTTTTTCTTATAAACCGATTAGAAAATTAAAAAATTTTATTTAACACTTACCATTCATGCTAGAGACGTTCAATTTAACGAAAATCGAGTTTAATCCATAGGTTTTGTTGACTTTTTCAAAATTAAACACAATCGTGTTATTATTTCCCCATGATAACACCATTTCATCAGTTAAATTTAAGCATGATCCTGTAGAGTGAGCATTTTCAGGTACATTGATGTGGACATTACTTGTTTTATTATCTTTTAGAAAAGAAACATCAATTTCAAGAGCCATTTTAGCAATAATGCATGATTCATTGGTATTGTTATACTTTACGTCCCATTTTCCTGTTGTGGGATCTACTGGTGGAGCAACAGTGGTTGGTTTAACAGTCGTAGGTGAAGTAGGTTTAGCTGTTGAAGTCGTAGTTGGTTTGGGAGTGGAGGTTGTTATGGGTTTAGGAGTTGTCGGTTTTTCAGTCGATGTCGTAGGCTTTTCAGTAGAAGTTGTAGGTTTTTCAGTAGAAGTCGTGGGTTTTTCAGTAGAAGTCGTGGGTTTCTCAGTGGAGGTTGTAGGTTTTTCGGTAGAGGTTGTAGGTTTTGGGGCAGGATTCGGAGTTGTTATATTGGTGGGAGGTCCCATCGTAAATGTTGGAGGTGCCGGTGCCTCTGTTGTTTTATTATCACCTAAAAAATTAAATTAAAAATGTAAGTAAAAAAAATTAAAACTAATTTTCAGAAAATATTAGTGAACGGGTCTTGGGCCAGAGTGCCCCGCCCCATAAGACAGCTCTGGATATAAATAATCATGATTTAGAGTGGGTTACAGTTAGCTAAAACCAAGTTTAAACTGACAAATACGACAGTTTTTTCATGGGCGAAATTTTTTTTAATATTTTGTCTCATACTTTACAGTTTAACCTGGTTTTAACTTAAATAACAAAAAAGCTAGCTGCAGAATTCACGAAACGGACACAATAGAATTACAAAATGAGAGATAAAACATCCGAGCAGGGGCGGATTAAAGCCTAGGCAACCTAAACACATGTCTAGGGCCCGGAAATTTGGTTTAAATTTTTTATTTACAGAGGAAGAATGACTTCTCGCTCACACGCATTTTTAAATTAAACTACTGTCAAAAAAATAGGGACGGGTCTTTGCCTTAGTCCACCCCTGCATCCAAGTTCCTTATGCCGGAGCGAGTGAGCATATAATTTGTAATTTTGTCTGTTATCAGTTAAGTCGGCTTAAACATTCAAACTGACAAGTATGACAGCAACTGTCAAAACCGTGACAGTTCTTCCTTTGTCCACCTGTCAACTTTTGAATCGCTTAAAGTTTAAGCCGAATTAGAGTAAAAGGCCTTTAAATAATAATATTTAATCAAACAATAAAATTATGTATAGTCGTAAAGTATTAAGAAACGAATAGTAGTCATAATTTAATCATTTAGTGTCAGCAAATTACTATAAATTATATTCATTGTTCCTTCCTAAGGTGTAATATTATGAAATAAAAAGGCGACGATAAAAATAATAAAAACCAACAATAACAGATAAAAAATGTAGATAAAACGCTTATCACTTTCCGTCTGTAATTAAATTCCACTAAAATTACAAATAATTACAGCTAATTTTTTTAAGAAATAGAAAAGCAATTATGCTTTTTATAACAAAGCCGCAGGGCAGTTTTGCAAAGATCACGTGATTAAAGTATGAATAATGATTTCGTTTTGTCTGACATTTTTTAATCAGCAGCCAACAATAAATTTTATGATTACACCATTCTTACCATAGCAGGTGGAGATTAAAAGGGTACCCAATATCAGCAAGACCGGCTTCATCTTTTCAACTTAGATGAATTATTGTCTAGAATTTTTTTTAGATTAAGTTCTGTACTTTTCCTGGAATACAAAACGACACGAATTACTGCAAAACTACGATCTACTTTACGACGTAACGAAATTATGCGCACGCAGGTTGGATTATGTCAAGTGACTAGGCGCTTTCTTTTTACTCCACTAAACTCCTCTGCAACTCCAAAATTTTTATTATCTATTTTTTAACTCATAAAAATTCATTACGATTGGAAATCCACTTAAAATTTAAGCACTAAAAATTTTAAATCACATTTATATACGATACATTAACAACTAAAATAATTCACACAAACGAACAGACTAATTTTGTGTTATACAGTGTGTCCCATTTGACGTTGGACTGTATGGGTATCTTTGTTATTATTGGAGATAGAAAATCGGTTAAATGGACAAAGTAGTAGAGATTTTTTCGAATATTATTAATTCATTTACAAAAAATTTGAATATCGCATCGTTCCAACGGTATCTTGAAAAAACAAGAAAATGCGATTTTCAAAATGTGGCTATAACTTCGTTATTTTCGGTGGTACCAAAAATTTTTTTTGACTTAATAAAGACAATTTTTGTGTACAATGAAGTAAAACAAATGAATATTTTTTTTCGCCAACGGATTGACCGGAAATGAACCAAACTTATTTTTTTCTTATGGCAGCCATATTGGATTTACACATATTCAAAATAAGTGTATTTTTCTGAGTAATTTGATATATCATATGTAATATTTTAAGAAAAATAGAAATAATTTTATTATACTAACCAAAAATGGCCTTGAATAGATGTAAACTGTCAATACATATGTGTTAAGATTTATTTTACATACAGTGCGGACATAAAGTAAATCCCCCCTGCTAACTTTTGAACGGTTATATTTTTGATTCTAAAAATTTGTCTACTGAGGAATCTAATTGCGAACTTTCTAATAGCGGTATTTTTGATTTTGTGGAACTTCCGGTCATACCGAAAGTGGCTGGCAACTTTCTTATTTTAAATGGAACACCCGGTATATTTTTGCATTTTCGTGTTCTCCATAAAAATACCATTAAATTGACCTAGCATAGTGTGATCTACGATTAATACTTTCGGAGTTACGCCTATTTGAAAATCGCATTTTTTATGCAACTTCATTTACACCGGAAGTTGGAAAATTAACGAACTTACGGTTAAACATAATTTTGTTTAAATTTAATATCATAAACTTAATTACAAAATATTTCATTTAAAATAACGAAGTTGGGGCAGTTGGGTGCAACTTCCGGTGTAAAAGAAGTTGCATAAAAATACGATTTTCAAATGGGCGTAATTCCGAAAGTATTAATCGTAGACCACACTATGCTAGGTCAATTTAACGTTATTTTTATGGAGTACACGAAAATGCAAAAATATACTGGGTGTTCCATTTAAAATAAGAAACTTGCCATCCACTTCCGGTATAACCGGAAGTTCCACAAAATCAAAAATACAATTAAATTTTACAAATAAATATTGTTTATTGCAAATGAATAATTTTTTCAGTTTATCATTTTTTTATAAATATTTTGTTACTATTATTAAAAAAGTTATTTTTCTAAGGACGCCACTGCTAAAAGGCCAGGCCAGCCAACTGTAGTATCTGAAGGTTTGCCTGACGAACAGTCATTAATGAAAGCCCTGTATTTAGTGGTATAGTTTTACGAATTTGCCATGAATTTGGTACCGTTGTATCGCTCTTAAAATTATCTTTGCAATGATACCATTTTCAATTAATTTGGATGTAATTTCACAGATATATGAGTCATAAAAACGTATTTCTGGAAAATTCATTCCTAACTTCGCATCGATGAAACCAATAGAAACTCAAAGCACAACAAAGCCTTTACTCGCCTTCCTCCATTTATTTACAAAATTTATCTCAAAACAGCGCAATCTATTCGAAATTCTCAATTGAAATAATTTGAGGTTAAATTCTAAATGCAACATTGGTTGCCTACAAACATTTTTCACTTGTTGGGGGGCTAGACGCTTGTCATGGAAAACAATTCCAGTAATACAGGGTGAACGAAAATGATTGTGGTTTGATAATATTAATCATAAAAAATCAAAAATTTTAACCAAATATACAAATTTAAGTTTTTTTTTTTGAAAATAAAAAACGTATAATTAGCTCTTTAATTTTAAAACAAATGTTGATAATAATGACCTCCAAAACAAAGATTTACGCAAAGTAGTGATAAAAAATTATCACACAGAAGGCACAATAACTAAAAAGGTTGACGTTGATATTAAAAAATAATATTTATAAATGCAATTTATTTACCAACTAATTACAGGGAAAAACAACACATATTTCGATTTAGTTTTTAAATTACTTATTAACAGTTTGGAAATAATCCTTAGATCCTTTAGGGTCAGGCTTAATTGTTTGATCGCCCTTTTGCCAATTAGCCGGACAAACTGTAACAAAAATTTTTTTAAAAATTTAAAAAAATTAGAATAATAAATTACCTTCTCCATGTTCTTCAACAAATCTAAAAGCTTCAATTAATCTAAGAGTTTCATCAACAGATCTTCCGACTGGTAAATCGTTCACGGTAATTTGGCGCAATATTCCTTTGGGATCGATTATGAATAAACCCCGAAGGGCTACGCCGGCGTTTTCAATTAAAACGCTGTAATCTCTTGCGATAGTTTTATTTAAATCAGATAAGAGAGGGTAATTTATTTTACCGAGACCACCATCCTGTAATTTAAAACATTTAATAAAAACATATTCAATTCACTAAAAACGTACCTCTCGTTTTGTATTTTTCCAACCTAAATGGGTGTAATGTGAATCAACGGATACTCCAATGACTTGCGCATCTAATTTTTCGAAATCTGCATGGCGCTCGCTGTACGCAATCAATTCCGTAGGGCATACAAAAGTGCTACGAAATATAATATACATATTTATACGAAATACATAATAGGTAACTTACAAATCTAGCGGATAAAATAATAAAACAACATATTTTCCTTTAAAATCTGATAATTGAATCTCCTTGAAATCATCCCCGATTACAGCAGTGCCTTTAAAATCAGGTGCGGGTTCTTGTACTTTTGGTCCTCGCAAAGCCATACCTGCACAAAAATGAATAATTAACAAAGCGTTTGAGTTAAAAATAATCGATTTACTTGTCTGAAAGTGTCGAATTGGTTCAATCAAGTAGGCCGGTTTTATACTTTTTGTAACTCCAGGTTGAGTTAATATTCTCGCCAATCTAGGAGCCTAAAATCTCGTTAAAGCTGACATTTTTAATTAATTATAAATGACACAAATTAGTTGAGTATTTTTTAGGTTATATTTAATCATTTAGGCAACCAAATTAGCTTGAAATAAATTCGTTTTTTGTAAAAATAGATGTCGCTACTATAAATAAATTAATTGTTATTTAAAATGCGTTAATTAAATCATACAGGGTAATAATAATAAAATTTTATAATTCATGAGATCAAGCAATTAAATTAACATTGGAATAGGCACGGTACTTATGAGAAGTGGGGGAAATAAGAATAACGTACTTGCTAGGTTTACATTTTGCAAAATAACATCTGGGTTTGAAATTTGAAAGGAACACTTGGTTCTTTTTCTCATTCATTCGCCTGCATTCCCCAACAATGAATTTTGTAAGTAACTGAATAATTATATAAAAACAATTAAACTTCGTCGTCCTGAGTTAAATAAATTACATGGCATAATGTGTGGGGTAGATTGGTACCCTACAACAAAATTAACGTTTTTTTTTTGTTTTCTTGAGTCAATTTGTTAAAAGAAATAACTTTAAATACAACGTATTTAAGAGGGTTCACCACCACTAACCTAATAATTAAAAAACAACTTCTCATTTTTTAAATTTATTTGTAAATATATAAATTTTTTTTTATTTATTTTTTTTCGGTCGAAAATTAGGTTAAATATATTAATTCTTAGATGTTTAAAGTTGGTTTTTGTTTTTAAACAACTAAGAATTACCGTATCTTAATTTTCGACCGAAAAAAATTAATATATTTAAAAATAAAGTAAAAAAAAGAAGTTGCTCTTTAATTTTTTAGGCAACCAAATTTACAGGTGATTTTTTAATAATATTACTCAGTGGCGTACTATGTCCTTTCTTGCACCAAAATTTATAAAAAATTAATTTTAATAATCTTAAATTATTTTGGAAAAACTTTAATAACTTAAGAACTGTGCAAGATTTTTCAAAACTTCTTTATGCCTCATGAATTGGAATTCAATAAGTAATTAAAATCATTTTTTTTAATATTTTGTAGTTACTCAGTGGCGTACCATGTCGTTTCTTGCACCGGAATTCATAAAAATAAATTTTAATATTAAATTATTTTGGAAAAACTTTAATAAGTTAAGAACGGTGCAAGATTTTTCAAAAATTCTTTATGCCTCATGAATTGTAATTCAATAGGTAAATAAAACCAAATTTTTCAATATTTTGTAGTTACTCAGTGGCGTACCATATCGTTTCTTACATCGAAATTCATAAAAAATCAATTTTAATCTTAAATTATTTTGGAAAAACTTTAATAACTTTAGAACGGTGCAAGAATTTGTCAAAAATTCTTTATGCATCATAAACTGCAATTCATTAGGTAAATAAAATCAAATTTTTCAATTTTTTGTAGTTACTCAGTAGCGTACCAAGTCGTTTTTTGCACCGAAACTCATAAAAAATCAATTTTAATCCTAAATTATTTTGGAAAAACTTTAATAACATTAGAACGGTGCTAGATTTTTCAAAAAATCTTTATACATCATGAATTGCAATTCAATAGGTAATTAAAATGATATTTTTCAATTTTTTGTAGTTACTCAGTGGCGTACCATGTCGTTTCTTGCACCGAAATTCCTAAAAAATCAATTTTAACCTTAAATTATTTTGGAAAAACTTTAATTACTTTAGAACGGTGCAAGATTTTTCAAAAATTCTTTATGAATCATGAACTGCAATTCAATAGGTAATTAAAATGATATTTTTCAATTTTTTGTAGTTACTCAGTGGCGTACCATGTCGTTTCTTTCATCGAAATTCATAAAAGATCAATTTTAATCGTAAATTATTTTGGAAAAACTTTAATAACTTAAGAACGGTGCAAGATTTTTCAAAAATTCTTTATACATCATGAATTGCAATTCAATAGGTATTTTAAATGATATTTTTCAATTTTTTGTAGTTACTCAATGGCGTACCATATCGTTTCTTGCACCGAAAGTCATAAATTAATTTTAATATTAAATTATTTTGGAAAAACTTTAATAACTTAAGAACGGTGCAAGATTTTTCAAATATTCTTTATGCCTCATGAATTGCAATTAAATAGGTAATTAAAATCAAATTGTTGAATATTTTGTAGTTACTCAGTGGCATACCATGTCGTTTCTTGCACCGATATTATTCATAAAAAATCAATTTTAATCTTAAATTAAATACAGTTACTGAATTTCGTAACAATTCGTAAAAATTTTATGTCTCAAAAAAGCACCTTTAGTAAACTACCTTAGTTTTATTTACTTAACTATATATATTTTTCTTGGACATGCAGTCTTAAAATATTAAATCACATTACATTACAGCAAAAAAATGTTCAAAGCGAAGCCGGTTATTGGGACAAAGTACAGGAATTGGCTCAGGAAATTAAAAAAACCGCTACAGAATTTGAAATAGAAGCCAAAACGGATGAAAAAAGGTCCCAAATGGAGATTGAAATTACGCAGTTGTACCAAAATGAGAAAGAATTTGAAGGACAGGTAAATGAATTGAAGTTGGAGATTGCTCACCTCCAGGATAAACAAAAACATGTAAAAGCGTTGGAAATGGAAAAAGATGAACTTGAATTATCTAATAAACAACTATTGAACAAAATCGTGAAAATACAAACTCGAGAAGAAAATAATCAAGCTTCTACGAGTCAAGTCTCAGCCAATCCGCACGGACGTTTTTCAAGTTTAGAGGCCATTCATCTTATTGTTCTTAACAGTCCCACTGTCGATAAAGAAAAAGCAAAAATTCCTAAACAAATGTCGCAAATGAAGATTGAAATTAAGCAGTTGTATCAAAAAGAGAAAGAATTTGAAAGACAGGTAAAGGATTTGAAGTTTGAGATTGCTTACCTCCATGATAGACAAAAATATGTAGAAGCGTTGGAAATGCAAAAAAATGAACTTAAATCATCTAATATACAACTAATGAAAAAAATCGTGAAAATGCAAACTCGTATTGTTCGTAACAATCCCACTCTCGATAAACAAAAAGCAATAATGCTCGAAGAAATATCCCTAACAGAGACTGAAATTAAGCACCATGAAAAACAGGAAGAATTGGAAAAACATGTAAAAGAATTGAAAGAGGAAATTGCTAAATTCATGAAACTCTGTATCGATAGACAATTAGCAATTGGCGTTTTGCAGACAAAACTAGAAAAATGCATGCTATTAATGAAAATTTTTTTGAAAGACAAGACAAAATGGAACGAAAAGGAGGTTAAAATTATAGAATGTTTCATAGCTTCATGTGGGGGTGGTTCAAAGTGATATTTTTGATGTTGTGTTATTACTAATAACAAATACTTACATTTTGTCATTGTTTAGTTTTATCATTATTTTTAAATTTTAAATGTAAATTTACTTGTATTCTTAAAAATTTGTAATAAAACTTATTAAAAGCAATTTTTTCACAACCTATATATTAACCTGAACCCAAAGGTAAAATTAAACGAGTAAATACAAGAAGTATACCCCGACGTTTGGTGAACCATGAACGGAACACCCTGTATAATGTTTCTTTTTATTTATTAAGTCTTTATTAGTTAAACTCTATAGCGCAATCGCTAAACGTCATGTGTTATTTGACGTTTTATTTGAATGCATTTTAGGTTATGAAAAAACAGGGAATAAAAGTGTTTTTCAAGGGAATTTAAGTTAATTTAAAGTAAGTTGCACTGTTTTATTTACAAAAGCGTTAAGTCTTGTGCCTATGAGACACTTTAAGTGTCAGATTTTTCTTGTATTCCTGTCAATGTTTGAATTTTAAGTAAAAGAGGTGCAATCAGCATCTCCATTTTTAGTTTTAACAATAATTTTTTTTTTCAAAATGCTGAATAAAATATTTCTATAATAATACGGATTTTAATAATTGCAGGATTAGAAATGGACGAGAACAGATGTAAACGTGCAACGAGGCAACAAACTAAAGCTTCAAAACAAGAAAATACTGAAGAAACGATAGTACCAAAAATTCAAACTGAAAATTCAGAGGTTAAAACTTTGGGGCCTTATAACTTAAAAGAAAAAATAATAATAGTATATGACTGCGCAAATGATGAAATGGCGACAGATTTTGTATATAACAATAAAACTATTACCGTTGAAGAAATATTAAAAGACAGCATTGTAAGCTTCATGCAAACGAAAAATTTAATGAACAAAACTCACGAATATGCACTAGTAGTTTTGGGGAAAAATAATTTTATTTGGTTGGTTGACTTCACCAGCGACTATAAAGTAATTACTAAAAAACTTTATGAAGTTACCTCCTGTGAACCGGAAGACAAAATCGTATTAGATAAATTATTTGAAATGATTCAACAAAAACTAAATATTAAAACTGATTTAAATATCAACGAAATTCCTGAATACATTGTAAGGGTTGTTTTTACTTATGTACGATCTTACACCATCCCTGAATTAAGTGATGATTATGATAGTTTATTAAAATGCCCTGCATTTTTCTTCGATTTTCTTTATGCGCATGAAATTCCCACCGATACAAATCATTGCGACAAGATTTTTAAGGTTTTGCAGTCACTTGATAAAAAGGGACTTTCATACATGTTTTCAGTAACAAAAGAAAGTGCGCCGAATTTTAAATTTTCTTTGATGAAATTATTGGCGCATCCTTTGCAGCGACCTAGGCAACACCTCGCTGATTACACACTGAAATAATTAATTTAATAATATTAAATAATTGATATTTTTGTTATCTAAAATAGTAAGTATTTGTACTACTTTTTTTCTTTTCATATTTTCAAATTTACCGAATTTATTTAAGGTTAATGTAATAATAATTGTTGATTTTTATTGTTTCTATATTTTGAAATTAAATAAATATTATCTCTTGAGTGAAGGCTAAAATTTTTTAATTTTACTTTTATAACATTTTTCAAAAAGTATTGGAAATTTCGACTACGTATAGATGGCGCTATTTTGACATACATTTTGGGCGCGTTCCACTCGCAATGCTCACGACGACCGCAAAGTCGTTCCACATAACACCGCGGTTGTTTCGTTCGTGCATACAAACAAAAAATTGTAACTACAAAACGACGCCACCGATTTTAACGAAACGTGGCTTATATTGCGGCTAAAAGTACCCTTAACACTCAAAAAAATAATCAATTTTATCCAGACGCGTCGCAATTTGTTTTTTTCTAAAAACGTAGAAAAATATCGGTAAAAAACAATTTTGTGGAGGAAATGAGGCTCATACCAATCCAAAAATTAAAAATCGCTACACGTGGAGTTAAAAACAAATATTCAGTTCATCATGGTTTGAAGATTAGAACTTTTTAACTATTCATTTGACCTTTCACCGACTCACCAAAGACAAAATTGTGTTTTTTTAACCTCCCTCGACAAAAAATATCGCCGTAAAGTAAATATACATCCGATCGTTAAACAAAAATATACCTTCCAGGGCCGTATTTGTACTCGAAATTTACAAAAACTTTGGAATTTTTTTTCGAAAAAACTATTCGGTGGATTTTCCTCAAATGGGACTTAAAATACTCCTTTTATGAGTGTCTATTATGTTGGGTAAAATTTTTAGCTTGCTATTGGTGATTCTAGCTAAGCGATCTCCCTCTTGCGGACGTGACGTCATTTCATTGTTCCGCGCTAGGCCGCAAGAGGGAGATCGGTTAGCTAGAATCGCCAATTGCCGTTCATACTTTTAAAATTAAATTGTTTTCAGTTGTTTAGAAACATCCTGTATATTAGGTTTAAAGAAAATGTGGTCTATGGTCATCAAAACGAAAGCAGCTCATAAAACGAACGGAACAAAAGTGAGCAAAGCGGTGTCTATTAAACGAACGCAGCTACGGGCTCGCCCATTATTAATCAAGCAAACTTGATTATTTACATGCCGTCCATTAATTTTAAGATTAATTAGTGCTTAAGTAGGATTTAATTTATTAAAATGACTGCATCCCGTGCATTTCCGAAAACTCGTGTGGATTACCGTAATTTTTTGATCAATAAAGAAGAAGGAACTTACTTAGGAAGAACTGGCCAAAGTTGGGGTGAGGTTTTGTTTACATTCCTCATAAATAGGTCTCATTTTATAAAATTGCTATTTAGTACTCAGTATTCATTTGTTTAATTAATATATGCCCGATCTATTTTTCATTTATTAATTAATTATTTAGACCGCTATTAATAATTTTTTTTTTTTTTTTAGTAAAATGTTCAATTTTTTACGTGGTATTCTACAGCTGCCTTATAGCTTTCTTTTCGATATTCATGTGGGTATTTTTTCAAACGTTGGATCCTAGGATACCTAAATGGCAAATGGAAAGTTCTATGATCGGAACCAACCCAGGACTTGGTTTTCGCCCTCTTAACACTGATGATGAAGAATCCACTTTGCTTTGGTTTAAAGACTCGAATAAAACGGCCTATATTAGTTGGGTTAATAATTTAATGGGATTTCTCGATAGTGAGTCAATAATTTTATTACAAAAAATTTTTTTTCTAAATTTTTGTTTTTTTAGAATATTATACTCCAGGTAAAACTGAGAAGGGAACAGCTTCTATACAAAGGTGTAGTTATTTGCAACCACCTCGACGTGGACAAGTTTGCGATTTTGATGTTCGATTATGGGAAGATTGTAGTCCGGATAAATTTTTTAATTATCATTTAAGCAAACCTTGCATTTTTGTTAAGTTAAATCGTATTTATGGATGGTATCCTGAATTTTATAATGATCCTAATAATTTACCAAGTGAAATGCCTGATGCATTAAAAGCACATATCAGAAGTGTTCGGCCAGAAGAGGTAATTTTACTATTTCATAATAATTCTGTCTTATAAATACTACAATGGGTTATTTTAAATTAAATTATTAAAAAGGGTTTTATATTTTTTAGAGAGATACGATTTGGGTGAGTTGTGAAGGTGAAAATCCTGCAGATGTTGAATATTTGGGGCCCATTAGTTATTACCCTAGAATACAAGGATTTCCAGGTTATTATTATCCTTTCGAGAATTCAGAAGGGTATTTAAGTCCTCTTGTGGCTGTCCATTTTACTCAACCAACTTGTAAGTATTTTGTTGAACTTAAAATTAAACTTTAAAAGAATGTGTAAATTTTTTTTTTTTGAGAAAAAAATTATTTTAAAATTTGACATTTAATTTACATGCAATACACAATACAATGTTAGTGTATATTGGGTTGTCTAAAATTCATTTCTACTTCGCCCTTTTATTCCATGTCAAAGTAGTAATTTCTACTCCTAGGCAGTACAAAGTGACCATAGAATCAACGAATATAAAAAGTGACATGTTGAAGCCTGTCAAACGTCACAGAAGACTACTTTAATGACGTTTGAAGAAAAATTAAATTAACTAATTACAATAATAAATAAAATTTACAATGAACTTTCAAATAAAGGCCCAGTTGCACAAGTTCCACTTAAGCTTCAAGTGGCAGTTAAACAAAAAAATTGAAAAACAATGGAAAATATGTCAATTTTTTTAGTTTAAGTGGTTTAGTTTAAACTGTCAAAATACTGATTTTAAAAAACAATATACAGGGTGTCCCAAAAAGAAGAATAGTCAGGGTCGGTATAGCCCAGTTTTTTTGCTGGGCCTTTAAACAGAAATAAGTAAACTTTCAGAGATTTGGATAATTGTTAATTCAAAATTTTGTTATAATTCATAAACTATTTGGTCAATTTCGTTGTCCAGGCCTTGAGAAAGCAGAGAAGGAATGCTCTCACATGTTTATCTCTCTCTGCGTTGCCAACCCTAAAAAAATACATAAATAATGAGAAAATATTGCTTATTTCATACACTAAAAATAATTAAATAAATTATTAAACAATTTCTAATTGTTTTACAAATTTTATTTGCTTTAAATATTATTTTCGCAATAAGTAAAATTTCTAGGTTATGTAAATCAAAACAACAAATAACATATCCACGAATTTAATATATTGAAAACAGCCATTACTGTGTGTTTCAGTGTGTTTAATTTATTATCGTGCCGTTATCGATATATTAAATTCGTGGTTATGTTGTTTTGATTTACATAACCTAGAAATTTTACGTTATGCGAAAATAATATTTAAAGCAAATAAAATTTGTAAAACAATAAGAAATTGTTTTTATAATTTATTTAAATATTTTTAGTATGTTTGAAATAAGGAATATTTTCTTATTATTTATTAATTTTTTTGGGGTTGGCAACGCAAAGAGAGAAAGACATGTGAGAGCATTTCCTCTCTGTTTTTTAAAGGCCTGGACAATGCAATTTAAATGAAAAAAATTTTAAAGCAAAGATAATTAATGCCACAAGATTATCATTCATAAAATATTTTGACGAAAAAAATACTCTGAAAAAAATAAATGAAAATTTACTGTTTTTTTCTTAATATTTTCTTATATCTTTTTGATATAAACCACATAAAAGTACCATTTCGTGTTACATCCGTAAAATTTCACAGTAAATTTTCTACAATTTTCTTCTGATCACTTTTTTTGGACACCCTGTATTGTTTTCTGCACACTAAAGAATAAATAGATATACAGAGGGGTGCACAAAAAAGGCCAACGATGTAGCTTCGTTATTTCTTACCCGATTTTAATAACTGATATGTCAAATTAAATGGTTTGAAGAATACTACTATCAATTAATAAAAGATTCATTTTATTTTTGAAAACAACAGAGGAAGAGGGGGCAACTTTTCTTTTTCAATTAGCAACATATTTTTTTCTATTGAAAAAAATCATTAACAAAAATAATCTAAACCAATTATACAAATAATTTTTTTTTAAATTAATTTAAAACATTTTTTTTCTTATTTTTTTTTTGTTTTTGAGTTTTGAGTTTTTTATTTTTTTAAGTTTTATTTTTTAATTTATTATTAATAAATTAAAAAATTATTAATAAATTAAAAAGTATTAAGAATAAATTAAAAAACAATACTTAAAAAAATAAAAAAACTGAAAACTCAAAAACAATTGAATTAAATTAAAAAAAATAATAATAGTAAAAAAATTAAAAAGAAAATAAGAAAAAAAAAATAAAAAAATTAATTTAAGAAAAATTATTGATATAATTGGTTTAGATTATTATTATTATCTTTTATTATCTGATAGTAGTATTTTTCAAACCATTTAATTTGACATATCACTTACTAAAATTGGATAACAAATAACGAAGCTACATTGTTGGCCGTTTTTTGTGCACTCCTCTGAATATAATATTGTGCATTTCTGCAGTATTAAAAAATCCCGGATACATATCAAAATTCCTCGAGGACCTTTCCTGGATGCATGAAAATACAGGACATGTCCGGGTTTTTCCGGATGGACGGCAACCCTACATTAAACACAAATAAGTGTTACACATTTTTGTAATTGTGGGGTCCAATGCAAGAACCAGTCAAATTCAGTTTTAGTAATTCGTAATTTCCAAAAAAACCCGGAAGTACTTTGAAATTTTAAAAGGCAACCTAGGTCGAGTTTGGTATTGTTGGAAAGGTCTTTTAAAAAGAAACAACTTTTATTAAAATATTTTTTTAATATCTTCCATAATTAACAAATTAAACGAAAAAAATATGGAAAGAAGTGACAAGTAGTCGTATGGAAAAATTAAAAAGTTACCATCATCCGCAATGGGTGTGATGGAATTTATTAAATCTAAGTGGAAACTTTTTATTTTTCCATTTTTCACTTTATACGTTAAAAATAATCAACTTTTTTAGGTTATGTATTTGATTATTTTTAACGAATAAAGTGGAAAATATTAAAATAAAGAGTTTCCATTTAGATTTAATAAATTCTTTATCTTCGTTAAAAATAATCAAGTACATAATCTAAAAAGTTGATTATTTTTAACAAACGAAGCGAAAAATACAGAAAATACATGTTTCCGTTTAAAATATCATAGTTGCCTCTACCCTCACCCATTGATGGTAGTGTTTTCAGTTTTTCATAATTTCAGAAACCATTTGTCGCTTGTTTGCAATTATTTTTTCGTTTAAGGCTTGAGTTTAAAATTCTCTTGATATTCGTGATTTTGGTCATAACTATTTTTCCAGTGGAGCTTTTTTAAAATTTCTTTTTTTGGTATAAAGAAGAGTCTTCTGGCTATCAATTTCTTCTTTTTTTATTTTAGTAAGTGAAACCAAATAATCATATGTCAGCAGTAAACAGGCTCTTTACAAAAAATGTTCGCTTGGCGGTTCCTTGAAACATTCTAAAAAGCTAATTGAAATAATATTTTTTTTCTAACGCTAGAAATAAGTTAAGATATAAACAAAGACTTTGATGTTGCGTTTTTTGTTTTAAATATATTTTTAAATTTTTTACAGCATCCCAAAAATTTCTTAAAATTTTACTTAATTTTTGGGATGCTGTAAATAGTTTAAAAATATATTTAAAACAAAAAAACGCAACATCAAAGTCTTCATTTATATCTTAACTTATTTCTAGCGTTGGAAAAAAAATATTATTTCAATTAGTTTTTTAGAATGTTTCAAACAGCCGCTTTGCGAACATTTTTTGTAAAGAGCCCGTTTTACTGCTTCCATATGATTATTTGGTTTGACTTACCAAAAAAAAGAAGAAGAAATTGGTAGCCACAAGACTCTTCTGTCTACCAAAAAAAGAAGTTTTAAAAAAGCTTCAATGGAAAAAAAATATGACCAAAAGCGAATTTCAAAATCAAGCGCTCAAATTTGCCGACTATCCTCTTAATTCATTGATTAGGCAAGATATTAAAAAAATATTTTAATAAAACTTATTTCTTTTTAAAAGAGCTTTCCAATGATACCATACTCGACCTTGGTGCCATTTAAAATTTTGGTTTGTTTCGAAATTACGAATTACACCAAAAGATTTGTTAGAATAGGTTAAAAATTATAAGTAAAGAAATCTGGGAACAATGAAAAACTATTTAATTTTTTTAAACATTTCCTAACCTCTGAAGTGATAAAATTTTTAATAATTAATATTTTAATTTTCAGCTGGAATCGTTATAAATATTGAATGCAAAGCCTGGGCTAAGAACTTAAAACACACTAAAACCGATCGAGCAGGGTCTGTACATTTCGAACTTTTGATAAATTAATTATTTTTATCAAACCAAAAAATTTTACATGGCGACTTATTTCATGATTGTATAAAGAATGTAATTCCGTCCAACTCCTGTAAATAATTATGGGTTTAAACATTAATCATAATTGTAAATGTTTTCATATTTTCATATATTTTTGTTCAGAAATGTGATAATATACTACTTCCATTCCAAACTTAAACACGAACATATCACAAGATCATTTTTATAATTATGCATAGAATGGTAAGCACCAAATATATTCTTTGGTTCATATTCTAGTTTTATTTAAAGTACAATTTTTGAATCTCTTTTTAATAACTTATTTTTTTAAATAGGTTAAATTAATGTATTTTTTTGAAACGGCACTAAATTATTAGTATTATTTTTATAATAATTATTGTATATGTAATCAAAATCATTTATTTTTTATTTATACGTAAATAATACACCTGTGCCTTCGATGAAATTAATGATATTTAAAAATGCTTATTTTTTACAAATAAATATTTAAACAAAATAATTTTAAGAATATTATTGTTTTGTAAATTTTTATTATAAATATTTAGTAAATATTTGGAGACTTTTTATTACCTTATAATACTTATATAATATACAGGGTGTCCATGAATAGAATTTTTAGAAAAAAAATTACATCAATTTTTGAACAAGTTTCACCAAAATATTTTAAACATTTATTCAAGGACACTGTAAATATTATCCTCTCCGTTCCGCATTAATTAATTCCTGATTAAATTATAACTTGAAATAAAGAGTTTTTTCTGCAATTTTAAAATTATACCAAAATATATTTGAGTTCATGTGATTAAAAACTTTATAAATGTTTTATTTTAATTTTTATTTGAACCTTTTGGTGTTTATTTATTAATTGTAGTACTTCTACTTAAAATTTTAGTGATTTATTAAAAAAATTAAGTATCATTTTAGTTGTTGTGATAGGCCAAAAAGTTTGAAATGGAAAATATGGTTCCGGTCGGTAAGTTAGGGATTTTTGGTACAACTAGCGCCAATTGGCGGGAAAGAAGAGTTGCCTTCTCGCGCCTATCGTGCAATTTGTGAACTAATTACGCCATAGCGTGTCCCACGTGAACGCAATCGACCAATCAGAGCGATCACTTTGTACGCGCCGCCAAAGCCATTCTCATATGCTGCACGAGAGCGCTCGTATTTTGAGCGCCGTTTACGTGTCACAGAAAACTCCAAAAAGCTTGAACTTGCAAGAGATGAAAGCTTAAATTCGGCGACAAATCATTAGCCGCTAATATCAAAAATCCGGAACCGTTTTCGTAGCGAAATTCACGTGAAATGTTGGCTCGTTTCAGTCGCCATTTTGGTCGACCTGCTGCCTAGTGAGGACGTTCGGGAGCACGATTTTGCCGAATTTTTGATAAATCGCCCGCGAAAGTCGGCTTTTAATTATTGGGATTTGTTGGGACGGTATTGAAGATGGCTCAGCCGAACAATACGGTGAACTACCTAGTCCACGATGCAAACGGTGAGTTTCTGAAAAGTAAACATTTAAGATGAATGAAACAAAACAGCAACGCGGGCCAAATTTTATTTTTTAATGCTTAACCTCAACATTTTTTTAATCTACAAATTATTAACCCAAAAACACTCATTACATGTTTTTGTCGTCATATTTAATCAACCAAAATCGCTTAATAAACCACTTTTATTTCTGTCTTATAATTTTAGTATTTCAAATAATTTATTTATGATTTTGCTATAATTAATAATACATTACGTTTAAAAAACTCATGTGGGTTTAATGTCGAGTGGTGTAGTCCCAAAAATTATAACGAAACCAAAATGTGCTACGAAATTCTCTTTAAAAACGTTACAATTATTATTTTTGATGTATCGAGCTAAAATTAAAAATATTCCGACATAACCTTGATGTATTTATTTATTACACAACTTTTTGTATTTTTAAGACTACATAATAAATTAGGTTGCATTTACATAAGGCTTTTAACATTTAAATAAAACCCTGTTTTATCAGGATGTATTTATTCAAATGATTGAAAATGCTTACTTATATTCGAGTCAAATTTTTAAAACAGTTGAATGGTTTTTTTAAAGGATTTAGGGTGGGTTGCATAAAAAAATTGTTTTAAACTGACAAGTATGACAGAAAATATATGCAAAAACTGTCATACTTGTCAGTTGGCTTTAGTTAAAACTGAGCTAAAACTGTTCCCACCCTTAACCCTTAGGACCAATTGACAGAATATCAGAATGTCAATTCAAAAATTTAAGTGTCATTTTGGAGGTTTTATCCAGATATTATTAGTAGTTTTTTTATTCAATTAATGACTATGCATATAGTCGGTTCTAGAGACTAGTTTTTTTAAATGAAACTGACAAAATATTGATTTTAAAAAATTGTGTCTAACCAGTTATTGCATCAAACCCTTCAATTTTTGAATTTTTTAAATAATCGCAATTTTAGAATTCTGCCTGCCCTCTGGTGGCAAAATTATGAGACTAGAATATCTCTGAAATATCGGTGTTTTTGTAAATTTCTAAAAAAAATGATAAAATGGGTTAATTCGATATAATAGGAAATAGGAAAATTCAGTGAAAACCTATCCTAACAAAAGGGGGTCAAATAGGAAAAATCAGTGAAAACAGGGGTCAGATCTTAAAAAAATATAGAAAACTAACGAAAATATGTATCTGATTTAAAAAAAAATATGAAAATCCGTCAAAATATGAGTCTGACTTCAAAAAAAATATAAAAAAAAAAATTTTTATGATTTTTTTAAATGGGAATAGGGGTCGAGTGATACATCATTTGAATGCATTTTTTACCCTGATAATGGCAGTCATAATTTTTTTGATTCCTAACCTACCCAAAAATTTAAAAAAGTACTTAATAATGGTATTATACAGGGTGTCCCTAAAAGGTCTGTACAAAACGATACCACATACTCTTGAGACCAAAATAAGACGATTTAACCAAACTTATATCTATCCAAAAGTGCTTCGTTAAGGTGCTACAGACCATTAAAGTTCTTAAAACTATTTTGTATTTTTTAAATTACTAAAAATTGGCTCATACGATCATAACATAATTTGGTATGTGGCTATATAATGGAAAAAAGTATTTCTTGACAATTTGTGTTTACTTTTTCATGTTATGTAAGTGGTCAAAAATAGGTCATCGACATGCAAAATTTCTTATAACTTTTTAATGGCTGAATAAAAATTCATAAAACTTTACTTGTAGCTAAATAGTGTAATTATAAACTTTTTTTATCTCTTACAAAATTTTTCTATCTCCTTTATTTTAGGCAGAAAAAAATTATTTCCATGTGGTACATAACCTAACTTTGAAAAAATATTCAAATTTTTCGCTAAAAAGTCCAAATTAACACAGTATATTCCTGAGACCAAAATTGAACGATTTAACCACTTTTATCTTTATCCAAAAGTGCTTCCATGAAAGTTATTTAAAAAGATAAGATTTTTCAAGGTCGCTAGACACTTAACGAAGCACTTTTCGATTAAAATAAGTTTGGTTAAATCATTTTATTTTGGTCTCAAGAATATGTAGTGTTACTTTGTGCAGACCTTTTGGCGAAAAATTTAAATATTTTTCTAAAGTTAGGTTATGCACCACATGGAAATATTTTTTTTTCTGCCTAAAATAAAGGAGTTAGAAAAATTTTGTAAGAGACAAAAAAGTTTATAATTACACTGTCTAGCTACAAGTAAAGTTTTATGAATTTTTATTCGGCCATTAAAAAGTTACAAGAAAATCTGCATATCGATGACCTATTTTTGACCACTTACATAACGCGAAAAAGTAAAAACAAATTGTCTACAAATACCTTTTTTCATTACATAGCCACATACCAAATTTTGTTATGATCGTTTGAACCAATTTTTAGTAATTAAAAAAAAAAACAAAATAGTTTTAAGAACTCTAATGGTCTGTAGCGCCTTAACGAAGAACTTTTGGATAGAGATAAGTTTGGTTAAATCGTCATATTTAAGTCTCAGGAGTATGAGGTGTTGTTTTGTACAGACCTTTCAGGGGCACCCTGTATATGTACTTTTAAATCACATTTGGATAATTTTTTAAATGTTGACCATGAAACAAGTCCTTTAACTTAACAAAAGCTAATTATTTATAATTTATGAAAAACAAATCAGTTACCATATTTTTTTATAATTTTTTTTGTTATAAATTACTTTTTTTCTTTTATCGTGTCCTGTAAACGACGAAATTAAAATAGGGTCAAATAAAATCATATTTTTATTTTCAAGATAAAAAGACTTAAAGTGTTGCCTCATTTGACCCTCATTCCCATTTAAAATAATCAAAGGGGTGGTCCTGTGGGGTAGGGGGTTGCAAAGACAACTTTAATTTCATTGTAAATAGATGTCCCCCTAAAAATAAAAATTGACCTATCATGGCATTTTTACATTAAATTATTTTTTCGAGTTTTATTTACAGTGGCTTCTTTTAAACTAAACACCCTGTATGTACGTTTGTATTCTGTACAACGAAATGAGGAATTTAATTATGTTTCTGTACATTTTTTATCATTAAAAAGCCAAAATAACCTAAAATTCCTGCCAAAACCTGTTTGGTTATTTTTCTAGTAATTTTTATAGTGTAAGCTGTCTTTTCCTGTCACTCCTCCCAGTTTAAAAATGAAGTATAGTTATTAGAGTATAGTACATTTTAAAACAGGTCACCCTAAATAACTCGAAATAATAATTTTTGTTTGCTCAAATTTCAGGCCAACCACAAGTGGTAAAATTTCATTCAGTAGGAAAATCTATCAGTGGCATAATGGCTGGAATAGGAGGACAACCTGTAATTAAATTGAAAACTGGAACCAGTCAAGAATCAAACGAGGTGAGTTAAAGAAATTTATTTATTTTGCAGATAAAATAATTGTAATTTCGCTCAAGTAACGCAAAGTTTATGTAAAATTAATAAAAAGATACCCAATCACATTTTATTACTTCAAAGTTGGGTCAAAACTTTCATCCGAGGGGCTTATTACTCGATATTATTGTGTCCCAAGTATTGCATATTGCATACCATTGCATGCCATTGCACGACTATTGCATGCCATTGCACGAGTATTGCATGCCATTGCACCCCATTGCACGAGTATTGCACCCCATTGCACAAGTATTGCATGCTATTGCACAAATATTGCATGCTATTACATAAAAAAATGCAAAAAAGAACCCAAAGTTGTATTACAATAAATTTTACTTAAATAGATTCAAATTCGAATGGTAAGGTATCTAAAAAATACACTTATACATATAGAAAAACCTGATTTTTTATAGAACACACATAAAAATTAATATAAACAAAAAACAAATTGAACATTCAAAAATAAAATGAAACTTCTATAAATACAAAAAATTATTAAAATTAAAAACACAGGCAAATAAAATATTTTTTATTTTAAATTTTTAAACTTTAAAATTTCCTCTGAAAAGATATATTGCAGTCTCTTATTTATGTTTGGTTGAGGTAATATTGCACGTATCTGTTTCGTCTTGATAAATGAAGTATCATCTACATCGGGAAATGTAAATGCTTCAGCACTACCACTAATCTTTTTCATAAATTTCACTTTAATGTCCTTTCCATGGATTTGTACTATTATGCCTACAAAGCAATACTGGCTTTTTTTCGATGCAAGCTCTACCACTATATAATCTCCAATTGTCAAATCATCTATACCTTCTAAAAAATAAAACGATTTGAAATATATTATAATACCTAGTTTATATATGTACTTAATATGTATTTTTTCAAATATTTTGGAATATCAAATTTTTTTATATTTTTACTGGTATTTCTAGTTTTAATGGGTTACTTCCGTCAAAAAGTAGTTCTTAAAAAAATATGGCAATTTTGACATTTAAAAATATTAAAGGTTGCAAATATTTCTTTTTTTACTTACCATCCAAAGATGTATATAAAGCTGGTATATATTGTTTCTTTAATATTTCAATTAAATCATTTGAATAAAATAATTCAATTCCATTTTTAAATCTTTTTTGGGGAGAAGGCATGGTGACTACGTAATTTGTTATCTTCTGATAAAAGTAGGGGGTTTCTAACTTCATCAAAATTTCTCCTGTGATTTTGTACCATGTACACAAGACTCCTATTTGTGAACTAATGTCTGCAAATGGTCTACTATACTCCTTTTCTTTAATGCTTTTTTTGCCCAAATATATAAAATCATGTATTAACCCTAACCGGTAACCATTCATACTGTCTGTGTTGAATTTAAAAATTACCCAGTCCCCTAAATTAATTGTTTCCTGTTTTGAAATATCTTTTATTTTTTCTGAAATTGCAGACTGTTGCTTTATCATTCCGGTAATATCTTTTTCCTTCACCCTTTGCAGTCTATCACTACTAAGTCGAGTAGGGTTTGAATTTAATAGTCAACATATTGATGACTTTCTCACTATGTGCTCTTTTCCATTTAAATCAGTTACAGCAGTAAAAGGACCAGATGCAAAAATATTCCCACAAACAAAATTTTACTTTTCTTACCTTTGACTCCTTTGAATAGACTAGTATTATTCACAAATTCACATACAGGACCTAACTAACATACACTAACTTGTAAACAAATTGGAAGAAGTAACTGTGTAGGCCGCGACTGTGTTAGGGCGAACCCAGACACCACTTGAAAGTTACCGAAAATTTACGATTATGAAAAGAATCGTATGCCATTCCCTAACCATTGCATGAATATTGCATACCATTGCACGAATATTACATGCCATTGCACGAGTATTGCATGCCATTGCACGAGTATTGCATGTCATTGCACGAGTATTGCATGCCATTGCACGAGTATTGCATGCCATTGCACGAATATTGCATACCATTGCACAAGTATTGCATAGCATTGCATAAGACGGTGTCCCAACTATTGCATGAAGTGATAAGCCCCTCGCTTTCATCACTAGCATATTTTATTATTTTTGGAAAAAACTTTATTTTATTTTTATATTTTACAGAGTTTCACACCTGTTATTCAATCAGGACCAATCATGAAAACTCCAACTAAAATAATCACAAGTAAGTAAACAATTACTGATTGTTTTTTGGTACATAATAGTATATTGTTACTTTTTGTGTTATCATTCGTTGTAACTTTCCTTTTTATGAAAATTTAAATGAGAAAGCAAAAAAAGATTTTAATTTTATATTTTTTTCAGAAACAATACCACTTGGTACAATGGCTCAAACTTTTCAGAAAGCACCTGATGGACAATTAATTAAGAAAACAATACGCTTAACTCCTCAACAAGTGGTAATATTCTATTTTAAATAACTTATTTATCAAGGTTTTCTCTTTTTATAAAATCACAATTTCCATTTCTTGAATTTTTTAGTGAATAAAAAATTTATTAAAAATACGCATAATTTTTTAAAAAATATAGTCTTTTACATCAATTGGCTTAAACACTATGATTATTCACGTTTTATTATTAATTTTGTAATTAAAATTGGGTGTTGACTTCACCTGACAGTTTTATTTAATAGTATTAACTTGTACTTACTTTTTTATGAGTTACTATAATTTTTGTTTGTTTCCAGCAAAACTTAAAATTTATAAATAGCTCATCACAAAAATTCCATGTACAACAACCACAGCAGACTGCAGTGAAACAACAAGTACCTTCCAGTCCAGTGATGATGACACCACCGACTATTTTAGACCACAGTGGTTCACGAAAAAGACAAGACAGCAGCACTGACTTAGATTTCACACCAGAAAAGTAATTATTTTAATTTTATTCCTTAAATAATGCTTCTATTATAATAAGTTTTTTCTTCAAATGTCGTTAAAGTAACGTTTGACAGGCTTTAAAATGTCACTTTTCATGTTCGTTGATTCTATGGTCTCTTTGTACTGCCTAGGAGTAGAAATAACTACACACCCGAGGAATAAAAGGACGGAATAGAAATGAATTTTAGGCAACCCAATATACACTAACATTGTATTGTGAGTTGAATGTAAATTAAATGTTAAATTTTAAAATTATTTATTATACAGTGTGGACATAAAGTAATTTCCCCCCCTGCTAACTTTTGGATGTTTGAAGAAAAAATTGCAACTTTTACTCCTAATAAAACAATATACTATTTGATATCACAATCTCAATAAATTTATTTCCCAGTAAACGAAGAAAAACTGAAAAAGTAGGAAAAGGTCTTCGTCACTTTTCCATGAAAGTCTGCGAGAAAGTTAGGAAAAAAGGCACAACAACTTATAACGAAGTTGCTGATGAATTAGTAGCTGAATTCACAAATTCAAGCATCAATAATTCATTAGCAGAACAGGTAATTCTTTTATTATTATTTTATTTATAGTATTTACTTTTTTAAATTTTAGTACGATCAAAAAAATATTCGAAGAAGAGTTTATGATGCGTTGAACGTGTTAATGGCGATGAACATAATCTCGAAAGAAAAAAAGGAGATTAAATGGATAGGTTTACCTTCAAATTCAGTACAAGAATGCATGCAACTGGAGAAGGAAAAGCAGAAGAAAATTCGAAGTATACAAGAAAAGAGAAAAAATTTGCAGGAGCTAATTCTCAATCAAATATCTTTTAAGAATTTAACTCAACGTAATATGGAACTTGAAGCCATGCATGGACGACCTGCACCAAATTCTTTTATTCAATTGCCTTTCATAGTTGTCAATACAAATCGTAAAACGATCATAGACTGTAGTATTTCACAAGATAAGTATGTTATAAAAAATTATAAAATCTTTATAAAAATAATTTTATTTTCAGAATGGAATATTTGTTTCATTTTAACGATAAATTTGAAATACATGATGATTTAGAAATATTAAAACAAATAGGAATGTTAATGGGTGAGTTACAATTAAAAAAATGTTTTTACATTTAACTAATTTTTTATAATTGTAGGTCTCGATGAAGGAACTTGCAGTCCTGAAAACTTAGAAAAAATAAAAACACTCGTACCTAAATCCTTGGAAGAATATGTCATACGTAAGTATTATCTTAAAGCAGCGTTTCCCAAATTTTTAGCTTTTGTTTTATAAATTTCACGGAATATATTTGAGAAACGTTGTGATAAAATAATAACCATAATAATTTTTTCAAAAATTTATTTTTTGAAAGAAATGGCAAATGGTAAATCTTCAACACTAGACTTTTTAATAGAAAATGGTGCAGGACCAAGCAATTTGGGTGATGAATTGATAGACTCGCAATTGGAGGAAGATAATAATTCCCGTCAATCATCAAGTTGTGACCCACTTTCACCTTCGCAAGTTGAATATTCTGATGACGATGTTGATTCAGATATTTCTAGTGATGACTAGGAATGCTTGTTGAATTTTAATAATTTCTTTATTATGAACACTGTGTGTTCAAATTTATTTTATACAATGAAAACCTTATTCTCAGCTGGATATGTTTTATATTTAGAATCTTATTTTTATTGTTGATGCCAGCTATACAAAGATTAAAACCGTACATTACACAATCAAATGGCAAAAATGTTTGAGTTATTATTGTTATTAGTGTACAAGAGTTAATTTTTATTGAACAGTTTTATACATTTTTGATTGCTTTATTAATTTGTTACGCGTTTAGCTCTAAATTTATTATTGTATGATAAAATCTGCATGCTCATAATTTACAATAAGAAAAACCAAATTTGCACAAAATCAACTTTTGGTTTAGAATAACATATTTTTAAATATTATTCTATTGTAAATACAAACAATATATTTTTTTGTACATACATTGAATTATTTTATTGATAAAATCTGCATGTTCATTTAAGGCTATCATTTTGGACACATATAAAGTGATAATAAGTGCTTAATAAATTTTGAAATGGTCAAATTTTTGTGGTCGACCAGGTATTTTTGGATAGCTATCATTTTTTTATTCTAACTTATTAGGTAGGATCTTAAAACAAATGTCCAAATTAATGTGAAGAATTGTCCATTTATTGAAAATAATTAGCACTCGATCCCCCCATAAAATTATTCTTATTGGATAGGTGGTACAAAACAAGGTAGTTGCCATTTATTGTTAGTTTTTTTTTAAGTTTTAAAACAATTATAAATAAAGTACAATTTACTGATAAAACTTTTAGGCATTTGGAAATGACTTTTATACAATTGTGATTTGGTAAAGAAATAAATTTTTGGTAAATATTCAGTATTTCCACAAAAGATGTATAAGAAAAGATTTATTTGTTTATTTCAATAAATATTTGTACACTACTTTGTTGTTTTCATTGAAGATCTTCGTCATCATACAAATCGTCAAAATCTGGAAAACAAATACGTTTATTACCTATTTTATTATTAACCACAATCAAATACCGTTAAAAAAATCTGCATGTACCGCTTTCTCATTTGCAGCTAGATCCATTAATAATCCAGTTGAACCACCCGCCTGAAAAACAAAATAATTAAATTTTCACCGATTTGAAAATTGACAGCGACACTAGAATCTTTTTAATGTATCACTCACTTCGGAATTTTACTTAAAATTAAGTATAAGACTTGGTTATTATAAATTATGTTTCACAATTAAGCAAATAATTAAAAAATAGGAAATTACAGATAAATTACCTCTTCCAAATCCATGTAAGGTCCAGCACCTTCAGGAAACATTTCATCAGCAACAATTGATGGCTTCATTTTAATTTCAGTTTGTGTATCTCCTAAATTGTTTTTTAACAAGAAAAATAGCAATTATTAACGTTTAGTTTGATGATTTGTAAACAAATGGCCAAAAATTGAGGTTATGTTATGTCGGATGTTATTAGTGATCACAGAATGACTGAAAAGTAGAACCACAAATATGTGTATGTATAACATACACTGTGTCCCAACTAAAAAACTCACTGCAATAATTAAATTAATTAATTAACAGAATAAAATGAGTGTAATAAGTTATTTTAATACATAAATAAATTACTTGAATTATTTATCATAAATAATTCAAAGCAATATTATTGTCAATTTTGATTTCGTATAGATTGACATAAATCTTATAAAAAATTGGAGGAAGGCGAGTAAAAGCTTAGTTGCACTTTGAATTTTTATTGGTTTTAGTAGTTGCACCGGTGTTTATAGCAGTTTTGGTGTATGATTACCCTAATTTATATTTTGATACACCCCGTATACAAATATTTGTGCGCTTTTTCTAATATTTCTATGGTCTTGTGTCATAAACGTCAAATTACGTAAACATTAGAAAGTAAATAAACATGGATTATAAAATATTTATTTAAAAAAAATAATCCGAAATCGCTTTATTATTATAAAAATGAGATGAAATTAAAATGGGTTAAATTATTTTATATATTTTCTAGTTTAATTTTGATATTAATATGGTGTATGTATGAAATAAGACTAAAAACATATGAATTTGAAATCGAGGGACCAATTAATCGACTTACACCCAATATAATTCATTACATAATATTTAATAAAAAGTCAATTAATTTTATCACATATTTAAGTATATTATCAGCTTTAAAAGTACAAAAACCTACGCATATTTATGTTCATATTAACGAAGATTATCTCGATGGGGTTTATTGGAGGAATTTAAAGGCGGTTGATAATGGTACTATATTGATATCTTATTTAGAACGACCCACACATGTTTTTGGACAACTTTTATCATCGGTCTATCACAGCAGTGATGTTGCCAGGATTAATTTACTTAAAACTTATGGTGGAATTTATTTAGACAATGATGTTCTTGTTTTGAGGAGTTTGGATAGGTTTCGTAAACACGAAATGGTACTTGGATGGCCTGATAACGAATACATTGGCACACAGGTATCAAAAGTTACTGAAATTTAAGTAATATTAATACTATAGGAATATTTTTATATTTTAAAAGATTATACAGGGTGTTCGTTAATGATTGTACTGCTTGTCATTATCAGGTTAGGAAACCTTACTTACAGTAAACTTGGTTGCCTACTGTAGTGATTAATGAAGACCCTGTATTTTCCTGTTATCAATTTAAAAATATACTTGTAGGTCTTAATGGGTCAAAAAGAAGCGAAATTTTTAAAAATGTGGTTGGATGGGTATAAAAGGTATCATCCACGCGATTGGTATTATAATGCTGGAGTTGTTCCAACAGAAATTTTACAGAAGTATCCCAATATATCGCATTTCGAAACGGTTTATTTTGGTGTTCATAATTTGTTGCAAAAATTACACGGTAATGATGAGTGGAAATGGAGGGATTACTTTTGTGTTCATCTTTTAAGCCGGCATAAACCTAGTATTGAAAATTTCACAGAGGTCGATTTGATTGGGTTGGATACTAATTTTGGAAAAATGGCTAAATGGGTATTAAGTTTATAATTTTTTTACAAATAATATTTTTTTAAGTTTTAAAATAATTTATTGGTACAAGGTATAAAGTACAAACAACGAATATTTTTATGTTTTAATTTTATTTATGATAATTTTATTTTTGTTATTTCATTTTATGTATACTGGGTGAGTAATAAATGGACATCTTGTAATAAATTCATTTATTAATCACTCTGTATACAGGGTGCCCTGTTCGCAGTAGATAAAACTTTAAGGTTAAAAACTAGAACAAATTTCATCCTCAAAAAACTTGGGGTGCATTGTTTACATTTTTGGAGTTAGAAAAGTGTTAATAACTTTTTTATTGTTTTTAATATTTTTACAAAATTTTGTACAAGAGTTTATGATATTACTATTTAATAATGGTTAAATTTTTTTTGGCAAATTTCAATGGAAACTTAAGAAATTTCATGATTTTATAAGTAATTTCGCATTTTAGTCATTATTTTTTGGAATTTAAGTTACAAAAATGTTAATAACTTTTTTATTTTTATAAATATTTTTACAAAATTTTGTATATTTGTTTATGATACTCGAATTTATCAGTTGTAAAATTTTCGTCAAAAAATTCCAACGGAAACTTGAAAAATTGTAAATTTTGTGAGTTATTTCTTATTTTTTAACTACTCGAGTTATAAAATTGTGAATAACTTTTTTATTATTGTGAATATTTGTACCTAATTTTACAAGTGTATTCATGATACTATTACTTAAAAATTGTAAAATTTTTTTTGGAGAATTTCAATGGAAACTTGAGAAAATTCAAGATTTTTTAAGTAATTTCGTATTTTAGTCATTATTTTTGAAATTTGAGTTACAAAGTTGTTAATAACTTTTTTATTTTTACAAAATTCTGTAGATTTGTTAATGATGCTCGAATTTATCAGTAGTAAAATTTTCGTCAAAAATTTCCAACGGAAACTTGAAAAATTGTGGTTTTTTTGAATTATTTCTTATTTTTGAATGACTCGAGTTATAAAATTGTGCGCTAAGATATCTCTGTTATTTTTCAACATTTTTTAATTCCGCAAAAACAGTAATTAAAGTTAAAAAATTATCTTGACATTGTTCAGGACAAAAAGTTAATTTTTATTTTTTTTTCGACGGCGTAAAACTTCAATTTTTTTGTAAAATATGAAAATGTAATCTGAACACTTTCATTGGCTCTTTATAAACATGTTATATGTACAAAAAATATTATTCTTAGATGCTTAGTTAGTTCTGAAACTTAGCGCATCGATTTTTGGAACTTAATTTACAAAATTGTTAATAACTTTTTTATTGTTGTTTACAATATTTTGTACAATTGTTTATGATATTATCATTTATTAAAATTGGAAATTTTGTAGTAAAATTCCAATGTTATTTTTAGAAAAACTGTGATTGTTTGAATGATTTTTACGAAAAAAAAAACATTTTTTTTAAATAACACAAAACGTGCTGTAATTTTCATTTTAGTGAATTTAACGTTGAAGTTTTGTCTACCATGAACGGGACACTCTGTATATATTTTTAAAAAAATTATATTAGTCTTTTTTCCTCAGGATATCAGGGTAACCCTGTAAATTTATTATTTTTATATTTTATTGTTACTAATATTTACAAGGTATTTTTTATATTTATATTGACAAAATTATAAAATATTTATTATTATTAAAATAAAATGTTGGTTAATAAATAAGAAAAAATATTGTTTGTGTATTAAAAAAAAAATAAAATAAAAATGTTTTACACTAAAACGGTGTTTTTGAGAGTTTTGTGCTTAAAATTAAATATTTTCAGGAAATCTAAAATTCAAAACAAATATTTAGGTGTTTATTTTTGTATTTCGCCGAATAAAATATAAATTATTTTGTTGTGAATTATGGGAATTTCTCCTCGCTTTACCAAAATTTGTTGGGTAATCAATAAAATAATTGAGTTGAATTGAATTTTATATTTTATACATGGATTAAGTCACTTATTCATATTTTGAAGTACTATCATTATCTCACACTAATTTCCTGTAATTTAATGTAAAATAAACAAAGTTTTCCAAGTAACCACTAATAAGATTAATCTTATCAATAAATAATTATTAGAGTTTATATAATAAATTGTAAATATTTTGTCGGTAGCGTAATTTAAGCTTTCAGCTGTGATTCCACGAATTTTCCTTAATTCGGAATTCCTGGTAAAAATTTTCATACCCCTATAATCAAATTATCAGGAATTGAGGTGCACCTACGAATGCTCACGATGCACAACAGGTAAAGGACGTCGTTGCACGAATGGTACGAATATCCGAAATCCTCCCCCCTTTTGCTCCTTTTATCCTCTTCACTATTCGCACTTCGTGAAGTTTCGCTCTTTCAATTTCATTCTCGTGTTGGCTTTCGTCGAGGTTGCACGTGAACGCGCTGAAATATCAGAATGAACACGCGTTCGAAATATGAATGACTTTTAAATTTTAACAAATATTTATGGAATTATTAGCTATGGCGATGAAGTTGCTTCTTGTGATTGTGAGTGGCGTTTTTATGAGCTCAGTTGCTGCTATTGTAGACGATTGTGCTTTGAATAATTTTAATGAGACCGGTGATTTTATGCAATTCACTAAAGAGACTACAGTGGCTGAATTTGCTATCATTGGGAAATTTAAGGGGTTGCATTGTTGCGCCAAGGGATATCGCAGCGTTGAATGGTAATATTTCAATTTTTTTCTTATAATTTTTGAAATTTAATAATGATGCAATTTTTGTAAATTTATTTTATAGCCAAACTCAAAATTTTTTTGGTATCCTACAAAAATCATAGATAACCATGTAGACCTTCATATTCAAATTTTTGCGAATTTTTAGAAATTTGATTTTATATTTTTCTGAAGCAATATCAACTGTAGCAGTATGAATTTTTTGCCATTGTAGTGGATTCTCTTAGGAAGTAATTTTAAATAATTTTTGACAATCGGCCTTATACCTTTTTCTCAAAAAATATGTCTAAGTTATTTTTGGGTTTTTTTTTCAATTATTAAGTTTTTCAGATTTTCATATGATTATAATTAGTACCAAAAAATGCCTATAACTTCGAATTTCACCAGGTCCAAATCTATAAAAATAGTTTTGAAGATTTTTGAAATTTTTTTTCAATTTTTACCAATTTTCAAAATGCTGTATTTTAAAATGTACGTGTTATCTCTCTAATATTGCGTTATTTGTTATCAGCGAACTCAAATAAATCTGTAAGATAAGAAAAATTAAATAATAATAATAAAGTTTTTCCAAAATAATTTATGATTACAATTGATATTTTATGAATTTCGGTGCAAGAAACGACATGATACGCCACTGAGTAACTACAAAATATTAAAAAATGCGTTTTTAAGTACATAATGAATTGCAGTTCATGATGCATAAAGAATTTTGGAAAAATCTTGCACCGTTCTAAAGTTATTAAAGTTTTTCCAAAATAATTTAAGATTTAAATTGATTTTTTATGAATTTTGGTGCAAGAAACGACATGGTACGCCACTGAGTAACGACAAAAAATTGAAAAATGTCATTTTAATTACCTATTGAATTGCATTTCATGTTGCATAAAGAATTTTTGAAAAATCTTGCATCGTTCTGAAATTATTAACGTTTTTTCAAAATAAATTATGATTATAAAATTGATTTTTTATGAATTTCGGTGCAAGAATCGACATGATACGCTACTGAGTAACGACAAAAAATTGAAAAATGTTATTTTAATTACCTATTGAATTGCATTTCATGTTGCATAAAGAATTTTTGAAAAATCTTGCACCGTTCTAAACTTATTAAAGTTTTTTCAAAATAATTTAAGATTTAAATTGATTTTTTATGAATTTCAGTGCAAGAAACGACATGGTACGCCACTGAGTAACGACAAAAAATTGAAAAATTTGATTTTAATTACCTAATGAATTGCAGTTTATGATGCATAAAGAATTTTTGAAAAATCTTGCGCCGTTCTAAAATTATTAAAATTTTTTCAAAATAATTTAAGATTACAATTGATTTTTTATGAATTTCGGTGCAAGAAACGACATGATACGCCACTGAGTAACTACAAAATATTAAAAAATATCATTTTAATTACCTACTGAATTGCAGTTTATGATGCATAAAGAATTTTTGAAAAATCTTGCACAGTTCTAAAGTTATTAAAATTTTTCCAAAATAATTTAAGATTAAAATCGAATTTTTATGAATTTCGATGCAAGAAACGACATGGTACGCCATTGAGTAACGACAAAAAATTGAAAAATGTCATTTTAATTACCTATTGAATTGCATTTCATGTTGCATAAAGAATTTTTGAAAAATCTTGCATCGTTCTGAAGTTATTAACGTTTTTTCAAAATAAATTATGATTATAAAATTGAGTTTTTATGAATTTCGGTGCAAGAATCGACATGATACGCTACTGAGTAACGACAAAAAATTGAAAAATGTCATTTTAATTACGTATTAAATTGCAGCTCATGATACATAAAGAATTTTTGAAAAATCTTGCACCGTTCTAAAGTTTTTCGAAAATAATTTAAAATTAAAATTGATTTTTTATGAATTTCGGTGCAAGAAACGACATGGTACGCCACTGAGTCACTACAAAAAATTGAAAATTGTCATTTTAATTACCTACTGAATTGCAGCTCATGATGCATAAAGAATTTTTGAAAAATCTTGCACCGTTCTAAAGTTATTAAAGTTTTTCGAAAATAATTTAAAAATAAAATTGATTTTTTATGAATTTCGGTGCAAGAAACGACATGGTACGCCACTGAGTCACTACAAAAAATTGAAAAATGTCATTTTAATTACCTATTGAATTGCATTTCATGTTGCATAAAGAATTTTTGAAAAATCTTCCATTGTTCTGAAATTATTAACGTTTTTTCAAAATAAATTATGATTATAAAATTGATTTTTTATGAATTTCGGTGCAAGAATCGACATGATACGCTACTGAGTAACGACAAAAAATTGAAAAATGTCATTTTAATTACCTATTGAATTGCAGCTCATGATGCATAAAGAATTTTTGAAAAATCTTGCACCGTTCTAAACTTATTAAAGTTTTTCCAAAATAATTTAAGATTTAAATTGATTTTTTATGAATTTCAGTGCAAAAAACGACATGGTACGCCACTGAGTAACGACAAAAAATTGAAAAATTTTATTTTAATTACCTAATGAATTGCAGTTTATGATGCATAAAGAATTTTTGAAAAATCTTGCGCCGTTCTAAAATTATTAAAATTTTTTCAAAATAATTTAAGATTACAATTGATTTTTTATGAATTCGGTGCAAGAAACGACCTGATACGCCACTGAGTAACTACAAAATATTAAAAAATATCATTTTAATTACCTACTGAATTGCAGTTTATGATGCATAAAGAATTTTTGAAAAATCTTGCACCGTTCTAAAGTTATTAAAGTTTTTCGAAAATAATTTAAAATTAAAATTAATTTTTTATGAATTTCGGTGCAAGAAACGACATGGTACGCCACTGAGTAACGACAAAATATTGAAAAATGTCATTTTAATTACCTAATGAATTGCAGTTTATGACGCATAAAGAATTTTTGAAAAATCTTTCACCGTTCTAAAGTTATTAAAGTTTTTCCAAAATAATTTAAAATTAAAATTGATTTTTTATGAATTTCGGTGCAAGAAACGACATGGTACGTCACTGAGTAACGACAAAAAATTGAAAAATGTCTTTTAATTTCCTATTGAATTGCAGTTCATGATGATTAATGAATTTTTAAAAAATTTTGCACCGTTTTAAAGTTATTAAAGTTTTTCTAAAATAACTTAAGATTAAAATTGTTTTTTTATGAATTTCGCTGCAAGAAAGGACATAGTACGCCACTGAGTGACTACAAAATATTGAAAAATGTCATTTTAATTACCTAATGAATTGCAGTTCATGATGCATAAAGAATTTTTGTAAAATCTTGCACAGTTCTAAAGTTATTAAAATTTTTCCAAAATAATTTAAGATTAAAATCGATTTTTTATGAATTTCGATGCAAGAAACGACATGGTACGCCATTGAGTAACGACAAAAAATTGAAAATATCATATCATTTTAATTACCTATTGAATTGCATTTCATGTTGCATAAAGAATTTTTGAAAAATCTTGCACCGTTCTAAAATTATTAAAGTTTTTTAAATAATTTAGATTAAAATTGATTTTTTATGAATTTCGGTGCAAGAAACGACATGAGTAGCTACAAAGAAATTAAGAAATGTGATTTTAATTACATTACATTAAAAAGTTACTGGTATTATGCGTTACTTTTGTTACACCCTGTATATTTTTTAAGACTCCTATTTTTTAGAAGTATGTTTCAGCATTTGTACAGTCGAATATTTAATTTAAAAAATTAAGAAAAAATTGAAATAGACAATAGAAATGTGTATTGTATTTAAAGAATTCAACGTGAAGTCAAGGCGATGTAATTTTGACGATCCTTAAAAAATCCTTCAGCAGTTTTAATTACACGGCAACATTTTTTAAATTTATTTTTATTGTCGTAAATTACAGACACATTAAGTCACGCACTGGAAATAAATATAAAAAAATAGTTGAAAAAAAAAGTATTCGCATTCGTACAACAATTTCGAAGTGAAAAATTTCCTGGAAAGTCCTCGAAGCGACACTGGGTTCCGGGGGGCAATTAGTGAATTTTTCTCGTACGTCGCGTGCGTTTTTTGCGCCGGACACGACAACAGAAGGCAGCCTTATTAAATTAATTGGGCCACTTCAAGTAATTACTTGGACAATCGAATAATTTTACCTCGAAATGGACGGTTTCTTGTTTCTGGAATTATAACAACGCCGTCAAATTAGGTTCGGGATAATTGGATTAATTAGTTCCAAAAACCCATCCTTGTGGATTATAAGAGAATTTTATTATTTATAATTAATTAATACAAAGAATTTTATTTTTTTTTGATTATTCAGGAATTGCTAGAATTTCATTATTTAATAAGCGCAAAGCTTTGTCTTTTCAAGTATACATCAGTAGAAGCTTTCTGCAATCCCAGAATTTCCCATTCGGATTCCTGGAATTGCTCGGCTTTGACTAACTTGAGCACAGTTCTCGAAAGAAATTTATGCTGAATTGCTTTTTATTGATTTTGTTACTTACCATTATTATTTTTGTATCTCAACCTCATAATTTTCTCAGAAAACAAGCTTATTTTATATTTCCATAAATATTTATATTCCTATTAAAATATTTTTATTAAAATTTATTTAATCACAAAAATCTTTACACCGAATTTTATTTCTAACTTTAAAAGTAAATAGAATTTATTTGTATTAATATTTTTATATTAGACATGCACCAATTTTTATAAAGATATACAATCCATTAAAAAATATTGGGAAAATATTGTAAAAATATTCTTTGTGGAGCTTTCCCACAGTTTCAGCTCGCTGGACACGTTTCGGCTTTATGTATAAAGCAAATATTTACCCACTATACCGTCTATGGACGGATTACTTTGAAGTAATTTGAAACGGTGTTTTATTGAATTTGTATTGTTTGAGATGACTTAAGACGTTTATCTTGGCGTTCAGCTTTCATTAAGACAAATTAGTATTACATTGTCGAAATATTAATAACGCACAACGACAATTAACTTGAGTGTTCACTAAAATCAATGAATTTTTTTTTGTTTAATAATTTTTTTATAGTCACTCTTCTTTAAATTTCATCAAAAATCGAACAAAAAATGTTTGTAGTCCTGTCAATTTAGTCCTAAAAATAGTAGTAAAGGTGTACAAATTAGTGTAGAGCTAAAAATTGGTATTATAAATGAATTCTGAAATCGATCCCGTATCTGGAAAAAAATTTATTCAAAGTCAAAGGTCTTAAAAATGGATTTTTCGTGTTTTTCAGCAAAACGGTAAGTTTTATCATAAAATTAGGTCAGACAAAATTTGTAGATCATATAATTATCTATAAAAAATGACTTAATACTTTTTCTCCTAAGAGCCACCGTTTCTGAGATATAACGATTATAAAAGTTGAAAAAGTTGTAATCTTCATAATATGCATAAGTACGCCACGTATACACTAAAGCTGTAATACAAATAAAAATATTTTTCTATCGGTCAATGTAAGCCATAAATCGTTCTAATCGGCCAACTGGTTCGGTCAAAATTAATTATTTTCCGATTAATCAAAAATTTCATAGCAATTTCTTCTTCCAAAAGTGAAATTTTCAAATTTTAAACGGTTATTCGGTCATAACTTCTAAACGAATAACGATATCAAAACGAATATTTTTTTGTGTAAAAGCCTATGCAAAAAACTTTAAGATAAGCCATCATTCGTTAAAATCAATAAAGGGGCAGGGGGGTAAAAAAAATGGTAAAAATCGCATTTTTTACAAAAATTTTTAGTTTTTTTTTTCGAAATTGAAAAAAGTAAACGCGTCGTGTAGTAGTACTTGAAAATCTCATTCCAACGCATATTTTAGTTAGACGATAGGATGTGTCGTTGCCTTACAGCGATTATTTTAGTAGCTGGGGGTTGAAAAAACACAATTTTGATTTTAATAGGTCGGTGTGAGGTGAAATGGAAAGATAGAGATTTCAAAACTTCAAACCGACTTCGTTCGATCAATCCTCTTTCAGGTCACGTGTAGCGATTTTTCATTTTTTTTTCCGTTTTGACCCTATTTCCTCTACCAATTTTCTCTACGCGCTGCATTTTATCTATATTTTTCTACGCTTTTGGAAAAAAAAATCCCGACGCCGCTGGACAAAACCGCTGGATAAAACCGATTATTTTTCTGGGTATTAACGGTACTTTTAGCCACAATATAAGCCGCGTTTCGTTAAAATCGGTCCAATCGTTTGGTAGGTACGATTTTTTAAATTTCGTTTCAAACTTCAGAATATGAGATACATAACAAAAATTTCGAAAAAGTGCTCCATTATGGGTACATAAGTTTGTTTCCTTTTTACGAAAATGCCATTGACGATTTTTTTCCCTCCGGCTACAGTCAAAAGCTAAGCAATATTACCTTTTTGTTTTTTTTTCGCTAAAAACGCGACATTTTGACGTTTTCAAAAAAAAATTCGCCTTCGCCACAGAATTAACCTAGAAGGGTCGCAAATTTTGGATATAGTAAATGAGGATGTGGGAAAAAAGGAGGCCCGATTTGGTCGTTTCAATTCCAAACCCGGCGGAGCTACGATTTTTTCAAAATCGGCGCTGAGGACGCTCGAAAAAAATTGCAAAAAATTGACATTTTCGGGAGCGTTTTTGAAAGCTTTCCCATCACTCAAAAAAATCCATTCCGATAGAATTATAAAACAAACATTCCCCTTTAATTCGAGATCGAGTTTTTGAAGTTTGGTTAGAAAATGTATCCGTTATCGTGAATATTAGACGATTATGAATCTGACGAATAATGTGCATATTATGAAGATTTCAACTTTTATAATCGTTTTATCTCAGAAACGGTGGCTCTTAGGAAAACAAGTATTAAGACATTTTTTATAGATAATTATATGATTTACAATTTTTGTCTGACTTAATTTTATGATAAAACTTACCATTTTGCTGAAAAACGCGAAAAACCCATTTTTAAGACCTTTAACCTTGAATAATATTTGAGCATGTCTAGATTGACCGGAGTATTGCAAGTCCCCATTTTTTATCACTTTTTTTAATTATGGTGGAAAATATAAAACCACTGGCGTACCCAATGGAGGAAAAAGGGTTTGAGTACACGTGCACCCCTACCCTTAACTTAAATTCACCAAAATGAATGAAATTTTTATGTTATTACGCTACTGAATACGATTCTTTAAAGAAACGAAAAAGAGGTTCACACGGTTTTTGCAGAATGTTGGAGTTGTCGATGAATAGTACATTAAATTAAGAAATGAATAGACACTAAAGTGATTGATAATAATGGCTGAAGGTAAAATAATGGTTTATACGTCCAAGGACCTACGAGAAGCTTCGTTTTGAAAGTCAAAAGATTTGCCGAGAGGTAAATATCTTTACACAAGGTGTCCCAATGAATGAGTCACTTACCAGGTGCTCGAATTACAGGGGGTGATAGGTACATTTTGAAGAACTACTAGTTAATTGTATGATTGTTAGCAGAATTTCGGAGGAAAATAAATGAATTAGAGTACATGATGAGTGATGACGTTATATCAAATTTTGTGGTCATGATGCGATAAGGTTGTGGTATAACAAAGTAGATTCACTTTCATGCCACCTATTTTTAACAAGATGGATGTGGAGATATAACGGGTAACCGCTTGAAGTCTCAAGTTCCCATAGAGTCCGAATGTGGAAATCAAACAAGTCCTGACAAGTTAATACCTCAACAAACATAGGATAAACCGCCCAATTTTTTCTTGTTGTAACACGAATTTTTGGGGCTGGTCCGAATTTGAATAATGCGGCCGGCGGCGAATGTTGGGCTCCGTTCGCATTCCGGTTCGTCCTTCCGAGATGAAGAATTTAGATGTCTGCATGAAATGGAAATGATACCCGGCGCGAGCGTTTTGTTTGTTCACTTTTTTATGAGTGCCGCTAACAAAGCCTCAGGTAGCCTCAGCCTCCAACGACTTTTACCTTGCTGTTCGATGCTCCCAACATTAATGTTCACAAATTTTGCCTTATCTCACCTCCACTAATTTTTAATGGCTCGTAAAAATTGACTCATTTATTAGTACGGGTTGGAAATCGGGCTTTTATTGTCGAGATAATTGCGACGATTGCGATTTGGATTTTCGAAGAATTCAACAAAAGATGTCATCACGGTGTAATTAAAGTAATGACGGTTTAATGATATTCTAATTATGGGACATAGGATTAACGCGACATCTGTCTACGTTATTACCTTTGTTTGTTGCTCATAATTTATTACATAAAAGTATCAAACCAATTCCCAGAAAAAAATATTTTGTTTTCCCAATATTTGTTGAAACAACGTTTCTGATTTCAAATTTCAACTATCATATTATACAATATGAAAGTACCGCCTTTTCGGAAAATTTAGTATTTCATGAGGTTAAAACAGGAATACTGAAGAAAAAACGCAAAAATCAAATCGAAACCCTTATTCGAAAATAGAATTACTGTAATTGAGCACAACTGCTTGGAATTGTTAATTTAACCAATTGAGGTTGTGGGTTTTTCAATTGCTTTTTTTTTATTCTAATTCTGAAAAATTATAACCACATTAAAATATATCGTCATATTAAAAAAATACACTTATAATCAAAAAAAAAGGAAAATTTTCCGGATATACAGGGTGTATCATAATATATTTGGCTAAATTTGCAGGTACGTAGAGGACAAGTGTGTTCCGTTTCAAATTACAAGTTAATAATTTATATTTAAAGTATAAAGAAAATAGAAAAAAAATAAAAAAAAATTGAAGTCTCTACGATGTTTCGTTCAAAAGTTATGAATTTTTATACAGGGTGTCCCGAAATTAAGTGGCCAAACTTTAGAAGGCGATTTTACAACTAATTTTAAGAAAAAAACTTCCTATAAACATGTGTCCGATTTCGCTTCCTAAAGGAGCTACAGCCCTTTAACTATTGTGACTAAAACTAGGTTTTTTGTCATTTATTTGAAAACGGTTGGTAATAAAGATTTGAAATTTGGTGTGAAGACTAATACGTTTAAGATATAATTTATCAATTTTTTTCAGATTTTTTGAAAGCTCTGAAATTATTTAAAAAATTTTAAAAGCTTTCAAAAAATCTGAAAAAAATTGAGAAATTATATCTTAAACGTATTAGTCTTCACACCAAATTTCAGGAAGTCCGAGGAAGTCACGGGAAGTTCCTCGGTTTAAACCAACCAAATGCCAGGAATAAAAAATCTTCCTCCCAAAACATAATTGTAGATTTTCGACTCAATTGAAAATTACTGAGAACAAAAAAGGACTGGGGCAATATCCTGTCCGCTCAGTCGAAATAGAGTAATAATACCTAATCTACACTTGTGTCTCTTCCATGATTATTTTGAGATTTTTGTTGCTTTTTTTGTCCGTGTCAGTGGCGCAACTAGGAATTTTGAACGGAGCAGCAAAATACTTTTTTCAATTTGATCACAAAAACATTGATTTTTAAATATTACAATATACATATAAACACATGATGTCACATCCCTTCTGCCAAATGATCAAACTTCAAGATTTGAAAATACACCAAGTTTCATCGAAAAAAAAGTAGGGATTTATTTTTTTTTTAGATTCGGACTCGGTTTAGGTTTTGAATTTTAGGTAACTGATTTTTCATCAGTAAAAATACTAACACAGAAATCAAAGAAGAAAAAAGTTTAAAAAAACGACGTTTTTTTTCAGTTTTTTTTATTGTTTCTCAAAAAATTCTAATTAAGGGGATTTTTTGGACTTCTGAAACCAAAATATTATTCTTACAAATCAAGAAAATTTTGAGTCCTAGTTCATTTTTTAACTTTTTTTCTATGATTTCAGTATTTTATTTTTTCTAGTTTTATGGTAATTGATGAATTTTAAATCTAGCAAAAATCAAAATGTTGGAACTAAAAAATGTAATGTTTTTTAGTTTTACTCCCATGAATTAATTTTTTTCTTTTCGTTTTTTTTTTCAATATTTTGACAAGAATGTTCAGGGTGAGCTAAAATGATTGTGGTCAATTCAAATTTCACGCCTAAAAATCTGGGGAATTTGTTTGCTTCAAGTTCATTGAAAAACAAAATCATGTAAAAATCAAAACAAAGAAACTAGACTTCACAAAAGCAGAGGCGTAGGTGTAATTTTTACCACTATGTCAAAACTTCAGAAATTTGAATTTCGTTATTGTGCCTTCTATTTCATAAACGTCAGTTTTAATCAAAATTAATTTGAATAAATCTTTGTTTTATATTAGCATCTGTCTCGAAAATGAAGAAAAACATTTTCAATATTCGACATTTGCTGTGAAATTAGAGATTTTGAAAAAAAAAAAAATTGCTACGCCATTGGATTACTAGGAGATTTTCTTTTTAAGATTTCAGTTGTACCAACCTGCATATTTGGTTGTCTACTTGTCAAACCACAATCATTTTAGCTCACCCTGTATATTGTTACTAATAATTAAAAATTATTGGACTTTTAGATTTCCAATGTACTAATGTTTCGAAAAATTGGTGACCTGAAATTCAAAATCTCTGAAAGTAAAAAAAAAACAATAGAAAATCTCATCTACTTTCTAAATTTTTAAGCGTTACATTTCATTCGATATTTTTCTAAATACAGGGTGTTCCAAAACTGACGCATAAGCTCTCGCTACATTGCCAGAAATCTTTGGTAGAGTACTCAAAAGATATTTGATTTCCATTATACAGGGTGTCTCAGACCACACGTCCACCCCTTTTATTTTGAAAACGCCTTGTCGTACAAGGCTGAAATAAAAAGAATATTACCAAAGCAAACCCGAAGAATCCATTGGTGCACTTATTTTTTTCCGGAACAATCCGGAAGTACCCGGAACCGGAAGTAACTTTCGATTTTTTAAATGGCAACATATGTCGAGTATGGTATCGTTTGAAAGGTCTTTTAAAAAGAAACAACTTTTATTAAAATATTTTTGTAATATCTTGCATAATTAACAAATTAAACGAAAAAAAAATATGCAAACAAGTGACCATTGGTCTCTCAAATTATGGAAAAATTAAATCGTTACCATCATCCGCAAATGGGCAAGAGAGATATTTTTTTAAATTAAAACTCTTTTTTGCGTTTATCGCTTTATTCGTCAAAAATAATCAACTTTTTTTTGATTTTTTGAATTAAGGTAAATACATAACCTAGAAAAGTTGATTATTTTTAACAAGCGAAGCAAAAAATACATGTTTCCATTTAAAAAATTATAATTGCCTCTACCCTTACCCATTGAGGATGATGGTGGTGTTTTAATTTTTTCATAATTTAAGAAACCATTTGTCACTTGTTTGCTTTTGTTTTTCGTTTAATTTGTTAATTATGAAAGATATTAAAAAAATATTTTAATAAAAGTTGTTTCTTTTTAAAAGACCTTTCAAACGATACCATACTCGACCTATGTTGTCATTTAAAAATCGAAAGTTACTTCCGGTTCCGGGCACTTCCGAATTATTCCGGAAAAAAATAAGTGCACCAATACATTCTTCGGATTTGCTTTGGTAATATTTTTTTTATGTCAGCCATGTACAACAAGGCGTTCTCAAAATAAAAGGGGTGGAAAGGTTCGACAGTCCATTTCATTGACAGATCGTTTCATCGTCACCACCTCTTTGGTTCTAAATCTTTTGTGTAGCACTGGCGGCCATTTTAAAAGTGTCCGTTTTGGTAAATTTGAAATATTGGATCACATAACCTATAATACTCATAAAAACTTGTCAAATTCGATTTTCATTTGATCAGAGAACATCAAAAATTAAGAAAATAACCGAGGTGAATATAGCTAACGGACACTTTTAAAGTGGCCGCCGTATTTCACGCTGATACACATTGGGGGCGCTGGTGTCTATTTTAAAATAGCTATGTTTTTCTTTATTTTACAAATTACTAGATACAACAAACAACTAATGCGATGGATTAAGATAACTTCGGTTATTAAGGGATTGAATGGTAAAACTTATACGTCAAAAGTTAGCTCATTAGCAGGTAAAAGTGGGAAATAAAAAACACCTATTTTTTCGAAATGTCAAGCGACAGTGACACGACCAATTCACCGACACAGATTTTGCTTCGACACAACCTTTTCTTCGGCAAGGATGTTTCATCGACTCAAACGTTTTATCGACATTACCTTTTCATCGACACCACCTACAGTTTCATCGACACTGTAGTTGACGAAATGACATTGTCGAAGAAATTGTAATATCGATGAAACGTCTGTGTCCATGAAAGAGTAGTGTTTATGAAAGGTATTTGTCGAAGAAAATGAAAAGGTATTGTCATTGAAAGGTCCTTGTCAAAGAAAAGGTTTGTCGATAAAATGGCCATGCCGATGAAACATCTGTGTCTATGAAACGGTCGTGTCGATGAAATTGCATTCGATGAAAAAGCTAAGTCGATGTAAGTAACGTTGTCGATGAGATGGTATACAACCAGCTGCTACAAACCCCGAAAGTAAAGACGTTCCCATCCTTGCATGACATGTTAGCATTTTAAGATGCGGTCGTAAAACGAGAGCAAAAACGACATGTCTAACTGCCATACGAAGCTAAATCGAACATAAATTTTGTTATTGTTTTGATGTACAACCTGTATTTTTGTCCAAAATGTGATATTTCTGGATTAAAGGCAATAAATAATTTTTGTGTGTTATAATATAATAAGTGACATTAAAAAGTCGATAAATTTAAGCGTTTCATAAATGAGTTTTAAACGACCTTTGGGGTGAATTATTTATCAGGGCTGTACAGCGATTACCTGAAAGCAATAATAATTTTCAGGAACTTGGAAAAGTACATGCTGAAAATTGAGGTGTTCCAGGAAAAATGTTATAATGGTTCGATTGATAAATCCAATCGGCGTTTCCTGGGATTCCAAAGCGATTTGAATTAACCAAACGCAAGTGATTTAATTTAACTCGAGTGCTTAAAATCAATTCCGTGTCATTGTGAGCATTTTAGGCGTTACAGTTAGAACAATTGTTAATTGCGATTTGTAATGTTGTCTTTTAGTGGACGCGAAGCCGTCGCAGGTTTTCTTGGAAGTTGTTATGTAATGATATTGAGCACATCCAGGTTGCAAGTGACAAACGGTAACAAGGCGGTAAAAAAGTTGTCGCACTCACATAAACAAGTATTTTTCAGTCATTACCGACTCTTTTTTACCTGTGTGGTCGACGACTAAATAGTAAATACACTTCGTATTTTTATGGCCAAAGGAAACAATTTCGTTTTACTATTTTTAGACGTACCCTAATTGGAAGTCCTTTTCCATGAAAATTACAACATAATAAGAAAAAACTTATCACAAAAAACTTTAATACAAAAACTTGATTCATAAATGCCCTAAGTTACTTCATCTATCAGGATTTTAAATAATTCACCATGCCCATTTAGCAATGCTCATGATTTTTTTAAACGTACCAGCGTTGAGTGATGAGCACACTGCTTCGTTATGTCTACTTTCATTAAAATTGCGTTAGAGAATCGTCTTAATTCGATGAGTGGTGAGTGTTGAGCGTTGCTAATTAGGTATGGTCATACCCTAATCATGGCTTATGAAATTTAGAAAAAATAGCGTATTTCATTTGGAGCTGTTATTTAACTGTTTGAAGTTTACCGAAAAGATTGTATTTTTATGTTTTCTGCGGTAAGCATTAATTAGAAGAGTAGGTAATTTGTAAAGAACAATTAAAATAGCGAGCATGCGTTTATTGTCGACTAAAACGGCAAACTGCGGTGACAAGAACTAGTTTGTAAAAATGCTACTCTTGTGGGAAATATTCGCGACATGTTTACACCACTCACTGACCTTACTTTAGGTTTAATCTCAAAAACAAATACGCCAAACAAAACCAACAGTAGTCACAATATGTTATGATTAAAATAAACTACTAAATCTCTCTTATCTTAAGTAAATTAATTAGTTTATCAAAATTTTTATATTTTGATGATTTATGATCAGGGACTTTTTGGTTGATTACGAAATCATCAAAAAAAAATGTTGCAGGATTTATTTTGTGGTCTTTACATTTGGGTAAACAAACTAAGGTATATGAGTAAGATATGTGTCAGCGGACATAAAGTATCGTTGAACTCGTAAAACTGCTAGTTATCCAACAATACGTAATCATAATGCTTGGGAAAACGACAAATTGCTTTCAGTCTGTCTGTTTTATTCATTTTTTACTTACCTTCCAACCAAACCCCTCATTTTTTACACCCATAACTATATACATTTTTGAAAACTTAATTTATGAATTTTTTATAACTATAACTACCCACAATACCGTAAATTTACACACCTACACATTTCTTATTCCAAAAATAGTACAGGCGATTTCAGGATTTTCCATTGGTGTTTATAGTTTTATATTTTTTGGAAAGAGCTTTAACCGTCACATGAGCGGGCGCGCTGTGTAAATTTTGCACAATGCAATATTTCACGATTTTAATAATAATTAATTCAATTTTTGTTAAAATTTTTCGTTTTTAAGCACAAAAATGAGAAAATAAAAATTTCATTTAGTCCAAAAATTTTGAATATTTCAGAAAAAAGTTGATTTCTTGAAAACTATACGAGGTACAAAAACGCTTAAGGACTCAAAATTTGTGGAATGAACTGTATTTTCTGATCATTCTAATAAAATGTTCGAAAATCTTCAAATAAACTCTCCAGAGCTGGATTTGTGCCCAAATTTTAGCAAATATTTTACGATTTTTTTATGGAAAAACTAATCGACTGATTTTCCTCAAATATTTTTTTAAAGTACATCTAGATGCTGCATGTTTCTGGCATAAAAAATCGGTTTTGATTACTTTTGCAGTTTTGAAGAAAACTATTAAAATCAACCGGGTTGAAATGCATTCATTTTTTTAATCGAAAACAAAAAAATTTAAGGGTTTAATTTTTTTATATTTTGTTACACAGAAAATGAAAAAAAAAGAGTAACTTTTTCAAATTTCAGAACTTATTTTTATGTGGTTTTACTAAACACTGTATGTATAACAAAATATAAAAAAATTGAGACCTCGCATTTTTTCTTGTTTTCGATTAAAAAAATAAAATCTAAAAAGTGACTGATTATTTTCATTCTTTCTAAAACTTTTGACTTCTGGTTTGATTTTGAAAAAAACTTTTTATGCAGTTTTATTAAGGACTATATGGGTAACATAATACAAAAAAATTGAGCCCTTACAATTTTTCGTTTTCGATTAAAAAAATAAAATCTGAAAAAATGACTGATTATTTTTATTCTTTTGTAAAGTTTTTGATCCTGGTCTGATTTTGAAAAAAAAATTTAATGCAGTTTTACTAAGGATTACATGTGTAACAAAATATAAAAAAATTGAGCCCTCACATTTTTTCTTGTTTTCGATTAATAAAACAAAATGTGAAAAAGTAACTATTTATTTTCATTCTTTCTAAAACTTTTGACTCCTGGCTTGATTTTGAAAAAACTTTTTATGTAGTTTTATTAAGGACTATATGTGTAACATAATACAAAAAAAATGAGCCCTTACAATTTTTCGTTTTCGATTAAAAAAATAAAATCTGAAAAAATGACTGATTATTTTTATTCTTTTGTAATGTTTTTGACTCCTGGTCTGATTTTGAAAAAAAAATTTAATGCAGTTTTACTAAGGATTACATGTGTAACAAAATATAAAAAAATTGAGCCCTCACATTTTTTCTTGTTTTCGATTAATAAAACAAAATCTGAAAAAGTAACTAATTATTTTCATTCTTTCTAAAACTTTTGACTCCTGGTTTGATTTTGAAAAAAACTTTTTATGCAGTTTTATTAAGGACTATATGGGTAACATAATACAAAACAATTGAGCCCTTACAATTTTTCGTTTTCGATTAAAAAAATAAAATCTAAAAAGTGACTGATTATTTTTATTCTTTTGTAAAGTTTTTGACTCCTGGTCTGATTTTGAAAAAAAAATTTAATGCAGTTTTACTAAGGATTACATGTGTAACAAAATATAAAAAAATTGAGCCATCACATTTTTTCTTGTTTTCGATTAATAAAGCAAAATCTGAAAAAGTAACTGATTATTTTCATTCTTTCTAAAACTTTTGACTCCTGGTTTGATTTTGAAAAAACTTTTTATGCAGTTTTATTAAGGACTATATGTGTAACAAAATACAAAAAAAATTGAGCCCTTACAATTTTTCGTTTTCGATTAAAAAAATAAAATCTGAAAAAGTGACTGATTATTTTCATTCTTTTGTAAAGTTTTTGACTCCTGGTCTGATTTTGAAAAAAAAAAATTATGCAGTTTTACTAAGGATTACATGTGTAACAAAATATAAAAAAATTGAGCCCTCACATTTTTTTTTGTTTTCGATTAAAAAAATAAAATTTGAAAAAGTGATTGATTATTTTCATTCTTTTGTAAAGTTTTTGACTCCTGGTCTGACTTTGAAAAAAAAATTTAATGCAGTTTTACTAAGGATTACATGTGTAACAAAATATAAAAAAATTGAGACCTCACATTTTTTCTTGTTTTCGATTAAAAAAATAAAATCTGAAAAAGCGACTGATTATTTTCATTCTTTCTAAAACTTTTGACTCCTGGTTTGATTTTGAAAAAACTTTTTATGCAGTTTTATTAAGGACTATATTTGTAACAAAATACAAAAAAAATGAGCCCTTACTATTTTTCGTTTTCGATTAAAAAAATAAAATCTGAAAAAGTGACTGATTATTTTCATTCTTTTCTAAAGTTTTTGACTCCTGGTCTGATTTTGAAAAAAAAAATTTATGCAGTTTTACTAAGGATTACATGTGTAACAAAATATAAAAAATTGAGACCTCACATTTTTTCCTGTTTTCGATTAAAAAAATAAAATCTGAAAAAGTGACTGATTATTTTCATTCTTTTGTAAAGTTTTTGAGTCCTGGTCTGATTTTGAAAAAAAAAAATTATGCAGTTTTACTAAGGACTATATGTGTAACAAAATACAAAAAAATTGAGCCCTCACATTTTTTTTGTTTTCGATTAAAAAAATAAAATCTGAAAAAGTGACTGATTATTTTCATTCTTTCTAAAACTTTTGACTCCTGGTTTGATTTTGATAAAACTTTTTATGCAGTTTTATTAAGGACTATATGTGTAACATAATACAAAAATAATTAGCCCTTACAATTTTTCGTTTTCGATTAAAAAAATAAAATCTGAAAAAGTGACTGATTATTTTCATTCTTTTGTAAAGTTTTTGACTCCTGGTCAGATTTTGAAAAAAAAAATTATGCAGTTTTACTAAGGACTATATGTGTAACAAAATACAAAAAAATTGAGCCCCTACAATTTTTCGTTTTCGTTTAAAAAAATAAAATCTAAAAAAGTGGCTGATATTTTTATTCTTTTGTAAAGTTTTTGACTCCTGGTCTGATTTCGAAAAAAAAATTATGCAGTTTTACTAAGGACTGCATGTGTAAGAAAATATAAAAATTGAGCCCTCACATTTTTTTTGTTTTCGATTAAAAAAATAAAATCTGAAAAAGCGACTAATTATTTTCATTCTTTTTTAATTTTTTTGACTCATGGTCTGATTTTGAAAAAACTTTTTATGCAGTTTTACTAACGACTCCATGTGTAACAAAATATAAAAAAATTGAGCCCTCACATGTTTTTTGTTTTCGATTAAAAACATTAAATCTGAAAAAGTGACTGATTATTTTTATTCTTTAGTAAAATTTTTGACTCCTGGTCTGATTTTGAAAAAAAAAATTATGCAGTTTAACTAAGGACCGCATGTGTAACAAAATATAAAAAAAATTGAGCCCTCACATTTTTTTGTTTTCGATTAAAAAAATAAAATCTGAAAAAGTGATTGATAATTTTCATAATAAGGTAGTTATGAATTTTTCCGTTCACCGTTTGGTTAAGTTGTCATTACTGCAATCAAAATGAGTGAAAATCACAGAGTAATTTCTTCTCTTCCTAAATGATATGTCATTGCACCACTATTTTTCAAAATTGATCCAAGATGGCCATATATTACAAAACGATAGTTGCATTTCCCAAAGATTTTTTTTTAATTATTGCGTTGATGACTTGACAATACAATTCAACGGAAAACCAACTCGTGAGGTAATGGGCGATTAAAAAGCTCGACTGTATTAACGCGCTCGCTTATTACCACACTTGATGGTTAAATAATTATTATGCGTTACTTTAAACTCACCCTGTATTATAATTTTTATATGAGTAAACAGGAATTTTTATTGGAAATATTTAATAAAATATTAAAATTAAATATAACTTCCATTTAAAATATAAATAAGTATAAGCTGAAATTTGAACTGACATTAAAGCAGGTAGTTATTGCATTTTCCGAAGTGCATATTGATTTATAGCCATCCCCTGAGATGTTTTATTAACTCACAACTAAAACCAAGGCATCTTCTCGGAAGGCATTAAATTATATTTTTTTTTATTTTAATTTAAAACATCTAATAAGTTTTACTAAGAATAAAACTGGGTTTTAATGTGAAAATAAAATTGAAGATTTTAAATGTAAAGTAATTTTCCGGTATATGAAAAAATATTAGAGCATGAATAATTGATACTTCTTACAATCCTACAATGAAAATCAATACATAAAATTTAATTAAGTGGTTTTTTCCGTCATCTCAAAATGATATTTACGCAAGTGTTTCTGTTATTGAAGTACATCTATAAAATACTGTTTTTGACATTTATAACGAAATAATAAATTCATTCAATTAAATAAAATGTCAACATTTTAATTAACTTCATTTTTATTAATACGTAAATAATTTAATTTGCTTCGCTTTATTAAAATCCAATTTGTTAAAAATACGATTATATTGAATACTCTTTAGCATAAAACATAAAGTGAAAAGGAAAATGTTCGCGGAATTTTTTTAATTATTTTTTAGTTTCATTATAACTTCCTAGAATAACAGTGCGTAAATAACAAGTGGGCCGGAAAATAGTTGTTATAATCCAAAGAAATTTCCTCGAATTAATTTCGAAAATTTCCAACCCAAAACATTCCAATTTATTTTTATTAATGTGTTTATTAAATATTTCTGTTTATTCGAAATTAAAATTGAACGCAATTTAACAAAAATATACAGGGTGTCCCTAAAAGGTCTGTATAAAACAATACATCATACTCCTGAGACCTAAATATGACGATTTAACCAAAGTTCTTAAAACTATTTTGTTTTTTTTTTTAAATTACTAAAAATTGGTTCATACGATCATAACAAAATTTGGTATGTGGCTACGTAATGAAAAAAGGGATTTGTAGACAATTTGTTTTTACTTTTTCACGTTATGTAAGTGGTCAAAAATAGGTGATCGACATGCAGATTTTCTTGTAACTTTTTAATGGCCGAATAAAAATTCATAAAACTTTACTTATAGCTAGACAGTATAATTATAAACTTTTTTTGTCTCTTACAAATGTTTTCTAACTCCTTTATTTTATCCAGAAAAAAATATTTCCGTGTGGTGCATAACCTAACTTTAGAAAAATATTTAAATTTTCGCCAAAAGGTCTGGACAAAGTAACACCACATATTCTTGAGACCAAAATAAAATGATTTAACCAAACTTATTTTAATCGAAAAGTGCTTCGTTAAGTGTCTAGCGACCTTCAAAAATTCGCAACTTTTCATCTGAGCAACCTGTAATATTCGAATATTTTTTATTTTACTTATTTGGTATTTACTTATGAGAGAAAAAATCGGCACCTTGAAATTTTTACCCTGGACCTTGGAAAAAAATCAAACGTAAAATGTTAAAAAAATCGGGTAAAACGCGGACCAACCTGGGCCCATCTGGCTCTCGCAGTTTTCAAATTTTTTTCAATTTTCTTTCGCAACTTTAAAAAGGAATATTTCCTACAGTGTATAAGCTACTCAGATTTTTTATATTTGGTAGGGTTGGGAAATTACGTACAAATAAACTCGAAATTTTGATTTTAGGGGTGAGTGGCTCCCGCTGGGTCACTATTTAACGGATTTTTAATTTTAAAAACACTTTAGAATCTACTCTTTGAACCGAAAGCTCCCACGCATAGAGTATTTTAAATTTCAAAAAAATAACGAAAAGAAAATTTTTTTTATATCGCATTTTTAAAAGTCGTATTTTTGAGTCGAATTCACCCTTCAAATTACATTTTAACCCTTTTTTATGCACCTTCCCTAAAAGCTCTTTACGTCCACCTTACGTCAAAAAAAGAATGACTTCGCCATCTCTTTCCGTTTTCGAGTTATCACCGAAAATGTAGCTAAAATAAGCAAAATCTCCGTTTGGAGCCAAAATTTCGGTCTGAAAATTTTCACTTTTCACAAAATAATTAATATCTTCGAAACTATTAGCACCACCGAAACGTTTAATAGCTCAAAATTCGCACAGTCACCTCCTCCACCAAATTCCGTCAAAGTTTTAATTTTCGGTTTAAAACTGCGCGTCCAGAACCGTATTAGTACCAAAATTTTGCCAAAACTTTGCGAATTTTTTCCAAAAAAACTATTTAACCGATTTTAACCAAATATTTTTTAAAACGTATCTATCCACGGTGTTTACTTTTGGTAAAAATTTGAAACCGGTAACTTTTATAGTTTTCGAGAAAAAAAATAAAAACCGATTTCCATTAAAAATATCTTAACAATTTTTTTTCGATTTTTTTCAAAATCGAGCACGCAAATGAAAAATAATAAAAAATGGATGATATGTAGGGGTTCACCTGCCCTCTACATACCCCCAAACAAATTTTACTCCCCAAAAACTCAAAAGTTTTTTAGGTAATGTATTTCAAAAAATAATTGAATTAAAAAATATGTAATATGTTAATATCAGTAATATTTAGAAATTTTTCTGTACGAATTTTTGTTTTTTAATTTTAGTTATTAAGTGAAATATTAATTTTTCAAAATACACTTTTACTCATTTACCAGAATGCCATATTTTATATAAAAATTCATAACTTTTGAACGAAGCATTGTAGAGACTTGAAATTTTTTTATTTTTTTCTACTTTCTTTATACTTTAAATAATATTTATTAACTTTGAAATTTTTAATTTGAAACGCTACACACTTGTTTTAAAAGCTAAAAATAAAATTTCACAGTGGTTTCATGTTATGTTACAATTTTCTTTTATAAAAGTCGTTGTAAAACGCGTTTAGTCATCATGGGGAAATTATTTTGACATTATGGATGGTTTAACATGACAAGCAGAGCATAAAAATCCTTTATCTATACTCGTACACAAAACCATTACATACTTTCAAGTCTTTGTTCTCTAAGAAACTTCCATGTTATAATTATAACCACTTTTTCTATAAAATAATTTAAAATCACATGCCTTGAAAGAAAATTCGAAATACGAAATTCATCTTTAGTTTAATTACTTTATTTTAATTTCAAGAACTTAATATATTGACGAAATTTCAGGTGGATTAAATTTATAATCTTCTTTGTAAATTATTTCTCTATGAAATAAAGTATAAAGCTGGAAAGTTATAATTAAGTTTGTTATACAAAGTTTATAATTACATAATTAATTCATCACTCCAAAGCAAAGCTTAAGACATGATTTAATAAGGATGATTTTTTAGAATACAAAAAGTCTCACGTCGCAGGTTGTAATTTAAAAAAACCTCTATTATTTTCGATTAATTTATGTCAAAAACGTTGAAGGGAAATGAAAATCGCACGTAGAAATCAAACAGGAAGGAAGATCTATACGTTGAGAATATCAAGAGTCTCGAGGATGACGAATCGTGGTATGAAAGAGCGCCAAAAAATGCCAAAAAATACAAAACGTTCGGAGATTATCTCCAATTATCTTAAAAAAACTGGTTAGTGGTTATCCCAACAAACAAGCCCTGCGTGGGTTAACCTAATAGCCATAATAACACGTGTATAAAATCGATAAAACGAAACATATAATTACATAGTCTCCCACCAATTTTAGCACAATTTCTCATCAAATTTTGTCTTGGAATTCTGCGAATTCTGCGAATTCTGCAACACGTGAATACATTTTATCGATCAAAATTTTGTTATTGAGTGCATTATTTATGGAGGCTGTTGTCATGGAAGCCAGGGGTCATCAACAAAAATTTGACGCGGCTTTTACCTGTGAATGGAGTCACAAAGGCCGCTTCTAGGAAAAAAGGCGCTTGGTTACTGAGGGAGAATTGACTTATCTCCAAAAGATCACCATGGGAAGGGAAGCTCTAGTTGAAAAGCGTGTCCATTCAATTTAGGGGAGAAGCTTGAAATTTGCAATAAGTAGAATTACAAAAATTTACATAACAAGGTTTGGACAAAAAAAATTAAAATAAATCCCAAAATATTTGCTAAAATTTGAGCACAAATAGAGGATTTATTTGAAGACTTTCAAGCATTTTATTAGAATGATCAAAAAATACAGTTCATTCCTTAAATTTTGAGCTCTTAAACGTTTTTGTACCCAGTATAGTTTTCAAACAATCAATTTTTTTCTGAAAAATCTAAAATTTCTTGATATAATTTGACTTAAAGATTTTACACATTTTTGCACAAAATTCAAAAACGAAAAGTGATAACAAAATGATTTTTTTGGCCCTTTCCAAAAACATATAAAACCTTAATTTAATTAGTGAATTTAAACTTTTTTTTAATAACTTATTATTTAAATTTAATGGGCAAAATTTTGATTTTCATAATACTAAAGTTGTCGGAAAACATAAACATACAATGAGTTCAGTGAAAATCATACCCCTAGTCAAAAAATTCGAAAATAAAAATGTAAATAAATCATGAAAGTCATTAATCGAATACAAAAAATGTAAGCTCAATGTTTGGAGTCAGGGTCAGATTTTGAAAATACTTTTTTATGTAGTTTTACTTAAGACTCGTCACTATATTTTTTTGCTTTTTTTTTAAATAAAATCTGAAAAAGTGACTTTATTTTAATTTTTTTTTTTAATTTTTTGAATAAACGTTTTATGTATTTTTTCTTAGAATTGCATGTTTATTGAAATATAAAAAAACGCCCTTATATTTTTTTTGTTTTCGATTAAAAAAATTAAATCTGAAAAAGTGACTTTATTTTCATTTTTTTTTTCTAATTTTTTGACTCCTGGATTGAATTTGAGTAAACTTTTTATTTAGTACTCTGTATATGAAACAAAATATAAAAATTACACTTTTAATATTAAATTTGAAAAAGTGACTATACTATCATTTTTTTTTTATTTTGTTCACCGTGGGTCTAATTTTGAAACAACTTTTTTTTTGGCTACTGGTCCGAATTTGAGTAAAGTTTTTATGTAGTTTTACTGCATAAGTAACAAAATATAAAAAAATTACCCTTACGTTTTTTTGTTATATTATTATAAAAATAAAATCTATAAAAGTGACTTCTTATTTTCATTTTTTTCTGATTTGTTGACTAATGGTTTGAATTTGATTAAATTTTTTGTGTAGAACTGTATGTTTAACAAAATATAAAAAAACGCCTTTTCATTTTTTGTTTTAGATTAAAAAAATAAAAATTGATAATGTGACTTTATTTTCAATTTTTTTTTCTAATTTTTTGACTCCAGATCCGATTCAAAAAGTTTTTATGTTGTTTTAATTAAATTAGGACTGTATGTTTAATGAAATTTAAAAACAAGCGCCATTACATTTTTATTGTTTTTCATTAAAAAAATAAAATATGAAATAGTTACTTTATTTTCAATTTCTTTTGAATTTTTTTTTAAATCCTGGTCTAAATTGGAGTAAATTTTTTTGTAGATTTACAGGACTGCATGTTTAACGAAATATAAAAAAATGCACCCTTAAATTTTTTCGTTTTCGAATAAAAAATAATATCTGAAAAAGTTTGTTTTTACTTTTTTTTTTTCAATTCTTTGACTCTAGGTGTGATTTAAAAAAAACTTGTTATGCAGTTTGAGTTAGGGCTGTATGTTTAATAAAATACAAAAAATAGTACCCCTACATTTTTTATTTTTTATTAAAAAAAATAAAATCTGTCTGTTTTAATTTTTTTTTAATTTTTTGAAAATGGATCTGATTTTGAAAAAAGTTTGTATGTAGTTTTATTGAGGACTGTATGTTTAACGAAATAAAAAATTCCACCCTTAAGTTTTGTATTTTCAATTAAAAAAGAATAAATGTGAAAAAGCTTATTTTTAATTTTTGTCTAGTTTTTTTACTATAGGGATGATTTTAAAAATAATGTTTGTACTTTTACTTAGAGCTGCATGTTTAATAAAATACAAAAAAACTGCAACCCTACATTTTGTATTTTCGATTAATAAAATAATAAAATCTGTTTATTTTTTTTTCTAATTTTTTCGAGTATGGATCTGATTTAAAAAAAAACTTTGTATGTAGTTATATTGAGGACTGTATGTTTAACTAAATATAAAAAAAATACTACCTTAATCTTTTTATTTTCAATTAAAAAAAATAAAATCTGAAAAAAATTATTTTTATTTTTTTTTGTCTAATTTTTTTACTCAAGGTCTGATTTAAATAAGGCTTTTATGTACTTTTACTTTAGAGCTGTATGTTTAATAAAATACAAAAAAAATTGCATTTTTATTTTCGCTCAAAAAATAAAATCTGTCTATTTCATGTATTTTTTCTAATTTTTTGACTATGGATCTGATTTTGAAAAAAACTTTGTATGTAGTTTTATTGAGGACTGTATTTTTAACAAAATATAAAAAATGGCGCCCTTAAACTTTTTATTTTCAATTAAAAAAAAAATAAAATCTGAAAAATCGTATTTTAATTTTTTTTTTTAATTTTTTGACTCTAGGTATGATTAAAAAAAACTTTTTTTATACTTTTACTTAGAGCTGTATGTTTAATAAAATACAAAAAAATGCACCCCTACATTTTTTATTTTCGCTTAAAAAATAAAATCTGTCTATTTCATGTATTTTTTCTAATTTTTTGACTATGGATCTGATTTTGAAAAAAACTTTGTATGTAGTTTTATTGAGGACTGTATTTTTAACAAAATATAAAAAATGGCGCCCTTAAACTTTTTATTTTTAATTTAAAAAAAATAAAATCTGAAAAAGCGTATTTTAATTTTTTTTTTAATTTTTTGACTCTAGGTATGATTAAAAAAAACTTTTTTTATACTTTTACTTAGAGCTGTATGTTTAATAGAATACAACAAAATGCACCCCTACATTTTTTATTTTCGCTTAAAAAATAAAATCTGTCTATTTCATGTATTTTTTCTAATTTTTTGACTATGGATCTGATTTTGAAAGAAACTTTGTATGTAGTTTTATTGAGGACTGTATTTTTAACAAAATATAAAAAATTGCGCCCTTAAACTTTTTATTTTTAATTTAAAAAAAATAAAATCTGAAAAAGCGTATTTTTATTTTTTTTTTTAATTTTTTGACTCTAGGTATGATTAAAAAAAACTTTTTTTATACTTTTACTTAGAGCTGTATGTTTAATAGAATACAAAAAAATGCACCCCTACATTTTTTATTTTCGCTTAAAAAATAAAATCTGTCTATTTCATGTATTTTTTCTAATTTTTTGACTATGGATCTGATTTTGAAAGAAACTTTGTATGTAGTTTTATTGAGGACTGTATTTTTAACAAAATATAAAAAATTGCGCCCTTAAACTTTTTATTTTCAATTAAAAAAAAAAATAAAATCTGAAAAAGCGTATTTTAATTTTTTTTTTAATTTTTTGTCTCTAGGTATGATTAAAAAATAAATTTTTATACTTTTACTTAGAGCTGCTTGTTTAATAAAATACAAAAAAATGTACCCCTACATTTTTATTTTCGATTAATAAAATAAAATCTGTCAATTTGGGCCATACATTTTTTGTTTTCGGTTAAAAAAAAACAAATCTGAAAAAGTGAGTTATTTTTATTGTTTTTGGCTCGGTAGTGTATTATATAGGGTATGAATTTTTATTTTAATAATAGTAAAATCAAAAAATTGCCCGTTAAATTTAAATAAAAAATATGAATGCATTTAAACACTTGAAAATTGCTACAGTAGTGAAATTGTAAAATATTTTACTATACATCCGAGGATAATTATTGGAAATAATAATGAGTATGTTTATTTTAAGTAAATAAAAAATATTCATTGGAAATTTAAACAAATGTAATAATGGCTATTAATTTTTTGTTTATATATATTCTGTGAAATTTATAATTTACTTGCTATGCATAAATTATTAGGAATGATTTATAAATATTAAAGTGCGCTTTTTTAATTTTAATTATTTTAAAACATGTTTACTTTCGTGACGATATAGTATGTATGTATTATAAATAGTATCGCCTTAAGTATATAACGCAATCCTGCGCATCAAATGCGCAAAACGATTTTTAGTCATCACTTTCTTAGAAAGATGACTTTAGCGTTCTACGATTTTACAAAGATAATTACAAAAATCTTCCTACTAACATTCTTTGTTATTTAAAACTTTTGTGGGAAAACTATTTAAATTTTATTGTTTTCAAACGAGTATTTATTTTTTTAATACCAGGAGTAAACTAAATATATCATTTCACACATAATGCATCATAATTTTTTATTACAATAAATATGCAATAAACAATAATTATTTAATATACCCAATGGTTTAATTTATATAATAATTAATTAACGTATCATATTATTTCATTTGAAATTTTGTGTAATAATAGTTGTAAATTGATTTATTTCAGGTTGAAAGATGGAAAATTATATCCTTGGAAGTCATCAGTGTCAGGTTTAATTTTATATCCTGAAAGCGCCAATCAAACCATCTACACGAAGGCCATAACTGCTGAAGATGCTGGCAATTACACCTGTCTCATCAAAAATGATACTATGAACTACGCCCATACTATAGAACTTAAAGTATTTGGTAAGTTTTAAAAATAATTTCTTGTGAAAGAGGAATGTTGATTTCAAGTGTGGTTCCAATTTTAAATTTTTTGGACCTCCCCGATACTTTGAAAAAAATTCCCGAAAATGGTCGATTTTTTTCGCTTTTTTCAGGATTTCGGCGGCGTTAACTTTGAAAAATCGCAACTCCGTCGGATTCTAAAGGGAAGCGAAGAAATTTGGCCCCTTTTATTCTAACATCCTCAGAATTACCGTGACCGATTTTTAAGCCTCCCGGCGCAAAGGTGTGACGTCATGGCCCCGAGACATAAACTGTACAATTCTACAGTTTTTTCGGACGAAAAAAGTACCAAAACTTTTTGGCTTCGATTAGAAGTTCGGTAGGAGGAAAAAAATCGCGGTTGCTTTATTCCTCATCTAAATTCCACGTTTTACCTTAAAACGGAAGTTCTTTTTGATGCGTTTACTCTTTATGACGTTTTGGTGCCCCCAAAGTGACGCTTTATTTTTCGCGCTATTTTGACGAGGACTTTGAAAATTCGTAACTTTTCATCGAAACAACTTGTAATACTCGAATATTTTTTATTTTACTTATTTGGTATTTAATTATGAGAAAAAAAAATCGGCACCTTGAAATTTTTACCCTGGACCTTGGAAAAAAATCGAACGTAAAATGTTCAAAAAAACGGGTAAAACGCGGTCCAACTTGGGCCCATCTAGCTCCTGAAGTTTTCAAAAATTTTGCAATTTTCTTAGGCAACTTTAAAAAGTAATATTTTCTACAGTGTATAGGCTACATAGATTTTTTATAATTCCTAGGGTTGGGAAATTACGTACAAATAGACTTGAAATTTATATTTTAGGGGTGACTGGCTCCCGCCAGGTCACTTTTTAATGAATTTTCAATTTTAAATACACTTTAGAATCTACTCTTTGAACCGAAAGCTCCTACGCATAGAGTATTTTAAATTTCGACAAAATAACAAAAAAAATTTTTTTGCATTTTTAAATGTCGAATTTATGGGCCAAATTCACCCTTCAAATTACATTTCAACCCTACTTTATGCACCTTCCCTAAAAGCTCTTTAAGTCCACTTTACGTCAAAAAAAGAATCACGTCGCTATCTCTTTCCGTTTTCGTTTTATCACCGAAAATGTAGCTAAAATAAGCAAAATCTCCGTTTGGAGCCAAAATTTCGGTCAGAAATTTTTTACTTTTCACAAAATAATTAATATCTTCGAAACTATTAGCACCACCGAGACGTTTAATAGCTTAAAATTGGTACAGTCACCTCCTTCACCAAATTCCTTGAAAGTTTTAATTTTCGGTTTAAAATTGCGCCATCCAGAACCGTATTTGTACCAAAATTTTGCCAAAACTTTGCGAATTTTTTCCAAAGAAACTATTTAACCGATTTTAACCAAATATTTTTTAAAACGCGTCTATTCACGGTGTTTACTTTTGGTAAAAATTTGAAACCGTTAACTTTTATAGTTTTCGAGAAAAAAAAATAAAATCCGATTTACATTAAAAATTTCAAATATCTCAAAAATGTTTTTTTCGAATTTTTTCAAAATCGACCCCACAAATGAAAGATAATAAAAAGTGGATGAAATGTAGGGGCCCTCTACACCACCCCAAAAAAATTTTACTCCCCAAAAACTGAAAAAAATTTAATAGGAGCATTTTTAATTTCCCTCCTTAAAATTATTGTACTTAAACTGGATTTGGGCGTGAAAATCACCCAATGAACCCCCACTGGCTACGCCATTGCATGAAATAATACTTCGAAGTACTTTTCCATCAACGCTTTTAAGAAAACTTATTGAACAAAGCCGGAAGACTTATATAATCTTTCCTGAAAATTTCAAAGGAATAAAAAGAGTAAAATGTAGAATAAAGAGCGTCAGTTATTTTATTTAAAAATACGAGGTGTGCTTGCCAAAAAAATATTAATAGCTTTTTAAAGTACTTGAATTTGATGAAAGTGCTTTTAGTAGTTTAATTAGTAACTGAATATAAAGTAGATTCGAATAGAGGTAAGTTTTGAGTGGAAACTCGGGAAATGCATTTTCTTTTCAAAAACTTATACATTGAAAACAAAGAGTTTTCAACCCAATTAAAATCATAATAGGAAATATTTGTAAGAACAATAATATTACAAATAAGTACATACCAAATTAATTTCTCAAACAATTAATTAAGGATGTGGGTAAATAGTGATATTTGCACTTCATTTAATTCTATAATAGTTCAAAGCAAGTAAATTAAATCATTTCCACCCAAATGAAATTTCTGAGAATTTCGTAATTAAATTCGCGAAATTGATCAGTCCTTTGTCAAGCATTTGAAATTTTAGAATTGATGAATTCCCAGTAGGGAATTAAATAACCAATCAATGCTCTATGTGCCTACATGAATTGAAGTTATGGCAAGTGTTAACGAGTAATAAATCACAATATTTTATTTGATTTCAAAAAAATCTACCCCACATACATGACCTACGCGTCAATTCCAGCTGCTAACTTTAATAATGAAGTTTGTTTGTTGCAATCAACGACCACACGAGTACTTTTGATCAATGAAAAGGCAATTCATTGCAAAATACTGCCCAACTGTCTTGTACAAAACCACGCGTTTATTTAAATAACTGCATTTATTTAAATTAAATTAACAAATTACTGATTAAGTAAAGCAGAACATGCAATTGAAGCACGGAACAAAGAGCAGCAGGTGTATTACCTGCAGAAATTATTAACGTGTCATTGCAATAAAAAGAAGTATGCAAATTATACCTTTTTGCTACTCTGCGTGCTGTGTGTTCCCTCTTAAATTATCTGATGACATATGCTACTTTTTAAATTTGCATGTCATATTTAATCATATTTAATCTAAATAATCTATAACCAAAACCGCATTGCAGGAAGAGGACGATGAAAGCTTGTAAACTGTAATAAAGAACAAAAAGTGGGTAACTGCAGAGTTTTAATTCCACACAAGTGAGTTTTTATCAAATGGCAGCTCTTTTCATTAACTGCAGTACACATTTGTCCGCTTTTGTTGCCGCCTTTTTTCGTAGAGGTGCTTATACACACGAGGCGGCATTTTTAATCCTCCACTTATACACGATTGAAGAGGAAATACATTTAGATATCCCCTCCAATAGAAAGCAACTGTCTTAAATTCGATTGGTTTCCTCCGAACACTCCGAAATTATTTTATTCACATTGTTAATCGAATATACAACTCTAATTAATTAATTAAGAAGTTTGAAATTTTACACACTTATAGATAGATATTTGTTCTACAGATTGAGCTACGTTATCCCATGCTGTAGACCACATAATCCTATTTTAGGATCACAAAAAGGCCAAAAGGGTGGTTTTTTTCGTCCGATTTTAAAAAATCCGTTTCCGGTATAAAGAGGGATGTTGATTTCAAGTGTGGTTCGAATTTTAAATTTTTTGGACCTCCCCGACACTTTGAAAAAAATTCCCGAAAATCGTCGATTTTTCTCGCTTTTTTCGGGTTTTCGGTGGGGTTAACTTTGAAAAATTGCAACTCCGTCTGATTCTAAAGGGAAGCGACGAAATTTGGCCCCTATTATTCTAGCATCCTGGGGATTACCGAGACCGATTTTTAAGCCTCCCGGCGCAAAGGTGTGACGTCACGGCCCCGAGTCGCAAACTGTACAATTCTACTGTTTTTCGGAAAGAAAAAGTACCAAAACTTTTTGGCTTCGATTAGAAGTTCGGCAGGAGGACAAAAATCGTGGTTGCTTTATTCCTCATCAAAATTCCACGTTTTACCTTAAAACAGGAGTTTTTTTTTATGCGTTTACTCTTTATGTCGTTTTGGTGCCCCCAAAGTGACGCTTTATTTTTCGCGCTATTTTGATGCGGATTTTGAAAATTCGTAACTTTTCATCGGAACAACCTGTAATACTCGAATATTTTTTATTTTACTTATTTGGTATTTACTTATGAGAGAAAAAATCGGCACCTTGAAATTTTTACCCTGGACCTTGGGAAAAAATCGAACGTAAAATGTTGAAAAAATCGGGTAAAACGCGGTCCAACCTGGGCCCATCTGGCTGCCGCAGTTTTCAAAATTTTTGCAATTTTCTTTCGCAACTTTAAAATGGAATATTTTCTACAGTGTATAGGCTACTTAGATTTTTTATATTTGGTAGGGTTGGAAAATTACGTACAAATAAACTCGAAATTTTGATTTTAGGGGTGAGTGGCTCCCGCCGAGTCACTTTTTAACGGATTTTCAATTTTAAAAACACTTTAGAATCTACTCTTTGAACCGAAAGCTCCCACGCATAGAGTATTTTAAATTTCGAAAAAATAACGAATAGAATTTTTTTTTGATATCGCGTTTTTAAAAGTTGCCCTTCAAATTACACTTTAACCCTACTTTATGAACCTGGCCTAAAAGCTCTTTAAGTCCACTTTACGTCAAAAAAAGAATCACTTCGCTATCTCTTTCCGTTTTCGAGTTATCACCGAAAATGTAGATAAAATAAGTAAAATTTCGGTTTGGAGCCAAAATTTCGGTCTGAAATTTTTCACTTTTCGCAAAATAATTAATATCTTCGAAACTATTAGCACCACCGAGACGTTTAATAGCTTAAAATTCGCACAGTCACCTTCTCCACCAAATTCCGTGAAAGTTTTAATTTTCGGTTTAAAATTGCGCCGTCCAAAACCGTATTTGTACCAATATTTTGCCAAAACTTTGCGATTTTTTTCCAAAAAAACTATTTAACCGATTTTAACCAAATATTTTTTAAAACGCGTCTATCCACGGTGTTTACTTTTGGTAAAAATTTGAAACCGGTAACTTTTATAGTTTTCGAGAAAAAGAAAAATAAAAACCGATTCCCATTAAAAATATCTCAAATTTTTTTTTCGAATTTTTTTAAGCTTTTTTATTCTTTTTTTTGTGGTATGACAGTTCATTACACATTGTAGCCGATATTCTATAGAATAACTAGTTAATGTAGAAAATCACAATACGACAATTTAACTGCAGTTGATCGGTATTTTATGAATTAACTAGTTTTTCATGAAATACTGGATTTTTTTTCTGTAATTTTTGATACCATTATTAAAAACGATGTGGTATGTGTAAATTCACCTTAACAAATGTGCAATAAATGAGTTGTTTTCTCAAATTATTGCTGATACGTGGATTGAAACTGGAAATCACTTCAGATATGTTTAAACCATAAAAAGTAGCAGCTTTGTCTATAAACAATATAAATGTGGGCGTTAAAATTAAAGCAAGTCAAGCAGATTTTTTGTGCCAATTAAATATGGAATAATGACAAAGCCAGATGTGGTTAAAAGGTGTTATAACATATAGAACGCATTCTTGGAACTAATATGTAGTGCAACCGTTTGCAAATCATGATAACACAAATTGCTAACATTATTCATAAAACGTAAAACAAAAAAATGTTCAATTGAAGCTTGACATGAAAATCAAAAACAATTCCTTGAATTTACCTGTTTTATTTAAACATCTACTTTTCTCGATTTTACTTTACGATTATTTTTTATGATTTTTTTTTATTTTAGATAAAACTCCGGATCACCCAAAATTGACGTATCTTTCAGATGATAAGGAAGTAAGCGTTGGGAAATCTGTTCGATTATTTTGTGAGGCGTTCGTAGGTAAGTTTTTAGTTTTAAAAATTTTGAGTATTTTTGGGTTTATTTAGAAAATTACTGTTAATTAAATTTTCTTAGCGGTTAGTTGATTGATTTATGTAGGAAAAGTAAGGACGTGGGTTGCATTAGTGATGAAAATAATTAATTTACCGCATTTAGCACATCGATCGTTTGTTCACAAAACTTTTACCCTGTTATTAAGTTATTATAGCAGCAGTAATTAAGACCGCGATACCTGGAACTGATCATTATTAAAATCCTATTTTGAGCTTACTCATAATTACCCACGGCAAAAATACCAACTAAACAACGAAATTTATAATTTAATTAAACAAAACATTTTATTGCATGCATAAATATTCCTGCATATTCTATTATACAACTTTGATAAACAGTTAGGAGAAAAGAAGTGTTTACAGCACATATATTTTTTTTTTAAATTTCTCGTTAACAGTTTTTTTTTTACTTTTTTCCTGCAGTCATTTTAATTATTTATTCTTTTTTGCAGGTGTGGTTGATTTACCGGATGCGCATAGTGAGGCAATATGGAGGAAAAGCAACCACAATGGTAGCTTCGATGATGACCCACGAATTAAGCAGGAAAAAGTTTCAAGGTAATGCCTCAATGGTTTATTTCACTCACGTGATTTTCAAGAAATCGCACAATATTATTTTGTTTATGCATCTTAGTCATACTCAAAGCAAAAAACAGGTTTAAAGAAATTATATGCGAATTAAATTATCCTTAATTTATTTAATTAGATAGGTTAGGATTGAATTTGCTAAAATTAGAAATAGATGATAATAGGTTTGTTCCAAGACTTCATATGATCGTACGTTTCTCGATCATAGTCATGCGCACTAGCTAATAGCTCGGTATTTTGGTCACCTTTTTGGGATTGAAAAAACGTAATTGCTTTTTTATTTTTATAAATATTTTGCCAAAATTTTGTACAATCGTGTGTTGTACTATTATTTATCACTGGTACAATTTTTGCCCGAAAATTAAAAGAAAAACTTTGGAAAATCGTCGATTATTTGAATTATTTTGTATTTTATTCGCCATTTTGGGACTTTAGTTGGAAAAAATTTAATAACTTTTTTATTTTCATAAAAATTTTTACAAAATCTTCTACAATCATGTATGGTGCTATCATCTATCAGTGTTACAGTTTTTGGCGGAAAATTCCAAGAAAAACTTGAGGAAATCGTCGATTTATTGAAATATTTTGTATTTTTTATTCACCTTTTCTAGACTTTAGTTGGAAAAAACTTAATAACTTTTTTATTTTTATAAATATTTTTACAAAATTTTGTACAATCGTGTATGGTACAATTTTTGCCCGAAAATTAAAAGAAAAACTTTGGAAAATCGTCGATTATTTGAATTATTTTTTATTTTATTCGCCATTTTGGGACTTTAGTTGGAAAAAATTTAATAACTTTTTATTTTCATAAAAATTTTTACAAAATCTTCTACAATCGTATATGGTGCTATCATTTATCTGTGTTACAATTTTCGGCGGAAAATTCCAAGAAAACTTGAGAAAATCGTCAATTTCTTGAACTAGTTTGTATTTTATTTACCTTTTTTGGTACTTTAGTTGGAAAAAACTTAATAACTTTTTTATTTTTATAAATATTTTTACAAAATTTTGTAGAATCGTGTATGGTACTATCATTTATCCGTGTTACAATTTTTGCCGGAAAATTCATGATTAAAATACGAAATAGTTTATAAAAGCACGCGCTTAAATAATCAAGTGTTCCGGTGACGGGCCGTGTACTTGATATACTCGAATTTAAAAAAAAGGAGCTGCTCATTTTGTTGCAGGACGCAAGAAAATAGATTTTCATCGATAATAAATACATCTGCAAAATTTGATTAAAATGTTTACCCCTCTCACCTTTTTTGGGACTTTAGTTGGAAAAAACTTTAAAACTTTTTTATTTTTATAAACATTTTTACAAAATTTTGTACAATCATGTATGGTACTATCGTTTATCAGTGTTACAGTTTTCGGCGGAAAATTCCAAGAAAAGCTTGAGAAAATCATCAATTTCTTGAATTATTTTGTATTTTAATCACCTTTTTGGGACTTTAGTTGGAAAAAACTTAATAACTTTTTTACTTTTATAAATATTTTTACAAAATTTTGTATAATCGTATATGGTACGTATCTCTCAGTGTTACAATTTTTGGCGGAAAATTTTAAGAAAAACTTGAGTAATTCGTCCATTTCTTGAATTGATTTGTATTTTATTCACCTTTTTTTTTTGAAAAAAACTTAATAACTTTTTTATTTTTATAATAATTTTTAAAAAATTTTGTACAATCGTGTATGGTACTATCATCTATCAGTGTTACAATTTTCGCCGCAAAATTCCAAAAAAAACTTGAGAAAATCGTTGATTTCTTGAATTACTTTGTATTTTTTATTCACCTTTTCGGGACTTTAGTTGGAAAAAACTTAATAACTTTTTTATTTTTATTAATATTTTTACAAAAAATTTTAAAATCATTGTATGGTACTATCATTTATCAGTGTTACAATTTTCGCCGGAAAATTCACGATTAAAATACGAAATAGTTTAGAAAAGCACGCGCTTAAAATAATCAAGTGTTCCGGTGCCGGGCCGTGTACTTGATATACACGAATTAAAAAAATAGGAGCAGCACATTTTGTTGCAGGACGCAGGAAGATAGAGGGACGTCATTTTCGCCGATAATAAATACATCTGCAAAATTTGGTTAAAATGTTTACCCCTCTCATCTTTTTTGGGACTTTAGTTGGAAGAAACCTAATAACTTTTTTGTTTTTATAAACATTTTTACAAAATTTTCTACAATCGTGTATGGTACTATCATTTATAAGTGTTATAATTTTCGGCGGAAAATTCCAAGAAAAACTTGAGAAAATCGTCGATTTCTTGAATTATTTTGTATTTTATTCACCTTTTTGGGACTTTAGTTGGAAAAAACAATAACTTTTTTTATTTTTATAAACATTTTTACAAAATTTTGTACAATCTTGTATGGTACTAGCATCTCTCAGTGTTACAATTTTTGGCGGAAAATTGTAAGAAAAACTTGAGAAAATCGTCCATTTCTAGAATTGATTTGTATTTTATTCACCTTTTTTTGAAAAAAACTTAATAACTTTTTTATTTTTATAAAAAAAATTACAAAATTTTGTACAATTGTGTATGGTACTACTATTTATTAGTGTTAGAATTTTCGCCGGAAAATTCCAAGAAAAACTTGGGAAGATCGTCAATTTCTTGAACTTGTTTGTATTTTATTCACCTTTTTTGGGACTTTAGTTGGAAAAAACTTAATAACTTTTTTATTTTTATAAATATTTTTACAAAATTTTGTAGAATCGTGTATGGTACTATCATTTATCCGTGTTACAATTTTAGCCGGAAAATTCATGATTAAAATACGAAATAGTTTATAAAAGCACGCGCTTAAATAATCAAGTGTTCCGGTGCCGGGCCGTGTACTTGATATACTCGAATTAAAAAAATAGCAGCAGCTCATTTTGTTGCAGGACGCAGGAAGATAGAGGGACGTCATTTTCATCGATAATAAATACATCTGCAAAATTTGATTAAAATGTTTACCCCTCTCACTTTTTTTGGGACTTTAGTTGGAAAAAAACCTAATAACTTTTTTGTTTTTATAAAAATTTTTACAAAATTTTGTACAATCGTGTATGGTACTATCATCTATCAGTGTTACAATTTTTGGCGGAAAATTCCAAGAAAAACTTGAGAAAATCGTCGCTTTCTTGAATTATGTTGTATTTTATTCACCTTTTTTTGGGACTTTAGTTGGAAAAAATTTAATAACTTTTTTATTTTTAAAAACATTTTTACAAAATTTTGTACAATCGTGTATGGTACTATCATTTATCAGTGTTACAATTTTCGCCGGAAAATTCCAAGAAAAACTTGAGAAGATCGTCAATTTCTTGAACTTGTTTGTATTTTATTCAACTTTTTTGGGAGTTTAGTTAGAAAAAACTTAATAACTTTTTTATTTTTATAAATATTTTTACAAAATTTTGTATAATCGTGTACGGTACTATCATTTATCAGTGTTACAATTTTCGCCCGAAAATTCATGGTTAAAATACGAAATAGTTTATAAAAGCACGCGTTTAAATAATCAAGTGTTCCGGTGCCGGGCCGTGTACTTGATATACTCAAATTAAAAAAATAGGAGCAGCTCATTTTGTTGCAGGACGCAGGAAGATAGAGGGATGTCATTTTCTTCGATAATAAATACATCTGCAAAATTTGGTTAAAACATTATTTACCCCTCTCACCTTTTTTGGGACTTTAGTTGGAAAAAACTTAATAACTTTTTTATTTAAAAAAAAATGTACAAAGTTTTGTACAATCATGTATGGTGTTATCGTTTATCAGTGTTAGAGTTTTTAGCGGAAAATTTCAAGAAAAACTTGAGAAAATTGTCAATTTCTTGAATAATTTTCTATTTTATTCACCTTTTTTTGGGACTTTAGTTGGAAAAAACTTAATAACTTTTTTATTTTTATATACATTTTTACAAAATGTTGTACAATCATGTATGATACTATCATTTATCAGTGTTACAATTTTCGGTGACAAATTCCAAGTAACATTTGAGAAAATCATCGTTTTCTTGAATTATTTTGTATTTTATTCACCTCTTTTTGGGACTTTAGTTGGAAAAAGCTTAATAACTTTTTTATTTTTATAAACATTTTTACGAAATTTTGTACAATCGTGTATGGTACTGTCATTTATCAGTACTACAATTTTCGCCGGAAAATTCCAAGAAAAACTTGAGAAAATCGTCGATTTCTTGATTTATTTTGTATGTTATTATTCACCTTTTTTGAGACTTTCGTTGGAAAAAACTGAATAACTTTTTTATTTTTATAAACAGTTTTACAAAATTTTCTACAATCGTGTATGGTACTATCATCTATCAGTGTTACAGTTTTTGGTGGAAAATTCCAAGAAAAACTTGAGAAAATCGTCGATTTCTTGAATTATTTTGTATTTTAATCTTATACTTAAGAGCAGGAATGAACACCAAATTTCGGGAGAGAAGGAATTAGTGATCAATCCGTATAAACCTCAAGTCAATCCCGCCATCTATCTTTATATTGCAGAAACTTTTTCTGGATTATAAAACTCTCTTCTTACATGAAGATAACTCTTCCCAGCATCCAAAAATTAGATGTTTCGAATTAGTTCCTAGGTTTTGTTCGGTTTTTATATATGTCCAAAAAACAATTTTGTTATATAAACGACCAGCTTTGACATAACGATGTTCCAACCGGAAAGCAATTCTGTGACGACACGAAATTAACGCTTACGGTTTCGTGACCGTACAAAAACGATTGCTTGGAACAAACTTATTAATTATTGCTTCAAGCCCAATTTTAAGAAAACTTAATATTTGAATCTTTATATCAATTTTTAATTAAATTTGCTTACTTTATAAAACTTGTGTGGTATGTGTCAAGAAAAAATGTTCCCACATTAACCATAATTAATTCAAAACTTCGTGTTCTTGAGGAATTGCCAAGCTACTAGTACTAGTAATAAAAAGGACTTAATAACCGGTGATAACAAAGGAACGCAGGGTTATTTATGCTTGAAAAACGTTAATAAATTCAGCGCACATTTTCATTGTGTTAAAAACAAATCAAAAAACTTCATTCATAAATTCTCAGAAGCCAAATGATGGCGCAGCGTTGAAAGAAAGCGCGGAAATTGAAGGAACGAATTAAGTTTTTACAACGTTAATATAACGCTTTATTTATAAGCCCTCTTTTGACGGCAAGCTTTTGTTTCTGATTTTGTACGAAGCGTATATTCAAATGAATTATTTTACACGTTTCAGCTCTGAAAACTGAAAATCCCGAGAAGTTTTGTACCCATTACAGTAAAAAAACTACTCACACTTTTAGCAAAAAAAAATTAGCTCAAAAGCTATTTTGTTATAAAATTGTATGAAATAATAAACGTAAAACTAATCCTCTTTACCAGTTATGTAAATAATCCAATTTTACTTTGAAGTTGATTTTTAAAGTTTACTGGAAATCAATGTAAATGTAAAACCTTTAAAAATGTTTACTTGAGTTTTGATGCGTTTTAAAATTATGAAATTGCATAAAATTATTTAATTAAAATTATTTACAAGATTATAGAGGTTTTTAATTACATTTTAATTACCGCTTCAATAATTATATTTTATAAATTATTGATTTGCAACGTGAATAGTGTGAGCAAATAATTTTCGAAATAACTGGAGATTATAGATTTTAGCTTTGCTGAAATATTTATAATCATGCAATAAACAAACAACGTAACAATTTACTCATATATGTTGGTTTTTCCATGCATTAACCATTAAATAAATTATACACAATGTATAGTAAAATAAGACTAAATGATTCACAAAATAAATAAAATTTATACTCTCAAACAGCCTTGGATCTTATAAATTATATGAACAAATATTTTAATTAATAATTTATAATTGATTTTTCCTCACATTTATTTCAAGCGACTTTAAAATCATCATTCATCATCATAAAATTATGATTTTCATCATTATACTGGATTTATTATAGGCAGTGGGATGTGATGAAAACTGTGTTGCCTACATTTAATTTTCGTTTTATTTCAGAGAGGACGGCCAAATTTTTGGAACTTACCTAATAATCGATGAAGTCCAAGATGGAGATTTTGGAAAATATATTTGTAACATAATCAAACCTGGAAGATCAATCGATTTACCTGTATATATCAAAGAAAAAAGTAAGTTCTAAAAAATTCAAAAATATTTTTTTTAACAAAATATCTTTTTTTTCAGTTGATGTAGTTTATTTATACCACAACCCAATCCCGTGGAGTAAATTATTTATAATAATAGCATTTTTGAGCGTCGCTGTTGTTACAATGGTTTGCTTATACTTGCGTTTTGGTTTGAAATTACGTGTTAAATTTAAAGACAACTTTGGAAGCTCAGAAGATGATGATGGAAAAATTACTGATGTTTTAATAGCATACTCTTATCATGATGCTGATGTAGTTTTGGGAGTTTTATTACCTACACTTGAATCACAACATGGTTACAAATGTGCAAGCCGAGAACTACCTTCCAATATTTCTTCATGTAAGTTTATTTTTTTAATCATGAAACTGCAGCGAAAAAAAATCATAAAAAATTTAAAAAAAATTCAAACTTCCTTTTTTCATGTAAAATCCTTACAATTATATCTAAAAAACAAAATGAGCAAAGAAAAATATTTTTGGTATTTTTTGTTTGGTCGTTACAACGCTTCAAACTTAAAAAATCACGAAAATGCAACGAATAGTTGCGAAAAAAATATCATAAAATTTTTTAAAAAATTCAAATTTAATTTTTTTCATGTAAAATCTTACAATTATATGTAAAAAATAAAATGAGCAAAGGAAAATATTTTTGGTATTTTTTGTTTGGCCGTTACAACGCTTCAAACTTAAAAAATCATGAAAATGCAACAAATAGTTGCGAAAAAAATATCATAAATATTTTTTAAAAAATTAAAAGTTTATTTTTTCATGTAAAATCCTTACAATTATATGTATAAAAAAAATGAGCAAAGAAATAGGTATATTTTTGGTATTTTTTGTATAGTAGAGATTTTTGGTCTTATTTTTCCTAATGTTATTTCTTCCTTAGGGTCTTCAAATTTATCAGATTCGCTAAGAAAAAGCCGTCGTCTTATATTAGTACTGTCTCCATCGATGGTAAATAATGAATGGGATACAAGGACTCTCTATAAAATAATCAAACAAATAAAATCACTAAATACTCACACCATCTTCGTAACATTAAAAGACTTGCCAAAAAGTATGATGGAAATCAAAAATGATGAAGGTGAAACTTTGACGTCTCTCTTAAAAACTGTAAGGATGATTAAATGGGATAGAAGTCCAGAAGCGAATTTTTGGTGGAATTTACGACTACACTTACCTTCCAAGCGTTTAGTACCTACTGATTTTAACCTGACTCAAACTAATGACTCTCTAAGAAGACTGAGCCCTGATGACTCTCCAACTAATTTGGATGTATTTGTATAAATGTTTGATGTAATAGTTTTAAGTATTTAATTAGACTATATAATCATAAATGGATATTTTAATTGTAAATATTTATTATTTTTGTATGTTTTAAGTACCTATTTAATTTACATATATAAAATGATGATGACAGATGTTTCTTTATGAAATAACTTGTTCCAACTTTTATTTTTTATATATAAACTGTTGTAAAATATGTACATTTTATAGTAAGTGTCATAATGATTCAAAAATAAATATAATACATATTTCTGGCTGTAACTGTTGTTTAATTTTTTAAGCCCTAAAAAAATTTTAAGTTTTTAGGGAGTAAATTTTTTTGGAGTGGTGTAGATGGCAGGTGAACCTCTACATTTCATCCACTTTTTATTATCTTTCATTTGCGGGGTCGATTTTGAAAAAATTTGAAAAAAAAATTTTTTGAGATATTTTGAAATTTTTAATGGAAATCGGTTTTTATTTTTTTCTCGAAAACTATAAAAGTTACCGGTTTCAAATTTTTACCAAAAGTAAACACCGTGGGTAGACGCGTTTTAAAAAATATTTGGTTAAAATCGGTTGAGAAGTTTTTTTGGAAAAAAATCGCAAAGTTTTGGCAAAATTTGGGTACAAATACGGTTCTGGACGGCGCAATTTTAAACCGAAAATTAAAACTTTAACAAAATTTGGTGGAGGAGATGACTGTGCGAATCTTAAGCTATTAAACGTCTTGGTGGTGCCAATAGTTTCGAAGATATTAATTATTTTGTGAAAAGTGAAAAATATTTTAGCTACATTTTCGGCGATAACTCGAAAACGGAAAGAGATAGCGAAGTGATTCTTTTTTTAACGTAAAGTGGACCCAAAGAGCTTTTAGGGAAGGTGTATAAAAGAGGGTTGAAATCTAATTTGAAGGGTGAATTTGACACATAAATACGACTTTTAAAAATGCGATATAAAAAATTTTTTTTTTCGTTATTTTTTCGAAATTTAAAATACTGTATGCGTGGAAGCTTTCGGTTCAAAGAGTAGATTCTAAAGTGTTTTTAAAATTGAAAATCCGTTAAAGAGTGACCCGGCGGGGGCCACTCACCCCTAAAATCAAAGTTTCGAGTTTATTTGTAAGTAATTTCTTAACCCTACCAAATATAAAAAAATCTGAGTAGCCTATACACTGTAAAAATATTCCTTTTTAAAGTTGCGAAAGAAAATTGCAAAATTTTGAAAACTGCGGGACCCAGACACCCAGATGGGCCCATGTTGGATCGCGTTTTATCCAATTTTTTTAACATTTTACGTTCGATTTTTTTCCAAGGTCCAGGGTAAAAATCTCAAGGTGCCGATTTTTTCTCTCATGACTAAATACAAAATAAGTAAAATAAAAAATATTCGAGTATTACAGGTTGTTCCGATGAAAAGTTATGAATTTTCAAAGTCGGCGTCGAAATAGCGCGAAAAATAAAGCGTCACTTTGGGCGCACCAAAACGACATAAAGAGTAAACGCATCAAAAAAACTCCCGTTTTAAGGTAAAACGTGGAATTTAGATGAGGAATAAAGCAACCGCGATTTTTTCCTCCTGCCGAACTTCTAATCGAAGCCAAAAAGGTTTGGTACTTTTGCCGTCCGAAAAAATGGTAGAATTGTACAGTTTACGTCTCGGGGCCGTGACGTCACACCTTTGCGCCGGGAGGCTTAAAAATCGGTCACGGTAATCCATAGGATCTTAGAATAAAAAGGGCAAAATTTCTTCGCTTCCCTTTAGAATCCGACGCAGTTACGATTTTTCAAAGTTAACGCCGCCGAAAATCCGAAAAAAAGCGAAAAAAATCGAATATTTTCGGGAATTTTTTTCAAGGTGTCGGGGAGGTCCAAAAAATTTAAAATTTGAACCACACTTGAAATCAACATCCCTCTTTACATCGGAATCGCAATTATTAAAATCGGACGAAAAAATCCACCCTTTAGGCAACTCCTCGCAAAAAACGTCAGAATTCGGGGTAAAAATACGAAAGGGATCGTATCTTCGCCCCCTTAATAGATAGATCCGGGCGGGTCAAAACCACCGTCTGCAGATCCGATCCTCCATAACATACTAAAATTTGATGCGATTCCGGGTGAATTTCGGACATTTAGGGGATTAAGTCGATTTTTCGTTCGGGGTGGAGTAACTTTTTTCGGGGTGGTCCGATCGAAAAGGGACATTTAAACTTTTTTCTTAAAATTTTCTGCTCCTGCCGCCTACAAAATTTCAACTATCTATGAAAAAAAACAAGCATCGTCCAAAACATTTCAAACAGAAAAACTTGAAAAATATTACTGTATATTGAAATTCTTTAATTTTCCTGAAAGTACTTCAAAATCATATCTATCCATTTTGTGAGTAATACAGATTAAAACCACACGTTCAATAAATAATTTCAACAGATAATGCACTATTTATAATTATTTTATATAATCATATTAACACTTGAATGATTATCAAAATGGTCGTAATGAAAAGCATCATAAGTCTTTTTAAATTATTATAACAATAATTTGTTTATAAAGAATTTATATGTAAATTTCTTGAACGAGTGCACAAAAGCATTACTTAGTGGGAAAAAGCATGATAAGTAATGGTTTTCTGCACTAGTGCTAAAAACATGATTTTATGTACTGACAACTTATAAATGACAAATTTAGAAATGTCAAGATATGTCATGAATTTCACATTTTACGTCGCGTGCAAATATCATCGACTTTTTGCACTTGTTGCATAAATAACTATACTAATATAAATCAGAATGGCGTAACTAGGGGGGTTTAAAGTGTAATTTCGACAAAAATCTGAAAATTTTACAATTTGAAAAATGTTGGTATTTAAAGTCTGCTGACACAAATTTCGGGCTACGCCCTACGCCACTGATAAATCACCTTGTTTTCACTTCTTACCAAATCATGTAATCTCAAAGATTTATTTAGATATTAATAGTAGGTTTAAATAAACAATGTAAAATTCATTGAAAGATAAACAATCTTTTAATCTAAAACAACGCAATAAAAGGAATCAAATCATTTGAAAACCTTCAGTATATTTATATATATTTGTGATTTAATTTATAAAAAAATGATTTTAATCAAAAGTATTTTCGTTTTCTTAGCCCTTCACCAGGTCTTTTCTACACAACCCATTAATGGTATGCAAAAATATTGATATTTTTTTAACAAAATGTAGTTAAAATTTGCACAAGAAATTTAAGTATTAGTTTTTGGAATTATTTTTTAGAAGTAACACCGTATGGTCTTATTGAAGATACAATCAATAACACACTCGAAGAGTTAAGGGTAGTTATAAAAAATGGTAAACCTGAAAAAGGAATTCCAGTACTTGATCCATTCAAACTTGACTGTTTCGCAAGAAACATAGACATTGAAAATGTTATTAAGTAAGTGATATGCTGGTTTAAGAAAGACTAATGTACTTATAAATAAATTTTCAGAGCCAATTTGAGTATAAACAAAGTATCTTTTAAGGGAGCCGGAGATTTTCAAGTAACACACCTTAAATTTACAACAATAGTAGTCGTTTCAAAACTAGAATTTACTGCAACCATTCCTCGTCTAGAACTCTTTGGTCATTACGAAACCGACGGAAAAGTAATGGAAGTTATTAAATTGGCTGGAAAAGGTGAATTTGGGTACGTTTTATTTTTATTCCTATTGTTACCTTAATACATAAAGCCAATTAATTTTTTTCAGTGCACTTGTTGATAATTTCAATGTATCAGGAACAGCAACTTTGCGTGGTACAAAAATTACAAATCTGGACTTGCATTTATTTGTGGAAAACGTTGAAGTAGGTTAATTCCGCAATAATTTTTAATATAACGGTTTTATTATTGTTTATTTTTAGGTCCAATTGACTGGATTTTTGAATAATGAAGGTTTTACCGAAGGTTTGGTTGATACCTTGAACGAGATGATCACTCCAATGTTACATCAGTACCAGAAAGAAATTTCATCAGCGGTTTCCAAGATTTTGCTTAAACTTCTTAAGAAAAAGTCATTTATGAATTATGCTACAGAGATTGTAGCGAACTGAGCGTTTTTTGTACCAAACTTTTGTAGCATTTAAAAATATTTATAATAAAATCGGAGAAAATCATTTAAAAATATTAACAGCTTTTAGTTTATACTAAATCTATTCAAAAACCAATAAAAGCATGATGCTAATTTCTTCGAATTTGCTAAGTCATAAAATATAAATAGGTTGGTACTATAAATATATCAACCAAAAATTTCTATTGGCATAAAAGTCTAGCAATAAAAAAAATCAAACACTTTTAATTTAAATGTATTTAATTCTTTATTGCAAATACTTATGAAATTTGTTTATTAAAAATATATCTTGTAAAATCCTACAAAATGAGCAAAGAAAAATATTTTTGGTATTTTTTGTTTGGGCGTTACAACGCTTCTAACTTACAATATCATGAAAATTCAGTGAATAGTTGGGAAAAAAATATCAAAAAAATTTAAAAAAAATTCACACTTCATTTTTTCATGTAAAATCCTTACAAATATATCTAAAAAACAAAATGAGCAAAGAAAAATATTTTTGGTATTTTTTGGTTGGCCGTTACAACGCTTCAAACTTAAATTATCATGAAAATGCAGTGACTAGTTGCGAAAAAAATATCACAAAAAATTTAAAAAAAAATCAAACTTCATTTTTTCATGTAAAATCCTTACAATTATATCTAAAAAACAAAATGAGCAAAGAAAAATATTTTTGGTATTTTTTGTTTGGCCGTTACAACGCTTCAAACTTAAAAAATCATGAAAATGCAGGAATAGTTGCGAAAAAAATATCATAAAAAATTTTAAAAAAATTCACACTTCATTTTTTCATGTAAAATCCTTACAATTATATCTAAAAAACAAAATGAGCAAAGAAATATATTCTTGGTATTTTTTGTTTGCCTGTTAGAACGCTTCAAACATTAAATATCATGAATATGCAGTGAATAGTTGCGAAATAAATATCATAAAAAATTGAAAAAAAAATAAAACTTAATTTTTTCATGTAAAATCCTTATACTTATATCTGAAAAACAAAATGAGCAAAGAAAAATATTTTTGGTATTTTTTGATTGGCTGTTACAACGCTTCAAACTTAAAAAATCATGAAAATGCAGGAATAGTTGCGAAAAAAATATCATAAAAAATTTAAAAAAAATTCACACTTCATTTTTTCATGTAAAATCTTTACAATTATATCTAAAATACAAAATGAGCAAAGAAAAATATCTTTGGTATTTTTTGTTTGGCCGTTACAACGCTTCAAACTTAAAAAATCATGAAAATGCAGGAATAGTTGCGAAAAAAATATCATAAAAAATTTAAATAAAATACAAACTTAATTTTTTCATGTAAAATCCTTACAATTATATCTAAAGAACAAAATGAGCAAAGAAAAATATTTTTGGTATTTTTTGTTTGCCCGTTAGAACGCTTCAAACATAAAAAATCATGAATATGCAGTGAATAGTTGCGAAAAAAATATCATAAAAAATTTAAAAAAAATTCACACTTCATCTTTTCATGTAAAATCTTTACAATTATATCTAAAATACAAAATGAGCAAAGAAATATATTTTTGGTATTTTTTGTTTGGCTGTTACAACGCTTCAAACTTAAAAAATCATGAAAATGCAGTGAATAGTTGCGAAAAAAATATCATAAAAAATTTAAATAAAATACAAACTTAATTTTTTCATGTAAAATCCTTACAATTATATCTAAAGAACAAAATGAGCAAAGAAAAATATTTTTGGTATTTTTTGTTTGCCCGTTAGAACGCTTCAAACATAAAAAATCATGAATATGCAGTGAATAGTTGCGAAAAAAATATCATAAAAAATTAAAAAAAATAAGACTTCATTTTTTTCATGTAAAATCCTTACAATTATATCTAAAAAACAAAATGAGCAAAGAAAAATGCAATGCATATGTAGTTGCGAAAAAATTATCATAAAAAATTTAAAACCACGTTTTATACCATGATTTTCTTTCGGGCATAGTTTAAATAAGAAAAGTGAAAAATACATGTCTTGAGTTAGTAATAAAGTTCTAAAGTTGAATTAAGATTTTTTTTATCAACATCATTAAAGATTAAAGCCACACGTTCAATAAATTATTTAAACACTTGAGTGGTTATCAAAATAATCGCAAAACATAATTAATTAAACCTTTAAAAATCTAAAAAATACAATAAATTTCATATCTTTTATTTTCAAAATATATTTTGTTGTAAATAAAATATTAATCACCTTATATTATCATTTCATGGCAAATTACAAAGATTTAGATATTATTAATTTATAGCAGCATTAAATAAACAATGTAGAATTAATTGAAAGATAATTAATCTTTTAATACTTAAAAACGCAATAAAAGGAATCAAATTTTATATAGAGCGTCAGTAAATTTATTATCAGATTGAAATTCAAATTATAAAATGATGTTAATCAAAAGTATCTTGGTTTTCTTAGCCCTTCATCAGATCGTTTCTGCACAACCCGTGGATGTTAATGGTATGCGAATAGTAAAGTTTCAATAAAAAATGTTTGGAATTATTTTTTAGAAGTAACACCGTATGCTTTTGAATCAAAAATTAATGAGACACTGGAACAGTTAAGGGGAGTTATAAAAAATGGTATTCCAGAAAAGGGAATTCCAGTACTTGATCCATTCCAACTTGACAATTTCGAAACAAATATTGATATCGAGAAAGTTATCAGGTAATTAATATTTGAGATTTTTTTAAAGTTATAATAGATAAATTTTCAGAGCTTATTTAGGTTTAAACGACGTGTCTTTTAAAGGAGCTGGTGATTTTAAAGTGACGAACCTTAAATTATCCGTCATTACTTTTAAACTAACATTTGATGCGATTATTCCTCGTATGGAACTCTTTGGTCATTACGACACCGATGGTACGTTAATGCAATTTATTGAATTGGTTGGAAAAGGTGTTTTTGGGTACGATTGTTTTGTATTTCTCGTGTTATAATAAAACCAATTAATTTTTTTTAGTACAACTATTGATAATTTGAAAATATCAGGAACTGCAACTGTTTCCATTGCTGGTGGACTTGCTATTAAAACTCTTAACTTGAATTTATCTGTGGAAAATGTTGAAGTATAATGTCATAGTGTTTTTTTAATAAAACTGTTTTCATATTTTTTTTTTATTTTTAGTTCGCTTTAACTGGACTGATGAATAATGAAGATTTTTCCAAAGGTTTAGTTGACGCCATAAACCAGATGGTCACTCCAATTTTAAATGATTTCGAGAAGGAAATTTCTGCAGCTGTTTCCGTGTTTTTGCTTGATCTTCTTAATTCATTTTTAAAACCAGGAGGGTTTTAACTTAAATTCAGTTATATATTGCATATAATACGATTATATTTTATACTTTAATTATTTTAAATAAATAAAAAAAAAACAAAAAAAGGTGATTTTTATAAAAATATATGTTCACAATTTCAATGTTCCAATTCAAATAATTGTAAGAAAATTATAAAAATTTTAGATTTAATACCAGTGAACAAAGAACAAAGTAAGTAAGGACATTTTTTTACTCATACAATAACTTTCATATTTTTATTTTATTCAATGGCGTAGCCAGGGGGTTCAGAGAGTGACTTTTTACAATTTTAGAAATAGTGTAACTTCTTAAATAGTCCAAAGAATATTAGGTCAATTTAGCCCTAAAAATAGTAGTAAAGGTGCACAAATTAGCGAAGGGCTAAAAATTGGTATGAATGTTCGGAACACCTTTATAAATGAATTCTCAAAAACCTGGAAAAAATTTTATTCAAGGTCAAACGTCTTAAAAATGGGTTTTTCGCGTTTTTCAGCAAAACGGTAAGTTTAATCATAAAATTAGGTCAAACAAAAATTGTAGATCATATAATTATCTATAAAAAATGTCTTTACACTTTTTTTCCTAAGAGCCACCGTTACTGAGATATAACGATTATAAAAGTTGTAATCTTCATAATATACAAATTATTCGTCAGATTCATAACTGTCTAATATTGACGATAACGGGTACATTTTTTAACCAAATTTCAAAAAACTAGTCTCGAATTAAAGGTAAATGTTTGTTTGGAGACCAAAACTAGAATTTTGATTACGCAACAAATCCACTATCTAGAATTCGCTGATAAAATTGTACTCATGAAAAATGTAGGTATAATACATGATCAATATTCTCTACTTTATTAAAATCATAATTTTAGGGACAAATTAGTAGAGTAACGACTTTTAAAGATTCAACAACTGAAGAACTTGAAGAGTTGGAAATTGAAGTTAACGGTAAAAAGTTTCCTGGAATTATTCAAGAACCATTGATGTGCCTGAGGAGATAGATAATTCATTGGATATTGTAATAGAGTAATCTTGCTTTAATTTAATTGATTTAAGGTTTTTTTTTAGAAACAATCTGATGCAGAAGTGCTTTTGACTGAAAATACGGTCAAAGGGAAGATAAAAGAATCGATATACATCCAATATTTTGCGTCCGGTTTTTCTGTATGTCAATTGTTTTTTTTAAGTTTGCTTATACTGTTAGCTCAAGGAGTTTGTAACGGAGGAGATTTATGGTTAAGAAAATGGTAAGATTTAAATATTCTAAAATTACTAGTTGATTTTAAAATTCGCTTGATATTTTCGGTTTTGGTCATAATTGTCAAGTAAGCCCCAAAAATAGTAGTAAAGGTGCAAAAATTAGCGTAGAGCTAAACATTGGTATGAATATTTGGAACACTATTATAAATGAATTCTGAAAAGTCCCCATCGATCCCGTACCTGGAAAAAATTTTATTCAAGGTCAAAGGTCTTAAAAATGGGTTTTTCGTGTTTTTCAGCAAAACAGTAAGTTTTATCATAAAATTAGGTCAGACAAAAATTGTAGATCATATAATTATCTATAAAAGATGACTTATTACTTTTTCTCCTAAGAGCCACCGTTTCTGAGATATAACGATTATAAAAGTTGAAAAAGTTGTAATCTTCATAATATGCATAAGTACGCCACGTATACACATCACTGAAGTTGTAATACAAGTAAAATATTTTTCTATCGGTCAATATAAGCCATAAGTCGTTCTAATCGGTCAACTGGTTCGGTCAAAATTAATTATTTTCCGATTAATCAAAAATTTCGTATCAATTTCTTCGTCCAAAAGTGAAATTTTCAAATTTTCAACGGTTATTCGGTCATAACTTCTAAACGAATAAAGATATCAAAACTAATCTTTTTTGTGTAAAAGCCTACGTAAAAACCTTTAACATAACCCTTTATTCGTTAAAATCGATAAAGGCGCTGGGGGGTAAAAAAAATTGTCAAAATCGTATTTTTTACAAAGTTTTTTGCGCGAATAAAATTTTCAGTTTTTTTTTCGAAATTGAAAAAAGTCAACGCGTCGCGTGGTAGTACTTGAAAAACTCATTCTATCGTATATTTTAGTTAGACGATAGGATGTGTCGTTATCTTACAGCGATTATTTTGGTCGCTGGGGGTTGAAAAAACATAATTTTGAATTTAATAGATCGATATGAGGTGAAATTAAAGGATAGAGATTTCAAAACTTCACACCGACCTCGTTCGATCAATCCTCTTGTAGGTCACGTGTAGTGATTTTTTATTTTTTGTCCCGTTTTGGCCCCATTTTCTCTACCAATTTTCTCTACGCGACGTTTTTTATCGATATTTTTCTACGCTTATGGAAAAAAAAAATCCCGACGCCGCTGGATGCGCTGGATTAGACCGATTATTTTTCTGGGTATTAACGGTACATTTAGCCACAATATAAGCTGCGTTTCGTTAAAATAGGTCCAGTCGTTTGGTAGGTCCGATTTTTTAAATTTCGTTAATAAATGTCCAAAATTGTACCCCGATTTTCAAACGTCAGAATATGAGATACAAACAAAAATTTCGAAAAAGTGCTCCGCTATGGTACGTAAGTCTGTTTCCTCTTTACGAAAATACCATTCGCGATTTTTTCCCTCCGGTTACAGTCATAACCTAAGCAATATTACCATTTTGTTTTTTTCGTTAAAAAAACGCGACATTTTGACATTTTCAAAGAAAAATTCGCCCTCGCCACAGGATTAACCTTAGGAGGGTCGGACATTTTGGATACAGTAAATGAGAATGTGCGAAAAAAGCGAGCCCGATTTGGTCGTTTCGATTTGGAACCCGGCGGAGCTACGATTTTTCAATATCAGCGCGAAGGACGCTCGAAAAAAATCGCGAAAAAATTAACTTTTTCGGGAGCGCTTTTGAAAGCTTTCGCGTCGCTTAAAAAAATCCATTCCGATAGGATTATAAAACAAACATTTCCCTTTAATTCGAGACTGGTTTTTAAAATTTGGTTAAAAAATGTACCCGTTATCGTCAATATTAGACAGTTATGAATCTGACGAATAATTTCCAAATTATGAAGATTACAACTTTTATAATCGTTATATCTCAGAAACGGTGGCACTTAGGAAAAAAAGTATTAAAACATTTTTTATAGATAATTATATGATCTACAATTTTTGTCTGACCTAATTTTATGATAAAACTTACCGTTTTACTGAAAAATGTGAAAAACCCATTTATAAGACCTTTGACCTTGAATAAAATTTTTTCCAGGTACGGGATCGATAGGGACTTTTCAGTATTCACTGATAATGGTGTTCCGAACATTCATACTTACATCAGTAGTAAATTTGGATATGTATACTCTGTATTATGAATTTTAAATCTCAAAAAAAATCTTGACTTTCAAATATTGCCGAAAGAGGGCATGTCGTCCTCTTACTCTCACTTGCTGGGCGCTTTTTTAAAGTCTCTACACTTCTGACCGAAATTCCTGGCTACGCCACTGATTTCATTCTTTTATCAAGCTTTTATGAAATTCTAAAAAAAACCTTAAATGTATTTATGCACTTTTAGGTTTAAATATATTAAAGATAAAATGCTATCAAGTAGGTACTTATTTCTTTATAGATTACTCAATTTTCTTTAATAAATACTTCAGTTTGTAATATTTTTTTAGTTTGATACAATCACGAGTACGATACCAAAATGCGATTAGCAATTTTGTTGGGCACATTAGTTTTAATTTGTGGCGTTTATGCTGAAAATAGTGAAGATGAAAGGTTTTTCCCCGAGATAATCGCAAAAGCTATAATAAAATGTATTCAAAATAAACTAAATAAAGGTGACCCCCAATTAGGAGTTCCATCGTTTGCACCCTTAGATATAAAGGACGAGAAAATAGATTTGAATCTTCCTGATATCAAGTAAGATCCATATTTTCATTTTAATCATAATTTTTAATATTGTTTTTAGCGGAAAAATATCAATTAAAAAAATTTTCCTTGAGAGAATTACAGAATGGGTAATTAAAGATATGAAACTAGCATTAAAACCTCCTATAAATTTAATGGCGAAATTTGAATTTCCTAATATTACTTTAGATGCGGAATTTACAACAGATTTAAATATATTTAATAAAAAAATATCAGGCACCAGCGTGGTTTTGTTTTATTTCGATGCTTTTAAATTTAATATCGATGTTATTGAAGTCCCAGATGAGGAAGAAAAAGACAAAATTTGGTTGACACCATCAATTACCACAGATTTCAATGAATTTAAGGTTCGCATTTATATTTTTTTAAATTTTTGGCTTTTACTTTTTTTTAGTTTGAAATATCAGAATTATTGGTTGATGGAGAAGACATTTCGCCATTAATTAATGCTCTTGGTAATTCCGTGCCTAATTATTTTGATGCTATTAATTACGTTTTGGAGTATCTTGTAATGGTGTTATTAAATGAGAAAAATATTAATCCACCTTCAACTTATGGAGTGATTGATATAATTAAAGGACTAAAAGAAATGGTCTTAACTTGCATTCCTTTATAAGTACCAATAAATCTTAGGAATTTTTGGGTTTTCATATTTATACAGTTTATATTGAAATAAATTTATTAAAATTAAGAATTTTATACAATTGTTTATACTCTTATTTTAATAGTATTTCCTTTGACTCTTTCTTCTTGTAATAAAGTTTTATATGCGTTGTAAATTGGAGGACATTTCTTCCAAACAGCTCCTAAAAATTTTAACCCCTCCTCACTTAATTTGTCCATATTTTCCACAGCATATTTGACCAAAGGGCTTATTACAGAATTTATCTCATCACTATTATCATTAACAAAAAAGTTGATCATAAAATCTATTAATTCACCCAAAAGTTCATCCATATCTTTACCTTCAATACCTTTTATATTAAACTAAAATAAAATATTTAAATTCACGTGTGAAATTGATTTCTTAAATATACAGGGTGTTGGAAAATAAATATTTTTTTTGAAAATTAAATATACTTACATCTGGTTCAAATTTTGGAATTATATTAAACTCAGTCATTTCAGTCAAATTTGTTTTCGAAATTATTATAGCATTACCTTTGAAGTACATTTTCAGATCAGCTCTAAAAATTACATTTTAACAAAAAATTACCAAAATTCAAAAATCAACTTACATAAAACTAGCGTCTTCTTTTGTATTGAGGGAAATAATATCCATAATACGAAAAGTACCATTAAAATTTCCTTTTGCATGTATATCAAACCAAATTTCATAGTTATTTAAAGCTATTTCATCTGAATTAAATTCTAAATCTACATTGAATTTAAATTTAGAAAGATTTATGACCTCAATTTTATTGTAAGTTAAGTTGACACTAAAAATATTAATAAATTAAGTGTATTCTAAAAAAATTGATGAAGACTTACTCAATGTCAGGAATCGCTAAATTCAATTCTCCATGTTTCAACTCCAAAGGATCAAAGCTTGGAATTTTATATTCCTCAATCCCTTCTTTCAAAACACCTCGGAAGCATTCAAAGAATAATTCCGCTATTTCATCTGCTAAACTTCTAACTACGAAATTTTATTATTAAATATATAAAATTTATTATCTTACAAAATTTTAATTTAAAAAAAAATCATACAATATTTAAAAAATTACCTGCATTTTCAGAACTTGCTTTTTGAAAAAATCCTATTAAAACCACAAAAAGAAAAACTGATTTTTTTATGGTAAACATCTTACAGGTGTGTATTTTATAACAATAATGATCAACCTTTTTTATCAAATATTATCACGTAATTATTGCAGTGAGATTAAAAGTGTAATCTAAACTTTACTAAATTTACTTGATTTACGAATTGAGGTAAGATATTTGTTATTAAAATATGAAACTATACAGTTGATAATATTTTTTTTAGTTTTATTTGAATTTTATTTAAATTATTCTCTTTCCTGTAATTAAGGGATGAAAAAACTAGAATTACTTGTTTACTGACGTACTGCTCAAAATACTGGAAGAAAATCCCAGATTTAATTGACTTTTTGGTAATTCATGAAGAATCTTAAAATGCAAAATCCTGCCTTGATCTGAACTCTGGTCACTCACCAGTATTAATCGAAATTAGCATGACTTAGGATTTTCTCATCCATCCACCTCCAAAATTTCAACCCTCTACGTAAAAGACTCCTATTCCCCTCCCAATTCGTGTTAGTTCTGTTGATAAGAGAAAAAAATTTATTCAAGGTCAAAAGTATTAAAAATGAGTTTTTCGCGTTTTTCAGCAAAACGGTAAGTTTTATCATAAAATTAGATCAGACAAAAATTGTAGATAATATAATTATCTATAAAAAATGTCTTAATAATTTTTTTCCTAAGAGCCACCGTTTCTGAGATATAGCGATTATAAAAGTTGTAATCTTCATAATATTCACATTATTCGTCAGATTCATAATCGTCTAATATTCACGATAACAGGTACATTTTTTAACCAAATTTTGAAAAACCTGGTCTCGAATTAAAGGGGAATGCTTGTTTTATAATCCTATTGGAATGGATTTTTTTAAGCAACGGGAAAGCTTTCATAAGTCCATTTTTCGCGTTTTTTCTCGAGCGTCCTCAGCGCCGACTTTGAAAAATCGTAGCTCCGCCGGGTTCGGAATCAAAACGATCAAATCGGGCCCCCTTTTTTCCCACATCCTTATTTACTATATACAAATATTCCGACCCTCCTAGGTTAATCCTGTGACGAGGGCAAATTTTTCTTTGATAACGTCAAAATGTCGCGTTTTTTAGCGAAAATACAAAAAGGTAAAATATTGCTGAGCTTTTGACTGTAGCCGGAGGAAAAAAATCGCGAATGGCATTTTCGTAAAGAGGAAACAGACTTACGTACCATAGCGGAGCAGTTTTTCGAAATTTTTGTTTGTATCTCATATTCTGACGTTTGAAAATCGTGGTACAATTTTGGAAATTTTTTAACGAAATTTAAAAAATCGTACCTTTCAAACGACTGGACCGATTTTAACGAAACGCGGCTTATATTGTGGCTAAAAGTACCGTTAATACCCAGAAAAATAATCGGTTTTATCTGATGCGTCCAGCGGCGCCGGGATTTTTTTTTCCAAAAGCGTAGAAAAATATCGATGAAAAAATCGCGCGTAGAGAAAATTGGTAGAGGAAATGGGGCCAAAACGGCACAATAAATGAAAAATCGCTACACGTGACCTGCAAGAGGATTGATTGAACGAGGTCGGTTTGAAGTTTTGAAATCTCTATCTTCCGATTTAACTTCCCACCCACCTATTAAAGTCAAAATTGTGTTTTTTCAACCCCCAGCGAACAAAATAATCGCTGTAAGGTAACGACACATCCTATCATCTAACTAAAATATACGTTGGAATGAGATTTTCAAGTACTACTACGCGAAGTATTGACTTTTTTCAATTTAAAAAAAACTCAAAATTTTAATCGCGCAAAAAACTTTGTAAAAGATGCGGTTTTGACAATTTTTTTACCCCCATGCTCCTTCATAGATTTTAACGAGTAATGGCTTATCTTTACGGTTTTTGCGTATGCTTTCACACTAAAAAAGATTCGTTTTGATATCTTTATTCGTTTAGAAGTTATGACCGAACAACCGTTGAAAATTTGAAAATTTCACGTTTGGTCGAAGAAATTGCTAAAAAATTTTTGATGAATCGGAAAATAATTAATTTTGACCGAACCAGTTGGCCGATTAGAACGATTTATGGCTTACATTGACCGATAGAATAATATTTTTACTTGTATTACAGCTTCAGTGATGTGTATACGTGGCATACTTATGCATATTATGAAGATTACAACTTTTTCAACTTTTATAATCGTTATATCTCAAAAACGGTGGCTCTTAGGAGAAAAAGCATTAAGACATTTTTTATAGACAATTTTATGATCTACAATTTTTGTCTGACCTAATTTTATGATAAAACTAACCGTTTTGCTTAAAAATGTGAAAAACCAATTTTTAAGACCTTTGACCTTGAATAAAATTTTTTCCAAGTACGAGATCGATGGGGACTTTTCAGAAATCATTTGTAGTGGTGTTCCGAACATTTATACCAATTTAGCTCTACGCCAATTTTTAGGACTAAATTGACCGGACTATGTGGTATGTTCCGAATAACATCATCAGATTAAAACGCCATAAAGCCAGTGACCCAAAGTTGAGATTTTAAGAAATTGCTTGTAGTTAAGAGACACAGGACTGATCTCTTCAAGTCAACAGATAAAATTGTAAAGACTTCAGAAATAAATTTTCCCAAAATTTTTGATGGTTTTAATCAAAAAACTTTTTGGTTAAATTTTTTTGAATAAAAGTTGGTTCAACGTGGTTCATGTTTTGTTTTCTAGATGGCGCTCATTGTATCTTTTTTATAAGTAAATTCGTATTAGTTTTTCGATTGTAACCAATTTATAAAAAAAAGTAAAAATTGGGTTGTTATTTTTGTGTGTATGTGGTGGTACAGAAATCTGTTGTAAGAACTGGTGTTGTAAAAATTGAGGTATTAGTGAGATCAATAAAGCAGGATTTTTCCCACCCTGTGAAAATCAATGCGTCTGGTTGATCCGAGACGCGAACCGGCCGAGTTTTCCCCGGCGGCGCTGGCCGGTGGAAAACTTCGATTCGTCGGGGGAGGAAGTTTGGTGCCGCAACGTTTTAATAACTGTAACCGTGTAACCCAGTATCGCATCTGTACGCGTGTGCAAGGTGACGTAACAACGCCGGGACGGCAGTGCAGCGGCAGTCTTAACGAGTGCACCAGCGTCTTTTCTGTGTATCTTCATTTAACATGCACCACGCCACCAATACTAAATACCAGTGCTTGTGACTCGTGCGAGGTACCCTCCTCAAAAGTCGCCGAAGAAACTTTTCCCACCGCCGAAACGGTAAGAATTTTTTTTCCAGAAAAATCTACAAAAAAAATTATACATATGCACTTTTGAGCGATTAATTTTATCTTTTTTCCACCGGATTATTTTTAGCACGGGGATTTAATCGATGGGCCGGGTTTAAAAATGCAAACCACCCCAAACCAAAAAAAAAAAAAATTACAAAAAAAAAATTAAACACTAGGTAAATAAACAGCAATTTTTAATGACCAAATTAAAAATTTATGAATTTAAAATGCCTGGAGTAATAAAAATAATTATTGAAAAATCTGATAAAATTATGACATATGTTACATAAATTTCTTTGTATTTATGGAATTATTGATATGCAATGTAATTACGTTTAAGCGTTTAATTTAAATCTGATAAAAATATATAAATTATCATGAATTAACATTCAAAACATTTCATGGCTAACATCCTATGTGTATTTTTATTTTTGTTTATAAATAAATCATTACTTATTATTGCTAACTCTGATGTAAGATTTATGTAATTTACATTTTATCTGATAAAGTTCAAAGTACTATTTTAAAGTAAAAGAATTTTTATCAAAATTAAAAAAAAAAAAATCATAAATATTATTAGCAATTTATTGATTAAAAGAAATTTACTCGAAATTTTTTGATGAGGTACTCAATTTATTTGGTTTTATTTTGGGTTATAATTTAAAAAATGTAGTGTTAAGTCAAAACACGCCCACTTTTGTTCACCGAGAATTGGTTTTATACATAAAAAAGTTTGCTTCGTTTGCCACGTAAACACATCCATATGGTGGTTAAATTCAAAACACTTCTTAGTTTTTCGCCACCAGTTTTCCTACCTCTGGATTTAAAAAAAAATATTATCTAAAGCTAAAACTGGTCAATATTTCATATTATCTTTATTTTTACTATAGAGTCTTAATTTTTGTATAGTGCCAATAAAAGTAGCTTTTCAAAGGAAACGTTTAAATTTTTAAATAAATTAATTAATTGGTACAATTTCACGAATATCCAAATTATTTACACGTTATGAATATTCACTTTTGGGCCAAAAGTAAACTCTATGATCGATGATCTATAATTAATATAATTAATTACAATTCGAGTCCTACTTTGAACATTAATTGACATCAATCATAATTTGGGACAATTATTTTTTCAACCAAATGTGACACAATAAAATTTTCAATCCATAAAATTAAATTGTGCCCTAAAAATTAGCTCGAATCTATTTAACTTACACAAAATCCAGTTGTAGACTTCTGTGAAATGACCGGTTATTCCACAATTTGGGAAAAAAATTATAAAAAAATTTCCAGTAATTTTTAATTTGGCCAATATATTTTTATACTCTCCAAAAAAGTGAACTCATCAAAAAATGGTTTTTGCACTAAGGTCTTTAATTTAGATATGGAATCAACGATATTTTCTCAAAATTCACAATCAGAATTCATATTGTATTTTTTTGGGCATATTTTAGAAAATTAAAAATTATTGTGTACCTACTTTTCCTACATAGTTAATTTAGTGGATAGCAAACGAAAACTATAAAATTGGGGGAGACTTTGTTGTCCGGTCGAAATATTACTGGATCGAAAAGTTACTAACACTAAAATTGGTAGTTTGAATATTGCTGGACCGAAACTGTTTGGGTTTATAACATTACTGGGCTGAAGTGTTGCCCGTTACGAATGTTGCTTCATCGAAATATTGTTGTAACAAAACATCGAAACATTACTGGATCGAATATCGTTGCATAAAAACATGGAGGGGGTCAATCAGAGGTGATCGAAGCATTCCTTCTGTTACTGCGTTTTGGCATAAACCACTCCTCTTTTTCGATGCAACGAAGTTCAGTCCATCAACGTTTCGGCACAGCAACATTTCGGTGAAGCGATATTTCAGTAAAGCAATAGCTTTGTTCCACCAACCAGTTCATGAAACCGCAACAAAACAGCTTGGTTCAAGTTTATACGCTTGCGTCAACTTTTTACCATCCAAAAACTATCTCACAAGATTATTCACGTATGGTGATTGCTAAGAATGGAAGTTCAGAAGTGAGAGACGTTCACAGCTGAAGAGCGCAAGTCAGTTCAATCAGTAGGTGCTTTGCAGAGTATAATGTTCCTGATGAAATCAATCATGAACTGCTGTGAACAATTTGAATTCTAAAATCAAAAAGAATATGCCAACAACAACAAGTGTGTTCCCTTGGTAAACTAACCTAGAAATATGCAAAAATCAAGGTTTAAAAGTGCTAGTTGTTCCAGATTTTAGGTTGGAGCAGCAAGGGCAAGGGGTTTACAAAATCGAGCATTTCTTGAATAGATAATCTGGTCAAAAAGAACCTGCGAGAAGTGTTCTGGAGCTGCTTCGAAATTCAGAGGAGTTTAGAGCTAAGTTACCGCTCTGTAGTACTCTGAGTAGTTCAGAGTATAAACTACGCCAGTGTGTTCCAAGTGGGTTAGAGTGGGACTGTTGGTTTTGGTTATATTTTCAGGATACTACTCCTTGCGTGTTTCAAGCTCACATCTAATTTAAGTACCCTCTAGTAACTCACTCTGAAATACTAAAGTGTAGTTAAAATTTACAGGGAAAGCACCTGGCGCTGCATCTTGCAGTGTGCCGAAATGATGGTACCGTACACGAACTTTCAAAATTTGGTTGGAACAAAAACTTGGACCCTTCAACATAGGGTGAAGTCTCTAATGGAACGCATTTTGTCTATTGCGCCTGGGGTCTTATTCTTGAACCGATCCACATGATATCGAATACCACTTTCATCATTCTGTACTTGTCAGTTTCAAGAAAAAATATGAGTGTATCTTTTTTTGGGCTGTTAGAACAAACCTAATATTTCGAAGCAGCAACGTTTTGAACAGACAACCTTTCGATGCAGCGCTATTCGATCCAATAATTTTTGCCCAAAAATGTTCGATGAAACAAGAAACGATCCAGAAAACTGTTGATACCAAATTAACGTTTTTTTTTATATTTTTGTATTTTCCTAGTTTAACTTAAATTAGGTCAAAATAATAAGTGTGTTTTTTTAAATTTAATTATTTTTTGAGATACATTATCTAAAATTTTTTTAATTTTTTTGAGTTTTTGGGGAGTAAAATTTTTTTGGAGTGGTATAGAGGGCAGGTGAACCCTTAAAATTCATCCACTTTTTATTATCTTTCATTTGCAGGATCGATTTTGAAAAAAAAAATTTGAGATATTTTTAAGGCTTGAAATTTTTAAAGGAAATTGGTTTTTATTTTTTTCTCGAAAACAATAAAAGTTACCGGTTTCAAATTTTTACCAAAACTAAATACCGCACATAGACCCGTTTTAAAAAATATTTGGTTAAAATCGGTTAAACAGTTTTTTTGGAAAAAATTCGCGAAGTTTTGGCAAAATTTTGGTACAAACATGGTTCTGGACGGCGCAATTTTAAACCGAAAATTAAAACTTTCACGGAATTTGGTGGAGGAGATGACTATGCGAATTTGAAGCTATTAAACGTTTCGCTGGTGCTAATAGTTTCGAAGATATTAATTATTTTGTGAAAAGTGAAAAATTTCAGACCGAAATTTTGGCTCCAAACGGAGATTTTACTTATTTTAGCTACATTTTCGGTGATAACTCGAAAACGGAAAGAGATAGCGAAGTGATTCTTTTTTTGACGTAAAGTGGACTTAAAGAGCTAGGGAAGGTACATAAAGTAGGGTTGAAATGTAATTTGAAGGGTGAAGTTGACCCATTAACACGACTTTTAAAAATACGATATAAAAAAAAATTTTTTTTTTCATTATTTTTTCGAAATTTAAAATACCCTATGCGTGGAAACTTTCGGTTTAAAGAGTAGATTCTAAAGTATTTTTAAAATTGAAAATCCGTTAAAAAGTGACCCGGCGGAAGCCACTCACCCCCAAAATCAAAATTTCGAGTTTATTTGTACGTAATTTCCCAACCCTACCAAATATAAAAAAATTGAGTAGCTTATACACTGTAAACAATATTCCTTTTTAAAGTTGCGGAAGAAAATAGCAAAATTTTTGAAAACTATGGGAGCCAGATGGGTCCAGGTTGGACCGTGTTTTACGCGATTTTTTGAACATTTTACGTTCGATTTTTTTCCAAGGTCCAGGGTAAAAATTTCAAGGTGCCGATTTTTTCTCTCATAAGAAAATACCAAATAAGTAAAATAAAAAATATTCGAGTATTGCAGGTTGTTCCGATAAAAAGTTACGATTTTTCAAAGTCCGCCGAAAACCCGAAAAAAGCTAGAAAAATCGACCATTTTCGGGAATTTTTTTCAAAGTGTCGTGGAGATCCAAAAAATTTAAAATTTGAACCGCACTTCAAATCAACATCCCTCTTTACATTGGAACCGGAATTTTTAACATCGGACGAATAAAACCACCCTTTCGGCTGCTACTACTATAAAAGCCTAATATTATAAGAGTTATTAGCGATTTAAGTTAAGTAATCTTCCTCTTGCGGCCGCCACGGAACTAATGTAATGACGTCATAAGTGGGTTAATTGCTATATGACTGTCAGTATCTCCATTTTCAGGGAAATATTATCCTATAGGAAAACCAGCACGTTTCTATGGAAATTTATGAAAACAACCAATGAGTAACAAGTATTTTGGTTGAACACGACTTCTTTCCTGTAGGATATTTAATCCACGAAATGAGGATAGAGCTTGGGCTGACCTACAACTGACGTCATGCAATAGTGGTTGCCTATTTTTCACATATTTCAAAGGTCATAATTAATTTTTTTGTCTTTAATTTATAATTATAGTTGAATTAGAAAGTATATTTTGAAGTAAAGTGCAATTTTCATGGAGCGAATTTTAAATTTAATTTAAAATTTATCTGGATGGTTTCATAATAAGCTATGCAAGTTCACTTACAAGATTCATAGATATGATAAAAGTTATCGATTTTATGTCTCCCTAGACAATACGGCCAAAATATAAAACAAAAAAAACAACCGTGACACGTCATTTGCTTTCCTCATTGTGTACTGAAAGCGGAGTCAATAAGATCGCTCGGGGTCAACTTCACAAAAAAAATCTTCCATAAAAATACGGTTATTCAAGCTTTAATATGCTTGTCCGCGACATTTCAAACATTTTCATACTCCGATTTTACATTTGAAGCTTCTTTTCTTAAATCTTAAAATATTAAAAACCATTTCTTTCATATTTTTCCTTGAAAACCTGTCAATACCATATCGAATTCTCCAGAAAAATCATTTTATAAAGAATTATTAAATACAGCATTACATTTAAAAAGCTATCTATTTTATGAGTAATAATGAGTAATACTATATTGTTTTATTAGGAGTAAAAGTAGGCTTGCGGGACGAGTCACGAAAAGTTCTTTTACTCCGAATAAAACATGCTATTTTTTCTTCAAACGTGGAAATTTTTAAAATAGTAATATAATAAATAATTTTAAAATTTGGCATTTAATTTACATACAATACATAATACAATGTTAGTGTATATTGGGTTGCCTAAAATTCATTTCTACTACGCCCTTTTATTCCTTGTCAGTGCAAAGTAGTAATTTCTACTCCTAAGCGGTACAAAGTGACTATAGAATCAACGAAAATAAAAAGTGACATTTTAAAGCCTGTCAAACGTCACAGAAGACTGTACTTAAATGACGTTTGAAGAAAAACATAAGTTTAGAAATTTTAACTGGGTTAATTCTTTGAAGAACAAAATTGAGTAATGCATATTACTCTTAAAATGTTCATATGGTTAGTAGAGGTGCATGTAGTACATAACCTCATTTTATAAGTATTCCTGTTGTCTAGTAATATCTTGTTGGAATGTATTTTCTTTGATAAGACAAAATGATGGGGATATTTGAGTTGTAAAAATTCCGCATCAGTAGATTTATTCGTTTTTTAAGTTTCTAGTTGTAATTGTGTAGCAAGTAGGAGAAGTTGAAGTTCCAACTTTTCGTTGGTAATTGGGTTAGTTCTAGTTGAAAGTTGGGACCTTCTTTGATGCTATTTCATAACTGAGCACTAAAACCTGCTCCTAAATTATGTTTTTTAGAATGGCGAATAAGTTTTCATAAGGAGGGCGAAAATAATTCAGGAATATAAATTTTGAGCTGGGTATTAATTTCCTTTAACGAGACTGTTCTATCGGCAAAATTTCAGGAGACATTATAATCGGTTTATTATTATTAAGTGGCTGGGTGTCTTCATCGCCAAGCAATTACTGCATCCACAGCTTGCATGTTAAGTGATTAAACAAAGTAATTAAACCTAATTGCCAAACATTTGCAATTTATGGTCTCTTTAAATTTCTTCAGAGATTTTAAATTTCCTAAGTGCGACGGAAGTAAAGCTTCTTAAAGAGATATAAAACACTAATGTCTTCTCGGGATACCGAGATGGGAAATTTATTGGGAAAACATTTTTAAGAAATGTTTTCTTTCCAACTTTATTTTCCTATTTATTATTTCTCAAGCAACAGATTTATCATATTTCATGCGTTCAGTTATTGTTGGAGAAATTTAATGCAATTTAAATTCTTTAATCTGTAGGATTGGTCGATTGGAGTTGGAAGAGGTATTTGGTTTGGTAGTAAATTATTCAAAGGTGTAATTTGAGCTTGGAATGATATGTTCGCATAATCAATGATCTGAAGAGAGGATGCAACTAATTTAACACAGTGTAGGCCTTTCGGCCGCATGTATGTAAATCGATAAATTTTATCGGACACTCCGGCGAATCCGGAATCCCGTACCCCAACAAACTAATAGTAACCCAATTGTAAATGTTTCCCGTATCGATTGTGAACATTTGCGCGCCGACCGCCATAATACGCTCTGCACTGCAGGTAGAGTGCTATTAAAGGGACGACCTACAAAAAATAACACACACAACTACAGAATCGCTTTTGCTTTAAAATCCAGTTAGAAACTTTCAAATTTAATTTGTTAAAGTACTACCGACCTTTTATTATCGCTTTTCTCTTCCCTTTTGTATTTTTATACTGATTAATTTATAGAAGAAGGATAAACTCATACAACCTACAACTACGAATACCAAACGAACCCTTTTACTTCATAATGATTTCTTCTACTTTTTCCCTACCATCATTGTTATTCTACATTACACTAAGTGGAAAAGGGTTCCAACTACAGACTATACAACTAAAGTTTTCCAATTCTTCCTTCTTTATCTAACTCTAATCACCTTATCCCTACTTCTTCAACTCCTGACCTCTTTTGAAGACTCATCCTATTTCTAAGATCCATTCACCAGTATTCTCAAAGATTTGAATGCAGAACATCCGCTTCCATGTTAATCATATGGATACAACTACACCAAACGCCGAACATTGAACGTTCAAGTTAAAGACGTGCCTCAAGTCTTCCTCTAGGATTTAGGATAGAAAACATAAGAGAATCACCAGTAGCGATACCAGGATTTTCCATCAACATTTTGCTTCTTCTTAATTTTTAAGGTAAATGAGTTGAACATGTTAAAAGAGTCAATACCACTTAAAAAGTTTAATTGCTTTTCAGTTAATATGGTTGATGGTTGAAGTAGACCTTAATACAAAATCACCACTAGAAACTTGGGTTATTTCATAAGTTAAAACCGAAGAATTGTTTTCTTTATCCTCATCATTGTCTTTTAAATTACTTTGAATCAAACCCAACCAAATCACTTTAGGTGGTAATACAATCATTTTGTGATGTTGATGGATTTTTGTCGTACAATTCTAACAATAAAGATGTTGGTTTATCTTGCTCTACACGCATAGCCTTCCATATTGGACTTTCAGGTCTTGATGTAAATCCAGAGTTCACTTTGGTAGGATCTAGATCTGGATTTAGATCGAGGGTGTGGTAATGAGCAGATCTCCAGTCAGTCAGCAGTCCTCTGATTGACTATGCTCGATTTCACCAACGATTGGAAGGTATTTTTTTTTGTATAGTTGAAATTTTGTACGCGGAAGGAGGTGGAAATTTTATGAAAAAAGATAAAATGTCCCGTTTCGATCGGACCGCCCCGAAAAAAGTTATTGCAGTCCGAACGAAAAATCGAGTTCATCCCCTAAGTGTCCGAAATTCGCCGCTAATCGCACCAAATTTTAGTATGTTATGGGGGACCGGATTCTGAAGACGGTGGTTTTGACCCACCCGGATCTATTAAGGGGGCGAAGATACGACCCCTTTTGTATTTTTACCCTGAAATCGGGCGTTTTTTCCGAGGAGCGACCGAAAAGGTGGTTTTTTTCGTCCGATTTTAAAAATTCAGGTTCCGATGTAAAGAGCGATGTTGATTCCAAGTGTGGTTCGAATTTTAAATTTTTTAGACCTCCCCGACGCTTTGAAAAAAATTCCCGAAAATGGTCGATTTTTCTCGCTTTTTTCGGATTTTCGGCGGCGTTAACTTTGAAAAATTGCAACTTCATCGGATTCTAAAGGGAAGCGAAGAAATTTGGCCCCTTTTATTCTACTATCACGGGGATTACCGTGACTTATTTTTAAGCCTCCCGGCGCAAAGGTGTGACGTCACGACCCCGAGACGCAAACTGTACAATTATACCGTTTTTTCGGAAAAAAAAAGTACCAAAACTTTTTGGTTTCGATTAAAAGTTCGGCAGGAGGAAAAAAATCGCGGTTGCCTTATTCCTCATCTAAATTCCACGTTTTACCTTAAAATGCGTTTACTCTTTATTTTGTTTTGGTGCCCCCAATGTGAAGCATTATTTTTCGTGCTATTTTGACGCGGACTTTGAAAATTCGTAACTTTTCATCGGAACAACCTCTAATACTCGAATATTTTTTATTTTACTTATTTGGTATTTACTTATGAGAGAAAAAATCGGCACCTTGAAATTTTTACCCTGGACCTTGAAAAAAAAATCGAACGTAAAATGTTCAAAAAATCGGACAAAACGCGGTCCAACCTGTGCCCATCTGGCTCCCGCAGTTTTCAAAATTTTTGCAATTTTCTTTCGCAACTTTAAAAAGGAATATTTTTTACAGTGTATAGGCTACTCAAATTTTTTATATTTGGTAGGATTGGGAAATTACGTACAAATAAACTCGAAATTTTTATTTTAGGAGTGAGTGGCTTCCGCCGGGTCATTTTTTAACAGATTTTCAATTTTAAAAACACTTTAGAATCTACTCTTTGAACCGAAAGCTCCCTCGTATAGGGTATTTTAAATTTCGAAAAAATAACGAAAAAAAAATTTTTATTATATCGCATTTTTTAAAGTCGTGTTTATGGGTCAAATTCATCCTTCAAATTACATTTCAACCCTACTTTATGCACCTTTCCTAAAAGCTCTTCTAGGTCCACTTTACGTCAAAAAAAGAATCACTTCGCTATCTCTTCCCGTTTTCGAGTTATCACCGAAAATCTCCGTTTGGAGCCAAAATTTCGGTCTGAAATTTTTCACTTTTCACAAAATAATTAATATCTTCGAAACTATTAGCACCACCGAGTCGTTTAATAGCTTAAAATTCGCACAGTCACCTCCTCCACCAAATTCCGTAAAAGTTTTAATTTTCGGTTTAAAATTGCGCCGACCAGAACCGTATTTGTACCAAAATTTTGCCAAGACTTTGCGAATTTTTTCCAAAAAAGCTATTTAACCGATTTTAACCAAATATTTTTTAAAACGCGTCTATCTACGGTGTTCACTTTTGGTAAAAATTTGAAACCGGTAACTTTTATAGTTTTCGAGAAAAAAAATAAAAACCGATTTCCATTAAAAATTTCAAACCTTAAAAATATCTCAAATATTTTTTTTCGAATTTTTTTAAAATCGACGTTGTAACTGAAAGATAATAAAAAATGGACGGAATGTAGGAGTTCACCTGACCTCTACTCCCCAAAAATTCAAAAAAATTAAAATTTTTTTAGGAATTGTATTTCAAAAAATAATTAAATTAAAAAATATATTATATCAGTAATTTTTAGAAATTTATCTTATTAATTCTTGAGCATCCTGCTATAAACTATCTGAGAAAACTTGGTGCAAAATGTTGAATTTGCAATTTCAAAGACGTTGTATTAACTACACATCTGATCACAAAATTATTTTGCGTAAATACTTTTATAAAAGCTGCTTTCATTCTAGAGGTTGATTTTTTACGATTTTCCAAAAAAGGGGCTTTCTTTTGGAGAGGCACTGAAACACAGAGTTCATGAATCAGGTGTTTCCCATATTTTTTAAATCCCTTAGTTTCTGTTTGGAGAGACTAGAAGATTTATTAAGAAATTCTAAAATCGTGGAAAAATAAAAGCTTCTTTATCTAATGAATTTCTCTTGCAACGTTCAGTGTTGGTTGCATTTTGAGCCATTAGTGAACAATTTAAACTTGAAGAAGTTGTTAAATTTATGGGCACAGAAGAAATGTGTGAAGGAACCAAGTAAATGTTTTCTAGAGAATTTCTTTTCCAAAAACAGAAGCAGCATTGTATCTTTGAACTGGTATGCTAATTTGTTGAATTAAAAACAAAGTTGATCTTGGACCTTTGTAACATTTTTTTATTTTTCTTTCCAAGATAGGTATTTTATTAGTTTTCTCCAATTAAACCAACTGCACCAGAGGAACTAGATGAAAATTTTAAATGTGAAGGAGTCATTCTACCAATAGGAGTAAAATCCCATATCAAAATTTAGCCCATCATCTGTACTGGTTTCTGATGGTTCCAAAATAGTTGGGATGCGAGAAGAACTTTTAATTATAGCTTCACGGTGTTTAGAAAATCTTTTTGCACTGAATTTGCAGCTTAAGGCATGTAACCATCATCATCAACCGAAACCTGCAAGAACAAGTATGTTGAGCATAAATTGTCGAAATTTTTTTTTCTTTAAATATAATAGTCTTCTTGATTTATGTTTTTTGGTTATAGTTGATGAGTTCGATAAAACGCAGAGAAGTGTAAAATTATATTTCAATTAATAATTAATTAGAGAAGTGAAGACTTAATTGGAGCAATAGATTTTAATGACAATTTCTGGGAATAAAACAAAACTGATCGGAACTATTTATTTTGTCTCGTTATCCTCGTTAAAATTGTTAGTTCATCCATTCTGGAGGAAGTAGGTGGAAGGTGGAAAAGGGGTCGAGAGGAAGACGTAATAATTTTAAAACGTCGGAGGAGAATTAATTCGGTTTGAAAGGCAGCGAAGGCCGGTAATTTAAGAAAACAGATTATTAGCGCTTTCAAAGTCCGAATTCTGGTTTAACAAGCGTCGAAGGAATTTATTGGCAATTGGTAACTAGAGACCATGCAGATATTTATAGCAAATTTATCACCTCCTTTTTATTTATTAAAGCGACACTCTTGATTCCGAACAAACTGCTGATGTGGGAATAATATGTCATCTCCTTCCTAGATCAATATTGTTCCCTTCCGTGTTAAATAATTCTCCATAATTTTTTATATACTGCAATCCCGAATCACGGATCAGGGTTGAAGTAAATTAATTTGAATTAATGCGTAGAGGGTAAAGATCCAAAACTCTACTCTTGATGACAATTTAAATAGAATTTTCGCCCGACGGTCGCGCTAATTGCCTTCAGGCCGCCGCCCTTTTAATATTCCCGCTTCCCAAAAAAATTCAACCGCGAATTAACGATTAGTGCTTTTAATTTTGCTGCCGGCCGCTTCCTATGCATTATTAAAATTTTAATTGGCGGTTAAATTAGCCAAAAAGGTTAATTTAAATTTAAAATTTCCCAAATGTTTAAAAAATTATTTTAATTTATTTCTTGCGCCATTTTTAACCCCTCAAACAACAACACACACGCTTTATAACAAAATTAAAATAATACTTTTTTAAATTAGCCAGTTAATCGAAAATTCCACAAAGAATTTTTTGTGAAAAAAAAAGATCCTAACAAGCCATAAAACAAACGTTACAGACATTTTCTTCCAGGTGTCGCATATTTTCGTAGGTTCAAGCTATAAATTTTCTAAAAAATAAGACAAACAAGTTTTCGGGCGTAAAAACATCTTTATTTATGTCAATCAATAGTTAATCAAAAATTCAGCTAAATGTTGAATAAAAGATTGCACGTGTGGCTTTCGCGAAGGTTGCTTTATACTTGAGTATCAAAAAACGCAAGGTTTGGATCAAACGTTTTTTCACTACTATAATTTTTTGTATAATCTTAAATTTTCGTGCCTCCAAAATTGAAGCAACAGTAGATTTTGTTGGGTCAATACTTAAACCTTGATAAAAGTAATTCATGTAAATTAATTTGGGATATAAAAAATTACTTGCCGCAAATTATTTTAAGCTCCAAATATTTATACCTGGGTATTTTCAAGACCTTAATAATAGAAGCCGAAAAAGTAACAAAATTATTGTGGAAATAAACTATCTTTAGAAGTGGCAAAAAGTGAATTCATGGTCAAAGGTATTGAAAATGGGTTTTTCGCGTTTTTCATCAAAACAGTAAGTTTTATCATAAAATTAGGTCAAACAAGAATTGTAGATCATATAATTTTCTATAAAAAATGTCCCAATATTTTTTTCCTAAAAGCCACAGTTTCTGAGATATAACGATTATAAAAGTTGTAATTTTCATAATATGCAAATTATTCGTCAGATTCATAATCGTCTAATATTCACCATAACGGGTACATTTTTTAACCAAATTTCAAAAACCCAATCTCGGATTAAAGGGGAATGTTTGTTTTATAATCCTACCGGAATGGATTTTTTAAGCGACGGGAAAGCTTTCAAAAGCGCTCCCGAAAAAGTCAATTTTTTCGTGGTTTTTTTGGAGCGTCCTCCGCGCCGACTTTGAAAAATTGTAGCTCCGGCGGGTTCGGAATAGGGATAACCAAATCTGGCCCCCTTTTTTCCCATATCTTTATTTACTATATCTAAAATTTCCGACCCTCCCAGGTTAATCCTGTGGCGAGGGCGAATTTTTCTTTGAAAACACCAAAATGTCGCGTTTTTTAGCGAAAAAAGCAAAAATTAATAATATTGCTTAGCTTTTGACTGTAGCCGGAGAGAAAAAATCGCGAATGGCATTTTCGTAAAGAGGAAACAGAGTTATGTACCCATAACGGAGCACTTTTTCGAAATTTTTGTCTGTATCTCATTTTCTGACGTTTAAAAATCGGGGTACAATTTTGGACATTTTTTTAACGAAATTTAAAAAATCGTACCTACCAAACGACTGGATCGATTTTAACGAAACGCGGTTTATATTGTGGCTAAAAGTAGCTTTAATACCCAAAAAAATAATCAGTTTTATCCGGCGCGTCCAGCGACGTCAGGATTTTTTTTTCCAAAAGCGTAGAAAAATATCGATAAAAAACGGCGCGTAGAGAAAATTGGTAGAGGAAATGGAGCCAAAATGGGACAAAAAATGAAAAATCGCTACACGTGACCTGCAAGAGGATTGATCAAACGAGATATATTTGTAGTTTTGAAATCTCGATTTTTTCATTTCACCTCACACCGACCTATTAAAATCAAAATTGTGTTTTTTCAATCCCCAGCGACCAAAATAATCGCTGTAAGGTAACGACACATCCTATCGTCTAACTAAAATATGCGTTAGAATAAGATTTTCAAGTACTACTACGCAATATGTTGACTTTTTTCAATTTCGAAAAAAAATCTCAAAATTTTAATCACGCAAAAAACTTTGTAAGAAATGCGATTTTTGACAATTTTTTTACTCCCCTGCCCCTTCATCGATTTTAACGAGTGATGGCTTATCCTTAAGGTTTTTGCGTATGCTTTTACACTAAAATAGATTCGTTTTGATATCTTTATTCGTTTAAAAGTTATGACCGAATAACCGTTGAAAATTTCACTCTTGGACGAAGAAATTGCTATGAAATTTTTGATTAATCGGAAAATAATTAATTTTGACCGAACCAGTTGACCGATTAGAATGATTTATGGCTTAAATTGACCGATGGAAAAATATTTTTACTTGTATTACAGCTTTAGTGACTCGTTTAGTGATGAGTATACGTGGCGTTCTTATGCATATTATGAAGATTACAACTTTTTCAACTTTTATAATCGTTATATCTCAGAAACGGTGGCTCTTAGGAGAAAAAGTATTAAATCATTTTTTATAGATAATTATACGATCTACAATTTTTGTTTAACCTTATTTTATGATAAAACTTACAGTTTTGCTGAAAAACGCGAAAAAACCATTTTTAAGACATTTGACCTTGAATAAAATTTTTTCCAGGTATGGGATCGATGGGGACTTTTCAGAATTCATTTATAATGGTGTTCCGAATATTCATAAAAATTTTAAATGAAACGATAATTTGTGGTGAAATGGGATACCCTGTAGATGTGTTTAGGGAAAATACGAACAAACCAATGCAAGTTATCTAATTTTCCAGTTGAAAACGTAGGAAAATAAGGGCCATAAAGCTAGTAGTAGGTTGAAACTTCTCCCTTTTAGCTTCCCTGCTTAGTAATTAGCGATTTTAATCCGTCGAGATTGGGAACAAGAAAAATCTATTAAATGTGCCAAATGAAAACGAGCCAAGACAAGTCTTGTAATTTTCTGAATGCGCAAGGACTTTAATAAGACCCTGCTTCACCTTAATACACCTAACCTACTTGCAAGATTTAACGTGAATTTTTAGAAATTTTATATTTTGGATTTAGAATTTTACCATGGTAACCATTTGATAATAATATCTGGAATGAGAAAATATCTTGCCCGGGGTTCTAATTTTGTTTAATCCGCCAGTGGTTTAATATTGGTGGTAAATATTTATTATTGATGCAGTGATCATATTGGTTATTTATAGTGCGGGGTTAGTTAATAATTTTCAATTTGTTTTAATGAGGACATTCGTAATAAATTTCAATTATTAATTGACGTTTTTGGTTGCATCGGTCGTGGATGGTGCATTTATCGAAATATTAACAATTGGATGAGCTGGAGTAATTAATTAGTTATGGTAATATGTCTTGGGAAGGTGTTCTAAATTCCAAGGGCAAGAGTTTTTGTGCTGGTGGTAACAAAGATGGATGCGACGTGATTGGCGCGTCGAAGAGGGATCAGCTTACCCGACGTAGACTCGTAAAGTAAACGCAAGCAACTTTCATCGATCCAGGTTTACCCCACCAGGCGCCAGGGAACCAGGGATAGCATCAGTCCCGACTCCCGACGACCCTCGCCGCCCCCAACGCAACGATTCGGGACGGAGAGCGCACGAGCCGGCGGCCCAAAACGCGGCCCGTTTCGTAATTAAGGGTGTTTGCGACGCATGGAAATATTTTATTAACACGCCTGTCGGCGGCTACGAAGAAGAGAGCTTCGCCGTGCGCGTGCCCCACGACGCCGCCGCCACAATGTGCTCCTGGCCCTTTTTGTCTCCCAAACTACAATAGTCTTTCAAGCATTATGCTGCGACAATCATATCTCGAATCGGTTTAATGCGCTAATTGCTGAATTATGCTCTTTCAATAATCACTTCGCCATTTCCACAATACCTTTACAACCCCAATTCCAAATCCTTTCAATGGATCTCTTAAGGACCCAACTTTACAAAGTCCTTACAAAAATTTACACGCCTCAAGCCGAAACACAATCACGACATTTTGCTTTGTCGAAACTTTACAACTAGAATAAATTTAAACATGAACCGTTTCCAAACTGTTTAACCAGACCCGACACTTCAATTTGTCAAGGCCGTTCCACTTAATTGAGATAGACCACTACTTTATCCAATCTTTACTCCTACAATTACCACTAAAACTTATTTTGTTGCCCTTAACACACAAACCGCTTTCTTTTTCCTTAGAACACTTCGAAACAGTTCCAGATCATATCATGCATGTTATTTTTCCCTTGCCCTTGATGAACCAACGTAAAATCTCATCCACTTTCTTTTTGGAGCTCTGAACTACTCCGAACAGTTCGGAACAATTCCATATCTTCTTTTTGTCCAGTGTATCTATTCGCTTTTGTAACCCCTCTTCCCCTTAATACACTTACCTAAAAACTTAGAAACTGGTCCGGAACATATCGTGAATCTTCTTTTTGACCAGTACATGGGTGCACTCCAAGTGAAGCATATTCCCTTAGAGTCCTTCGACGCGTTGTTTTTTCGCTCTGGAACTGTTCTTAGTAACTCTAGAATATTTCACTCCAGTTCTTTTTGACAAGCACATCTGTTCTTGATACTTTACGAAATAAGTTCCAGAAATATCGTGCATGTTCATTATAATCAGCTCTTATATTCCAGAGCTGTTCGATTTTGCAACCCTCTTTGCCCTTAAAGTCCTTCGACGTTTTGTTTTTACGCTCTGGAACTGTTCTTAGTAACTCCAGAACACTTCACTCCAGTTTTTTTTCCAACGTCACAATTAATTCTAGGTTAATTTAGCTAGAAATCACTCTTGCTGTCACTGCCATGTTCGTTTTCATGCCAGTTGTTCAGAAGAGTTCAGAACAGATTACACCAGGAACATTAAAAAGCCCAGACAACGCAGAATGGAAAAGGTCGAATAGAAGAAATGATTCGTGTAATCGCAAATTTTTGCACGGTGGTAGAGGGGAGTGCCATGAACAACATACTTACTAAAAATCCTGAACAATGTCCTATAAGTGAAAGGATGGGGGTTTGTTTTAAGGTAACCTTTAACGTTTTTTTAAATAACTCGTAAACTACTGCTTTTAGAGAAAAAGTGTTCATGTACGAAATTAAACTACATGAAATTCTATACAAAAAAGATCATATTCATTTTTGCTCTAGGCTGAATAGTTTGCGAGATAAAGGGGGTGGAAAAACTTCGGAATATAAAACATTAATTTTATACCATTAAGGGCTGGTTCCACCACTTTTCCTTAAACCCCTAAGGAACATTTAAATCCAAAAATTGTCAGAAGTACAAAAAAATGTCACTTAAAAAATGTAAGTAGGGATTTAAGGAGTAGTGGTGCAACTGGCCCTTAAAGACTAATTTTAATGTAGTAATTCCCAGTTTTTCATCCCCTGAATCTCGTAAACTATTCATTCTAGTGACAAAATATCTCTGACCTTTTTTATAGGGAATTTCATCTAGTTTAATTTTGCTCATAGACACTTTTTCGCTAAAGGCAGCGATTTACGAGTTATTTTAGAAAAAAGTGATCTTAAAACGAACCTCTACCAATGTACAATCATCATGAATATACTTGTGTTCCTCGTGAATGTTTCTTGATAATGATGGCATTAATTTTTTTTCTTATACTTTAGGAATATTGATATTTAAAAAAGCCAAGGATGATTGTTATCCCAACTGATATATAAGAATCATCGTCAATCTTCATCATCTTTAGGAATATTGTTTGTAAATTTTCTCCAATAACATGCAAAGCAGAGCAGCTAACTTTTGATGGACGATTGCAGGAATTGTCTATAGCTTTACATTTTGCTAAAACCTATACATGCTGGATTTCCAAAACCCGATCACTAATTTTGTCATAGTTATACTCAAAATTTTCAGAAGACAAAGGTCTGCCTTATCCTTCTCCAAGGTGGAAAAGATAAAGGTATAATCATCAACGCGGTAAGTTGACAGGCGCAATTTCATGACTGGATTAAGGTTTCAGGTTAAGTGGCTTCCTCATTTCAAGTACCGAAGTACCCTTGCGTAACTGATCAAGTTTTTGACTACACAAATTATTTCCCCTAATTTTCTTTTGATGGCTAGACTAAAATTCTCAAAAAGAAAGTGTATATTATACACGACTTACATACGATCGGATCGGTCCGACATCTGATTTAGTCCTTCCAATTTGGCGGGGCGGTTCTATACCGTTTCATTGACACAACAATTTCATCGATAGTCCGTTTCATCAACACGACCTTTTCAACGACCCAAACATTTCATGAACATGGCCAATTCATCGACATTACCTTTTCATCGACACTACCTTTTCTTCGACAAGGACGTTTCATCGACACTACTTTTTCATTGGCACAGACGTTCCATCGACATTACCGTTTCATCGACACTACTTTTTCATTGGCACAGACGTTTTATCGACATTACCGTTTCATCGACAACCGTTTCATCGATAATTGTTTCTTCGACACTACCTTTTCATCGACAAACCCTTTCTTCGACATGGACGTTTCATCGACACTACTTTTTCATCGCCAAGAACGTTTCATTGACATCGCCTTTTCAACGACAACTGCTTCTTGGACACTATCTTTTCATCGACAAACCTTTTCATCGACAACAATTTCGTTGACACTACCTTTTCATCGACATAGATGTTTCATTGAGATTACCTTTTCGTCGACAACCGTTTCATCGATACTATCCTTTCATCGACATTACTTTTTCAACGACACAGATGTCGATGAAACAACCATGTCGATGGAACGGTCATTTCGATGACGCCGATTCAGCCGCATCTACTAATAATTTTGTTGTCAAAATAAGTCCACATAGTTCGATTTGAGTGAACAATCAAATTTGGTCATGTCATGTTTAACCGTTTGGGGTTGGGTGGGATTCTAACTAAAATCGGTTGGTTTGACGGTTGAATGACCAAACGAACGTAAAATTTGAATGTTCTTTTGGTGAGTAGGAATGGGGATTTTTGTAATTTAGTAAAATATAATGAAAAAAGAAGGCTTTGTAAAAAGAGGAAGGAAAAGTTGAGTTATTCGTTGAAATAAAAAGGGTGACCTCTAATTAATGAAGCGTATTGTAAGAAAATTTAAAAATCATTTCCACGCTGGTGGCTTTCAAAAGATGGATATTACCGAAAAAGCTCGTTCGAAGCAAAAGCTGATTACAAAAAGATGTTTGGCAGTGGAAAAGATAAAGCACGTTGTTTAACAATATGGTTAACCTGAATATAAATAAAATCACGTTCGGTGCCGCATTAACCTGCTCCCTTTTGTTGCGGGTTAGAAAATAAACGAGAAATCTACAACTTTTTATGAGAGAGGGGATCGAGTTTCAAGCCGCGCCGATTTTTTTAATTACCGAACGAAACTTTTAGAGGACTTGAATATTTTTAAAAACGACCCTCGAAGAGGCGAACTGTTCGCGTTAATGCACGCGAACAGGGTGCTTGCCGTGTGCTTCATTTGTTTCTCAAAAGTAGGATTTTTATTGAAGTATCGCATGCCTTTTTAAACGCGAGCTATCCATTATTATTTTGAATTTAATTATGTATTGATTTATTAAAACTTGTACAAACTTCTATAACATAAAAGTATTAATAACACGGTTCAAAATGATTGATCAAGGAGTTTAAAAGTCTGGATTTTGTGGGGTAATTAGGTCGGATCGATTGTCGTATTAGGGGAGGTGCTAATTATGTCGCGTTTGAACTTGCTCTTGTGTTTGTTTAGAATTTCAATGATTGCGTGACATGGCGAGACATTAATCATGTCTGTTGGGCAATGTTTATACTCCTCGAAACAGTGTCACTCGGTCACTAAATGATTGTAACCTTTTATTCGCTCCTCGCGTGTGTTCCTATCTTAATAACTTCATCTACACGAAAATAAAGCTTTACAAAAAGATTTTTCCAATTATTGCTAAAATGCGACAACCTTCATATTCAGCCCTTTTAATTAAAAACCCAGTGATAAGATTTTACAGGAAATTCTTGGAAATTGAATTATTTCGGATACACTAGATTTAAAGATTATACCTAGAAACTTATCAAATCCCTTCCTCTGAATACCCAGAGTATTTCTATACTACAAAACCAATTCATATTTCTTCACTCAATATTAGGAAAACTTTATTTCTTAGTAATTTTTCGTCTGTAACTAGGCACACAAATTGGGTAGGAAGGTGCTTCCTTAGGTATTATTATCTTTTCCAACATAAACGCAAAGTTTGTTACTTACACAATCATCAACCACACTTGTACTAGAGTTGGTAGTAGTAGTATTTCTCGAACAAACAAAACTCTAAAGTAAGTAACTTGGATCATCTATATATTAAATTAGGGAAGTAGGTTTTTTAGAGAAAACAGGAAAAGATAGTGGACGAGATATAAAATGATGAAGAAGGTTTCTTCCTAGTGGTTAGTAGTAACTGATATTATCTGGGTTGCGTTCTAGTGTCCTGGTTTAGTGTGAAGGAAAATATGGTATATGAAACTAGGTATAAGTTGGAATCATGAACCATCTTGCGTGTATTGTTGTGTTGGGCAGTTCATGCATAAAACATGCAACATCTTGTAAAAAGCAGGCCGGCTCATCAGTTATTCCACTATCTCACGGAACAATTAAAATACTTTATGACGATGGCGTGCCACCGTCGACCTTGACGCAGTCTAGTACTGGCGTCTCCTGCCGTAAACCTCCCCCCGCCGCCAGACACCATCGACCTTTGCGAAAAAATTCGATTTTCGAGAACTAGATTCAATTACCTGCATTAAACATCGGAATAATCGGGGTTCAGAATGTTGTACGATAAATAACCAGCACCTACAAGTTAATAGCGGGAACAATGCGTATTAAGGGCGATTTATTGCCTTTGAGGAAGTCCTGCGTATTATTTCGATAAAGAGGTTACGTGAAGAGGGTCGTATTTCATCCGGATCTACATATGTATTCAAATTATTGGCTGAGGTGTGTATGTATGTGGGAGCTCGTCGACGGGCCTCAGGAAATTCAATTCGAGACCTTATTAAGCATTATTTATTGTTGCGCCCTCTTCGCAACAAATTCCCACACACCACCCAATTTATTCCCGCATAAATTTCATCTTTTGCCCTCAATTTATAAAGGGTCACCTTACAAATTCCAAATTCGGATATAACAATCATCACCTTTATTAAAATTATCAATCAATACAAACACATCACAAATTCTACGCGCCACCATTCCACCCTTACATTTATTTAGACTTGCAATCAACAACTTCTGAGGTTACCTTTACTCCTCTTCCATTTAAACTAGCGTGTCATAAGTATCACGACATTAGATGCACGAAACAATTTTACCTATCTTTCACTGATTAACTAAATTTTTCAATTTCCATACCATCACTCTTATACTCATTCTTTCCAAAATACCGTATAAAGGAACCTTACCGAATACCCTAAAAGTTCAAGTAGAGATATCCAAATCAAGCTCCTACACAAATAAAAAGAAGGCAGAAAATAGATGGAGTCTATTAAAAACTGGAAGAAAACACATTGCATTTGGCTTATCTGAAAACATTAGTAAGCCTTATGAAGACTAGAGTTACTAAAAATTCGGAAAAAACCTTTTGGCCCAGGTTTTTTATAAAAATTTGTAATCCTGTAGCCTATGTACTAAATTATTTTAAAGGCCTTACGCTCTTCCTAGTCTAAAATTAAAAAATAACTACTCTCGATTGATTTTCAATAGTTTTTTTAATCAAAATTGGAATGTCTGATGATCTACACCTATAAAATCATGACTTACAAGTGTAAGGATTTAAAATCATGACTTCTTCCTATCATTTATGAAGAGTAGGCTTGCGAAACATTACGAAACAACTTTTAGGTTACTATTTTCATTAAAATTTTTCTCCTCCTTCCTAGCATTACGGAGTATAGCAGAACAACAAATGGTTTACTCCATATTTTAGCAAAAGAAAACCTACAAATATTCATTTTCAAATTCAAATAAATTCTAATGCAAACTAAATATAAAATGGGCAAATTTGTAAATTAAGTTATTTTGTGGTGAAATTGTTAAAGAAGAAGCAAGGCAATCGATTTGAATGATGAAAAGCTTGCGAATTGGGGAAAATCTCACTGACGTGATGGATAATTACCTCACTTAGTCTTGAATTTTAAAGAGTCCTTGATGTCAGTGCCTAGCCTTTGAGAATTTGAGCTAATTGCAAGTCTTATATGATGACATAAAGATGGCGCAACAAATATCGATCTTTGTTTAAGTTTGAATAATGTGGTACTTGACTGGATTGATGAGATTTAAAAAAAATAGCAATTTTATGTATAGAAATTCTTGATTATGTTGTTTGTTATGAAGAAAAAATACGGTTTGAAAGACCATTTGGAATTCGGGGAGGTTCTAATGTAATTTGCGCCGTGTTTAATCACATATCAATGTTCGCAATCATCACTTGCAGTTTGTTTTAGTTGTTAGCGAACTTAAATCAAACAAGAGTAACTCAATTCCATCTGATTTTTATCGAATTAGCGCCGGGGTGAAAATTACGCGGATCAATAACAAACATTTCATCGAATGAAATGATAACATAACAGGGTAGAAAAAAAATGCATGCACCGTACTAATTATTCATTAGAGCTTTGTTGTAATTGATGTTATTAGTAATTAGTTTAATGTATAAAACCAGTATAGAAAAATCAAAATAATTCATGAACGCATATGCAATGAATTTTTGCATTTTTATAGGGTTCATAATTAATTCATGGATTGCATGACTAGTGAGCTTGTTTACACTTGCGATCCTGCCAGTGATACTATAATAAATACAATAATTAAACATGTGACAATTAAGCGAAAAATAGCTGCACGATAAAATTTAATTAAGTTTCTTATAAAGGAAGAAGAGTTTATTGCGAGAAAATCAAAAATTTAATAAGTAGCATAGTTTTCTTTATTTTGTTACGAAAAAGCTGGGAGAGCTTTGAAAGTTGTGATATTTGATTTCTTATTTCGTTTTAATAAACTAAGTACAAAATAACAAAAAGCCTTATTTGCTATTTTTAGATCCTTATTTTTACATTTAATTAAGAAATCTTTTAATCATGCAGAAGTTGCTATTTCCACCTCGCACTTATTTCCTCGGCGATCTTTCTTTGGGCGCGAGCGGAGCCCTAAGGCCATGCTCCTATGCTACAAAAGCCAAAACAATACACGTTAAGCACTTCTTCAAACCTCTCCACTCGCAAATTTTACTTCTTTCCTACAAGTGACTCGCAAAAAATTAAACTCAACTTTTTAATTTGTAAAAGTAAAATCCTGTGTGCGCCCGAATCGATAGGTCACACATGCAACGATTCAATTATTAACACCTCCAACAATCGATCTTCCTAAAGTTAATTAAATTTACTCCTCTCATCACGAAAAAACCACGAACCATGTTCATATTTCAACCTCCTAACTGTATAAATAGAATTAACATTTTTAGCGTTAATTAAAAATATTATTCCAAGCAGTCTTTTGCTTTAACTCTAAGCGCTTTATTAAATTTCCCCTTTTTCTCGCTTTCTAGTGTAGTCAACCTAACCTAGCTCTTGTATATACATGTGGATGAGGAGATATATACATGATCTTTAGTGCGCCTGAAGATGGGTCGTTAGTACCTGAAACGTGTAGCAACCTTTCAAATAAGTTGGATATAAGAAATCATCTGGTTTTACTGTATAAACAATCACAATAATTGATTTGAATTGAACGCAAATATTAACGAAATGTGTAAACATATTGATGAATAGTTTTGTTTGCTTTGTTTAAATATTCAGTAGTTTTTAGCTTAATTGAACATGTCATCGAGGTTATTTGAGAATATATGGCGAAAATTCACGAGTAAACAATATCATATTTATTCCAAAACATTCCAGTGTAATTATTAATTACAGCGAGATTGCTGATATTGCGGATCGACCCGTCTTTTGTGCATTATAGCTGCTTATAATGGTTCTGTTTACATTTAATAACCTCCTGCGTAACGACATTGTTCTACGCCATGCTGTATTATTCGAGGCACTGGCATTTTAATTAGTTTTCAACAAAATTTCATTCAATTACTCTCGTCCATGTCGCTGTGGACAAACAAAACATTTTATTAAAAATTTAATAATCCAATCCCAACTTTTATTTCAGAATTTACAAAAATATTGCGTCCGTGAATAAAGCAGGATTTTGTTGGAAGAACTAACGACGTTTATATACAAAATGGGAAGGGTAGGATGTTCGGGCCGCTCCTAATTTTGTGGACTCAAAACCCGTTGTCTCTGACTACAGAAGGAAGCTCTGATTTGGCATCCTTCCTCGTAATTTAGCGAACCATGTCCTTGGACCCTTAACCTGTAAACCGCGTTTCCTCTCACATCTTAATACTTCATTTTATACACTTCGCACGTTCCTCCCTATTATAACACACAACCCCAAAAAGACGCACTAATAAGGAATTAAATAAACTCACGCTCTGCACACAAAAATTTTAACGCTTTGTGTTTTTAAACCTAATTCCATTTCAGATTACACCCCAAAAATTATGTTGCTTTTTTTTAAAACAAATTTATTCAACAGAGTTGTTACATGAATATTCCACCATCTTTCAAAATTTCTGTAGGCACTTTTGAGCTATTCCCAAGAGTCTCCTTCGAGTGGGTAAACATACTTACTCGTATACAGGATGAGGCATAGGAACCAAGAACCAAGTGTATTTTAAATGGATAGTACTCAACCATTGGGAAAGGGATGAACATGCGACAGATTCCTGATTCATAGCATTTGCTGCCTCGGTTCCAGTCAGGTTTGGGGGTGGCCGCACATTTTTTTATCAATTTGCTTAACACTCTTCATCGGCTGGCACAATTGTTGAGCTATATGCTATGAGGGACAAACAATTCAAAAATAGGTACCGAAAGTGGTAATTTTTTAATACTTCGATCAAGTTTGAGAACATAAAAAAGATGCCACACTCTTTACTACATAAAAAACTACCATCTCAACAGGAAAGTTATTTAAGTTTTAGTAAAAAAAATAAAATTTCCAGTTTTGTTTTAATATTTCAGTTGATTTTTCATACAAAAATTGCTGAGAAAGTTGAGATAGTGTAATTTAAATAAAACTATTAATATTTTCTGATAGTGAAAGGTTTCCACGAAAATTTAAGCCATCGTTTGTTTCCATAGGCCAAGTAGTTTCTCAAATATTAACTTTTATACGAAAAAGTAAAAATTTTGGTGTTTAAATTTTTTTCTATTTTATGCAACTCGATAAATACTTTAGAAAAGCTTAAGTCTACATGTTAGTAAACAAAAAATGTTGAAAAATGCATTTCACTTTTTATTTTGTTAATTTTTAAAATCATACGTCGTTCTACTTCCGGGCCGTGTACTCAATTCTTTACAATTTTTACATTTTCAGAAAATATGTTTGTAAATATAAGTCAACTAAAGATTTTAAGCCATAAATCATGTAAATCGGTCAAGTAGTTTTTGAGTTAATTAAGTTTTAGTAAAAAAACTAACTTTTCCAGGTTCTTTTTATATTTCAGTTGATTTTTCATACAAAAATTGCTGTAAAGTTGAGATTGTATAATTTAAATAAAACTATTAATATTTTCTGATAGTGAAAGGTTTACACGAAAATTAAAGCCATCGTTTGTTTCTATAGGCCAAGTAGTTTCTCAAATATTAACTTTTATACGAAAAAGTAAAAATTTTGGTGTTTTAATTTTTTTCTATTTTATGCAACTCGATAAAAACTTTAGAAAAGCTTAAGCCTACATGTTAGTAAACAAAAAATGTTGAAAAATGCATTTTACTTTTTATTTTGTTAATTTTTAAAATCATACGTCGTTCTACTTCCGGGCTGTGTACTCAATTCTTTATAATTTTTACTTTTTCATAAAATATATTTGTAAATATAAGTAAACCAAAGATTTTAAGCCATAAATCATGTAAATCGGTTTAGTAGTTTTTTAGTTATTAAAGTTTTAGTAAAAAAAACTAAAATTTACAGTTTTGTTTTAATATTTCAGTTGATTTTTCATACAAAAATTGCTGTGAAAGTTGAGATTGTATAATTTAAATAAAACTATTAATATTTTCTGATAGTAAAAGGTTTCCACGAAAATTTAAGCCATCGTTTGTTTCTATAGGACAAGTAGTTTCTCAAATATTAACTTTTATACGAAAATGTAAAGATTTTGGTATTTTAATTTTTTTCTATTTTATGCAACTCGATAAAAACTTTAGAAAAGCTTAAGCCTACATGTTAGTAAACAAAAAATGTTGAAAAAATGCATTTTACTTTTTATTTTGTTAATTTTTAAAATCATATGTCGTTCTACTTCCGGGCTGTGTACTCAATTCTTTATAATTTTTGTTTTTTCATAAAATATGTTTGTAAATATAAGTAAACCAAAGATTTTAAGCCATAAATCAAATAAATCGGTTTAGTAGTTTTTTAGTTATTAAAGTTTTAGTAAAAAAACTAAAATTTACAGTTTTGTTTTAATATTTCAGTTGATTTTTCATACAAAGATTGCTGTGAAAGTTGAGATTGTATAATTTAAATAAAACTATTAATATTTTCTGATAGAAAAAGGTTTCCACGAAAATTTAAGCCATCGTTTGTTTCTATAGGCCAAGTAGTTTCTCAAATATTAACTTTTATACGAAAATGTAAAGATTTTGGTATTTTAATTTTTTTCTATTTTATGCAACTCGATAAAAACTTTAGAAAAGCTTAAGCCTGCATGTTAGTAAACAAAAAATGTAGAAAAAATGCATTTTACTTTTTATTTTGTTAATTTTAAAAATCATACGTCGTTCTACTTCCGGGCTGTGTACTCAATTCTTTATAATTTTTACTTTTTCATAAAATATATTTGTAAATATAAGTAAACCAAAGATTTTAAGCCATAAATCAAGTAAATCGGTTTAGTAGTTTTTTAGTTATTAAAGTTTTAGTAAAAAAACTAAAATTTACAGTTTTGTTTTAATATTTCAGTTGATTTTTCATACAAAGATTGCTGTGAAAGTTGAGATTGTATAATTTAAATAAAACTATTAATATTTTCTGATAGAAAAAGGTTTCCACGAAAATTTAAGCCATCGTTTGTTTCTATAGGCCAAGTAGTTTCTCAAATATTAACTTTTATAAGAAAAAGTAAAGATTTTGGTGTTTTAATTTTTTTCTATTTTATGCAACTCGATAAAAACTTTAGAAAAGCTTAAGCCTACATGTTAGTAAACAAAAAATGTTGAAAAAATGCATTTCACTTTTTATTTTGTTAATTTTTAAAATCATACGTCGTTCTACTTCCGGGCTGTTTACCCTATTCTTTACAATTTTTACATTTTCAGAAAATATGTTTGTAAATATAAGTCAACTAAAGATTTTAAGCCATAAATCAAGTAAATCGGTTTAGTAGTTTTTTGGTTATTAAAGTTTTAGTAAAAAAATTAAAATTTACAGTTTTGTTTTAATATTTCAGTTGATTTTTCATACAAAGATTGCTGTGAAAGTTGAGATTGTATAATTTAAATAAAACTATTAATATTTTCTGATGGAAAAAGGTTTCCACGAAAATTTAATCCATCGTTTGTTTCTATAGGCCAAGTAGTTTCTCAAATATTAACTTTTATACGAAAAAGTAAAGATTTTGGTGTTTTAATTTTTTTCTATTTTATGCAACTCGATAAAAACTTTAGAAAAGCTTAAGCCTACATGTTAGTAAACAAAAAATGTTGAAAAAATGCATTTTACTTTTTATTTTGTTAATTTTAAAAATCATACGTCGTTCTACTTCCGGGCTGTGTACTCAATTCTTTATAATTTTTACTTTTTCATAAAATATGTTTGTAAATATAAGTAAACCAAAGATTTTAAGCCATAAATCATGTAAATCGGTTTAGTAGTTTTTTAGTTATTAAAGTTTTAGTAAAAAAAACTAAAATTTACAGTTTTGTTTTAATATTTCAGTTGATTTTTCATACAAAAATTGCTGTGAAAATTGAGATTGTATAATTTAAATAAAACTATTAATATTTTCTGATAGTGAAAGGTTTCCACGAAAATTTAATCCATCGTTTGTTTCTATAGACCAAGTATTTTCTCAAATATTAACTTTTATAAGAAAAAGTAAAGATTTTGGTGTTTTAATTTTTTTCTATTTTATGCAACTCGATAAAAACTTTAGAAAAGCTTAAGCCTACATGTTAGTAAACAAAATATGTTGAAAAAATGCAATTTACTTTTTATTATGTTAATTTTTAAAATCATACGCCGTTCTACTTCCGGGCTGTGTACTCAATTCTTTATAATTTTTTCTTTTGCATAAAATATATTTGTAAATATAAGTAAACCAAAGATTTTAAGCCATAAATCGGTTTAGTAGTTTTTTAGTTATTAAAGTTTTAGTAAAAAAAACTAAAATTTCCAGTTTTGTTTTAATATTTCAGTTGATTTTTCATACAAAGATTGCTGTGAAAGTTGAGATTGTATAATTTAAATAAAACTATTAATATTTTCTGATAGAAAAAGGTTTCCACGAAAATTTAAGCCATCGTTTGTTTCTATAGGCCAAGTAGTTTCTCAAATATTAACTTTTATACGAAAATGTAAAGATTTTGGTGTTTTAATTTTTTTCTATTTTATGCAACTCGATAAAAACTTTAGAAAAGCTTAAGCCTACATGTTAGTAAACAAAAAATGTTGAAAAAATGCATTTTACTTTTTATTTTGTTAATTTTAAAAATCATACGTCGTTCTACTTCCGGGCTGTGTACTCAATTCTTTACAATTTTTACATTTTCAGAAAATATGTTTGTAAATATAAGTCAACTAAAGATTTTAAGCCATAAAGCATGTAAATCGGTTTAGTAGTTTTTTAGTTATTAAAGTTTTAGTAAAAAAACTAAAATTTATAGTTTTGTTTTAATATTTCAGTTGATTTTTCATACAAAAATTGCTGTGAAAGTTGAGATTAGATAATTTAAATAAAACTATTAATATTTGCTGATAGAGAAAGGTTTCCACGAAAATTTAAGCCATCGTTTGTTTCTATAGACCAAGTATTTTCTCAAATATTAACTTTTATAAGAAAAAGTAAAGATTTTGGTGTTTTAATTTTTTTCTATTTTATGCAACTCAATAAAAACTTTAGAAAAGCTTACATGTTAGTAATCAAAAAATGTTGAAAAAATGAATTTTACTTTTTATTTTGTTAATTTTTAAAATCATACGTCGTTCTACTTCCGGGCTGTGTACTCAATTCTTTACAATTTTTACTATTTCAGAAAATACGTTTGTAAATATAAGTAAACTAAAGATTTTAAGCCATAAATCTTGTAAATCGGTCAAGTAGTTTTTGAGTTATTTAAGTTTTAGTAAAAAACTAAAGTTTACAGTTTTGTTTTAATATTTCAGTTGATTTTTCATACAAAAATTGCTGAGAAAGTTGAGATTGTATAATTTAAATAAAACTATTAATATAACATATTATTATTATAAAATACAAAAAAAAAAAAAAAAAAAAATAAAAATTTGCTGATAGTGAAAGGTTTCGACGAAAATTTAAGCCATCGTTTGTTTCTATAGACCAAGTATTTTCTCAAATATTAACTTTTATACGAAAAAGTAAAAATTTTGGTGTTTTAATTTTTTTCTATTTAATGCAACTCGATAAAAATTTTAGAGAAGCTTAAGCCTACTTGTTAGTAAACGAAAACTGTTGAAAAAATGCATTTTACTTTTTATTTTGTTAATTTTAAAAATCATACGTCGTTCTACTTCCGGGCTGTGTACTCAATTCTTTATAATTTTTACTTTTTCTGAAAATGCGTTTGTAGATATAAGTAAACTAGAGATTTTAAGCCATAAATCATGTAAATCGGTCAAGCAGTTTTTGAGATATTTAAGTTTTAGTAAAAAAACTAAAATTTTCAGTTTTGTTTTAATATTTCAGTTTATTTTTCATACTAAAATTGCTGTAAAAGTTGAGATTGTATAATATTAAATAAAACTTTTAATATTTTCTGATAGTGAAAGGCTTCCACGAAAATTTAAGCCGTCCTTTGTTTCTATAGACCCATTAGTTTCTCAAATATTAACTATTGTACGAAAAAGTAAAAATTTTCGTGTTTTAATTTTTTTCTTTTTTATGCAACTCGATAAAAACTTTAGAAAAGCTTAAGCCTGAAAGTGGCAATCATTTTCAAAAATAGGCAATCACTTTTACGATACGCTTATTTTTGAAAACTATTTCCACTTTTACGAAACGTCAGTAAAAATGGTTGCCAATTTTTGAAAATGAATCCCACTTTCGGGTTGCTGCCTCGGCTCCTGTCAGGTTTAGGGGTGGCAGCACATTTTTTTTATCAATTTGCTTAACACTCTTCATCGACTAGCACAATTGTTGAGCTATATGTTATGAGGGACAAACAGTTCAAAAGTGGTCATTTTTTAATACTTCGGTCAAGTTTCAGAATATAAAAAAGATGGAACACCCTTGACTCCATAAAAATCTACCGATTCAACAAAAAACCCCTCTATATTCTATGAGGGAGACTTTGGTGCGGTGGGCTCTCCTACTATTATGTTAAAGTACCACCAATTTTAAAATAAGAAAAATCCAAAGTCACTAGCAAACAATACTTGAATCCATTTTGTTCCTAACAAGAGATTAGTTGAAAAGAAGTTGCCAACGAAGCAAATAACGACGATAATTTGATTTTAATTACACAATTATTTAAAAGCGTGAAATGCAGCGTGCGTATTTCATCTATCAAAGTGAGCGTTTTTAATTGATTAAGCTCTGGCGTCCGCAGCGCTCTGATTTCCAATCTTCCAGTCTCCATCCCCTTTTCTACTTGCTTTTCCTGCAATTTTTCATTTTTGCCTTTACATGTTAACGTGTTTGTACCGTGGAAAGCACTCAGAGCGTAATGCTTGATGAATATCTAAGCGCACAATGCCTCCGCTCGAAATTTAACCACGAAAATAAATTGCTCGTGAAGAAAATTTGATATCAAAAACATTTATGATGTAAATTAATAATTTTACTCCATTAAGCTGCGATGTTGTTGTATTGTTTGGATGTTTTAACGTGTTTTTTATTTAAACACGAGCTTACTGCGTATATTCGCACTTTACCGCACTAATTACCCTTTTTCCTAAAATCTATACCATTTTTCCTTTTACTCAATAAATACCACTTCAAATGACCACAGTTTGGAATTTAAGAATTTTTTAAGATCTCTTCTCCTTGAATCTCGACGAATTTCTTTTGGAACCTTTTAGATCTGAACCAAGTGCAACGTAGTACGAATGTTGGACCTCGAAATTTCTGGTCAAAAATAGTAGCAAACGTGCAAAAATTAGAGTAGAGCTAAAAAATGGTATGAATTATCGGAACACCATTATAAATGAATTCTAAAAAGTCTCCATCGATCCCGTACTTGGAAAAAAAATTATTCAATGTCAAAGGTCTTAAAAATGGGCTTTTCGCGTTTTTCAGCAAAACGGTAAAATTTATCATAAAATAAGAGCCACCGTTTCTGGTGGTCGGAAATTTTGGATATAGTAAATGAGGATAAGAGAACAAAAGGGGGCCCGATTTTGTCATTTCGATTCCGAACCCGGCGGAGCTACGATTTTTCAAAGTTGACGCCGAGGACGCTCGGAAAATAACGCGAAAAAATTGACTTTTTGAAAGCTTTCCCGTCGCTTAAAAAAAATCCATTTCGATAGGATTATAAAACAAACATTCCCCTTTAATTCGAGACCGGGTTTTCGAAATTTGGTTAAAAAATTTACCCATTATCGTGAATATTAGACGATTATGAATCTGACGAATAATGTGCATATTATGAAGATTACAACTTTTATAACTTTTATCTTAGAAACGGTGGCTTTTACGAAAAAAAGTATTAAAACAGTTTTTATAGATAATTATATGATCTACAATTTTTGTTTAAACTAATTTTATGATAAAACTTACCGTTTTGCTGAAAACCGCCAAAAACCCATTTTTAAGACCTTTGACCTCGAATAAAATTTTTTCCAGGTACGGGATCGATGGGGACATTTTAGCATTCATTTATAATGGTGTTCCGAACATTTATACCAATTTTTAGCTCTACGCTAATTTTCTCACCTTTACTACTATTTTTAGGGCCAAATTGACCTTGTCCAGTTTTGGAAATTTTGAATTGTTTGAGGTTAGTTAGCTTCTGTCCAATGAAATTTTTTTTCTTTCAAGAATCTTTGATTGGTTGGCGGCTCAAATTTTTGCAAATAGTTGTAATGACTATTTTTTATGATAAAATTGTTTATAGATTGTGCAGAGTAATTTGTGGAATTATGTTTTCTTGGTGGGAATTTTATTACAACTGCATGCGTTTTTTATTATTTATTGGTGTGTTTAGAAGCGGGAGGAAGTCGCAGCGTCACGATTCGGGCAATGAAAATCTCGTTTAATTGCACAATAAATTACTGCAAAAATGAAAAACGTAGTAAAGCATGCAGATAATACAAAGAGCTAGCGCACGGTTTATGTCCTTAACTGTGGCGATAAAATTATATACCACCGTCACCATTATTACGCGCAATACGAGAAAACAAACGCCCCAATCCAAATTGGATTTTTCAAACTATGTACTCCAATTTTTATCTACGAATATTTATTTATTTACAATGTATTAAACTATTATTTTTTCTGATCTCATTGAAATTATCTTGCGCATAGACCTTGATATACATAGAATTGTTGTTAGAGGAAGAAGTATTGACCTATATTTCTCCACAATGCCTTACAACTCCCTTTTATTGCCTAGTATTAGTCATGTAATGTTCTTTTCCATGCACAATAATTGCCCAGCAATAAATTTCTTTAGATCGTTATGAACAAAATAATTCAACCCAAAGAAGATAAAAAAAGACATAAACATCAATAGCTCTTGTCTTACAACGAATTTAAACGAATTATTTCAAATGTTGCTCCTCAAACACACAATATTCTACACTTGTTGTCGTGTCCTTGAAACCACACAAGAAACAGTTGAGAGTAGTCAAATCGAGTACATAAAAGTTGATCAAGTTGATAAAATTTGATAATTGCTTTAAGTTTTAAGGACCTGTCAGGGTTTTTCCTTTTTAAAATCTTCTATGAGATCTTTTCTCCTTGAATCTCGGTGAATGTCTTTTTTCTTAGGTATAATTCAATGAGAGTGATCAACGAAGACGGTTGAAGCAATCAAAAATACCAGTATAAACATTGGATGTATCCTTCTCTGTTTTACTTATGACAGGTTCGTTCACTTTGGTGAGCTAAGATTTTCATATCCCCTAATTCTCGACAAAACTTATCAATGTGCCCGGCGCATTCACCAATCTATAACGCATAACATTAAAAAGGTAGGTTCGAAAGTGTGTAACAAAGGCGCGGTTTTCTTGAACTTTAAGACGTATTCAACGTGGATGCTTGCTTTAATTTTTCAGGACCTATCAAGGTTTTTAGATGTTTTCAATTTGGAAGAAGCTTGGGGGATAAGAAGCGTAAATTTCGTTGTATAGTACGATAGTTCAGGGGTTAGGTATACTAAGGTAACGTAAATTTCGTTTCCTGTGGTTTAAGCTTTAAATAATAATGTTATGTACAAGTTTGGAAATTTAAGCAATTACAAAAGTAAGGCTACTATTACTCGTTTTAGATAGGTTGTAGTGATTAATGTATGGATTATAATTAGATATACTGAATGCAGGATAAAAGTTTACGTTTTGGTTCACAGAAGTAAGGTGTATCATGGCTGGGGAGTAACGATTTCCCTTCGTCTTCAATTTACAATTATTGAAAGAGAAATGTTCCTAAAAATGTGGTGTGTGTGTGTGTAGTGCACATTTTATTATTGTAAAAGGCGGGAGCTGTTGGCGTAGTAACGGCGGTGTCTCGGGAGAATTGAACACTGCAGAGAGAACGCGTATATTCTTTGTGTGAGTGAAAATTACAAGAAGCAGGAAAAGGAGGACGGCTCGACTACGATGCCAGGATGCGAATGCAATATTCAAACTTTCTCGCGGTTTTATCCCTTAAGACAAGACATAAAACATCCACTGAATCCCATTATCTCCTTTCCCTGCTCCTCTAGACTCTCGTACTCTTAAACTTCCAATTAGACTCTCACACCTAGATGAAACAAAAATTTGACAAGATTACTATGTTGGATTAATTAATTTTATTATTAATTATTTGGCGGTTAAGTGGGTATAATTTAGTTAAGGAGACAATTCTGATCGCTGTTTGGTGTTGAAGTTAACAAGCGTACAACTCGGCAACTCGAGTACTCTAGCGTAGTAATACTTAAAACAACATAATATCAGCTTGTTAGTTCAAATAACGATTTTCTTAATTGTTTGCTGTACGTTTCAGAATTTAACCAAACTTGCAATTTGAGGGAACCCTAAGCAAACATTCTGAACTTTCATTTAATTCAATTATTTTACTATGTCCTAAAACTTTAGGTACAATCACGCGCAAAGATATCGAGGACACAAGAAATACTCTGACTCATTTTGTAGGTGGACGGAGAAGAATAAAAAATAAAAACCGATTTCCATTAAAAATATGTCAAAATTTTTTTTTTCAAATTCTTTTAAAATCGACCCCGCAAATGAAAGATAATAAAAAGTGAACGAAATGTAGGGGTTCACCCCCCCCCAAAATATTACTCCCCAAAAATTCAAAAAAAAAATCAAAATTTTTTTAGGTAATGTATTTCAAAAAATAATTAAATTTTAAAAAATTTAATATGTTAATATCATTTTATATAAAAATTCACAACTTTTGGACGAAACCTCGTAGAGACTTGAATTTTTTTTATTTTTTTTACTTTCATTTTACTTGGCGATACGTTTTAGTACTCTAAATTTTTTTTTCTAGGTCACTTTTGATCGACAATAGGTGATAGCCGGAAGGAACGAGGGAAAGGAGGAAGGGAAGTAACTTGCCAAGCATCAATATGATACCACGTGCTGGTCTATCCTGTTGACGTTTATTGTGTAAGTAACATATCCTCATCTAAAATCTTATTACATTAAACTGGGATCAATATTCGCCGACAAATTACTTGTTTTGTAAGCATTAATAAATTATACACACGCTTCCGCCTCATTATTAAACCACTCGCAACTTTAATATCGTTAAAGGGCCTACTCACACAAATGCCGACGATTTACATATTTTTACGTGTCATGCACAAGTAAATCCTCCGTTATTACATATAAACACGAATTGATTTTTTCTCTATTCATATTTAATCAGGTTAAATTGGAAATATATTCAATTCCAACTTTATTTAATGATTAACTGTAGTTTGCTGCATAATTTACGATAGGAACTATACTCATTCATTTCCCATGAATAAATTACATAAAATCAATATTGTTCTTTTCGATTTTATTCTCAAACTTCCGGAGGCCTCATTAAAATATGCAGAGAAATTAATCCATTGTCAAGATGCGGAAAAGTTACGATAAGGAGACAGGCGAGTAAAAAGTTTACGAAGATGTGCTGAGTTTGTTTGCGTTCTGGGAAAGCTCGGAAATTTAGTAGATAACTCCAAACTTTTTATGTTTTTTACTTAAAATCTATGTACCTTAGTTATATTTTCAATTATACAGAAAAGTAGCGTGACTATCGCAGAAATACAAAAATATTTCACTTAAATTGCGGTCGAATTGAAAATTCCTATCAGTTTTATTTTCTTAAGTTTATGATATTATGACCTAGATACCAGGACTACATACTTTTACATGCTTCGCTTCTTTTTTCAACTTTTAGATATTAATCTAGTAATGTAATAGGTAATAGTATAGAAAACTTGCGTGACTATCGCTTCATGCGGCTCAAAATGTAAATACAAACACGTGTTCGAAACTTTTAAAATTAATGGAATTTCTTCAAAACTCCACAACAGGAAATAGTTTCCAACTATTCTTCCAACTCTGCATTTTAAATTTCTTGTAATAATAAACTAACTTTACAATCGATTATGTTTATGTATTAAAAATTACTGATATTAACATATTACATTTTTTATAATTTAATTTTTTTTTGACATACATTACTTGAAAATTTTTTGATTTTTTTGAGTTTTTGAGGAGTAAAATTTTTTTGGGGTGGTTTAGAGGGTAGGTTAGCCACTATATTTCATCCATTTTTTATTATCTTTCACTTTGAAAAAAATCGAAAAAAAAAATTTTTGAGATATTTTTAAGGCTGGAAATTTTTAATGGAAATCGGTTTTTATTTTTTTTCTCGAAAACTATAAAAGTTACCGGTTTCAAATTTTTACCAAAAGTAAACCCCGTGGATAGACGCGTTTAAAAAACATTTGGTTAAAATCGGTTAAATAATTTTTTTGGAAAAAAATCTCACAGTTTTGGTAAAATTTCGGTACAAATACGGTTCTAGACGGCGCAATTTTAAACCAAAAATTAAAATTTGGGGTGAATTTCGGACACTTAGGGGATGAACTCGATTTTTCGTTCGGGGTAGAATGATGTCGCTAGCTGGTGCTTTATAAGCATTGCATTGAAGCGTAAGCAGTATGTAATACTGATGAGTGCTAATAAGCACGAAACGCATTACCCATCACTCTGGGAGCTTGTGTAATTGCTGTTTGCTATTCCTTACCACTAAAATCACTAATTCAAAATCCTAAATGCTTCTGTATTGGGTGGTCTAAGGTCTATTACAATCCGAATGAATGCGGTTAATGCTAATGGTTACGAGGCTTTCTTGTTTATGGAAACTTGACATAAGCCCAAGAAGTGTGATTGAGGGCTGCCTTTGTAGAGAAAGGTCGAATTAAAAATTTATAAAATTTGTATGTGTGTAATTCCTGAAATCTGTATTTGAGCTTGAAGATACCTGGCGTTGTGGTATTCAACTTTCCTTAGTTTGGGTGTATTCAGTTATAGGCCGAGGCGTTGAATATTTATTTCAACTGAAATATTCATCAATGCAGCTTGTTGTAGCAAAGCTGTCTTAATTGTTGAACTTTTGTTACGATGATTGATAAAATTGGATTTTATTGTTGCAGTGTTATTGAAAGAGCAATGCTGGGACTGTGGAGCGCGTGGATGCTGACGAGCTTCGTTCTGCCATCATGCCTTCCGAATCCGCACAGGGGCCGTCATCATCCGCAAGAACCTCACGTGGAGGCGTTCCACATGTCTCGAGACCCCTTCGACCCGCACCGAGATAGCGAAGAGTTTAGGCGCGATGCGCCGGAGGAGCGACGTGAGTTTTCGCGTCGTGATAGCTCTGAAGATGACCCTCTGATAATCCAGACGAAGAAAGGGAAAGTGCGCGGTATGACGATTAGTGCAGCGACGGGGAAACAGGTGGACGCGTGGTTGGGAATCCCCTACGCTCAGAAGCCGGTGGGTCAACTGAGATTCCGTCATCCCCGACCCGTCGAAAAGTGGGATTACATCTTCAACGCCACGAAACAACCCAATTCTTGCGTTCAGATTATAGACACGGTGTTTGGAGATTTTCCGGGAGCCACCATGTGGAATCCTAACACGCCTCTAAACGAGGATTGTCTTTACATAAACGTCGTGGTCCCTAAACCGCGTCCTAAAAGTGCAGCCGTGATGCTGTGGATTTTCGGAGGCGGTTTTTATTCGGGTACAAACACGCTCGACGTTTACGATCATAATATTTTAGTTTCAGAAGAAAATGTTATATTGGTTTCCATGCAGTACAGGGTTGCGTCCTTGGGTTTCCTCTACTTCGGAACGTCTGATGTTCCGGGAAACGCCGGACTTTTCGATCAAATGATGGCGATACAGTGGGTCCGTGATAACATCGCAGCTTTCGGCGGCAATCCCAACAACATCACTCTATTTGGAGAATCTGCCGGAGCCGCCTCTGTGTCGTTCCACTTACTATCGCCGCTATCGAGGAATCTTTTCTCGCAAGCCATCATGGAATCGGGCAGCGCGACAACCCCTTGGGCTATAATCTCGCGGGAAGAGAGTATTTTACGGGGATTGAGGCTCGCCGAGGCGGTTGGATGTCCTCACGATCGCGATGAAATCCCCGCGGTCATAGCTTGCCTCAGGAAGACAGATCCTGTAGAATTGGTGAACAATGAATGGGGTACGCTCGGTATATGCGAATTTCCTTTTGTTCCCGTTATCGACGGCGCTTTTCTCGACGAGCATCCAGTTCGTGCTTTGGCCAATAAAAATTTTAAAAAGACGAACGTTCTTATGGGATCAAACACGGAAGAAGGTTATTACTTTATTATTTATTATCTCACTGAGCTCTTTAAAAAGGAAGAGAATGTTTATGTCAACAGGCAGGAGTTTTTGAGGGCTGTCACGGAATTGAATCCTTACTTCAATGCCGTAGCTCGGCAGGCAATCGTTTTCGAGTACACCGATTGGTTGAATCCGGACGATCCTGTCAGCAACAGAGACGCTTTGGATAAGATGGTCGGAGATTATCAGTTTACTTGTAACGTTAACGAATTTGCTCACAGGTATGCCGAGACGGGAAATAACGTTTACATGTATTACTTTAGACATCGCGCTGTTTCCAATCCATGGCCCTCGTGGACGGGCGTCATGCACGCCGATGAGATCAACTATGTGTTCGGGGAACCACTCAATCCGACCAAGAGTTACACGGCTCAAGAGGTCGATCTCAGCCGGAGGATCATGAAGTATTGGGCCAACTTCGCTAAAACTGGAAACCCGAGCTTATCACCCAACGGCGTCTGGACGCCCACATTCTGGCCGCTACACACGGCGTACGGCCGGGAGTATCTCACCTTAGATATCAATTCCACGGCCACCGGTAGAGGTCCAAGACTTAAGCAGTGTGCCTTCTGGAAGAAATACCTACCTCAACTCACTCAAATTACGGGTACCATTTTTTATATTTTCTTTCTACAAATAACCCATGTACTCCGGTCAATTTAGCCGTACCGGGAAAAAATTTTATTCAAGGTCAAAGGTCTTAAAAATGGGTTTTACGCGTTTTCAGCAAAACTGTAGGTTTTATCATAAAATTAGTTCAAACAAAAATTGTAGATCATATAACTATCTATAAAAAATGACTTAATACTTTTTCTCCTAAGAGCGACCGTTTCTGAAATATACCGGTTATAAAAGTTGAAAAAGTTGTAATACGCCACGTATACACATCACTGAAGCTGTAATACAAGTAAAAATATTTTTCTATCGGTCAATGTAAGCCATAAATCGTTCTAATCTAAAAAATGTACCCGTTATCGTGAATATTAGATGATTATGAATCTGAAGAATTATGTGCATATATGAAGATTACAACTTTTATAATCATTATATCTCAGAAACGGTGGCTCTTAGGAAAAAAAGTATTAAATCATTTTTTATAGATAATTATATGATCTACAATTTTTGTCTGACCTAATTTTATCATAAAACTTACCGTATTGCTGAAAAACGCGAAAAACCCATTTTTAAGACCTTTGACCTTGAATAAAATGTTTTTATAGGTTCGAGATCGATGGGGACTTTTCAGAATTATTTATAATGGTGTTCCGAACATTCATACCAATTTTTAGCTCTATGCTAATTTGTGCACCTTGTATGTCTAAATTGACCGAACCAATTTTATTAGACTATCACCAAATTCCTCTATTTTCATGTTATCTAACCTTATCCTTCCATCTCATCTCTGTTACTCAATTTTTTCCTTCATCTACTTTTCATGTTTAGTTTCTTCATTAACTAGGAAGTAGAATTCCTGAAGATTTGGTATGATATCGTGGTTTGTGGTTAGTAATTGTGATTGAAGGTGGTTGGAGCTGGAATGAGATAATGTGGGTGTATTTATTGTAATTTCTAAAAATAGAGTAGATATTTTTAGGTTTCAATATGAAAAACCACCTGTTTTGGAAGTAACTTTATATTTTTCGGTTGAATAAAAAATATATTGGATAAAATGGAAAATGCGAGAATTGAAACGCGACGGGTGAAAGGGGGGTCACGCTTTAGTGGCCCACACCGTCGAAACAAAAGTTTCCAATCATTTCATTCGTATTAGAGAGGGTAGACAGAAAGTTCGACAAACAATTTACTCCCAATCTAACTTTATAACGACTTTATTGTCTTTTTTATCGACAGTGTTAATAATCTCGATGGAAAAAAGAGGTGTTTTAAAAATATTTTTATATCTGACATTAGAAAATGCAATAACATGCGCGAATATTAAAGCTGAATTATTGTTTGACAATTTATAGGAAAGGAGAAATCATTAATATTCGCAGCGAAATACTTTTATGCGATTTTTGTTCGAAAGCGGCAGGCTTTATGGTCTGCATATGAAATTACACTTTAATAATGTATTACGATTTTACTGGCTTCATCTAAATTATTGCATTCACGTTTTATTATTGCCAATAAATTTTTATTTTAATTAAAAATTTCAATTTATTTAACATCGCTTGCATTATTTCACATATTGCTTCATTAAATATTTATAATGCGCAGCGATGTTTATTAAATTTTCACTAAAAATACCCATTAAATATTACATCAACCTCCAAAAAATATATCGCGCAAACCATAAATAAATTATAATATTGTGGCTACTTTTTCAGGAAAGCTCGTTTCCTACTTACCCACATTCGTAATTTAATAGCTAAGTAAATCAGTTGACAAGTTCCATTTACCAAATTCGTTGTGACTGAAGTAAGCAGATTACCCTCCTTAGTAAAACCAACCCCGCAGCACCCACAAATATGCTAAGCAGCTTACCTTTTATCACAGTGCTTAGCTAATGGCCAAGTAAATTTGCACACGTCATACAACACTTCTCATTAAGCTACATTCTAAGCAATTCCAGGAAATTACCACGCAAAATTTTATACCACTTATCTCAAGAGATAATATTACTAATTACCAACTCCTTCTTATAAAGAATTAAATTAAATCCTCAAGAAGATCTCATTTCGCTTATACCTCCTGTTTATCACCGAATTTAAGGTGGAATATAAATTTAAAAAAATGCAGTGACCCAAAATTAAAAAAGCGTCCTTTTAAAGCAACATAAGCCAAAAAATGTAGGCTAATTAATTCTCGGAAAATCGTTTTCTTTTGCAAGAAAATAAGTTAAGTTGAGTATGTGAATATTAGAGAGGCTACGTTTTGAAAAGAAACTACTGGTATTGTCCCAAATACTCCCAAGGTTCCTGCACCAGGGATCTTTTTCGCTCTATCCACTGTGATCCCTTCGGATATCAAAGGCTCAGGTATGTATAGTACCCTGGATGCCTTCCACTGCGGGGAAGGTATTGGTCTCTATAGTGTCAATTTTTACCTTGGCAGACAAACTGTATGAGAAATTTTGATGGTAGAACATGTTCAATAGGTTGTTTCGAAATTATGAAAATATATGCAAAAAAAATCCAGCCGCTGAAGCAATTTCCAATAGATCTCTTGAACTCTAGGCCAACATGCAAGGCTGATCGAAAGGATTTAGGGCGTGTAGCACCAATAATTGATCAGCTATAGATGCTATTTTGGTTTTGACTTTATCATCATCTTGGGTATTATTAGAGGCAATAGTTGACCTTAGGAACAATCAAAGTGATTCTTCGTTTGTCCTCTTCAATATGATTAAAAAAACTATTGGGTGCAGGATACGAAGTAAGGTTGTACATCCTTGAACGAATGCCCACACGGATAATGACAGCAGCAAACGAAATTTCTCTCCTTCTTTATCTTTATTACGATTCGTAATAGCATCAAGGTCAAGCATCTTCTTGACACTTTAGAACCACAACTCGATATTGCCATTTTGAAAGAAAAAATTATGATCTACAATTTAGGACCTAAGATTTAAAATTTAAGATTTCTCATTTCTTAAGGTCTATTTATGCTCAAATTAAAACTTAACCCCGGTTGCACCGTTGTAGCTTAAACTTCAATCAACATTTAAACTAAAAAAATATCAGATTTACATTTTAAAGGCCATTTTAGACTAGCACATTGTGGTATGCAAATTGTGTCGCAAATCGAGTTGGAACGTGTTTGCGCATTGTGCAGTAGAATCTGAAAGTCTATTTATACTCAAAGATTCAAGACTTAAGATTTATGATTTAAGAACTTGGAGAATTATAGGATTTATACACCTGGTATTAAGAAATGGTAAATCATAAAATTTAAATAAAAAGAGTCGATCTTATACAAGATTTTGGAACCAAAATGAAATGTGCTAGTCCAAAAGGGTCTTAAGAGTATACTTTGATCAGAGATTTAAAACCTAAAATTTAAAATTTAAGATTTGCCATTTTTTAAAAATGACTTCATAAATCCTATAATTTTATAAATTTTAAAATCATAAGTCTTTGAGCATAAATAGACCTTTAAAACCGGGTGCATAAATTATATAATTTTCTAAAATCTTAAGTCTTAAATCTTTGAGCATTACAAGACCTTTATTTAATAATACACAAAATTAAAATTAAGTTAAACATGATTCCTTAAATAATAAAAATCAAAATTACTCGAAAACTGCAAGGTGCGAAGATCATAAGCTTTAATTTTTCTTCTAGGGAATGGCCAGGGGTTTTCTAGGGGGTGGGGGCAATGACTTCCCCCTGCCCCTCGCTAGGTACGCCACTGTGTTCTTACCAATTATAATTATTATATCGTTGACATAAATAGTCTCCAGTCTTCTTTTCAGGATGAGAGTTGTAGGGTTTGGTCCACTGTAATCCTTGAGAATATCACTCAATACGAATTAGGCATTGGTCTTCATTTTCTTTAAGTAACTGCATTTGTAATCCACTGTTTCATCGACAATACACTTTCATTGACACGACCGTTTCATTGACACAGACGTTGCATCGACATTACTTTTTCGTCGACAGCCATTTCGTGGACACTACATTTTCACCGACAAACCTTTTCTTCGACAAGGACGTTTTATCGACACTAACTAAAGGTCATGTCAATCAAACCGTGGTCGAGGAAAAAGCACTGGCGATGAAGTGGTAGCACGCTCATATTTTCATCCTCTGGACGCCCTTGCTTTGTTAGTCCATGATACCTTCCTTCAGATGTAACAAGATCTGTCTCATTTTGGATTCAAAAAACAACAACTTTACTCCATTCATTATTTTTCCTTAGTCCGTTTCATCGACGTGATCAATTCATCGATACAGACGTTTCATAGACATTACCTTTTTATCGACAAGGAGAAAAGGTAATGTCGATGAAATGGTCGTGTCGATGTAACGGTCGTGTGGATGAAACGGTCGGGTTCATGTAAAGGTCATGTCAATGAAACCGTTGTCGATGAAAAAGGACTGACGATAAAGTGGTAGCACGCCCTCATAGCTCATAGAGCAGAAGCAGAAAATTGGTGCAAACTTGAATAAACTCTTTTAACATGCAAATAAAGAGATTAAAGCATTTGGAGATTGTCCATTATATGATTAGGTTGACAATTCCACTTAGCATATTTGTTCCCAGATCACGTTATCCAATCTTGTAGTAAAATTTGTGTATATTTATAGTTATTTCTGTGATGTAAGTATTTACATAACTGATTTTTATTTATTTTGCAGCTGAAATTCAGAATGCGCCATCCAATAAGCCGTGCACAAGTTCTGCGAAAGGAGTGGTATCAACGACGTCCTTGATGGCTCTTCTGCTGTCCTTCCTGGCGGCGACATAGGGCTGCTGATCAGCAGAAAGGGCAAATTACTTTCGCTTCGATGGAGGAAATTAAAAAGCGTTTTATTACCTTATGAAAATGTAACACATTGAATTTATATACCTAATCATGCTGCTAATAGTAAACACACAAAAAAAGGACAGCCAAATTAGAAGTTCCGCTTTCGCCCTTAAAATTTACCGCCAAATAGATTCCGCTTGCGATTCGAAATGATGGAGTTTCGTTTTCAAACTGCCAATAAAAAATGGTCGTTGAGAGCTCGTTTTGGAATGCTGCAATCTGCCATTTGCGTTTTCAAATCATACCTTTCACCCGGCCTATAATATATATATAAAACAGGTGGCTGCAATGCGATTGGAATTGTAGAATCGCCCCAAAAAGACTTCTAATATTATATATACTAATAATAAATCTAGAGTTTAAAAATTAATCACGCATGAGACGAGAAAAACGAAAGACCACACACATCCTTGATTAATTTGCTTTTTAGCGCCTTGACATTTATTAAAGGGCCTATCATGAAGTCATCATGAAAAGCGCACGTGTATTGTGACAAAACACGCCCTCCCGCTTATTAAATAAATTAATATTCATAGGTATGTATGTACAATAAAAAGTGTTAGTGATCGCCGGAAGGAGGCGAACGTGCGTTCCAAAAACGTTGCCAACCCAAAAATGATGAAACAAAATGATAACTTTAGCTACGCTATTTTATATCTTTGCTGCCTTATGAACTCAAAAGTATGATAAAATAGTTAACTATGATATCTCTCTTAATATGATTCTAGTAAACTAGTAGATATAGTACTCTAGTGCCTCCGCATATTTGGTAGCGGCTTAGCGAATGCGGTTTGCAGGAAAGGCCGCATTCGCTAAGCCGCCATTTAACTTATTAAGCTCGCCCTGCGTTTTACACTCAAAACATATCCAGACGATGGTGCAAAAAATGTAAACAAATATTAACTATCTTAACAAATACTAAAAGTCGCAAAATGTGCGTGTTATTAAGTAAATTAGGATAAAAAAAGCTGCAGGAGGAGTAATCGAAAGGGGGTGGAGCGTGCCACTTGGAGATTTGAGACCCCACCACTTTCATTTTAACCCGCCCTTTTTTGATTTTCAATCCTCCTCATTTCGAAATTTCCTGCTGAAAAACCACTGCTTACGTTAAGCCCTCTTAACATGTAGTACCCTCTTCTTCGTGCTACAGCTACAATTCATGAAAGAGGGCTCTATTAAATTAGTTTACTAATATCAAGTAATCAACGCACTTGCAAATGATGACGAACCAATCAAAAACAGGCGTGGGTAATCTAAAAGAGGCGGGGCTTAATCCAAAAACAGGAGGTTCTAAAAGTTAAGGCACAACGTTAACCTACCTCTTGAAAGTAGCCCTAACCACCCCGTTCCAACTCCGCCCACTCACACAACCCCATTAAACTTAAAAAAAAATCACATACACACAATTATGTTTAGAAACTCAGTGTCGTGTAACAAGATATGAAAAAAAAACAAGGGCAAAACGACGTTACTAGTCACACCCTATATAGATAAATGTATAGTAATGATCGGCCGTATTTGTCTTATAGAAAAGTGTGCGCGTGCGCGACGGAGCCACATAATCGACCAGTAAAAACAAATAAAAAACAAAAACAAAAGAACCTTGTAAATTTTGTATTGTTGTCGTAGATTTTCATATGCACTTGTATGTTAATAGCTGATAGTCGTTTTGTCACGTCTTATGATTTTTGAATTGAGGCAACGGATTTTTAGAAGTAGCGCTTCTTTTTATTAACAAGCCAATTTATTCTTTAAGATTCTTCGTTTGTTTGGAAATTCGTAAGCGCTGCTTGTTGCCAACTCAAAAATCGAGTATAAATACTATGTTTGGTGTTCCAAAACAATGGACATATCATAAGTTAGGTTAGTTTATAGAATTGTAAACATATCCTTGCTTTCTATACACACTGTATAAGATAATAATAATAAGAAATTAAGAAACAAAAAACATACAAAATTTATTATTATATTAAAAAATTATTATTATAACAATTATAGTGATAATAAAGAAAATGAGCTTAATAAATGCGCTTTAAATTGTCACCAATTATCAAGTTGATAATTTAAAACGATATTTATTAATTGAAGTACTTACTTAAAATTAACACAAAACATAAATTGGCTCGCCCAGTTCTTCCAAGTTCAACTTTTTAAAATAAAATATAATTATATAATATTGGAGTTACTACTATTTTACAATTAAAGCCTAAATAGTACAGCGAATCTTAATAAATAAAAATGTGAGTGAATTATTAGAGAAGAAAACGGATTGAAAAATTAAAATTGATTAAAATTGAAATTTATTATCTCACAAATTTTCGCTTGTGAGATTTTTATTAAGTGTTTCATTTATTAATATTATGCAAGGGAGAGAATGAAATTAAAATTAAAAAGCACAGTGCTGTTATTAATTAATTAATAATTTATTATTAAATTCTAGTCAAATTTGTGTATATATATATTAATGATTTACATCATGGCGCTTAATTAGGTAATTGAGCTAAGAGGCCTATACCTATAAATAAATAAATTAAATAAAAAGAAATAATTAAGTTCTTCCTTCCCATATTTCTCCGATTTTATTTGTAGTTTATACTTATATATTATAACTTGTACAAATTATTATTAACATTTAATATAATTAGGGAATTGTTGTTTAGGCCCGCGGCTACATTTAATTATTAAAAGTTAGTTTAATTAAATTTATTACATATTCTAATTAAATGCTTGTATATACATAATTATATATATATATGAATATATTTAAAAGATAAGTTCTCTTGTTATAATTGTTTACATACAATTATTAGATATTCAATGGCTTTAAACTTTTTTTCTTAATCTTTCTTTTATCGCCCCTTTTTGTATTTCATAATTACCGCCATGTTTTTTTATATTCTAGTGTTTCTATTTACATGATATAGGAAAATAAAATGTTTCTTTGAATTTTTGTATGACTTATTATTTTTATTCATCAAATCTCGCCCTATTTGCTCCAATTATTTATTAAATACAGGGTGTTCCATTTTCTTTAATCCGTATTTATCCATAATTTTTATAATTTTACATAATAACATTGGTTTATAAAAAATCTTTACAATCAGATCTTCGTGGGCCAAAAAATAGAGCTTTAAAAATTTTTTTTGCTCTTTCAAAAATGTAATTCCAAGTTTTTAGTTTAAAAAATGCGAAATTATTCATTATCGTTCGTTTTTCGAATATCTGGAAAAATATTTCTTCGGTCTAATGCTGAATCTGGATTAGAAAGCCTAACTTTAACATATTACTAAATTTTAACATATTGAAATTTTTCCAAACAGATTTAAAATTAAAATCGATTTTTTATGAATTTTGAAGCAAAAAACGACATAGTACGCCACTGACTAATTACAAAATATTAAAAAATGTGATTTTAATTACTTATTGAATTACAATTCATGATGCATAAAGAATTTTAGAAAAAACTTGCACCGTTCTACCTGGAAATTTTTTTATTCAAGGTCAAAGGTCTTAAAAATGGGTTTTTCGCGTTTTTAGGCAAAACTGTAAGTCTTATCATAAAATTAGAAAATACAAAAATTGTAGATCATATAATTATCTATAAAAAATGTTTTTATACTTTTTCTCCTAAGAGCCACCGTTTCTGAGATATGATGATTATAAAAGTTGAAAAACTTGTATCTTCATAATATGCATAAGTACGCCACGTATACACATCACTGAAGCTGTAATACAAGTAAAAATATTTTTCTATCGGTCAATGTAAGCTATAAATCGTTCTAATCGGGCAACTGGTTCGGTCAAAATTAATTATTTGCCGATTAAACAAAAATTTCATAGCAATTTCTTCGTCCAAAATCGAAATTTTCAAATTTTCAACGGTTATTCGGTCATAACTTCTAAACGAATTAAGATAACAAAACGAATCTTTTTTTGTGTGAAAGCCTACGCAAAAACTTTTAAGATAAGCCATTATTTGTTAAAATCGATGAAGGGGCATGGGGGTAAAAACATTGTCAAAATCGCATTTTTTTACAAAGTTTTTGCGCGATTAAAATTTTGAGTTTTTTTCGAACTTAACGTACTTGAAAATCTCATTCCAACGCATATTTTAGTTAGACGATAGGATGTATCGTTACCTTACAGCGATTATTTTGGTCGCTGGGGGTTGAAAAAACACAATTTTGAATTTTAATAGGTCGGTGTGAGGTGAAATAAAAAGATAGAGATTTCAAAACTTCAAACCGACCTCGTTCGATCAATCTTCTTGCAGGTCACGTGTAGGGATTTTTCATTTTTTGTCCCATTTCTTCTATCAATTTTCTTTTTCTCTACGCGTCGTTTTTTATCGATATTTTTCTACCCAGTTCGAAACAAAAAATCCTGACGTCACTGGAAGCGCGGAATAAAACCGATTATTTTTTTGGGTATTAACGGTATTTTTATCCACAATATAAGTCACGTTTCGTTAAAATCGGCCCAGTCGTTTGGTAGGTACGATTTTTTAAATTTCGTTAGAAAATGTCCAAAATTGTACCCCGATTTTCAAACGTCCGAATATGAGATACAAACAAAAATTTCGAAAAAGTGCTCCGCTATAGGTACGTAAGTCTGTTTCCTCTTTACAAAAATGCTATTCGCGATTTTTCCCTCCGGCTACAGTCAAAATCTAAGCAGTATTACCTTTTTGTTTTTTTCGCTAAAAAAACGCGACATTTTGACGTTTTCAAAGAATAAATCGCCTTCGCCACAGGACTAACCTAGAAGGATCGGAAATTTTGGATATTGTAAATGAGGATGTGGCAAAAAAGAGGGACCGATTTGGTCTTTTCGATTCCGAACCCGGCGAAGCTACGATTTTTCAAATTCGGCACGTAAAAAACAGCGAAAAAATTGACTTTTTCGGGAGCATTTTTGATAGCTTTCCCGTGGCCTAAAAAAATCCATTCCGGTAGGATTATAAAACAAACATTCCCCTTTAATTCGAGACCAGGTTTTTGAAAGTTGGTTAAAAAATGTACCCGTTATCGTGAATATTAGACGATTATGAATCTGACAAATAATGTACATATTATGAAGATTACAACTTTTATAATCGTTATATCTCAGAAACTGTGGCTCTTAGGAAAAAAAGTATTAAAACATTTCTTATAGTTAATTGTATGATCTACAATTTTTGTCTGGCCTAATTTTATGATAAAACTTACCGTTTTGCTGAAAATCGCGAAAAACCCCAATTTAAGACCTTTGACCTTGAATAAAATTTTTTCCATGTACGGGATCGATGTGGACTTTTTAGCATTCATTTATAATGGTGTTCCGAACATTCATACCAATTTCTAGCTCTACGTTAATTTGTACACGCTTGCATGTCTACTTTCTACGATTTTCTTCTGATTGCTTCTTTTTGGATCACCCTGTATAACAATCATAAATAAATTTACTTGAATATAAGTTATATACAAAAATAGGTATTCCTCAAGGTTCTGTTCTAGGAGTACTTCTGTATTTAAGTAAGTAGTGCAACCCTAAATTTACGTTTTTTATAGACAATTTAGTTTCTTTGATTTTAAATTATGATTTTTTTCACGTAACATTGACCAAGGTAAGTACTGGAGTAGGTATCAGACCAGGGTCATCCGCCTTGACAGTCTGGTGTACCGTTATGCAACAAAGAAATATCTAAAGGCGTTTCCTTTCGTTTCAGTTGACTTTTGGTCACCGGCTAAATTAAAGTAAACATTTATTAGTAATCAAAACGATTATAGTGTGATTAAATTGTTTGTCATCTTGACTTTGTTGACGTAATTCTTAACCACAAAAACTAATCTGTAGAAATATAATCATCCATTTATTTAAGATACGATTTAATATTAGGAAAATTTTGTTCGATTAAATGTAGCAACCATGTCTGATGATAGTGATAATCAAAATAATAATCCGGAAAACAAAGCTTCATTTTTTAATAAGTTATTTCTTTGGTAAGTAAATATCTATTAAAATAATTTAATCAAACCAAAAACTTACCTTAATTTCTTTTTCTGTAGGAACTTTAAACAGATTTATTATTTTATGATTTAAAACTTTTACAATACAAATTTGATGGTAATGGATTTCAAATTTAAGATTTTCAACATTTATGAAAATTTATTATTGATTTAAAATAACATAAATTTAGTCCTAAATAATAACTCACCTCTAGTTTATTGTTAAAGTCCATGTTAGTAATTCAAATAATCTATACCAAAACACTTTTAATACTTTCAAACCAAAAATCTGAAACTGTACGCCGTAATTGATGATAATATGATATTGATGTTGTTAATAAAAATTGTTTCATTGTAGCCTTTTTCTTTTAGTTGGGTGCTGCCAATTTTCAAAGTTGGGATAAAAAAAGATTTAGGAATTGAAGACTTGTACACTCCTATTAGAAAAGATGGTTCTAGTTTATTAGGAGATAAGTTAGAAAGGTAAATTATTTATTCTCAAAAAATTCTGAAATTCGCTTGATATTTGCGGTTTTCGTCATAATTATTTTTCCAGTAGAGCTTTTTTAAAATTTCTTTTTTTATTACACAGAAGAGTCTTGTGGCTACCAATTTCTTCATTTTTTGTTTTTGTAAATCAAACCAAATAGTCGTAGGACAGCAGTAAGACGGGTTCTTTACAAAAAAACGTTCGTTTAGCGGCGTTTTCCACAAAAATAAAAAAATAATCGAAATAATATTTTTTCTCCAACGCTAGCAATAAGTTAAGTTAAAAAGGAAGACTTTGCCATTGCGTTTTTTATTTTAAGTATATTATTAAACTTTTTACAGTGCTCCAAAAATTCGGTAAAATTTTAAGAAATTTCTGGATTTAGGCTGCCTTATGACTATTTGGTTTGACTTACAAAAACAAAAATTATAAAATTGGTAGCTGCAAGACTCTTCTTTGTACCAAAAAAAGAAATTTTAAAAAAGCTCCACTGGAAAAAAAATTATGACCAAAACCGAATTTCAAATTTTCTGACTTAAATAAAAATCATTTAAAGCCTTTGGATAAAGGAGCTGGAAAATGCTAAGAAAAAAAGGGATAATCCATCATTATCCCGTGCCATGTTTAAGATGATTTTACGTCCATTCATTTATTATGGTGTAATCCTATTCGTACAATGTGTAGTTTTACGGTAAGTTCCTACCAAAGACTTCTATGTTTTCTATTGTTATACATAGACCGGACACGCTTGACACAACCTTAAAATACGTCATTTTATTTGAAAATTTTATCTGCTAATGAGCTAACTTTGGACATATAATGTTTACCATTCAATTAAGTAATAACTGATAGTATCATAATCCATCGCATTAGTTGTATGTTGTATCTGTTAATTTGTAAAATAAAGAAAAATACAGGACAACTTTAAAATGGCCGCCAGTGATACACAAAAAAAAAATGACAGGTTGTCCGGTCTATGTATAACAATAGAAAACATAGAAGTCTTTGGTTCCTACGATCATCTCATACAAAATAATAAATAAATTTGTAACCTCAGGTTAGGACATCCTTTAATATTAGCGGAATTAATAAAGTACTTTACTAAAGACAAACCTTACAGTGAAGCTGTTGGATATATTTTAGCAAGTGGACTGGTGCTAGTTTTAATCTTAAACCAAATGATTGGGCATCATATGTCAGTTGAGTGCTTACGACTTGGTATGAGGTGCAAAATTGGGTGCTGCTCCTTGATATTTAGGAAAGTAGGTTTGTTTTTCTCCCTTAATTTCCTTCAATGTGATTTTTCCAACAGTTTTTTAGCTATTGAGGTTGAATAAAACTGCACTCTCACGCACGAATACAGGGCATGTCGTAAACTTAATGTCCAATGATGTGCAGAGATTCGAAACACTATTCGTGTATTTTCACTATATTTGGATTACACCCATTCAAGCTATTTTATCCGGGTACTTCATGTACAGAGAGCTGGGTTATTCTGCATTGATTGGGATTTTGTTCATCGCCTTACAAGGAATTGTAATTCAAGGTATGATTTATCAATACCCAGTAAACCAACTTGTAACTTATATGGGCGGAGATACGACCCCTTTTAAATTTTTACCACGAATTTGAACGTTTTTTGCGAGGAGCGGCTGAAAGGGTGGTTTTTTTCGTCCGATTTTACGAATTCCGGTTTCGATGTAAAGAGGGATGTTGATTACAAGTGTGGTTGGAATTTTAAATTTTTTGGACCTCCCGGACACTTTAAAAAAAATTCCCAAAAATGGTCGACTTTTTCGCTTTTTTTCGGGTTTTCGGCGGCGTTAACTTTGAAAAATCGCAACTCCGTCGGATTCTAAGGGGAAGCGACGAAATTTGGCCCATTTTATTCTAACATCTTGGCGATTACCGTGACCGATTTTTAAGCCTCCCGGCGCAAAGGTGTAACGTCACGGCCCCGAGACGCAAACTGTACAATTCTACCGATTTTTCGGACGGCAAAAGTACCAAAACTTTTTGGCTTGAATTAGAAGTTCGGCAGGAGGAAAAAAATCGCGGTTGTTAAAAATAATTAAATTTAAAAAAAATTAGTATGTTAATATCAGTAATTTTTAGAAATTTATCTGTACGAATTTTTGTTTTAAGGGTATTTATCAAGATTATTAGGTAAATTAAGAGGAAAAATAGCGACTCAAACGGATCACAGAGTTAAAACTATGACCGAAATAATATTTGGAATGAAAAGTATAAAAACCTACTCTTGGGAAGACATTATGGAAAATGCAATAAAAGAAATTAGGAAGTAAATTAATCATTAGAGTAATTACAAAATTTATCCGATATTTTGTAGATCTGAACTACACTACATAAATAAAAAAAATCACATCTCAAGTTTCATGACATCAATGATGGTGTTTAATGAACGCACCAGTTTATTCCTAGCTATAATTATTTATGCTTTACATGGTAGTATAATTTCAAGTTATTTAGTTTTTTCAATGGCCCAATATTTTAATATCATTCAAATTTACTTGGCAATTTTTTTACCGTTGGGAATAACATGTTTAGCTGAAGCTAATGTATCATTTAAACGAATAAAACAATTCCTACTTCTTCCTGAATATCCCCGAAAACAGGATTTTTCTGAAGTAAGTGATATTGGAAGTATAAGACTAACAAATTGTAAAGCATCATGGTTGCCGAACCCTATAATTTGGACGTTAAGCAATATCAATTTGGAAATTGAACCTGGGAGTTTTTGTATAATTGTTGGGAGTTGTGCGAGTGGAAAAACTTCATTACTACAAATGCTGTTACGAGAATTGCCATTAACTATTGGAAAACTTGAGGTGAATGGTCATATTTCATTTACATCTGAAGTACCTTGGTTGTTTAATGCTTCGATTCGAAAAAATATTTTATTTGATAAACCTTACATTGCACATATTTATAATAAAGTGCTCACGATTTGTGCGCTAAAAGACGATTTAGAGCAGTTTCCTAAAAAAGATAAGACTATAGTTGGTGAAAATGGAAGAAATTTGAGTGGAGGACAAAGAGCACGCGTGAATTTAGCTCGTGCAGTTTATAGCTGGGCTGATATTTATTTATTTGATGATCCTCTAGCTGCTGTAGATTCAGTTGTAAGCAAGCACATTTTTGATAATTGTATTTTAAAATATTTAGAGACCAAAACTAGGATTTTGATTACGCAACAAATCCACTATCTAGAATTCGCTGATAAAATTGTACTCATGAAAAATGTAGGTATAATACATTATCAATATTATTATTATTTATTAAAATCATAATTTTAGGGACAAATTAGTAGAGTAACGACTTTTAAAGATTTAACAACTGAAGAACTTGAAGAGTTGGAAATTGAAGTTAACGCTAAAAAGTTTCCTGGAATTATTCAAGAAACCATTGATGTGCCTCAGGAGATAGATAATTCATTGGATATTGTAATAGAGTAATCTTGCTTTAATTTAATTGATTTAAGGTTTTTTTTTTAGAAACAATCTGATGCAGAAGTGCTTTTGACTGAAAATACCGTCAAAGGGAAAATAAAAGAATCGATATACATCCAATATTTTGCGTCCGGCTTTTCTGTATGTCAATTGTTTTTTTTAATTTTGCTTATACTGTTAGCTCAAGGAGTTTGTAACGGAGGAGATTTATGGTTAAGAAAATGGTAAGATTTAAATATTCTAAAATTACTACTTGATTTTAAAATCCGCTTGATATTTGCGGTTTTGGTCATAATTGTCAATTTAGTCCCAAAAATAGTAGTAAAGGTGCAAAAATTAGCGTAGAGCTAAACATTGGTATGAATGTTTGGAACACTATTATAAATGAATTCTGAAAAGTCCCCATCGATCCCGTACCTGGAAAAAATTTTATTCAAGGTCAAAGGTCTTAAAAATGGGTTTTTCGCGTATTTCAGGAAAACGGTAAGTTTTATCATAAAATTAGGTCAGACAAAAATTGTAGATCATATAATTATCTATAAAAAATGACTTAATACTTTTTCTCCTAAGAGCCACCGTTTCTGAGATATAACGATTATAAAAGTAGAAAAAGTTGTAATCTTCGAAATAGGCCTAAGTACACCACGGATAACACATCACTGAAGCTGCCATACAAGTAAAAATATTTTTCTATCGGTCAATGTAAGCCATAAATCGTTCTAATCGGCCAACTGGTTCGGTCAAAATTAATTATTTTCCGATTATTTAAAAATTTCATAGCATCTTCTTCGTCCAAAAGTGAAATTTTCAAATTTTCAACGGATATTCGGTCATAACTTCTAAACGAATAAAGATATCAAAACGAATCTTTTTTGTGTGAAAGCCTACGCAAAAACCTTTAAGATAGGCCATCATTCGTTAAAATCGATGATAGGGCAGGGTGGTAAAAAAAAATTGTCAAAATCGCATTTTTTTACAAAGTTTTTTGTGCGAATCAAATTTTGGTTTTTTTGAAATTGAAAAAAGTCAACCGTCGCGTAGTAGTACTTGAAAATCTCATTCCAACGCATATTTTATTTAGACGATAGAATGTGTCGTTACCTTACAGCGATTATTTTGGTCGCTGGGCGTTGAAAAAACACAATTTTGACTTTAATAGGTCGGTGTGAGATGAAATGAAAAGATGGAGATTTCAAAACTTCAAACCGACCTCGTACGATCAATCCTCTTGCAGGTCACGTGTAGCGATTTTTCATTTTTTGTCCCGTTTTGGCCCCATTTCCTCTACCAATTTTCTCTATGCGCCGTTTTTTACCGATATTTTTCTACGCTTATGGAAAAAAAAATCCCGACGCCGCTGGACGCGCCGGATAAAACCGATTATTTTTCTGGTTATTAACGGTACTTCTAGCCACAATATAAGCCGCGTTTTATTAAAATCGGTCCAGTCGTTTAGTAGGTACGATTTTTTAAATTTCGTTAAAAAATGTTTAAAAATTGTACTCCGATTTTCAAACGTCAGAATATGAAATACAAACAAAAATTTGTACGGTACGTAAGTCTGTATCCTCTTTACCAAAATGCCATTCGCGATTTTTTCCCTCTGGCTACTGTCAAAAGGTAAGCAATATTACCTTTTTATCTTTTTGGCTAAAAAACGAGACATTTTGACGTTTTCAAAGAAAAATTCGCCTTCGCCACAGGATTAATCTAGGAGGGTCGGACATTTTGGATATAGTAAATGAGGATGTGGGAAAAAGGGGGCCCGATTTGGTTGTTTCGATTCCGAACCCGGCGGAGCTACGATTTTTCAAAGTCGGCGCGGAGGACGCTCGAAAAAAACCACGAAAAAATTGACTTTTTGGGAGCGCCTTTCAAAGCTTTCCTGTCGTTTAAAAAAAATCCATTCCGATAGGATTATAAAACAAACATCCCCCTTTAATTCGAGACCGGGTTTTTGAAATTTGGTTAAAAAATGAAGAAATTGATAGCCACATGACTCTTCTGTGTACAAAAAAAAGAAATTTAAAAAAAACTTCACTGCAAAAAATATGACCAAAACCTCAAATATCAAAATTAACCGCTTGAGTATGGCCTTAAAGATTATTTTTTAGGACTAATGATGAAGAAATACATTGCACTGATGGAACGACTTTGCAGCCAAAATTTGATTTGCCAATTTTTGATGATGACACCTCGCTATTACAAATGAACAATGCGAATTCCACAAATACATTTAATCAAACTAATTTGGATACGTTAGTAATTAAAAAAATTATTGAATGCACTGATGATTTTTCGAGATATCGTTATATTTATATTTACACCGTTTTCATCATATTAACAATTTTTTTAATACCCCTAAGATCATTGATGTTTTTTAAACTCGGCCTAAATTCCTCAAAAACTCTTCATTTAGAAGTTGTAAACACAATTTTACGTGCACCAATGATGTTTTTTAACACAAATCCTTCAGGTAATCACTGTAAAGTTAAGTAAATTAATACTAATACAAAATTTCAGGAAGGATATTAAATTTGTTTTCTAAAGATATTTGTGCTATTGATGAAACACTTCCTCGAAGCATGCTCGATTGCATTCAAATTTTTATGGGAACCCTTGGTATTTTTACTATGATTTTTGTAGTATCCCCAATAATGATAATTCCCACAATTGTGTTAGGTGTTTTATTTATTTTATTCCGATGTTTATACATGGCTACAGCAAGGAGCTTAAAGAGACTCGAAGGAATAAGTAAGTTAATATTAATGTTTCGTTACGTATATTAATCGTTTAGTCCGGTCAATTTAGCCCTAAAAATATTAGTAAAGGTGCAAAAATTAGCCTAGAGCTAAAAATTGGTATGAATAAACCCATTTTTAAGACCTTTAATTGGAATGTTGCATTAATGTTGTAATGAAACGTTTAAAATACTTAACGAAACAATACATGTTTACCGGGCAAATCCGCAAATATCAAGAAAATTTCAAAATCACCTTCAATTTTTAATTTTGTGGTTTCAATTTTAGCTAGATCACCGATGTATTCTCATGTTTCATCATCGATGATGGGTATTACAACAATTCGAAGTTGTAAAGCTGAACAAGTTGTAGAAAACGAGTTTGATGGCTTTCAAGACACCAACACTTCAGCATCATGTTTGATGATTTATACTAGCCAGGCTTTTGGACTTTATTTGGATATTATTTGTATTATTTTTATTACAATTGTAACATTCCATTTTTTCCTTTATTCAAATGGTAACTATTACCTAAATTATAACGAGATAAATATAATTTAACCACCATTTTGCAGTTGTCAGTGGTGATGTTGGTTTGGGAATTTCACAAGCCCTAATTTTGGCAGGGATGTTACAACACGGTTTAAGACAATCAACTGAAGTTTCGAATAACATGATAAGTGTTGAAAAAGTGTTGCAATACACTAAAATTGATACAGAAGATTTAGAAACTTCGGTAGAAAATCCACCTGAAAATTGGCCTGATAAAGGTGGTATAGAAGTAAAAGAACTAGTAGTAAAATATATGGAAAAGCCAGTGGTTTTAAAAAATATTAATCTAAAAATCGAGCCGGGTGAAAAGGTAAATAAAGGTAAACGTCGTTTTACGCCGACGTTCTGTTCGGAGAGACACAAAAAATTGGCGTAAAATGAACACATATTTTTCCCACGCCGGCACCAACCGGCGTAAAACGACGTTTACCTATGCATGAATTAAAGAAATTGATTGAAGATATTTGATTTTGCAATTTTAGATCGGAATTGTTGGTAGAACTGGAGCTGGAAAATCAACTTTTATGTCAGCAATGTTTCGCTTAGTTAACTTTCAAGGCCAAATTTTGATTGATGATATCGATACACAGGATATCCCACTTAGTGATTTAAGGAAAAGAATATCAGTCATTCCCAAGGAACCTATCTTATTTTCCACAAATATTAGAAATAATTTAAATCCTGAAAAAAATGCAACGGATGAAGAAATTTGGAATGCATTGGAAAAGGTCACTATTACTCAGTAAACAAAATAACAAATGTTTCCGTGTTACCACAATTGACACAATTGCGTTGCAGTAACGTTTCATGGCAAGGTTGCATTAATGTTGCAATGAAACGTTTCCAATACATAACGTAACATTACATGTTTACTGAATAACATTTTTTCAATGTTTAATTATAACGTTGCATTAATGTTGCAATGAAACGTTTCAAATATGTAACGAAACATTGCATGTTTACTGGGTAAACAGTCATCAAATTTTGATGGATGAATTTAATTGGATTTTTCAGGTTGAATTAAAGAATACGATTGATTCTCTGGACCAAGAAGTTACTGAAGGTGGTACAAATTTTAGTATAGGTCAAAAACAATTATTGTGTATTGCAAGAGCTATTTTAGAACATAATAAAATAATTATTCTTGATGAGGCTACTGCGAGTTTGGATAGGCAGTAAGTATTTTTAGTACAGAAATAATGGAAAAATTAAAATTTATTTTCAGAACTAACGCATTAATTCAAAAAACCATCGTAACTAATTTTGCTGATTGCACAGTTTTAACCATAGCTCACAGAATGGATACAGTTATGAATGCTGATCGGGTGATTGTATTTGACAAAGGAGAGGTGGCCGAATTTGATACTCCACAAAAGTTACTTGGAAGTGACGGTTTATTTTCATACATGATAAAACAAACAGAAAATACAGTTCGACCTTAATTTAAAAATAAATATTTTAACTACTTATTTTAAATTAAAATTATAAAAATAAAACAATATTTTGTACTTAAGTAACTAATTAACAAATTATGTAAAATTGATGACCCGAGTCATCGCAACAAAAAAAACTTAATAAAATTACTTACAAAAGTTTTAATTATATAAGTTGTACTTTTCCATTTTTAACTAAATTTGAGACAGTGTGATATGAAATTAAAACCTGCGATTCATTCTTAAAATCAACGACATCACCATCATCATTTCGCCCATCATCCAAAACAATTCCAGGAATATCATCTTTCGATTTCAAAAATATGAAACTGTACATATTAGGAGATACCGGATGTTTCTTCCAATCACTTTTACTACTGAATTTCCAAAATTCCAAAACTTTACCAAAATGATTCTCCAAAGCTAAAACAAATCAACTATAAAATAACTACTTTTTCAAGGTTACAACAATCTTGAAAAAATCGGTTAAATATAGAGTGGCCGACTTTGTGTCTACTGGCCGACTTGGTGTTTACTGGCCGACTTTATGGTTACTGGCCGACTACCGTTACATTTATCTTATATTTAATAAAATCAATAATTTAAATTACCCGAATTAAATTCTTTAGCGAATTGCATTTCCTCTTCGGTCAAATAAGCTTTTTCATTTTTATTGAGCCGTTCTTCCTCAGCTTTTAAAATATGAGTTGTGTAGGTCTCAATTTTTTCAAGGCGATATCTCAGATAACTCGAAGCAAGATATCTTAAGCGATCAACCTCCATTTGATGCAGGCTTTTTTTAAAATCGTTGCTTTCGAGTGATTCCAAATTTTGCTCCATGTAAGAAATCTGCCCGAGCACTGCTTCTATCACTCCGAATTTATTAGGAAGAAGTTCAGGTGCGAATTTTTCATTTAACCACACTGATTCAAGCATTTTTACTAATTGAGCTGAAGTAACTTGCTCACTTGGACTGTTTGGCTCGGATATAAGGGATTCAGAATTGGAGTTTTCATTTTGATCTTCGATTATATTTTCAGACTCAAGGTCGTCAAGTAGCATATCCAAATCAATCTCACTCATAATTAAATAAACTTATAATTAGTTTTAGTTCAACTACTTGTAATGACTTGTGAAGAGTTTTGAGGTTAGAAATATTTTTGGCGGGAAAAAGATAAATCTTATTTAACTATTAATTTTTAATTATAACATTTTTTAAAATTCTACCAATAAATATTAATACAAAATCTTTGATTATTACTTACTTATTTATACAATAAACAAAATAAATACCTGTAGCGTCATCTATTAAATTAGCTTAGAACTAAATAATCTGTGGCACGCCGCTAATTTAGTACAGTATATTTGGTTGCCTATTAGGTGTATATTTGGTTGCCATATATATTAAATGTTAAATCGTTTTTTTTTAAATAAATAATTATTAATGCTAAAAACCAATAATTACCACGAAAATTTAAAATTTTCATCAATTACCCAAAATTATAACCTACTTTATATCAATGTCAATTTGAAAACTATTTATTGCAATTTATTGTCACCATTTTGTCATAATTCTTAAATAATATTTTTTTATAGAATTTCGGTTTGTAATATAACATTAAACTAATGATTCCTGACGTAAAAGTACGAACACAAAACCCTGAAATAACAGCTAATTACGTCTCTAAATTATTTTTTTGGTAAGTATAACTATAAGCGCCAAGTTTTTTTAGCAAAATTTTGTTTAAAAACCTTTAGTTGGTTATGCCCAATGGCTAGGATGAAGGATACGAGAGGTGGATATGAACATACGGAAATTTCGAGTTATGATGATGCTGAAACTTTAGGAAATAGAGTGGAAACGTAATGCAGTCAAATATTCTGGTTCTAAAAGGACCAAAGTAATTTTTTTGTCATTATTATTATGTTTGAAGTTCAAAATCTCTAAAAAATTATATTGGCCCTTTTAGAACCTTGTCCCAGAATTATTCCAGTAGTTAATTTTCATAATTTTTTAGGTGGTGGGAATCAGAAACTTTAAAATCGAAGACTAATCCATCTTTAATATGGTCTTTGGTCAAAACTTTTTACGCTTCTTCAATTTATTATGGAATTTTAATTTTAATTCAGTGTATAGTTTTAACGTAAGTGACTTAAATTTTGTAATACCAAAATTTATGATTGCATGGTTTCAGTTTGGCGCCTCCAGTATTTAGTAGGCATTTAATTTTCTACTTTAAATATCAACAGTATTTGCCTTCAAAAAAGGGTTTAACGTATGCAGGTTTGATAGTAGGGTGTAAATTGTTTAATGTTCTATTTTTTCATCACACCCTACTGCAGAGTCAAAGAATGGGTCATAGATCTAAAATAGCTTGCTCTTCAATTATTTATAGAAAGGTAATTTTATTACATAAAAATAACATAAAATTAACTCCTGTTTTTAAGATTTTTAAACTAAATATTCTTGTAATAAGGCAGTTATCTGTAAAAGATATATTACAGCTTTTAATTTACGAAACTGAAATTTTGGAGAGTGCTGCAATTTACGTCCACTATTTGTGGGTGGTACCATTGCAGCTTTTTTGTGCAGGATTTCTTTTGTATGACATTGGGGGATTTAGCGCACTTATGGGACTATTATTTTTTGTGGTAGTTGCAATACCTTTACATTGTAAGTAAAACAAAAATAAACTAATCCTGAAATTCTGTGCAAATCTGTACCATGGGTTGTAATGAAAGGTTCCCATGGTTAGCTCACAGAATCGACTTTTTGGCTTTTTAAGCAGAGCGATCTCCCAGAGAACACAATTTAGAAATAATGTAAAATGTATATTAATTTTTATTGTAGCAAATATGTAACATTACTATGTACTTAATACATAAATGTGTTATATACACATATTTATATGTATAGTCGGCTCAATTTAGAACAATTTAGACATGCAAGGGGGCACAAATTAGCGTAGAGCTAAAAATTGGTATGAATATTCAATATTCGGAACACCATTACAAATGAATGCACAAATGTCCCCATCGATCCCATACCTGGAAAAAAATTTATTCAAAGTCAAAGGTCTTGAAAATGGGTTTTTCGCGTTTTTCAGCAAAACGGTAAGATTTATCATAAAATTAGGTCATACAAAAACTGTAGATCATGTAATTATCTATAAAAAATGTCCTTATACTTTTTTTCCTAAGAGCCACCGTTTCTGAGATATAACGATTATAAAAGTTGTAATCTTCATAATATGCACATTATTCATCAGATTCATAATCGTCTAATATTCACGATAACGGGTACATTTTTTAACCAAATTTCAAAAACCCGGTCTCGAAGTAAAGGGCAATGTTTGTTTTATAATCCTATCGGAATGGATTTTTTTATGCGACGGGAAAGCTTTCAAAAGCGCTCCCGAAAAAGTCAATTTTTTCGCGAATTTTTTCGAGCGTCCTCCGCGCCGACTTTGAAAAATCGTAGTTCCGCCGGGTTCGGAATCGAAACGACCAAATCGGGCCCCCTTTTTTCCCACATCCTTATTTACTATATCCAAAATTTCCGACCCTCCTAAGTTAATCCTGTGGCGAGGGCGAATTTTTCTTTGAAAACGTTAAAATGTCCCGTTTTTTAGCGAAAAAAATAGAAAAAGGTAATAGTGCTTAGCTTTTGACTGTAGCCGGAGGAAAAAAAATCGCAAATGGTATTTTCGTAAAGAGGAAACAGACTTTGTACCCATAGCGGACCACTTTTTCGAAATTTTTGTTTGTATCTCATATATGTTTGAAAATCGGTGTACAATTTTGGACATTTTTTAACGAAATTTAAAAAATCGTACCTACCAAACGACTAAACCGATTTTAACGAAACGCGGCTCATACTTTGGCTAAAAGTACCGTTAATACCCAGAAAAATAATCGGTTTTATCCGGCGGGTCCAGCGGCGTCGGGATTTTTTTTTATCCAAAAGCGTAGAAAAATATCGATAAAAAACGGCGCGTAGTGAAAATTGGTAGAGGAAATGGGGCCAAAACGGGACAAAAAATGAAAAATCGGTACACGTGACCTGCAAGAGGATTGCTCAAGCGAGGTCGGTTTGAAGTTTTGAAATCTCTATCTTTTCATTTCACTTCACACCGACCTATTAAATTCAAAGTTGCGTTTTTTAACCCCCAGCGACCAAAATAATCTCTGTAAGGTAACTTCACATCCTATCATCTGAATGAGAATGAGATTTGCAAGTACTACTACGCGACTTATTGACTTTTTTCAATTTCAAAAAAAAAACTTAAAATTTTAATCGCGCAAAAAACTTTGTAAAAAATTGCGATTTTGACAATTTTTTTACCCCCCCGCCCCTTTATAGATTTTAACGAGTAATAGCTTATCTTAAAGGTTTTTGCGTAGGCTTTCACACAAAAAAAGATTTGTTTTGATAGTTTTATTCGCTTAGATGTTATGACCGAATAACCTTTGAAAATTTGAAAATTTCACTTTTGGACGAAGAAATTGCTATGAAATTTTTGATTAATCGGAAAATAATTAATTTTGACCGAACCAGTTGACCGATTAGAACGATTTGTTTCTTACATTGACCGATAGAAAAATATTTTTACTTGTATTACAGCTTCAGTGATGTGTATACGTGGCGTGCATATTATGAAGATTACAACTTTTTCAATTTTTATAATTGTTATATCTCAGAAAGGGTGTCTCTTAGAAGAAAAAGTTATAAGTCATTTTTTATAGATAATTATATGGTCTACAATTTTTGTCAGACCTAATTTTATGATAAAACTTACCGTTTAGCTGAAAATCGCGAAAAACCCATTTTTAAGACCTTTGACCATGAATAAAATTTTTTCCAGACTAATATTGTATATATTTTTTTTGTAATGTAAACATGTTATTGAAATATAATGTATATGTTATACATTTGTTATATCTGTGTTTACTGGGCTTCCTCTTGCGTCCGAATGCGGAACTAATGTCATGACGTCAGAAGTAGGTTGGTTGTAATGGTTTCCACATAACTGTCAATTTTCTCTGAGGTTATGCGCTATGTAGTGACTTACTTGTGACGTCATTTTTTGTTGGAATAATTAATTTGAATAGAGAACTGTATGATTAATGAAAATTCTGAACTTTTCCAGGTTTAATTGCTATAAAATATCAAAGTAATCGTGAACTTTGCCATGAGTACATGCGAAAGAGGTGCCTTCATCTTTCAGAAATGGTATCGAATATGAAAGTTGTAAAAACCTATTGCTATGAAAAATATTTTTATGATACAATTATGGAATACAGAAGGTATTCTTGAGATAATTTTTAATCCTCTTGTAGTAAATCTCTATTTTTTAGTAAAGAATTTCAACTGGTCCAAAAAAGTTTATACCTACAGGCGACTCAAATTTTCGTAACATATCTTTCGAGTAAAGTCGCGTTTTTTATCACTTTAACTATAGCTATATACTATCATAAAACCGGATTAGATTCGGAATGGGTGTACCCTGTGATGCAAATTTTTGATGCATTACAATTGTACGCGGCAATACGTTTTCCTTGCGCTGTAGCACGATTTTGTCAACTTCGACATTCTATCGAAAAAATCAAGGCTTTCTTGATGCTCCCTGTTAATACAAAATTGCATGCAGAAATTCCACGCAAAGGTACGAAGATGGGTTATGCTAACATCAGTGATGTTACAGCAGATTGGAATATTGAAAATCAATTTAGTATCACCTCCAAGCACACGTTAAAAGATATTAATTTGGAAATAACACCTGGAAGTTTATATATCGTTATTGGAGCTAAAGGTTCAGGAAAATCATCTTTACTTAATCTTCTAATCAATGAAATTCCAATAATCAGAGGGAAGGTTCAAAAAATTGGAAGGTTATCGTATAGTTCTCAAGAACCATGGTTGTTTACATCAAGCATTAAACAGAACATAATGTTTGGGGAAGCTCCTTTTATATCTCATTACAAGGAGGTAATTCGGGTATGCGGTGTTTCAGACGACTTAAAAGATTATCCTCATGGTGATAAAACCATAATAGGTGAGCAGATAATACCCGATGATGCACAAAAAGCAAAAATTAATTTGGCCCGAAGCGTCTACAGGGATGCTGATATTTATGTTTTTGATGAACCATTCGCTGCACTGGATCCTCCTTTAGCTAAATACATTTTTGATGAATGTATTTTAACACATTTGGCTAATAAAACGAGGATACTCGCGACGAAACACTCCAGTTTTCTGAAGGATGCTGATTTAATTGTTATTATTGAAGATGTAGTGTTAATTTTTGGTTGGTAATAAGCATTAATTTGGTTTAATTTTAGGGAAGTATTAAAGCTGTAGGTACGTTAAATGAGTTACCTGAAGATGTCTTTCCTGTAATGAAAACCTTTTCCATGGCCGCCAATAAACAGAAAGGATCAGACACGGTATGATAAAATTTTTGGCTTGCATCGTATATTCAAATATAATAATTTTAGTCTTTGGTTTCTCGTAACACGGAAGAAGAATCATATCATGAATTGAGAAACACGTTTTCGAAAAAATCATTGTACAAACGCTATATTTATAATTTCATAACTGCAAATCAAGTTATATTTTTGGCTATTTTCACAACGCTATGCCAACTTGGTGTTACTACCACAGCTATATGGTTAATGCATTGGTAAATTATTTTATTAAAGTTTCATTAAAATTAACAAAAATAATTGTAGGATGTATAAAGAAGATACGTGCTTTACTTCCACCTCAGTGTTCAAAACAAAATTTTCTGGAGAAACATTAAATATAACAAGAAAAAAAAGACAGTTAATTTTGTATCCCCTGGAAATTCCAAAACAAGTCACTCGATGTAAAGAAGAGCGTAACCTCACTTTAAACTATTATTTAATTGGCACCAGTGTATTCGCAGTAACTGTAGTTTTCTCGTTAATTAAACTTTACTATTTGTGCCAGCAACACAATAAAGCGACCAAAGCTTTACACGACAATGTATTGCAAAATATTATACGAGCAAGGATAGATTTTTTCAAATCAAAAATTATAGGTAGGCATCTTATTGAGCGCTTGATTTTGAAATACGCGTATTGGTCATAACGATTTTTTAGAGAAGCTTTTTTAAAATTTCTTTTTGTTGGTACACAGATGAGTTTTGTGGCAACCAATTTTTTTAAAGTCAAAACAAATACTCATACGACAGCAGTGAAACGGGCTTTTTACAAAATAAGTTCGTTTAGCGGTATTTCCAAAAAAATAAAAAACTAATTGAAATTATATTTTTTCCAACACTAGCAATAAGTTAAGGCATAAACGAAGAGTTTCCCGTTTCGTTTTTTGTTTTAAGTATATTTTTAAAATTTTTACAGCTCTCCAAAAATTTCTTAAAATTTTACATAATATTTGGGATGCTCTAAAAAGTTTAAAAATATACTTAAAACATAAAACGAAACGGGAAACTCTTCGTTTATACCTTAACTTATTGCTAGCGTTGGAAAAATAATACTATTTTAATTAGTTATTTATTTTTGTGGAAAACGCTAAGCGAACGTTTTTTGTAAGAAACATGGAAGGCGTTTTTTTTCGTAGAGAGTTGAAATTTTGTAGGCGGAAGGAGGTACAAATTTTAAGATAAAAGTTGAAATGTCCCTTTTTGATCAGACCACTCCGAAAAAAGTTATTCCGCCCCAAACGAAAAATCAAGTTCATCCCCTAAGTGTCTGAAATTCACCCTGAATCGCACCAAATTTTAGTATGTTATGGGGGACCGAATTCTGTAGACGGGAGTCTCAACCCTTTTGGATCTATCTATTAAGGGGGCGGAGATACGACCCCTTTTGTATTTTTACCTCGAATTCGGATGTTTTTTGCGAGGAGCGGCCGAAAGGGTGGTTTTTTTCGTCCGATTTTAAAACTTTCGGTTCCGATGTAAAGAGGGATATTAATTCCAAGTGTGGTTTGAATTTTAAATTTCTTGGATTTCCCCGACTCTTTGAAAAAAAATCCCGGAAATGGTCCATTTTACTCGCTTTTTTCGGGTTTTCGGCGGCGTTAACTTTGAAAAATCGCAACTCCGTCGGATTCTAAAGGGAAGCTACGAAATTTAGCCCCTTTTATTCTATCATCCTGAGGATTACCGTGACCAATTTTTAAGTCTACCGGCGCAAAGGTGTGACGTCACGACCCCGAGACGCAAACTGTACAAATCTACCGTTTTTTCGGGCGGAAAGAGTACCAAAAGTTTTTGACTTCGATTAGAAGTTCGGCAGGAGAAAAAAATCGTGGTTGCTTTATTCCTCATCTAAATTCCACGTTTTACCTTAAAACGGAAGGTTTTTTAATGCGTTTACTCTTTATGTCGTTTTGGTGTCCCAAAAGTGACGCTTTATTTTTCGTTTTATTTTTCGCGCTATTTTGACGCGAACTTTGAAAATCCGTAACTTTTCATAGGAACAACCTTTAATACTCGCATATTTTTTATTTTACTCATTTGGTATTTACTTATGAGAGAAAAAATCGGCACCTTGAAATTTTTACCCTGGACCTTGGAAAAAAATCGAATGTAAAATGTTAAAAAACTCGGGTAAAACGCGGTCCAACATGGACTCATCTGGCTTTCGCAGTTATCAAATTTTTTGCAATTTTCTTTCGCACCTTTAAAAAGGAATAATTTTTACAGAGTATAGGCTACTCAGATTTTTTGTATTTGGTAGGGTTGGGAAATTACGTACAAATAAACTCAAAAGTTTGATTTTAGGGGTGAGTGGCTCCCGCTGGGTCACTTTTTAACGGATTTTCAATTTTAAAAACACTTTAGAATCTACTCTTTGAACCGAAAGCTCCCACGCATAGGGTATTTTAAATTTCGAAAAAATAACGAAAAAAAAATTTTTTTTTATATCGCATTTTTTAAAGTCGTATTTATGGGTCAAATTCACCCTTCAAATTACATTTCAACCCCATTTTATGCACCTTCCCTAAAAGCTCTTTAAGTCCACTTTTCGTTAAAAGAAAGAATCACTTCGCTACCTCTTTCCGTTTTCGAGTTGTCACCTAAAATGTATCTAAAATTTGCAAAATCTCCGTTTGGAGCCAAAATTTTGGACTGCAATTTTTCACTTTTCACAAAATAATTAATATCTTCGAAACTATTAGCACCACCAAAACGTTTAATAGCTTAAAATTCGCACAGTCACCTCCGCCACCAAATTCCGTGAAAGTTTAAATTTTCGGTTTAAAATTACGCCGTCCAGAACCGTATTTGTACCAAAATTTTGCCAAAACTTTGTGAATTTTTTCCAAAAAAACTATTTAACCGATTTTAACCAAATATTTTTTAATGTGCGTCTATCTACGGTGTTTACTTTTGGTAAAAATTTTAAACCGGTAACTTTTATAGTTTTCGAGAAAAAAAATAAAAACCGATTTCCAAGTCCAGTAGAATTAAAAATATCTTAAAATCTTTTTTTCAAATTTTTTCAAAACTGACCCCGCAAATGAAAGATAATAAAAAATGGATGAATTGTACGGGTTCACCAGCCCTCTACACCCCCTCCCCCAAATTTTACTCTTCAAAAGCTCAAAAAAATCAAAATTTTTTTAGGTAATGTTTTTTTAAAAAAGCTTCAATGGAAAAAAAATATGAGCAAAACCGCAATTATCAAAATCTATCCTCTTAAAATATTTTTTTATACTAATTTATGAATTTAAAAATTCAGAAGCAATAACCGATCATTTTTCTGATGATCTTTTTGCTGTGGATGAGAGGATTTGTAGACAACTTTTGGAATCTCTTCAAATTGCTAGTTTAATCGCCGGGATGATTTTGTTTATATGTTGTATGTTTCCCTGCATGATTGTGATTTCAATTTTCTTTTTGGTCATACTATATTTTATAAGAAAGGCGTACATGCGTGCTGGAAAATTTTACTACAATTGCTGGATCAAGGGTTTGTCATAAATTCTTATTTAACCGAATTTACAAATCAAAAATTTCAGAACGTATGCCATTGATATCTCATATAAACGCTACTTTGGGTGGATTGAAAACAATTCGATGCTACAATGCGAATTATTTGATCTCCAGAGAATTCGATGAACTATTAAATTACAGGACGTCACCTCATATAACTCTAATATTTTTGGATCATATGTTTGGATTTTATGCTGAAATTCTTTCCGTGGTTTACGTTGGTATAATAATTTTCCAATCATTTTTTGTCCCGAGCTATTGTAAGTATTTCAGTCAAATCAAGTCAAAATTCAAATTTTTGATTTTAGTTTACACGAGTGGTTCAGCTGTTGGTATGTGTGTGACTGAAGCTTATACACTGATAGTGTATATACAGAATAGTTTGAAACAGACGATTAAATTTTCTTACTCAATTAGAAGTAAAAACTATTTGGAAAATTATAAAAATATTGATGTCGAAACAGAATTCATTAAAAAAAGGGATAATTATTATGTAAACGAATGGCCTACTGACGGGGAAATTGAATTTGATAATATTTATATGCGAATTGTTGAACATATTCATATTGAAGAGCTATACAATTTTAGTTTAAAGATTTCTTCTGGAGATAGGGTGAGTTCATGATAAATCAAATTAGATTTAGTTAATCAATTGTGATTAGGTGGCGATAGTAGGAAAACCAGGTTCTGGTAGAGGATGTATCGTTTCTGCGCTTTTTAATTTCGCTTCCTTCACTGGTAATCTTCATATTAACGGCATAAATATTCAAGAAATTGGTTTAGCACTTCTACGAAGTAATATAACTTTAATATCAACGACTGGTTTTGTATATACTGCTACTGTAAGTGAGAATTTGGATCCCTATGATTTTTATGGTGAGGACATTTTGGGGTGGGCTTTGGAAAAGGTAAGGAACGTTTTGGTAAAACCAAATATTTATAGTGATATTTAGGTTAACCTCAAAAATGTTTTTCCTTTGGACAAGGAAATTAATGAGGGGATGATTACTATAGAGCAAAAGTTTTTAATTTCGCTCGCAAGAGCGTTGATATCCCATGCAAAGATTGTTGTAAAAGAAGAAACCTCAAGTATTTTGGAACCTAGGTAATTCATTTCATTTAGTTTTAAAAATAACGGCACTCGGCTTTCACCTCGTGCCGCAATTCGTCCTCGAGAATAATGGCTTGTCATAGTTGATTTTTTTAGTACTCGATATTTAATAAATGAAATCATGGAAACTGAATTTGAAGATAAAACTGTAATTTTTGTAACGAATAAACGTGAAGAAATTGTTTTAACGAATAACACTGTAGTTTTAGAAGATGGTAAAATTGTTGAATATGATACGACAGATACATTACTTAAAAATGAAAAAAGCAAACTAAATATGGTTCTTGATGTAAAGAAGTTAAGTGGAAGTCCAAAAAGTGATTACTTAATTTAAAGAATAATTAAATAAAAATTATAAAATGAAATAAAGTTGTCAAGTAATTCGTTAAAAAGTTGGTAATTAATTCTTGTAATCAGTTTTATAAATCTTGATTAAAACGAAATTTCCTTTCAACATTTTAAATGTATTGAAACTCGAAACTGAATTATGAAAATAAATATGCTACCTAATTAATGTATAAATTGATGAGGGGAACGATTATTGTTAGTTTATGATCAATGCTTTCACTCTCAAATTTAAAAACTCTCGTGACCCAAGATTCTCAAAACTCGTCTCTCATTTATGAGCGTAATTTTTCTAAGTGAATATATTTGGGAAACAATGAAAGTACCAGGAGGTGTCCATTATTATCCGCACTATTAACTTTTATATAACGCGAGAATTACATCCTTGTATTGTAAAATGATTTTTCGCATGAGGAAGCACGTCTGCCAAAACAAGACCAACGGAAAAATGTCGGAACTTTAATATTAGTAATGGCTCAGTTATATAACCGTTTTGATCGCATTGTCTTTTCGTTATCTCATTTGCAGCGCGAAAAGTTAAATAAGGAAATAGGTTGAAGCACAGATATCATCAATGGAGTTTTTTTAGTTACATTATCTACAGACATTATCTAAAGACAAAATATTTCCTCAAAATTCTTTAAGAACTCATAATAAACGATAAAGAAATTGATCTTCCTCTTTGAATTTCAAGAATGTATGTAGGGTGTCTCTTCCGAATAATAACGTACTTTTCATTCCTTAGAAGAACTTAGGACGTTTCCTTCAAATTTTATGCCAAAATTATCCTTGATGAGATTTCGGAGTTGGCCAACTTGGACTGTTCTACAATTTTTCTAATTATATTTCAGATAAATCAATTAAATTTCAGAAAGTATCAATTGTATTTCAGAATTATCAATTGCATTTCAGAATGCCTCAAGCGTATTTCAGAATCAACAATTGTATTTCATATAGGATGTATTTAAGAAAAGATCAATTGTATTTCAGAAAAACCAATTAATTTCCTTTGATGAACTTTTCTCTATTCCATATTCCGATGTTTAGAATAATTTGTCTTCGTACGGCTTGTCCTTTTCGAAGAAAGAAGATGTTTGTTGTTCCTTCAATAGATCCAGTTATGAGTTCATCAGAGATATTAAATAATCAACATCAAAAGAACATCTCAACTGGTGATGCCGAAGTTGAAGACCAGGTTGAGGAATCACTTGAAGATGAAGATGAAAACGGCAAGGAAGAAGAGGAGCCTGATTTTGTTAAGAAAGGACGTCGACGTAAACCAAAGACCGCTCCTGCAGAAAAAAAGGAACCAGCTAAAAGATAAAGACCTGGTAAAAGGGTCGCAGAGAAAGCTGAGGAAGCAACCTCTGCTGATAAGGAACAAAGAGAAGTAGAAGTTCCCGAGCGTGGTACGAAGAAAGCAACTAAAAAGACTGAACCAGAGACTGAAGATGACAAAGAAGAAGAGGAAATCAAGCAAAAGAAAGAAGATGCTGAAAAAATACCACGACGTGGCAATCGGGCACAAAAAAATAAACTACAATGAAAATACTGGTAGCATTCGAAGATGATTTTTTTAACTTATATTTTATATTAAGCTGTATCCAACATTTTTTAATTACTACAACTATTGCATCTGGAAAAATTAGTACTACAACTGTTCCAAGTAGTTTAAAGCTTTTGTTGATCACTTAAGAAATATGTAGATCAAATGACAGTAATGACTCAAAAGTTACACCAAGGTCATCAATCTCAAATACCCTCTTTAACTGTGAACTATCCAGGAAGATACTAAACTGTAAGGGATGAATTAATTTGTGGAAGGTACACTTATTGGTACTAAGTGAAAGTCGGATCATCTGAAAGATTGGAAAGTCATCAACAGAGGAAGTGGTTGCAAATATTTTCGTCATCTGCAAGCATAAGAACTTTACAGAAAAGGAAACAGGTGATGATGTCATTTCAAAATATGTTTAACAATGATGGACTTAAATGGGAACCTTGGGGAACCACTGAAGTGACCTGGGTAGTTGACGAGCAGCATCCCTTGATTTTGACGAATTGTATCCTATCGACCAAATATGACTTTATCCAAGAGATAAAATGGATCCGTGAATTCATATCAAAACTCAAGCTATTTAGAAGAATGTTGGTGATCTAAAGACACGTATAACTAAAAAATTAAAAAAATCTACTCTTCAACTATTGTTCCTGAAAAAATATCTAGAACAACTGATGCTTCTGGAGAAATCAGTACAACAACTGTTGTTTATGAAGAAATATTTACAACTACTGAAGCCTTTGAAGAACTAATTACTACAACTGATACTTCTGAACTGGAGAACTTGGTTTAACAACTATTGCTCCCGAAGAAACAATTATTACAACTGATGCTTCTGAACTGGAGAACTTGGTTTAACAACTACTGTTCCTGAAGAAATAATTACTACAACTGATGCTTCTGGAAAAATAAGTCAACCACTGTTTTTCCTCAATTGTTGTTTTCGAAGAAATATGTACTACAACTGATGCTTCTGCAAAAATCGTACAACAACTGTTATTTCTGAAGAAATATTTACAACTACTGAAACCTTTGAAGAACTAAGTACTACAACTGATGATTCTGGAGAACTTGGTTTAACAACTGCTGATTCTGCAGAATAATTATTACAACTGATGCTTCTGAACTGAAGAACTTGATTTAACAACTGCTGCTCCTGAAGAAATAATTACTACAACTGATGCTTCTGGAAAAATAAGTCAACCACTGTTTTTCCTGAAGAAAAGTTCTACAATTGTTGTTTCCGAAGAAATATGTACTACAACTGATGCTTCTAGAAAAATCAGTACAACAACTGTTGTTTCTGAAGAAATATTTACAACTACTGAAACCTTGGAAGAACTAAGTACTATAACTGATGATTCTGGAGAACTTGGTTTAACAACTGCTGCTTCTGCAGAAATAATTATTACAACTGATGCTTCTGAACTGGAGAACTTGATTTAACAACTGCTGTTCCTGAAGAAATAATTATTACAACTGATGCTTCTGGAAAAATAAGTCAACCACTGTTTTTCCTGAAGAAAAGTTCTACAATTGTTGTTTCCGAAGAAATATGTACTACAACTGATGCTTCTAGAAAAATCAGTACAACAACTGTTGTTTCTGAAGAAATATTTACAACTACTGAAACCTTTGAAGAACTAAGTACTACAACTGATGATTCTGGAGAACTTGGTTTAACAACTGCTGCTTCTGCAGAAATAATTATTACAACTAATGCTTCTGAACTGAAGAACTTGATTTAGCAACTGCTGCTCCTGAAGAAATAATTACTACAACTGATGCTTCTGGAAAAATAAGTCAACCACTGTTTTTCCTGAAGAAAAGTTCTACAATTGTTGTTTCCGAAGAAATATGTACTACAACTGATGCTTCTAGAAAAATCAGTACAACAACTGTTGTTTCTGAAGAAATATTTACAACTACTGAAACCTTTGAAGAACTAAGTACTATAACTGATGATTCTGGAGAACTTGGTTTAACAACTGCTGCTTCTGCAGAAATAATTATTACAACTGATGCTTCTGAACTGGAGAACTTGATTTAACAACTGCTGTTCCTGAAGAAATAATTATTACAACTGATGCTTCTGGAAAAATAAGTCAACCACTGTTTTTTCTGAAGAAATAAGTACTACAATTGTTGTTTTTGAAGAGATATGTACTACAACTGATGCTTCAGGAAAAATCAGTACAACAACTGTTGTTTCTGAAGAAATATTTACAACTACTGAAATCTTTGAAGAACTAAGTACTACAACTGATGATTCTGGAGAACTTGGTTTAACAACTGCTGCTTCTGCAGAAATAATTATTACAACTGATGCTTCTGAACTGGAGAACTTGATTTAACAACTGCTGTTCCTGAAGAAATAAATATTACAACTGATGCTTCTGGAAAAATAAGTCAACCACTGTTTTTCCTGAAGAAATAAGTACTAAAATTGTTGTTTCTGAAGAAATATGTACTACAACTGATCCTTCTGGAAAAATCAGTACAACAACTGATGTTTCTGAAGAAATATTTACAACTACTGAAGCCTTATTTAAAGAACTAAGTAGTACAAGTGATGCTGTGTACTGGAGAACTTGGTTTAACAACTACTGTTCCTGAACAAATAATTATTACAACTGATGCTTATTAATTGGAGAACTTGGTTTAACAACTGCTGCTCCTGAAGAAATAATTACTATAACTGATGCTTTTGGAACAATATGTCAACCACAGTTTTTCCTGAAGAAATAAGTACTACAACTGTTGTTTCTGAAGAAATATTTACTAAAACTGATGCTTCTGGAAAAGTCAGTACAACAACTGATGTTTCTGAAGAAATATTTACAACTACTGAAGCCTTATTTAAAGAACTAAGTAGTATAAGTGATGCTGTGAACTGGAGAACTTGGTTTAACAACTACTGTTCTTGAACAAATAATTATTGCAACTGATGCTTATTAATTGGAGAACTTGGTTTAACAACTGCTGCTCCTGAAGAAATAATTACTATAACTGATGCTTTTGGAACAATATGTCAACCACAGTTTTTCCTGAAGAAATAAGTACTACAACTGTTGTTTCTGAAGAAATATTTACTACAACTGATGTTTCTGAAGAAATATTTACAACTACTGAAGTCTTTATAGAACTATTGAAACTTTAGAAGAACTGATGATTCTGGAGAACATGGTTTAACAACTGCTGCTCCTGAAGAAATAAGTAGGTACTACAACTGATGCTTCTGGGGAAATTAGTACAATAACTGTACCTTTTGAAGAAATAATTATTACAACTGATGCTTCTGGAAAAATAAGGTAGGTAACAACTGTTTTTTTTCCTGAAAAAAAAAGTACTACAATTGCTGTTTCTGAAGAAATATGTATTATAACTATTGAGGAAGTCAATTTTCCGTTACAATGTTTTTCCATTTGAACAATATATTGACATATCATTAAATTCATTAGATACAGCACCAAAATTAACGTGCAAAAATGTAAATTGTTGTGCAAGATTTTAATTTTTGAAAATTTGATCAGTGTAATCTGTTATAAGATTAAAGATGTTTCTCTTGTTTTGGCAAATGGTATTATGGAACAAATATTGTTTTATTTAGGAAACCAAAAATACTTTTGTTGGTGGTGATTGTGTTCGTTTTGATTTTCAAATGATGTTTTTTAAAATACAATTGATGGTTCTGAAATACAATTGAAACTTTCTGAAATTTAAGAGGTTTTTCTAAAATACCGTTGATGTTTTCTGAAAGACAATTTACGTTTCTGAATTACAATTGATGATTTCTGGAATTGAATTGATCTTTTCTAAAAACTGGAAAAGGTTAAATTCTTCAAATGAATTGCTTTCGGAAATGGATATTTTTCAATAAATAATTACACTATTATGAGATGATTAAAACAATAAAGAGACCAATTAATTTTGTGGGATGAATCTTTAAAGACGGGAAGGAGAGATTTTATGGTTTGGTATATGTCAAAGAGTAGATTGTAAATCAATTGAAATTTTTCCTCTCTAATGACATAACGCAATTATCTTCAAATCGTCGAAATAAAATGTTGAACAATGCTGTTTAAAACAGTTAATCACCTTTCTTTGATAAAACCTCTCACTACTGTTGAATAAATCAAGGAGTTATCCATGGATTGTCCCACTCGCAATAATCTCTGAAAGTAGGGTCGAAAGCGAGTGAAGTAAAAGAAGCATCTTCGTTGAAGAAGATCCAGTGAAACTTTCGTTATCGCGCTGTACACTTCGGAAGTCCGGATGCTGATACCTGTGAAAATGAAGAACTCTTTTAAATCTTATGTTCTCCTGGTTCTGTGTGTGGACGTTGCGGTTGCGCAGTTTCTTGGGACTCAGTCGGTGAGTACGACGTTTACGCATCTTCTTCATGCGCACGCGACTTAATTTAAGTTCAAATCAAAGATTTGAAGAAAATAAGTTATGTGTGGGCGCATTCAGGCGGATCTATTAATAAGCTGATTGAGTTGTTATGTTCAACACGCTTATAATTTGAATGATCAAACAATACATTATACTAATTTGAACACAATCACATTATTAGAATAACAATGGAACCAAAGATATTCCACTTAAGAGACCATACAAATTATTTATGTACGAAAAATTGATGATATAAAGAAGTTCGTGCCTTTTGATATATGAACAAATTTTAGTCAGTTTAAATTCAGTTCATAGCTTAAATTTAAAGTATAAAGTACTAAAGTAGATACCAAATTAAAAAACTGTATTAGATAACGTCACAAATTCCACATGCAAGTTCCTTCATTTCATTTCAAATATTGAGCTCCGGAAACTTCGGAATGGATCTTGAGGATTAGGAATAAATTAGTATTTTTATTCATAACACAAGTTGTAATTCGCAAACGTCTCTTGGCTTGCACCAAATTATTTAATTATAAAATTACGAGCACGTGAGCAACATTTTAATTTTGAATCGATTTTTAGTTAAGACATAAACTTTTGAAATTACCACAAAAATGAAATGAATATAAATAATTATGATGAATAGCTTCTTCCTTCTTGAAGATCAATCATTGTGGTTGAAGATTCCTCTTTGGATCTTCAAAGGTCAGAAAGTAAAAGGTGTTCATAGAGCTGAAGAGGCGTCTTCAGAGAAGATACGAGTTTCTTGCGAACCAATTTCATGAAAGATAAGAAATAACAATAATCTTCTTTGCTTTAAACTAATTTAATAGATAGTGCTTGAAATTTGAAGCAAACTTTAATTACCTAATTATACACAGTCGTGTTTTTCCGGGTTGCGAAATCCAGAAACAGAACAGTTCTTCCTGCAGATATTATGTGAATGTACGGGACAAGTTTTCCAAGATTTATGTCTTTATTAAATACATTAATTTAGTTTTTAATGCCATTGTTTGAAGTGCGTGGGATTGTCTCACCATATGCATTAGCGCTTGTTGCATATTAATAAAGATAATAATATAAATATTTTATAAATAGCTACTGGGAATTTATTATTTATCTATGAAAGAAAAAAAACAATAATTTTTTTAATTTCTTAAAAAAAATAACTAAAATTGTTGGCTTTCTAAAAGAAAAAAATCAGGAAATTTATTGAAGAGCATGATTTTATGTGTAGCAATATCATAAAATAAATAGCTTATTAAATGTTTAAAATTGATTAAAGTTTGTTTCAAAATCATCGAATTTATGACAATAATCAGTTTTGCAAATTAAGTACGAAAGCATGACTTAAAAGGTAATTTCATAATAGCGATTTGAAATGGGATCAAAGCGTAGGTAATTATGAGAAAAATTATAGGAATGGACGATAATCTTTGACGATAGGATTACAACATGAGTACTATTAATTCCGGCAGCTTAGTGAAGACCATAACTGTTAATCAAACGAGAAATTGCATATTTCTGAACATGAATTTACTGCTAAAACTGGGACACTCTTGTTGCTGCCTCCTCGCAAACAACGTCTGTTTCAGAGTTAGATAAGTTTGATTTATTAAACCTAGTGTAAAATACTCTTATAATATTTGATTTATAGTAATTACAAATTATTTACACTTTTATCATATTATAACACAAAATATATAGCAATTACTGCAAAAACAATAGCTAAAATTCATCCCAATTAAATTTTTTATTTTTTTTGCAAGATTCACACGTTTATTTAAACAATAACTTACTTTCAAAACTATCGAATTTCAAAAATGCTGGTAGGGTGTTTTCTCGAAAAATTACAAATTTCCAATCCAGGACGTTTCCTCCAAATGTTTATACGAAAATGAGCCAATGAGATTTAAAATAAAGTTCATGATAAAATTTCTCCTCTTAAGGCATTCGGAGAAATTAAATAAGAATCTCACAATTAAATTTATTATGCGTATAATTTATTAAAATATTTTTTTTTTCAAGATTTACTTTCAAAAATATTATACAGTGTGGAAATTTCTATTAATTTTCACTTTTTATTTATTTTTTCTGGATTAACCAAATTAAAATTAATAAAAATTTTGTGGTGAGTAATTATTATCTTGGGATATTATATTTGTCTTAATTTAACAATCCAGTGGCGTAGAAACGGGTCGAGGTGCCCCATTCTATTAAATTATTTGATACGCCACTGCAAAATTTTTAATTTTTGTTCGAAAGTTTAAAATCTACATTGAATTTACTACAAAAAAGTACACCTTTTAAATTTTGATAGCATTAGTAGTATTTCTGTAATATAGCATTTTATGGACCAACTAATTTTCAAAATTTTAAATAAATTTTAATTAACGAAACAAAATTTAAATTGATAATCCTTAGTAAGACTTTTAGTTGATGTTTTAAATAAATCAACAAGTCAAAAACACGTTTTCAAATTTTATAAAAAATAAATACGGGCGGCCATTTTGAAAATTTTTCAAAAATTTTAAATTAGATATTTCCGACATGTCTTTTTTATTTAAGACACCAAAATATGTCATTTGTAATTTTATCAAAATTTAATAGTTTATTGTAGGAAACTGAATAAAGATTTTAAAAATAAAAAAAAAATTGTAGAGGTGTATCAATAAATTCGGGGCATCTTGACCCGTTTCTACGCCACTGGATTGTTAAATTAAGATAAAAATAATAGCCAAAGGTGACTATGCATGAAAAGTAGTTACCCTAAAAATTATATTAATTTTCATACAGCCAATCCAGAGAAAATAAATAAAATGTAAAAATAAAAAAAAAATTCAACACCCTGTATCTTGGTAATAGTTGAGTTTTCAAAAAATTTTTATATGAACTTTGTCTTATTTTTATATATAGTATAAGCTCATGAAGACGTCTCTACCATTTTAGAAACACTCAGTATGCGCATAACCAGAAATTATTTTTATCTATACTGGGTGTTTCGTAACTAAAGCGCAAGTTATTCCACCTCGTTTTTTAATGGAACACCCTGTATATTGTTTCATATTTGAGTTAACACTAACTTAAAGAATATAACGACATTTTTTGTTTTTTGAAAATTTGAACGCGTATTTAATTTTTTCGGCCATTTTCTATAAAATTTATCAAAAATTATTTGTATAGTTAAGGAACACTTAAAAAGGAACGATATTTTATAAAATAATACAGGGCGTTCCATTAAAAAAAATATAAAATACATTCCTATCGAGTTTTCATATTTCATGCCTCCATAGATGGCACCATTTATAATAAAATTCGAAAAAAAAAATTTACTAAAAATACATCAAACTCGATATTACAAAATGACACAAAACTTGTTTTTTAAATGCTCATAATAAGGCCAATATAAATTTCTAAAAATATTTCTAAATGTGATAAATTTTATAGAAAATTTCCGATAAAAAATTAAGGTCACACTCATCAAAAAAAGTATCGTTGTATTCTTTAACTTAATGTTAATACAAATATCAAAAAATATATAGAGTATTCCATGGAATAGCCTGCGCTCCAGTTACGTAACACCCAGTATAGACAAAACTAATTTCGGGATGTGCGCATCCAGAAATCATGCAATTTTGTAATTATAGGTTTTATCCTATCTCTTAAAATAAAAGGTACATCTTCCGAATTCGCACTAAAACCTCACCCTGTATTATACAGGGTGCAACAAAAGTAACCTATAGTAATTCTAACTTTTTAATTTAAAGAGTTACATAAAAAAGTTAAATACAGTTTTTCAATAAACTTTAGGGCAAATTTTGGAATTTTTATTTTTTGTATTACTTTTTCTATTTTGTTTTTAGAGCAAGCAACTATTGTTTTTTTAAATAGCATTAATACGTTTTCTGTGCACCTTTTAAAAAAGCTCAATTTTCTGTATTTGGAAAGAAAATTAAAAAAAAAATAAAGGTAAAGGAAGTGGTGCAAATGTGGAAACCCTGTTATTATTCTTTTAATATCTTTTTTATTTAACCATGAAATCTTTCAAAAATCTGTATAAACCTCCATCAAGAATGCTGCTTTTAGTTTTATCATAAAATAATGAATTATTTGAAATAATATATTTTTTTTTAAATCAGACACTTAATAAAATTCCCAAAATGTGCTGGTAATGTTAAAACATGTACAGGGTGTCCCTGAATAACTGTAACAAATTTTTGTGGTGATAGAGGAAGTGAAACTAAGCAATTTTGACTTATAAAGTATTGTCCGCAAATGCTTCCTTAAAAAGTTCTTCAAAAATTTTCAAAAAAAATATTTTTTTGTAAATAAAATAAAGATATCAATAATATAATTGTCCATGGTGTATGTATTTCTTTTATAAAAATCAAATCAATTTCTTTTCAATTATAGCCTTTATTTGAAATACATAAATACAGGAATTGATTTGATTTTTTTTTTAAATAAAGATTATAAGAGATATTAATTAGGATATACATTTTCGGCCAATAAAAGTTTAAAAAATATTTTCAGGGGAGTTATATGTGGGGGGGTCATCTAATATTTTTGATCATATCTCTTCTTTCTTTAGGTTTTTGATAATTTTAAAAGTACTAAAATAATCCTTGATCAATTTTCTACAGAAGAGTTACCCCCAGTTTTATGTTTCACATTTTCAACATCTTCATAGTAGATTTTAACATTAAAATTTAGTTTTCAAGTTTTTAATTTACTTAATTGCACAAGAATGTAGTGTTTTCTTCCTTAACAATTTTTGATAGCCCATTATCCAATAACACAACAGGTTATCTGATAAAAACGAATTTGAAAACGTTCCTTAAAATATTGAAAAGTTAAGAAAAACTTTGAGAGAACACTCTTCTGATAGCACCATGCGGATTCCTAAAAGCAATGTTTCCACATTACCACCACGCTTCCACTTTTGCACATCCTCTATTCTTTATATTAACTCTCAAATATATTTTTGGTAAATATCAATCTGAAGAAACCTTTATTTTTTTCTTCCCTAAAAAGTTACAGCAATTTGAAATTTTTTTAAATATTTATGTCATATTACCATAACTTCACAAGGAGTCGAAAATATACTAGTTCAAAAGAAATTATTTGTCCAGAATGATATTTACATTCCAAATAATTTTGTTCAGGTTTATAAATGTAACACTCCAAAATTTTGATTTAGTTGTTTTGATACAGAAAAATAATTTTAAAAAAACAGTAGTTGGTTGCTCTAGCTACAAAATGAGATATAGAAAACCTAAAAATGCCAAAATATACACTTAAAATCTTTTGTATTTAAATTTTTTATGTAATTCTTTAATTTAGCTATTATGCTTTCCTTTGTTACACCCTGTATGTATAAACCGTCTAATTTCAAGAATGATTGTAGGATGTTTCTCCTGAGAAATAAAATAACGTATTTTTAATCCTCGGACCAAATTTTTATAAGAAAATGATCCTTAATGAGATTTAAATGGGGTTCATTATAAAGTTATACCTCCTAAGGAGAAATTTGATAAAGAATTAGCAAAAACAATAGCCAAAATTCATCCCAATTAAATTTATTATAGGCATAATTTATTATAATATTTTTTGCAAGATTCGCACGTTTATTTAAACAATAACTTACTTTCAAAACTATTATATATTATGTATAAATTTATATAACATAATTAACACCAAATTATTATTTTAAACAATCGTTTCAACCTAAAATCTCTAAATTTTAATTTTCTGTGAAAATATTATAAAAAAATTATCTCGTAGATTTCTAATTATTTTATTATAAAAAAAATATAATTTTTCATTTGTAATGGGTTGATTACTGGATGATTTACATAGCAAAAAAACTGTGAACAATTTTACGAGGTACTTCATCAACTTTCTATAGATTTTAAATATTTGTTGAAGCAGGTAACTAATTAGAATCTCTTAAGCCCGATCATCTTTAACGAAACACGTTTGTAAATAAAGAAATGAAGTCATAAACCAACTTTCATTTTCGAACTTTATAAACTTTTATGGGTTACAAATAATAAAGAAGCTACACTTACGCAAATTGCGTAAACAAATTTTATAATGAACTACGCAGAATCTTTAATTAAAACTTCTCTTAATTACACGCCTTTCAAATATTCTATTATTATTATTACTCATATTTATTATAAAATTTTGTATTAAGAATTAATAGGGCTGCACCGGAAATCTTAAAGTTAAATTGAATTTATCAGAAAATATAATTGGTTAATTTTGTAGTGATGACTTTTGTGGTTCAAAATTTAGATTTTTATTTATAAATTCGGTTTGGATTTCAAGAAAAAAGTTGCACCAATCAGCAAAAATAAATATTTTGGGTTTTATTTATAATCAACTTAACTCAAATAAATATGTGGCAGTTTGTATTGATTTATCAAAAGATTTGATACAGTGGATCATAATTTACTTCTGGAATTTTTAGATCAATCAGGAATCAGAGGAATTGCTTGGAAATTAATTGGTAACAAACTGACCAAGTATAACAATCAAGTGATAAATTATAGATAGGTGTTCCTCATGGTTCTGTTCTAGGAGCAGTTTTTTTTATTAAATTTATATTCAAAACCTTCATTTCTCGGGAATTAAAGCAAACAACTCAATTTTAGATGGTGTGAGAATAATGGACTCTAAGATTTATTCGAAATCTTTGAATGATCTTGGGTGTAAACAAGATGAATGCGTGTGTAAAGGGCGCGAGATGTGAAAAGTTCTTTCTTGAAAGAAGAACGTGACCTATGGTGAAAGTCTTTCTCGGATTGTGGGTCATGTTACAAGTTGGCACTATGAGAAAATGTAATATTTTAAAAAGCGAAAACAGATCCCACCCGCAATCCTCAATCAATATTGACCTTACCGTCTCCTAATGTTGCCAATTCAGCATTTTCTAATTTCACCTCTCGTTTTTTTGCCAAACGTGCACATAAAAAGCCAGCCGCTCATCAATGATGCACGAAAAAGGTCGCTTTAATCACTAAATTATCATAATTTCAAGTGGTGTCACCAAGCTTTTAATTTAGAGAAATTTACACGTCATTGATACTTGATGAGATTAAAATTATTCATCTTTATATCATATTCATTCAAATTTTCCACTCAATTATACATTTATCAAAATTGCTATAAATAATTTTGGCGTTTTTCGAATAACAACTTTTTAATTATAATGCAGCTACTTTAATAATTAAATTTTGATATTTTAATGGATCTCAGTTATTAAAATTTACAAATGTTCCCTAGCCGAGAAGTTAAGAACTTATCCCATATTTTACTTCAATATTTATTCTAGAGTACCTAAATTTTAATTCCATTCTACATTATTTCAACATGTGTGTGGATATTAAATTTTTGTACAAGATCGTTGGCTTGTAATAAATTATTGCTTGTATTATGAGTGCGGAATGAAAGCATTAATTACATTCTGCTTACCTGGAGAGAATAATTAATTACTCGCAGGTTCTTAAACAAAGTAAAATTATTTACATGAGTTTCCTATATGTACCCCCCCCCACCCCCCCCCAGGACGCTCAAATCCAGTTTTCGAGGCGCCTTTTTGACATTTAAATTAAAATTTCTAAAAATTACTTATATTAACATATTAAATTTTTTTAAATTTAATTATTTTTTGATATACATTACCTAAAAATTTTTTGATTTTTTTGAGTTTTTGGGGAGTGAAATTTTTTTTGTGGGGGTGTACAGGGCAGGCGAACCCCTACATTTCACCCATTTTTTATTATCTTTCATTTGCGGGGTCGATTTTGAAAAAATTCTAAAAAAAAATTTTTTGTGATATTTTTATAGGCTTGAATTTTTTAATGGAAATCGTTTTTTATTTTTTTTCTCGAAAACTATAAAAGTTACTGGTTTAAAATTTTTACCAAAAGTAAACACCGAGGATATACGCGTTTTAAAAAATATTCGGTTAAAATCGGTTGAATAGTATTTTTGGAAAAAATTCGCAAAGTTTTGACAAAATTTTGGTACAAATGCGGTTCTTGACGGCGCAATTTTAAACCGAAAATTAAAACTTTTCCGGAATTTGATGGAGGAGGTGACTGTGCGAATTTTAAGCTATTAAACGTCTTGGTGGTGCTAATAGTTTCGAAGATATTAATTATTTTGTGAAAAGTGAAAAATTTCAGACCGAAATTTTGGCTCCAAACGGATATTTTGCTTATTTGAGCTACATTTTCGGTGATAACTCAAAAACGGAAAAAAATAGCGAAGTGATTCTTTTTTTGACGTAAAGTGGACTTAAAGAGCTTTAAGGGAAGGTGCATAAAGTAGGGTTAAAATGTAATTTGAAGGGTGAATTTGACCCATAAATACGACTTTAAAAAATGCGATATAGAAAAAATTTTTTTTCGTTATTTTTTTCGAAATTTAAAATACACTATGCGTGAGAGCTTTCGGTTGAAAGAGTAGATTTTAAAGTGTTTTTAAAATTGAAAATCCGTTAAAAAGTGACCCGGCGCGAGCTACTCACCTCTAAAATCAAAATTTCGAGTTTATTTGTACGCAATTTCTCTACCCTACTAAATCTAAAAAATCTGAGCAGCCTATACGCTGTAAAAAATATTCCTTTTTAAAGACGCGAAAGAAAATTGCAAAAATTTTGAGAACTGCGTGAGCCAGATGGGCCCAGTTTGGACCGCGTTTTACCCGATTTTTTTAACATTTTACGTACGATTTTTTTCCAAGGTCCGGGGTAAAAATTTCAAGGTGCCGATTTTTTCTTTCATAAGTATATGCAAAATAAGTAAAATAAGAAATATTCCAGTATTACAGGTTGTTCCGATGAAAAGTTACGAATATTCAAAGTCCGCGTCAAAATAGCGCGAAAAATAAATCGTCACTTTGGGGGCACCAAAACGACATAAAGAGAAAACGCATCAAAAAAACTCCCGTTTTAAGGTAAAACATGGAATTTAGATGAGGAATAAAGTAATCGCGAATTTTTTCCTCCCGCCGAACTTCTAATCGAAGCCAGAAAATTTTGGTGCTTTTTCCGTCCAAAAAAACGGCAGAATTGTTCAGTTTGCGTCTCGAGGCCGTGACGTCACACCTTTGCGCCGCTTAAAAATCGGTCAGGGTAATCCTCAGGATGTTAGAATAAAAGGGGCAAAATTTCGTGGCTTTTCTTTAGAATCCGACGGAGTTGCGGTTTTTCAAAGTTAACGCCGCCGAAAACCCGAAAAAAAGCGAAAAAAATCGATCATTTTCGGGAATTTTTTTCAAAGTGTCGGGGAGGTCCAATAAATTTAAAATTCGAACCACACTTGGAATCAACATCCCTCTTTACATCGGAACCGGAATTCTTAAAATCGGACGAAAAAAACACCTTTTCGGCCGCTCCTCGCAAAAATCGTCCAAATTCGGGGTAAAAATACGTATCGTATCTCCGCCCCCTTAATAGATAGACACTTTGAAAACCAACTCGGAAACTCGGAAAATCCCACGCCGGCACCAACCGGCGTAATTGTGAATCGGCGTAAATCGAACCGGCGTAAAACGACGTTTACCTGTATTATGAATTTTAACTCCCAAAAAAAACCTTAGCCTTCAAATATCGCTGAAAGGGGGCATGCCACGTTTTTACCCCCACTTGTTGGGGGCTTTTTTAAAGCCTGTACCCTGTTGACCGAAATTTCCGGCTACGCCAGTGTATGTTTCATGTACATGATATTAAAAATTAGTTTTGTATCATCAAAATCTTCTTTCTTCTTTGAGTTTAGAAATATCCTTATATTTAGTTGGCTGAAATTCATATAGGGATAAAATTAATTTCCTTTGATGTGCATTTAAGCTACATTGATTTTACTAAATGAAGTGGTGATGAGATACCTAAATTTCAGTAAAAGACATTAAAGGCATCAATAATTGCAGAATATGAAAGGACACCACAAACAAAATTAAAAAGTAGGGATTAATAAATCTTCCTGAATAATTTTCCTTTTATACGTTTATAAGAAATTTCTTGTTTAAAAATTAATGAGAAGCAATTAACATTTTGTATAATATTCAATGCAAATAGCTTTACAGTATGACTAATTAGTGCAATAAAGATTTCCTCAATAAACATTACATCAATGTGAAAAAAATGCAAAACGACGTTACCACCGTAAATTTCCGCTTCAAATAATTACAAAAACATCCCACAAATGCCTTAATTATAAAAGCACACTTTTCCCCTTTTAACACGTTACAACTACTTTCTTTTGCCACACAAGAAAAACGCATTAATATTAAAATGTATATAATGCTAATCTTCTTAAATCGGAATAATACATAAATTTTTTACTAACTCATTTCACACTTCGTAAAATCCTATTTATAAAATCTAAATAATAGATAAAAACAAATTAATTTCGCTCGAATAATGTTTATTTTCTTTTCCAGACATTCGAGAGCACTCGTCAAAGAAATTTATCCCCGCAACAACAAACGAATATTTTAAGCGACGTACAGCAACATCAACATCGTTTTAGTATTCCACAAAATTTTAATTCCCAACAATTTTTATCAAATAATTTCAATTTCCAACAATTCCCAAATCAAAATTTCCAACAAGTCACTTCCACCAACCCATCATTTGCAGCACCTCCAGTTCAGCATTTAACCCAAACCAGCTTCATCCCAACGAATAGAAACCCGATTCAAACATTCTCTGATGTAATCCTGAACGCGCAAAATAAACCTTCTCCTGCACCTACAATTGATCCACAAGTACAAAAAGAACGCCTAAAAGAATTGAAAGAAAAACAAGCCATCATCGAAAAACACAACCAATTCGTTGAAAAACAATACGAGAAAGCTTTAAAAAAAGCGCGTGAAGAGCACGAGAAATTCTTGGAAAATCAAAAAGACCATAAGAAAAAACTTTACCAAAGCCTTTACAAAACTGGAGCTAACAACCAACAATATTTCCGCAGCATCAACAACGCTAGATTTATTTACCCCGAAGAAACCCACTTATTCCAACAAGCCTTACAAAAATACTATGAAGAACACCCTACTACTACTACTACAACTACTACTACAACAACCACCACCACTCCAAAACCTACCACGAAAAGACCCGAAAAAGAAACCAAAAAAATTTCTTTCCTTCCAACAGCTTTACCGACAGTAAAATCAATACAAAGCCTTGAAGATTTGAACATTCTAAAAAAGCAGTATAAAAATCAACAAATTAAAAAGGACGATCTTCTTGCGCAATTACGACTAGCTATTGGTGAAAACTTAGGTGAAGCTTCCAAGAATTTAAGCTCACGCGAAATTTCGTTACCAAACGGGCAAAAGGTGCAAATTATACGCACGACTGACCCGAAGTTAATTCCCGGTGGAAAACCTCTTGATCTCGAGTTATTGCAAACAACCTCGAAACCACCGAAAGAAATTTTGGATGAAATCACTCAAGGTGTTTTACCTCCTGGAGCTAATTTTGAACTCCTTAGACAAGGTACGTCGGGTTTAGAACAAGTGGGTAATTTACCTAATAAGAAAAAGGTTACTTTTGTGTTACTGGAGGAGCAGACTGATGGTAGTTTTAAAGTACAGGGTGTAAAAGGTAATAACAAGGAAAAATCTGAGGTTGATGTTGATTCGATTATAAAAAAAATTAAGCAAGGGGAAATTAAGCTTCCACAACAACAGAAGGTGACTACAACTGAAGCTACTACACTTAGCGATGATGAAATTGCTTACACGACTACTAAAAACGAGAATTTATTTAAGCTTAATACAAATCCGGATATTAAAATTCAACCAAATTCAGTACCTTTTAGTGAGGAAGAATTTTCGACGACTAAATTAGGAAATTTTGCTTCATCAACGATATTACCCGTGTTTTCAACTAATTATCCTAGTACTGATAATTTGGATATTAATACTATACATAGCACTACTTCACGTTCAATTTCTAATTATTCTCCAGAATTACTGCAATCATCAACTTCTTCATTCACTAACCAAAACTCGATTAATCAATTCGCTAAAATATCAACAAGTTTAGCACCACCGGTAGAAGATAATACAGATCGTAAAAGTAAATTTAATATCTTCCCTACAAATAATTATCATGATGTGAGCAGTACTGCTGATTATAATCAAAATGATAATAATGCGTTTAGTTACAAGCAGCAAGAATTACCGGATGTTTTGAAGATGAATGGGCTTTACGCCATGGCTAGGTTTTTAAAACAATCAGGACTTGATACAATTTTAAATGAAACCGGACCTTATACAGTTTTTGTTCCTACGGATAAGGCGTTCAGGACTTTAATGGTGCAATTGGGTGGACCGGAAAAGGCTGAAGAAAAATTTAAGGAAAATCCTAGATTATTAAGTGGTGTAAGTATATTTATAAAAAAACTATTTAGGATTTAATGTTTGTTTTAAAGCTTTTGTTGCATCATGTTATACCTGGTGCATTCAAAATTGACGCACTTCAAGATGAGATGACTGGAGTTTCATTAGCAGGAACGCAATTACGAGTTAATCAGTATAATATGCATGATATGGAGTGGAATGATATTAAAGTAAGTACAATTTTTGGAGAAATTTGGGGTGTTTTTATTAAAAAAATTTTAAAGGTGACTACTATAAATGGAGCAAAAATTATGGATGATAAAAAGGATATGGAAATTCCTCAAGGCATAGCGCATTCAATTGATCGAGTCATGTTTCCTCTACCAGTTGGTGATATAGTTCAAACCCTACAATCTGATAGGGAAAGAAGATTTACCAACTTTTTAAGAGCGCTATTTTCATCAGGATTACCTGAACTATTACAAGGTAATTTTTGATCAAATTTTGAAAGTAGTGCAGTTCTATTTATCTCGCTCCAAATTTTTAGGAAAAAAAATAATAACGGCAATCTTTTCAGTAATTACACTAATTCAGTAAGTTCGTGATTGTGTTTTAATTTTTTCGCGCTTTGCCATTCGACAGACATTCTAATTATTGTAATTCCACTTAAATTGCTGATTTAAATTTGCCATTTAAAAGGCTTCTAACCTAATTTTATTTTTAGGTTCAAAGACGTTTACGTTATTTGCACCTACTGATAAGGCTTTTTCATCGATGACAAGTGAAGAATTGGCAAGGACCATCTCGGATAAAGCGTTGGCTAGAGAGCTTGTTATGAGGCACCTTACTCCTGGTACCATTTACACGAATGGTATGCGTTATTACCAAGTTAGAGATAGTCTTGAACCAAATAGGCAGATTACGCTTAGTAAAAGCTCTGGTAAGTAAAATTTACTTTCAACTAATTTAAGACCAATTTTTACTAATTTAAGAATGAGAATTATTGATTTTCTTTATTCCAAAAGAGGAATTTATTTATTGGTAACTTTATTAGGTATTGAAGATCCTAATTGGTTGAACAAATCATAAATTTCTTGGGTTGTAATTCAGTAAACAGGCTTTCGCTGTAACGAAGTAGCTGAGGAGTAAATTAAATTTAAGCATACATAAAACAAATGAAAGTTATTTGTGTATTGTGGTGCACGTGTGAAAGTGAGATTCTTCCCATGTTAATCACCTGACGGCAAGAATTAAAGACGATCGAAGAGCACCGAGGATGTCCGGAGTAAGCAATGTCTATGAGAGGAAAGTGAAATTGAAGAAGATCCTCATACATGTCGCTTGAGGCAAATTGATGGAACTTTCTTCTTTACATAACTCGAAATTAATAATGCACGCCGATAAAACGCTATAATAAACTTCTAAAAATAGATATTTTCCAAAGAGTTATTTTCACTTAATAAAATTTGAAAATTCTTGATATCTTCCATGAATGAAATACAGTTTAATTTTATGAAATTGTGCGAATTTAAGACCTTAGATAATTGCAGCAATAAACGTGTTGATGTTTATTATCCTGAAAATGAAAGGAGGATTAAATTACTTGAGATTAAAAGTGAAAGGTTAAATTGTTTGAAAATTTCAAGACGCGAAATGGTTTTGTTGCATTATTAATTAAAAAAAAACCCTTCATCAAAGAAATATACGTTTATGATTGCACGTTTAGAATTAAACCGAGCAGAAAAGATTACGAAATGAGTTGCTAAATTCAAAATTATTTATTATTCTATAATACTAAAACCGTTAAAAACGGGGAAGCTGATTTTTCTCGTAGAGAGTTGAATTTTTGTATTTTTACACCAAATTCAGACGTTTTTTGCGAGGAACGGTCGAAAGGGTAGTTTTTTTCGTCCGATTTTAAGAACTCCAGTTCCTATGTAAAGAGGGATGTTAAATCCAAGTGTGGATCGAATTTTAAAATTTTTGGACTTCCCCGACACTTTGAAAAAAATTCTCGAAAATGGTCGATTTTTCTCACTTATTTTCGGGATTTCGGTGGCGTTAACTTTGAAAAATCGCAACTCCGTCGGATTCTAAAGGGAAGCGACGAAATTGGCCTAATATCCTGACGATTACCAGGACCGATTTTTAAGCCTCCCGGCGCAAAGGTGTGACGTCACTGCCCCGAGAGGCAACCTGAACAATTCAACCGTTTTTTCGGACGGAAAAAGCACCAAAATTTTCTGGCTTCGATTAGAAGTTCGGCAGGAGGAAAAAATTCGCGATTACTTTATTCCTCATCTAAATTCCATGTTTTACCTTAAAACGGGAGTTTTTTTGATGCGTTTACTTTTTATCTCGTTTTAGTGCCCCCAAAGTGACGCTTTATTTTTCGCGCTATTTCGACGCGGACTTTGAAAATTCGTAACTTTTCATCGGAACAACCTGTAATACCCGAATATTTTTTATTTTACTTATTTGGTATTTAATTATGAGAGAAAAAATCGGCACCTTGAAATTTTTACCCTGGACCTTGGAAAAAAATCGAACGTAAGATGTTAAAAAAATCGGGTAAAACGCGGTCCAACCTGGGCCCATCTGGCTCCCGCAGTTTTAAAAATTATTGCAATTTTCTTTCGCAACTTTAAAAAGGAATATTTTTTACACTGTATAGGCTACTTAGATTTTTTATATTTGGTAGGGTTGGGAAATTACGTACAAATAAACTCGAAATTTTTAGTTTAGGGGTGAATGGCTCCCGCTGGGTCACTTTTTAACGTATTTTCAATTTTAAAAACACTTTAGAATCTACTCTTTGAACTGAAAGCCCCCACGAATAGAGTATTTTAAATTTCGACAAAATAACGAAAAAAATATTTTTTTATATTGTATTTTTAAAAGTCGTATTTATGGGTAAAATTTACCCTTGAAATTACATTTAAATCCTACTTTATGCACCTCCTCTAAAAGCTCTTTAGGTCCACTTTACGTCAAAAAAAGAATCACTTCGTTATCTCTTTCCGTTTTCGAGTTATCACCGAAAATGTAGCTAAAATAACCAAAATCTCCGTTTGGAGCCAAAATTTCGGTCTGAAAGTTTTCACTTTTCACAAAATAATTAATATCTTCGAAACTATTAGCACCACCGACACGTTTAATAACTTAAAATTCGCACAGTCACCTCCTCCACCAAATTCCGTGAATGTTTTAATATTCGGTTTAAAATTGCGCCGCCCAGAACCGTATTTGTACCAAAATTTTGCCAAAACTTTGCGAATTTTTTTCAAAAAAACTATCTAACCGATTTTAACCAAATATTTTTTAAAACGCGTCTATCCACGGTATTTACTTTTGGTAAACATTTGAAACCGGTAACTTTTATAGTTTTTGAGAAAAAGATAAGAACCGTTTTCCATTAAAAATTTCAAGCCTTAAAAATATCTTAAAATTTTTTTTTTCGAAATTATTCAAAATCGACCCCGCAAATGAAAGATAATAAAAAATGGATGAAATATAGGGATTCACCTGCCCTGTACACCCCCCAAAAAAATTTTACTCCTCAAAAACTCAAAAAAATCAAATTTTTTTTAGGTAATGTATCTCAAAAAATTATTAACTTTCAAATTTTTAATTTGAAACGAAACACTCTTGTATTAAAACTAAATAATTGAGAAGTTTAAATAACAATAATAAGCGATTACAAAAATTTCACATGTATGTACTTATGTTGTCCTTCTTGAAAAATTTGATATACGTGTGTGATTATTTAAAATGGAAGATGCAAGAGCTGTCGTCATGTCCTACTCCTCTTGCGTTGAGAAAAAATAAGAGAACCATACTCGACCTTAATTCTTACACACAGTAATTACTTATTGTTTAATTTAACTCAAGTTATAATTACTGAATTAAACGCACAATAAAATTTACAAAAAAAATGCAATTCAGTGGCTCCAAGATTATATCAAGGATACAAAGATATTTGTGTGTTAAGTATTAAATACAATAGACTGTAATTTGGATATATAAAAGATGCGTTACCTAATTTATAATCCGCGAAAATGGGTCTTATTGAACAATCTTTAAGGGTGACATTTGCAAGCGCTGTCTTCTAAGCTTTTTCTTCTAAACGCCCGTTACAGGTGAAACAACCACACCCAAAACTCGATTGTATTCTTGCTGATTTTTTTTTTTATTTTATTTAATTGGAATGGTGCTTTATAAATTTATTTTGGGTGTTTCAACTAATTTTAATGGTTATTTCGCTCGATTATTCAAGACGCATTTACTGTATAGATTATATCCTTAAAATGAAGATCTGTAAATAAGGGAAACTAGAGACAAGGGCTGTAAGTAGTTTCCCTTGTCAGATAAGCGATTGCAGCGAAAACCAATTAAAAATATTTAAAATGCATTCTGAGTTTCTTGTGGGATCACCACCACCATACTTAGTATTTTAAAAATAGCTTTGATTGATTTGAAATGTATTAATTTAAAAAATTTCTTGTTTTTTTTTAATAATTTTTTTCTGTATTTTTCAGGGCGTATAAAAGTAAACAACAACGCTATCATCACTCAAAATATACCGGCGACGAATGGTGTCATCCATGCTTTGGATAATCTTTTATAAGTTTTTTAAAACACTCTTTTTCGTGTTATTTTAATATTGATTCGTTACAAATTTACATTCGTTTTTCACTTCATCCTCATTAAACACGTCAAAGATGTATTAATTAGAACTTTATAAACAAAGACTTTTTATTTATAATATTATGTAAATATAAATAGGTTTAGTTGTATATGAGTGCTTATTAATGTATATTTATATAAAAGGTGTGTCAATATAAATGATTGAATAGAAAATACAATAATATTAAAATTAAATTTGTTTTGCCATTATCAAAATTAAATTAATTAAAAATTTTAAATTACATACAAAACTAGCTGTAAATAAATGTAAAATAAAATTTTACTTTGATATATGTAATTTTATCAAATTAGTTAAATTTTATATTGAGGCCTGCTTTTTTAAAAAAATAACATGGAATTAAAGTTTTCTAATTAAACTTGTGCCTTATGCGTTAATAACTCGCCTTGTGTATATTTATACATATGCGATACAAAATATTCTGTAATATTATTTAATAATTTTAAGTATTAATTATTTTTATTTAATAAAAAATATAAATATTAAAATGTTATCTCAATTAAAACATCATGTATACAGTGTTTTGAAATATGATAAAAAATTTCAATAAACTATATTTTTTATCAAAAATATTGGAATTTTATATAAAGAATATGCAACGATTATAGATTTTTTCCTGCTGATTACGAGAAATAAAAATTTTTCGGCTACAACCAGTAGTTTGGAAGTTATAGCCATTTAAGTGGCCCTTAAAATAATATAGAGAAGAGTATAAAATATGGGTCTTATTGAATAATTTTTAAGGGTGACATTTGCAAACGCTGTCTTCTAAGCGGGTTCTTCTAAACGTCCGTTACAGGTGAAACAACCACACCCAAAACAGTAAAATCTCGATTGTATTCTTGCTGATTTTTTTTATGTTATTTAATTGGAATGGTGCTTTACAAATTTATTTTGGGTGTTTCAACTAATTTTAATGGTTATTTCGTTCGATTATAAAATCGAAAAATTTCAAAATTCTTTTTCGCAATTTTTTAGCGTTTTCCGATAGATTTGGGTTCGCTGATAACGACTTAACCAATATTAACGCGATCCAATGCGTACTTTTTAAAATACAGCGTTTTCAAATATACGAAATTTTCGAAAATTTCAAGAAATTATATTTTTTCAAAAATATTCGAATTTCATATAATTAATAGGTTACGATTATAAATTTTAGCCTGCTGATTACGGAGAAATACAAATTTTTGGACTATGACCATTAGTATGGAAATTACAGCTATTTATGTGGCCCTAAAAAAATGATAGAGAAGGATAGGTTAGGTTACATATCATGTATACAGCGTTTTGAAATATGATAGAGATAATGTGAAATTTTCGAAAATTTCAAAAAACTTTTATCAAAAATATTCGAATTTTATATAAAGAGTAGGCAACGATTATAGATTTTTTCCTGCTGATTACGAAGAAATAAAAATTTTTGGAATACGACCAGTAGGAAGATACAGCCATTTAAGTGGCCCTTAAAAAATTATAGAGAAGAGTTACCCCCTTTGCTATAAAATCGAAAAATTTCAAAAAACAAATTTCGCGCGTTTTTAGCGTTTTACGATAGATTTGGGTTCGCTGATAACGAATTAACCAATATTAGCGCGATTCAATGCGTACTTTTTAAAATACAGCGTTTTGAAATATGCGAAAATTTCGAAAATTTCAAAAAATTATATTTTCTTATCAAAAATATTCGAATTTCATATAATTTATAGGCTACGTTTATAGATTTTACCCTGCTGATTACGGAGAAAAAAAATTTTTGGGCTACGACCATTAGTATGGAAGTTACAGCCTTTTAGGTGGCCCCAAAAAAATGTTCGAGAATGGTACCTTTTTTAGCGTGAAGACCTTCAAAATCAAGATTCTTAAATTTACTAACCATCCACTTGAGGGAGGATCTAAATTTAAGAAGAAACTATTTAGCTTGTAAAAAATTATACAGGGTGTTCCGTTCGCGATGTTGGGGCTAGAAACTACAACACGTTTATCCTAGAAAAATATCATCAGAATGGTAAACCATACTATGAATTTGGTAATAATAGTTAATATTAAAAATTACAAAAACAAAAATTTTTTTTTCAGTTTTTTAATTTTTTTAAAACTTGTTCTTATTCTAAACAAACCAAGTGAAATTTTGAAATTATGACTCTTATGCTTCACATACTAAAGCCTTTTAGTGGGTCACCCAGGAATTTTAAAAGGGGGGGGGGTGCTTTAAACTAAAAATTTAGATCTACCGGGTGTCCACGAAACTAGGGCCACTCCTGTATTTTATTTATTTATGATAAAGAAAATTTGAAATTTTAATATGTTATATGGCACTAGAAAACTCATTTAGTGGGTGGCCTAGTTTCGTGGACACCCGGTATAGCTTTTTGTTTTGGAGCTCCAAAATTTTGAAATTTAGGCAACTGATTTTTGGTATCTACAAGTAATACAAAAATCGTTGATAAAATGTTAAGCAACATCGCAAAGAAAAAAAATTGAGTTCCTGGTTAATTTTCTTCTCTAACGAATATATTCTGTAATTAACCCCTTTAATGATTTTTTTAAATCAATTGTGGATGATTTTTCAGAAATAATTATAGGAAGTCAAAATTTTGATAATTTGTAATGATAATACAGGGTGAGCTAAAATGATTGTGGTTTCATTTGTAGGCAACCAAATACGCAGGTTGGTACAACTGAAATATTAAAAAGAAAATCTATTAGTAATTAGTAATCCAATGGCGTAGTAAAGATTTTTTCCAAAATCTCTAATTTCTCAGTAAATGTCATATATTGAAAATGTTTTTCTTCATTTTCGAGGCAGATGCTAACACAAAACAAAGATTTACGCAAATTAATTTTGATAAAAACTGACGTTTATGAAATAGAAGGCACAATAACGAAATTCAAAATCTGAAGTTTTGACACAACGGTAAAAATTACACCTACGCCTCTGCTTTTGTGAAGTCTAGTTACTTTGTTTTGATTTTGACATGATTTTGTGTTACTATGAACTTGAAGCATACAAATTCCCCAGATTTTTAGGCGGGAAATTTGAATTGACCACAATCATTTTAGCTCACCCTGTATTGTCATTTCAGAATTCGAAATAATCTAAAAACTGAAAAAAATTGAATTAATCTTTATTTGAAACTTTATGTAGGATTTATGTAATACTGTCATTACAAAAAACGCTATGACTTTAAAACTAAAAAATGGCAATAGACCCATAGTATATTGGATTTTGACAATGAAATTTGATTTATTTTTTAACCCTGAAGTTTGATCACTCCTTGGATCAGTGGATGAAAAATCTGGTCCTTGCGCCATTGAAACCTTCTGAAGTACTTGAAGTAGTTCTGAGCATAGTTTGTCAAATAGGCTTGTCAAAAGTTGCGCATAGTTGGTCAAGCAGGTTAGTGGGAATTTCGACTACGCATAGATGGCTCTATTTTGACATAAATTTTTTAACAAAATGGAGGAACGCGAGTAATAGTATATTGTTTTAATAGGAGTAAAAGAGGAAAAAAAATTTTTCAACTTTTTTAAAATATTGAAAGATTTATAAAAATTACTAGACTATTCTGATCTATTTTCTGTACCTATTTTTATGTAAAATAAAGTAAAATCTTGAGGATTGGGATAAATATTTAAATATTGTAAAATATAAATTCTTGTTATCCAACTATATTTTAAAATACAATCTTAAGTTGCAATTTAAGATTGTATTTTAAAATAAAGTTGCAACTTAAGATTGTATTTTAAAATAAAGTTGGATAACAAGAATTTATATTTTACTATATTTATTTTTATGTAAAAAAAATTTTGTAGTTCACTTCTGATGATGGCCCAAGGTCGAAACCGGTAAAGTGAGAAAATAAAATAAAATTTGCTTAATATAAGAATAAGTACCTTTTTAATTCAACCACCAAAGTATAGGGAATTTCCAAGGAAATGTCACAGTAATTTTGGGAATTGATTTTTAAGTTATATCTACAAAAAATCTTAAGTGATAGTGCGCCTTACAACATAGCAGAGTTTAAAGAGTATGTAAAAAGTAATTGTAATAGTAACCCTTATGCCAAAAGTACTATATTGTAATACTGTTGAATTTTAATAATGTTATTTATATATGTGTCTTATTTGCATTACTATGTATCTATTATAACTATATCAATATCTTGTACAAGATTTACTGATAAATAAAGATGATTTGATTTGATTCACTAATTTAAAAAAAAAAATAAGAATATATTTATTTCCAAAATGCTCCATTTTATAAATATATGTAGAATGTTTTTTTTTTTAATTTTTTTAACATAAAATCTACGTTTTTAATAATAAGTTACTAAAATGTTGACAAATGTTACTTTTGGCAGATTAAATTGTGAATATTCAAAATAGACTTCTAGATGAGCTTTTTCGGGTGCATCCACTTTTTTACCATCCCAATTTTTTGTACGACCCGATTATCCTTAATAACATCAAATTTTTACTATTGTTTGTTTTTATATTGCAAAATAGGATTATGTGCCACCTCACGGTTGATTGCATTTTAAATTTTTAGTGGAAGTGATGCAATCGTCCCCTAATAACTTAATAACGAGAAATCACGCAGAAACCCAGATGGTAATTAACATTTTCGAATCCCACTAGTGGTAATTATACAGGGTCTACAAAATGAGCGAGAAAAATGTTTCAAATAAAAGTTGTACGATTCTTAGTGATGTACTATCAGGAGATATTGCCCATGACCTTGAACAGCAAGATGAAGGTTATTTTTATTACATATTATTATAGCTTGCTTTCAGAGGTTTACTGAGCATATTTTTTTATTTTGCTAAAGTAAAGAGTTTAAAATTTCAATACATAAAGTTCTGCAACGCTGCTTTATTTTGGAAATTAAGCATTTTACAGAAAAATTTTTCAGATAAAAGTTGTACGATTCTTAGTGACACATTTTTTTAGAAATGTTGCCATGACCTTTTACAGCAATTGAAGGTCAGGCGATAATCTCTTAACCTCGCTGAAAAAATTTGATCGCGGAAATTGAAAATATCTATCCGGGTTTGCTCGTTATACCCGTGAACTCGTTATTTTCGTACTCGTTATAACCAACTGTATTATAAAAATTATAATTAACAACTTCTGAGCATTATTGTTGGTCAGAAGTTGTTAATTATATTTTTTTTAATTTTAATTAATAAAAAGTTTTGGTGGGAAAATGTGAAGTTCTTTAGGAAATCGTGTGTAATAAAGAGAATAAAATTAAAAAGTGAAATTATGAATTTAAAAAGTTTAGTAGAAAATAAGAGTTGCAGCAATTGATTAATCCATTTGGTGTATTTTTAGTTTTAGAGCGAGGAGGAGAAAATTTAATAACTATAGCTAAAAAAGCGTTAGCAACCGAACTCCAAAAACTTTCCCAATAAAATCCATGCGGTTGCCATTATTTCCACATAATGGAAATATTTTCTCGCCGAATTTCACCCAAATTATTTGGAAATGATCGTCTGTCAATTAAATGTTAATGTAACGAGTTCGTCTTTGGGAGAAATTTCAGGAAGGAAAATGCGTGTTTTGAGACAAGGGGTGGCAATTTTCGAGTGAACTGAAGCGAATTTGAAGTGTTAATAATAGATATGAGTATGTATTAATAACATCTGAATTATTCTATCTGGGTGATGATAATTAGGTTGATTGATTATTTATTGCGTCGGGTTAAGTTGAGAGGGTGGTTAATTAAATTGACGCTAGAGAATTTTATTCCTGTTTAATTTTATTTATTTGCCAACCCATTAAAAACGAATCACGTCCCGTTTGGACGCTCCAATAAATCAAAATTACATTAAACCGTCCAGCGTCGCCTTCACTACATTTCTTGCGTCCTTTAAAAACTTTACATTTTTATTCCAATTCCATAAAACTGTTTTTAAAAAACCATAAAATACCACCTACTTTACAAAATTATTCGCTTTCAAAAAACTTAAACAAATAATTTTTTAGCTATTTTTGAAGTGTATTACATTAAAATAGAACACTATTTAAATATTATTAACGATGTAAGAGTGCAAGCGCGTTTTGTATACGTAGTCATAATGTTTTGTTTATAAAATGAGCAAACATTTGAATTAGAACCTGTAGCTTGCTATTAACACGTCCAATGAAAATGTTTAAACAAACATTTAACCCAACTTCATGTAATTATTATAATAGTCGTTCAATAAGCATTCAACTTTTCAAATATTCCACATCACATTGAAAAAGTCAACTCTTTTTAAGGGCCTAAGTCTTTAAATTGACTAAATTATCGACAATACACATTCATCGACAGAATCTTTGCAGCCCTGCAATGACTAATCGTGTGATTATTTTGTTATAGTAAACCTTTTGACACTGTTAGTCGGGGATCCCCAAGGCTCTATACTGAGACCACTTTTGTTCAGTATTTATACAAACAAAATTATGGCTGTGTTAGACAATACTCTTATCGCATGTATATGCGGATGACACCCAATTGATGTATTCATCTGATATATCTAACATAGATGAAGCTCAAAGTATTTTTCATTATGAACTTAATCCTTTGGCAATAATTCCGAAAAACGGTTATACCGTTTCATCGACAATACACTTTCATCGAATACAATTTAATCGACAGTCCATTTCATCGACACGACCGTTTCATTGACACAGACGTTTCTTCGATATTACCTTTTCGTCGACAACCATTTCATCGATACTACCTTTTCATCGACAAACCTTTTCTTCGATAAGGACGTTTCATTGACACTACTCTCAAATCGACACTGACGTTTCATTGAAATTACCTTTCATCGACAACCGTTTCATCTATAATACCTTTTCATCGACATAAAAGTTCATCGACATTACCAATTATTTGACAATGTTGTATCATCCACTACAGCGTCATCGACACAACGTTTTTATAGTAAAGACATGTTTCACGCCAAAGCTTCTCATCGCCAATATCGACTGTGGTTGATGAAACGACATTTTCGAAGAATTGGCGAGGTGAATGAAATTGTGGGTCGATGAAACGGTTGTCAATGAAAAAGTAATGTCCATAAAACGTCCTTGTCGAAGAAAAGATTCAACGATGAAAAAGTAGTGTCGATGAAACGGTTGTCGATGAAAAGGTAATGTCGATGAAATGTTTGTGTCGATGAAAAAGTAGTGTCGATGAAAGGTATACCGGGTGGCCCAGATTTTACTTCCCAGGAAATATTTCACTTATTTGAAGAGATAAAAATATAAATCAAAAAGTGCTTTGAATGGCAGCACTCATACTTCATAATTTCATTCTAAAAAAATTATTGGTGTTTACCACTCTTAAGATGCCATCATCATTTTTTTTTCTTTAATGGGACACCCTATTTTTTATAATTGATATTGCTTCTACAATTTATTCTAGCAACAGTGATATGCTACACTTGGTAATTTAAGTACAATTTGTGAATAAAAAAAATAAAATATTGATGGAAGTATGTATTATTGAAAATTATTTATTTAGTTTTTTTTAACAAAATTTGTAATTTACAATTAGGTTCAGTTAGATTAGGTTAAGTTAAGTTAGTTTAGATTTAAAAAATTTTCTTAAAAAAACTAAATAAATAATTTTGCATACTACTTCGATCAATATTTTATTTTTTTTATTCACAAAATGTACTTAAAATTCTAAGTGTAGCATATCACTATTTCTAGAATAAATTGTAGATGCAATATCAATTATAAAAAATAGGGTGTCTCATTAAAGAAAACAAGATGATGGCGTCTTAGGAGTGGTAAATAAAGATATTTTTTTTAGAATGAAAATATGAGGTACAAGTGCTGCCATTCAAAGCACTTTTCAATTTATATTTGTATCTCTTCAAATAACCGAGATATTTCCTGGGAAGTAAAATCTGATTTAAATTTAAAAAATTGAAATAAAATGAAATTTATACAGGTGTTCAAAAAAATCATTAATATTTTAAAATTTTAAAACTGCTATAACTTCTTAAGGAGTCGAAAAAAAATATTAGTTCATAGGAAGATTTTTGTCCAGAATGACATTTACTATCTAGAAAAATTTTTTGCGGGAAAAAAAGTGAGACACCCTGTATAAAGAATGCAATATCCTGGTGGTATTTCCAAAAAATTGAAGCATCCTAAGTGATATAAATCGTGTCCAACTTTTGTCTAATCGTAAATTTGGAGAAAACAATCACCTTCTGTAAAAGTAAGTAAAGAAAGTAGTAACTTGGATGTTTTTCCCAAAAATTTTAAGCATCCTAGGTTATTTAAATTGTGTCCAACTTTTCTCCAAAAAGTAATTTTAATAAAAAAATTATCTTCGGTCAAAATATATGATCTAAAAAATAATTTAAGACTTTTTCCAAGAAAATCGAAGCACTCTAGGTTATTATACAGGGTGATCATTTGAAAACGATCCGCCCTTAATAACTCTAGTATGACGAAATATACAGGGTGTCTCACTTTTTTTCCCGCAAAAATTTTCTTTAGATAGTAAATGTCATTCTGAACAAAAAATTTCCTATGAACTAATATTTTTTTTCGACTCCTTAAGAAGTTACAGCAATTTTAAAACTTTGAAATATTAATGATTTTTTTGGACACCCTGTATAAATTTCATTTTATTTCAATTTTTTAAATTTATTTCAAGTATGCTTTGGATTTTGACATTATCTGTAAGCTAATCAGATAGGTTAATTTTCTTGTCAGAAATTTTAAATGAGTCCACTTATTTTAAAAACAGCCAATAATGTTCAAAAAGGCAAGTTGGGAAAGAAAAAATCCAAACCATAAATGTTTTAAATAAAAACATGATGATAAGAAAAAAAAATCTACAGGGTGTCACAAAAACTGTTGAAATTTTTAAATTGCTGTAACTTCTTAAGGAGTCGAAAAAAAATATTAGTTTATAGGACATTTTTTGTTCACAATGACATTTACTATCTAAAAAAAAATTTTACAGGAAAAAAAGTGAGACACCCTGTATAAAAATTCGAGGAGGAAACTTATAAAAATAACCGCTAGATGTCTTCAAAATTTTAAATGACAACCCCTAACACGCAATACCTCATTTTAAAGGAAATTAAAAGGACTTTAAATTGGTGTGCAAAATTTTGAAATCGGATCAGCACATCACAAGTTATAACTAAAAATGTCAGGCCTGAACTAGAATTTTGGGGTAAAATTTGCCCCCTAGAAATCGGTATAAATTAGTATAACATATTCCTGAGACCAAAATTGAATTTTTTAGCCCAAATTATCTCTATTCAAAAACAGTTTGCTAAGGCGCTATTGAAACTCAAAGATAACAAAATTTGCAGATTTTTATCATTCGATTGCGCTTCAATGGATCATTTTTGGATAAAGATAAGTTTGATTAAATCATCCCATTTTCGTCTGAGGAGTATGTTATATCAATTTTTACAGACTTATAGGGGACAAATTTTATCCCAAAATTGTAGTTCTAGTCTGACATTTTTTGTTATAACTTTTGATGTGGTGATCCGATTCCAAAATTTTTCACACCAATTGAAAGTCCTTTTAATTTCTTTTAAAATGAGGTATTGCGTGTTAGGGGTTGCCATTTAAAATTTTGAAGTCGAGGTGGCTATGGCAAAACTAGAGACATCTAGCAGTTACTTTTATACTTAATTAAGTTTCTCCCTCGAAATCAAAATTTACGTTTTCGTCGAATTTTTATATATCTCGTCATACTTGAGTAATTAAGGGTGGATCGTTTTCAAATGATCACCCTGTATATAACTTTTATCTATAAATATATTTGGAGAAAACAAATAGCTTAGGGTGAAATAAACTTAACCTGAGTTAAAGTAAATGATCTAAAAATGACTTTTTTGAACCACATTTTTAAAAGGGGTGCCAACTTTTGTCCAATAATAAATTTGGAGGAAGCAAATATCGTATGGTCAAATAACTAAAGGAAGCAATAGCCTGGAAGCTGAAAGCTTTGTCAAAAAAAATGAAGCATCTTAGTTCGTTCAAATTTTATCCAACTAGTGTCCAAGAAGTAAATTTAAGAAAATATATCTTGAGTCATAATAAAGGATCTAATAAATAGTTAATAGACAATCGAAAATCGAAAATCGAAGCACTCTAGGTCATTACAAATGTGCACAATTTTAATCCAAGAATGAATTTTGAGGAAACGAATACCTTAGGATAAAATAACTAAAGAAAGCAATAGCCTGGATGTTTTTCTGAATATTTTGAAGCAACCCAAGTTACTAAAATTGGGTCCAACTTTTGTGCAAAAATTAATTTGGAGAAAACTATCATCTTGTGTCAATATAAGTTAAGAAATTAAGAAACTAGACGGATTTTCTAAAAATTTGAAGCATCCTAGGTCATTCAAATCGTGTCTAACTTTTGTCCAAGTAGTAATTTTGAGAAAAAGAATATTTTGAGTCATAATAAATGATGTAATAAATAATTTAGGATTTTCTCCAAGAAAATCGAAGTATTAAAATTGTACCTAACTTGTATCCAAAATTAAATTTATGGGAAACAAATATCTTAGGATGAAATAAGAAAAGAAAAAATTATCATGGATGTTTTACCAAATATTTTGAAGCTTCCTTATTTATCAAAATTGTGTTTAAGTTTTGTACAAAAATTAATTTGGCAGAAATAATCAATTTGGATAATTAAAAGTAAAGAAAGCCACATGTTTTTCCAAATAAATTTTGAAGCATCCTAGGGTATTAAAATTGTGCCAAACCTTGCTCAAACAGATTACTTTAATAATAAGCATTAAATTTTGTGTAAAAAATATCTTACATCAAAATAAATGATTTAAGAAATCCGGTAGTATTTTTTCTAAAAAAATAAAGCACTTCAGGTCATTAAAATTGAACGCAACTTTAGTTCAAAAAATAATTTTGAGAAAACAAATATCGTGGGTTAATATAAATGATCTAAAACAAAAGGTATAACTTTTTTCCAAAAAGTCTAAACATTACAGGGTGTCCAGAAAATGGCGCCTAAGCTCTCCAGTACGTTGTTGGAGTCCTTAGAAAAATTGTTAAAAAATTCTATCGACCTTCCTTCTTAAGATATTAAGCAAAAACTAAAAAGTAAACTTGGCAACATAGCTTCCTGAAAACAGGTATTTTAATTAAAGGTAATATTAACCTTTGACATTATTTGACACAAATCTGACAAAATAAAATAAATTTTTTTCGAAGTACAACAAAAAACGAGTTACATTTGTCGAATCTGCAAAACGGTTTCATCTTCATTTTTAGTTGTAAAAGAGGTAAAAATTAAAAGGTTTTATATTTGCAAGCTGCTGCGACAAGTGCTTTTTTGAATCCAATTTTAAAAAACTTCTAATTTTTATAATAATCGTTCGAAATTTTCACCTTGCACTTGTATGCTTTGTGCTCATCGTCTAATATTTGCTTGAACTGCATGTAGCATTTGGGGAGTCACACTTTGAGCTGCATTTTGAATTCTGTTCAACAAATCTTCTACATTTTGGACGGGAGTACGATATACCAGAGCCTTTATGTGACCCCACAAAAAAAAGTGCAGAGGTGTAAGATCTGGACTTCTAGGTGGCCAACGTATAGGTCCGTTACGACCGATCCATCGTTCAAGATATTCCTCATCTAACCAAATTCTTACTGCAAAGGCAAAATGTGGAGGAGCACCATTTAATTGCATCCACATGTTCCTGATTGCAGCTAGTGGAAGATTTTCAAGATGTTCCTCCAGCTCATTTGTCAAAAACTTTAAAAAATTGCCTCCATTCAGGCGTATAGGTCATTAAAATAGTGCCCAACATTTGTCCAAAAAATAATTTTAAGGAAAAACATACCTTGAGTGAAATTAAATGATTTTTAAAATTACGTAGGAGTTTTTCTAAAGAAATCTAAGCACTCTAGATCAGTAAAATTGTGCCCAACTTTTGTTCAAAAAGTAATTTTGAGGAAAAAATCATACAGAATTAATATAAATGATATAAAATATTATATTGGACTTTTTTAGAAAAAATATGACAGTATCATAAACTTATGTGTAAAGTTTTCTAAAAATATTAGAAACAATAAAAAAATTATTAACAATTTTCTAGCTCAAATCATAAATTTTGTACCAAAAATATGAATTTTCTTCAAAGAAGCACAAATTTTTTAAGGTTTCCATTAAAATTTTCCAGAAAAACGTTTTCCATTATTTTACCATGGTATATTAAACATATAGACAGATTTTTGTAAAAATATCTAAAACAATAAAAAGTTATTAACTATATTTTTTACGTGAGTCACAAAATTCTACTAAAATAAAATTTTTCAAATCAAAAAACTTTCTAAAAAAATTATACCTTAAATTTATTAATCGCGTCTATAATTTATTTTTTTTTTTATATTTTCAACAATATTTTCATAATCATAATTTTTTTATACTCACTCTTTTTTACTTTAGCAACTGCTCGTTATAACGATTAACGGTAATAGCTCGTTATAACCGAGTTCGACTGTAATAATTGAAATTAATTTGTACTAACTAATGTAAGGATTTTTAAGGACTAATCCAGGTTCTTATGTAACTATTTTAACATAAGTATTTTTAAATGCAACACCCTGTATACAAAAAGTTATTATTAAAGTTAAAATATCATATTTTAAATTAATTTTTGGTGTCATTTGTATTCAAACGAATAATTTTGAGCAATTAATCAAGGTTACGTAGGTTTTTTAAAACATGTTGATAAATTCTAGTTCATTAATTAGTGGTAGCGTTTACAAATTGAGGTAAAACATAAAAAATAAATTAACATGTACGTACATTGTAATTAATTTAAAAAAGAGGGAATAAAAAAAAAGTAGAGGCAATAGAATAATCTTAAATTAAATAAGTTTTTATTTATTTACCGTTTGCTTGAGTAACTTTCTAAATTTTTGGAGTATTTTTTGGGACTGATGAGAGTAAAGAGGGTCGGTCGGGACGTAATAAAGTTTATGCGGCGCTTAGGGTTAACGATAGGAGCTGAATTCGTTACGAGATAGAAAATCCTTGCTTACTGACGAATTAACAGGATTATAAAAGTTATAGTTATTACTACAACGGTTGCTTATTAAGACATTTTCAAGCCAACTTTACATTATCTTCCTTTATAGCTAGTAAACACGTCGAATTAATTTTTTTTTCAATAATTTTCGTTATTATATTTTAGGTTAAAAATATATCTTGGGAGCAGTTGTGTGAAGCCCATTAATTATTGTCTCCTCAAAGCTTCAAGCTTGAGTTTAAAATATCAATCTGCTAATTTTTCTACTCGAATTTTTCCCCATTCTAATTTTCACTTGTTACTTGAGCTATTTTAAGACACAAGTAGTTATTTATTCCTTGACATATCTAAAAATAGGAACGAAAATGAGATATAATATTGCTAATGATAAAAATTGCGCGAGTTCGGACGCGCTCTCCACCTGAAACGCGCCGCACGAGGCGTCAGTTTACTAACGACGCTGATACCGCGAGCGTCTTCTGATAACGTCGGTCCGCATCTTCATTAAATTAAATTACTTAAAAATTCTAAAAGCACACTTCAGAAACCTTAAAAGACATGATTAATCACCCAAAAAGTGTTAATTTCTAAAAAAAAAAAAAAACTTTTTAAGTTAAAAAAAAAAACCAAACAAAAAAGTTTCTTCATCTACTTTTTACTTCAATTGGAATGAGGTAAATATTTATTATTTTAATTTTTTGATTAATTATGTTAATAATTTTGCACTTTATTAGTTTGACTATAATTTAATGCAGATTATTCAAGGAAAGGTTTTACACGTAAATTAGCACTTGTTACTTAAAAAATTATCAGCTTTTAGCTTTAATAAATTAGTTTTGTTTTAAAAGCTGGCTTATAGTAAATCCTTGAATTTAAATTTCATTTGGGAACACTCAATTGGTTTATAGTTAAATTTTTAAACCATATTGTATTTTTGATTGTTTTTGTTGGAGATTATTAAAATACAAAAACTCAATTAACAAGTTTTTGCGATGAATTAACGTGAATTATTTTTTTAAATAGATTTTGTTAACACAAAATTAAGCCTCTTATTTCAAAAATATCACGCTTAAGCTCGTTTTTTTTAATTTTTCAAAAAATCTAAAATTTTGGATAATCTGAAGGAAATTTTTGTATATCCCTTTTATTTTTTTTTTTTTGATACAAAAAAGGTTAATCTTTTTTTCGTTTTGGACTTCAACTTCAAACAGTTTTTGACAAAAAAATGACCAAGATTTTATTTAGTACTTTTATACAAAATAACTTCTTAAAACCGTACAAACAAAATCAGGACTAAATCATCAAAAATAATGAAGAAAGTGTGAATAATATTAAAAAAGTAGCATGAACATTTTTTTTGATTACCACTACCTGGTGGAAACTTCTTTATTTATGAAAATAAAAATTTAAAATTTGATAATATCTTGTATGATTCAATAAAGCACGTTTTAGGCACTAAAAGTTTTTTCAATATGACTTCTGGTTTTACCGGAAGTGACATCAACTTTATTTTTTTAAATGTAACACCCACTGTTCAAAATAAGAAATTATTTTATAAAAAGAGTATGTCTATGATAAACTTTAAATTTTTTGTGAAATTTTGAAATAATAAAATAATAAAACTCAAAAGGAGTTTTGGTAGTCCGGATGAAGAGACGATAAAAACTACCAAAACTTATCCCAAATAATAGAAATACCTAAGGAAAATTGTATTTTGTAAAATAATTTGTGAGATATTAATTTATGAACTTTTTTGAGCAACGTTTTTGCAAATAAATCTATTTTTTAATGGAAAGATGCCGGTTCACTTGGTTTTTCAAATAGAAGATTTTAATATGATTATTTTGGTATCTCATATGTAGGGTGTAATCAATTTACTTGTGTCAGTTTTTCATATTTTTTGTACACGGGATTTTTCAAAATTTCAAAAAAAAAATAAAAAATGTATCATAAACATACTGCTTTTCTAAAATAGTCTTAAATTATAAACAAAGAAATTAGGTGCTACATTTAAAATAATAAAGTTGATGTCACTTCCGGGAAAATCGGAAATCATATTGTAAAACTTTTTAATGCTTAAAATGTGTTTTCTTGAACCATACAACATAGTTAAATTTCAAATTTTTATTTTCATAAATTAAGAAGCTAAAGAGATGACCCGTGTTTCGTTTCCACCCGGTATATTAAAAAACGTTATGAACTCATAAGGAAGAGCTTAGTGCTGTTCACCAAGCCAAAAACTTAGTTTGAAGTTTAAAACTAAAAAAAAAACTGTTTGAACTCATTCTTTATAGTTCGACATAATAATGAAAGTTCGAACTTTCATATCGTATTAAACTCGTTGAAGTTCAAACCTACTTAACTTCGAATTCTATAAAGGCAAAACTATACCGGGTGTCCCATTGTTTCCACCAAATTTTTTTGAATAGTCACTCTGAACAAAAAAAACTAATATTCAACTTTTTAAGAAGCAATTTTAAGATGTATAAATTTTCATGATTTTTGTGGTACACCCTGTATAATTTTCTTTCTTATTATCATTTTTTAATAGTTAAATCAATTATGACTTGGATTTTGACTTTTATACGATATGAAAGTTCGAACTTTCATATCGTATTAAACTCGTTGAAGTTCAAACCTACTTAACTTCGAATTCTATAAAGGCAAAACTATACCGGGTGTCCCATTGTTTCCACCAAATTTTTTTGAATAGTCACTCTGAACAAAAAAAACTAATATTCAACTTTTTAAGAAGCAATTTTAAGATGTATAAATTTTCATGATTTTTGTGGTACACCCTGTATAATTTTCTTTCTTATTATCATTTTTTAATAGTTAAATCAATTATGACTTGGATTTTGACTTTTATACGATATGAAAGTTCGAACTTTCATATCGTATTAAACTCGTTGAAGTTCAAACCTACTTAACTTCGAATTCTATAAAGGCAAAACTATACCGGGTGTCCCATTGTTTCCACCAAATTTTTTTGAATAGTCACTCTGAACAAAAAAAACTAATATTCAACTTTTTAAGAAGCAATTTTAAGATGTATAAATTTTCATGATTTTTGTGGTACACCCTGTATAATTTTCTTTTTTATTATCATTTTTTTAATAGTTAAATCAATTATGACTTGGATTTTGACTTTTACAAATTGCTTTTTTCAATATTAGTGACTGTTTTTAAATTAAGCGAACCACGAAGTGCACCATTTAAAATTTTCAAAATCCAAAGCACACTTAATTTAAATAAAAAAGTCAAATTAAAATAAAATTTATACAGGGTGCCCACAAAAATCGTTAATATTTTAAAATTTCTGTTACTTTTTAAGAAGTCAAAAAATATATTAGTTCTTAGGAAAATATTTGTTCAGCATGATATTTACTATCTAAAATTTTTTTTTCTGGAAAAAAGTGAAAAATCTTGTATAGATGGAGTTCAAAAGTGTCGAAGTTCGAACAATTTTGGATAAAACTATAAAAACCGTTATTAATTCACAAGGAAGGGATAAAAGTGTTGTTCACCAAACCAGAACATTTTGATGTTCGAACTTTTTTCGAACTTTAAAATATAAAGGGAATCTGTTCCAGCCAATTCTTATACTTCGACATAATAATGAAAGTTCGAATTTTAAAAAATTTTTGAACTTGATGAAATTCGTACCTACTTAACTTCGAATTCGATAAAGTACGAACTACATGAAGTTCAAAAGTGACGAAGTTTGAACTTCTGAAATTTTTGGATAAAATATAAAAAAATTTCAACTTTCATAACCCAGTGATGTTTACCAAACCGAACTTTTAGATGTTCGAATTAAGTTGGAACTTAAAAATATAAAGGAACTGTTGGAACCCATTCTTTATAGTTGACCATAATTATGCCAGTTCTTACTTATTGAACTCGATGTAAATGGAACTTATTTAACTTCTAACTCGACAAAGGTCAAACTATATAGATGAAGTTTAAACATGATAAAATTCGAACTTGATAAAAAATCAAAAAACATGGATAAAACACATCAAAACTTTATGTATTCACAAGGAAGAGATTAGGAGCTGTGCACCAAACCAGAACATTTTGATGTTCGAACTGTGTTCGAGCTGTTCCAACCCATTTTTTATACTCGTAGTTCGACATAATAATAATAGTTCGAACTTTAATAACTTTTTGAACTTGATGAAGTTTGTACCCACTTATTTTCGAACTCGATGAAGTTCAAAAGTGACGAAGTGCAAACTGCATAAAATATCAAAATCTTTGGATAAATCATTCAAAAAACAACATTATGAATTCACAAAAATTTAGTTCGAACTTTAAAACATAAAAGAACCGATTAACGACGTGAGAGTTTCTATCGTTGTTTATGATACACCAAACCAATTGAAATTTCAGTTTTCAAAAAAAATATAGAGCTGTTCTAATCCATTTTTTGTAGTTCAAAATAATAATGAAATTTCGAACTTTAATAACTTGTTGAACTCGATGAAGTTTGAACCTACTTGACTTTGAACTCCGTAAAGTTCGAAAGCGACCTTTACTTAGTTCGAACTTTCTTCACACTTCGACATAATAATGAAATTTCGAACTTTTATAACGCATTGAAATCGTTAAAGCTCTACCCTACTTTGAAGTTCATAAAGTTCGATCTAGATGAAGCTCAAAAGTGACGAAGTTCAAACTTAATAAAAATCAAAAATTTCCACAAGGTCGAACTAAGAACTTGAAAAGAATCAAACAAAAGAAAGTTCAAACTTTGAAAAGTAAAGATATCTCAAAATAAATTTATCTAAGTTAAGTTTACTCAAGAGTTTTACTCAACTATTTAACATTAATCCAAATCAGCAGTGTCACTTATTACCAAATTTATCTAAATTTGAAATGGCTACTTTAATCTTCAAAACTGCACAAAATATAAAAAGTGCATTTTTTAATAATACTCATTTTGAAATGGCACTTTTATTTTTATATTTTCAGAGATAAAAATGCAATGAATGTTTGCAAGTTTGAACTTTCTTTGAACACGACCTGTTTTCTAACCTGATTTTTGGAGTTGGACTTCTTTTGAACTCCTACTTCATCGAAATCAAAGTAATGTCGAACTCTAAAATATAATAGAACCCATTTTTATAGTTCAACGTAATAATAAAAGTTTGAAATTTGATAATTCATAGAACTTGATGAAGTTATAAATTTATTTTATTTAACTTCGAATCACATAAAATTCGAACTAGATTAACTTCGAGAATGACGAAGTACGAAGTTCAGGAAGATCATGCTAGTGTAAATAAATAAATAAGTAACCCGAACTTAATTCGTACTTTAAAATACAGGGTGTCTCAGACCATCCGTCCATCCCTTTTATTTTGAGAACGCCTTGTCGTACATGGCTGAAATAAAAAAAAATATTACCAAAGCAAATCCGAAGAATGTATTGGTGCACTTATTTTTTTCCGGAATAATCCGGAAGTGCCCGGAACCGGAAGTAACTTTCGATTTTTAAATGGCAACATAGGTCGAGTATGGTATAGTTTTAAAGGTCTTTTAAAAAGAAACAACTTTTATTAAAATATTTTTTTAATATCTTTCATAATTAACAAATCAAACGAAAAACAAAAGCAAACAAGTGACAAATGGTTTCTTAAATTATGGAAAAATTAAAACACTACCATCATCCTCAATGAGTAGAGGCAATTATGATTTTTTAAATGGAAACATGTATTTTTTGCTTCGCTTGTTAAAAATAATCAACTTTTTTAGGTTATGTATTTACCTTAATTCAAAAAATAAAAAAAGTTGATTATTTTTAACGAATAAAGCGATAAACGCAAAAAAGAGTTTCAATTTAAAAAAATCTTTCTCTTGCCCATTTGCGGATGATGGTAACGATTTAATTTTTCCATAATTTAAGAGACCAATGGTCACTTGTTTGCATATTTTTTTTCGTTTAATTTGTTAATTATGCAAGATATTACAAAAATATTTTAATAAAAGTTGTTTCTTTTTAAAAGACCTTTCAAACGATACCATACTCGGCCTATGTTGCCATTTAAAAATCGAAAGTTACTTCCGGATTGTTCCGGAAAAAAATAAGTGAAGCAATGGATTCTTCGGGTTTGTTTTGGTAGTAATTTTTTATATTTCAGCCTTGTACGACAAGGCGTTCTCAAAATAAAAGGGGTGGACGGGTGGACTGAGACACCCTGTACATTAGAGCTAGAACTGTTCTTTATGAGTTAGACATGAAATTTCAAACATCAACAACTTCAACCTTGTTAAAGCTCGAACTCGATGAACTTCGAAAGTAACGCAGTTTAAATTTGAGGAAGTGCAAACCTTTGTAAATAATTATATTAAAAAATGTGATTTTAATAAACAGTGCAATATTAAAAAAAACTTATCTATGGTACCCCTTTTTTTGTAATTTTCAGAGATAAAAATTTTATAAAAATTTCTTTGAACTCGAATTTTGTACTTTATTTTTTCGCAATTTTGTCAAATATTCGAATGGTTCGAACTATTTTGAAGTTCAAATTTTTAAATGGAAGTAAAAAAATGATCAGAAATGTACAAAAACTGCTTGATTACTTTTTAAAATAAAATTTGCTTATATTAATGATGATATTGATTTTGTATTTAAAAACTATTCACGAACTGTTGCAGTTTCCTAGTTATAAACACACATTAAGGTTAAAACCAACAAGCGTATATTTCACACTATGGGGCACTTCGTAAGTGTATTCCTTGTATTTCAATTAAATCGAATTTAGTTTCACTTGGTGTGTTTATGCAAATTTGTGCTTTAGAACTGCAAGTAACACATTAAATTACCAATTTTAATGCATTAGTTGGAGTAGATCTATTACCTTTGTTTGAAAAATACGTAAGTTTAAAAAAAAATCAGTATATTATAGTAACCTAAATGGTTACAAACAAAAAAGGGTTTCCTTAGGAAGGAAGTATATTATTCGTATCTTTATAGCTTTCTGGACTTCCCTCTCGAACACTTAAAGGCCTCCATTGAGTCATTAGATAAATTTATGAAAGTATTTAGAACATACAAATAATATTTTGGTTTTTTATTACGACATTAAAGTTTATGATAAAGCCTACTCTAATATCGTATAAATAGAGAGGATTTATGTTTAAATCTTATCAAACTTAATTATTCAATAAAGTAACTTCCTTACAGATGCTCTGCTTTAAATATAGATTGAAATTGAAAGTAAATCCTTAAAAAATTTATAACTCGCTTACCTATCAATGTATTTATGTAGTATACTGTATTTTTAAGGCACATTGCAAAATTGTGTTTACAGTGTTAACGTTTACTACGGTTGTATCGAAATACGTAAACTTTGAAGAGTGCAAATAAACCACGATTTATCGCTTTTAGAGAGTCATGAATGATTGAAAGAAAATTCAAACGGATCAAGATACCAGCTCTCACAAATAAAAATCCCTGAAAGCTTCCTGCTTTAAATAACATTCATAAAAATGCTCCAACCATAAGAGACCTTACACACAGTGATTACCAATATCGATGATTTTTTTTCCAAAGAACATTTTGCAATTTTCTTATCATCCAACGTGGAAAATAAATTTTTATATGGAAATTTTCATCAAGTAGCTGCTTTAAATCTCTTTATAAATATACACAAATTAGTTGTAATAGTTATTTATGCAACAAGTGCAAAAAGTGACCCCTTTTGTATTTTTACCCCGAGCGGCTGAAAGGGTGGTTTTTTCGTCCGATTTTAAGAATTCCAGTTCCGATGTAAAGAGGGATGTTGACTCCAAGCGTGGTTCGAATTTTAAATTTTTTGGTCCTCCCGGACACTTTGAAAAAAATTCACGAAAATGGTCGATTTTTTTCGCATTTTTTCGGGGTTTCGGCGGCGTTAATTTTGAAACTTCCAACTCACATTATAATTTTTTAAAAATTATTATTAACCCGACCCCTTTTTGTATTTTTACCCCGAATTCGGACGTTTTTTGCGAGGAGCGGTCGAAAGGGTGGTTTTTTTCGTCCAATTTTAAGAATTCCGGTTCCGATGTAAAGAGGGATGTTGATTCTAAGTGTGGTTTGAATTTTAAATTTTTTGGAATTCCCCGATACTTTGAAAAAAAATCCCGAAAATGGTCGATTTTTTTCGCTTTTTTTCGGATTTTCGGCGGCGTTAGTTTTGAAAAATCGCAACTCCGTCGGATTCTAAAGGAAAGCGACGAAATTTGGCCCCTATTATTCTAACATCCTGAAGATTACCGTGACCGATTTATAAGCCTCCCGGCGCAAAGGTGTGACGTCACGGCCCCGAGACGCAAACTGTACAATTCTACCGTTTTTTCGGAAGGAAAAAGTACCAAAACTTTTTGGCATCGATTAAAAGTTCGGCAGGAGGACAAAAATCGCGGTCCTCATCTAAATTCCACGTTTTACCTTAAAACGGGAGGTTTTTTTGATGCGTGTCGTTTTGGTGCCCCCAAAGTGACGCTTTATTTTTCGCGCAATTTTGAAGCGGACTTTGAAAATTCGTAACTTTTCATCGGAACAACCTGTAATACTCGAATATTTTTTATTTTACTTATTTGGTATTTACTTATGAGAGAAAAAAATCGGCACCTTGAAATCTTTACCCTGGACCTTGAAAAAAAATCGAACGTAAAATGTTCAAAAAATCGGGTAAAACGCGATCCAACCTGGACCCATCTGGCTCCCGCAGTTTTCAAAATTTTTGCAATTTCCTTTCGCATCTTTAAAAAGGAATATTTTTTACAGTGTATGCGGTAATCAGATTTTTTATATTTAGTAGGGTTGGGAAATTACGTACAATTAAACTCGAAATTTTGATTTTAGGGGTGAGTGGCTCCCGCCGGGTCACTTTTTACCGGATTTTCAATTTTAAAAAGAATTTAAAATCTATTCTTTAAACCGAAAACTCCCACGCATAGGGTATTTTAAATTTCGAAAAAATAATGAAAAAATTTTTTTTTCATATCGCTTTTTTAAAAGTTGTATTTATGGGTCAAATTCACCCTTCAAATTACATTTTAACCCTACTTTATGCACCTTCCCTAAAAGCTCTTTACGTCTACTTTACGTCAAAAAAAGAATCACTTCGCTATCTCTTTCCGTTTTCGAGTTATCACCGAAAATGTAGCTAAAATAAGCAAAATCTCCGTTTGGAGCCAAAATTTCGGTCACAAAATAATTAATATCTTCGAAATTATTAGCACCACCGAGACGTTTAATAGCTTAAAATTTGCACAGTAACCTCCTCCACCAAATTTCGTGAAAGTTTTAATTTTCGGTTTAAAATTGCGCCTTCCAGAACCGAATTTGTACCAAAATTTTGCCAAAACTTTGCGAATTTTTTCCAAAAAAACTATTTAACCGATTTTAACCAAATATTTTTTAAATCGCGTCTATCTACGGTGCTTACTTATAGTAAAAATTTGAAACCGGTTACTTTTATTGTTTTCTAGATAAAAAATAAAAACCGATTTCCATTAAAAATTTCTCAAAAATTTTTTTTCGTATTTTTTCAAAACCGACCCCGCAAATGATAGATAATAAAAAATGGATGAAATGTAGGGGTTCACCTGCCCTTTACACCCCCCAAAAAAATTTTACTCCCCAAAAACTCACAAAAATCTAAAATAATAAAATTTATGTGTCATTGCACAAAGTCATGGTTTTTTGCACTAGTGCAGAAATGTATTGCTTTACTTACTCTTAGTAAAATTACTATTTTTTAGGATTGTGTCAGGAGTGTTATCAAAATACTTTCAACGTGAAATAAATTATTTATAAATCAATTATACAGGTGACATGGAAATAATTTCAAAAAATAGTTTTCCACTTTGAAACAGTGTGTTGGTTATTATTTTAATATGAAAAGTGCTCACGTTCCATTCGAACTACTAATAAGCAAATTCATCAAAGCTGGGAACATAAAGTGGGATCAATGGTTGTTATTGGCAGACGTCGGAGTTTTGCATGAAATATTTTTTACATGACGAAATACTAATTGATTATAAATCGATTATTTCGTTACATCAATTTTTATATGAAACATGGAATTGTAGTTTTTTAAAACTTTTTCTACTTGAAAATTTTAAACATCGAATATAGATGGAATAATTTTCTTGTTCTAATATTTAATCGAAAAATGTTTTCAACCGCTGATGGAATAGAAAGTATAGTATTTTATTTTCTTTGTATTCCTATGTAAGCAGAAACTCTCCACTGGATAATTCAAGTTTTAAATGTCTTCTTGTAGAAAACTCGCCGACAACCACTTCATGTATTCCTTTGAGGTCGATTGTGTAATCTCCTATATTCTGGTTAAAAACTTCTTGAACTCGAACTATTTTTAAATAGTTCTTTTCAATCACCAACATTTTGTTACGCATGTAAAATTTATTTTTCCATGTATCACAGTTTTATTAAATTTAACAAGCCTACGTTTTTAATAAGAACATGTAAATGGAGTTTCTGTTTTTGAAATGAAGTGGGCGATAACCTTTTCGCTTTAGGTATTTTTTAAATACCCTTGTTAAAAACTGTATACATAATTTTTATTAAATTTACTTGTTTTTATCAAACGACGAAATGAATTTTTGTTTGCTTAATTCCAAGCTGTCTTTAGGACTTAAATTAAACTTTTATTAGGATATGAACTGGAATTGTAATTCCAGAAAAATAGTCTTCATTTTAATTATTGCATAATTGCTTCTTAAATGCTTAAATACTCATTCTTAATTACTACAACATCCGCTATAGCTTCTTATTTAAGTTCTATTATTTAATCACTAAATTTGTAATTAAAACACAAAACTACATTTTTTCTACGATTTTTTTATAAAAAATAACAAAAAAATCTAAAAAACAATATTCTAGCCCTAATTTTGTTTTTGACAACCTTTCAACCATGATATAAATGAAGTGAACTATAAATTGAGCCACTTTACATGCCTCTGAAACTGACAGCCATTTCATATGTAGAATTTAGGGTATTTCAACAATAATTATTTGTGAATTTATAATAAGAAAAATTAATCCAGTTGTGATTTAAACTTTGTTAAATCGCTTTAAATTCAAAGCCTCCTCTGACGTCTTAGTAAATCTCATGGAAACTATAGTTTTGAGTAGAAATTGCAAAATGGCACTTTAATATACAAGTTGTAGATATGTGGGAGTGCACAAACATTTGTTTTGTTAGATAAATTCGTTTCGTGAAGCGTTTGCATATAATTTTATGTAAATTACAGAACGCGATTATTAATTTAGTCAGGACTAAAATTTATAATCCTAATAGGACGAAGGATGTGTAACGTGTAATGTAATATGGAATTAAATATCAATATTCTCTTCACTTGAGCGCTTGAAATTGCAGTTTCCCGTAATAATTAAGAGACGAGTAGAAAACAGCGTGTCACCTACAAGTTGTGATTAATTTAATATTGTCCAATTATAAATTCATTAAAGAATCTTTTAAAAACTCGCCTCTTGTACAAACAAAATTGCGAGATATACGAGACAGGTAAAGCGATTGCAATTATCCATTTTAGTCCCAAACTTGCTACAATAGTTCCAAACATTCTCCTCATTAATGCAAAATCGTAAAGCAAACTTGGATAACAGCAATGCTATTATAAATAAATTTCATATTTCATATCACAAAGCCCTTCTACAAACATTTTAATGTCAACACCATTTTTAATATTTCCAGTCTTCCTTATTGCGTTTATACAGGGTCATCTTTTATGAAAAGAAATAATTTACTGAAAATACACAAAATTGGATTACTGCTTTTCGTTGATGAGCGCATCTAGCGGGAGTTTTGTAGTACCTGCAGACTCGATGAAAAGTATGACTTCCCATGCAACTAAATAACTTCAGTTTGATGAGATGTACAAAAATTCGGTACACCAGGTTGCTTTTTTGGAAGGGGAAAACTTAATGGAGAAGTCACTTGTAAATATGGTACAATTTTTCAGTAGGTTTTACTAAAGAAATTACTCAACTGGTCTGATATAAAAAAATCAATGGACCTAGTCAACAAATTTCTTGATATTTCCGTTCAAAATATATTTGAAATCTATTTTCGGAAACAACAAGAATGAAAAATTCTTGGAAGAAAAATTAGAAAATGATGAATTGAGAAATAGCATCGCCACAACGAAATGGGAACAACTTTTTGAATATTTAAATTTAGCACTAGGAACTAGGGGCTGGGCAAAAAATATAAATCCGTCCCTGTTTTGTCAATAATCGAATTAATTGGAGTTTATTGGAAAATTCCTAGGAGAACATTAAAAAATTTAATTGTAAAAATTGCATTATTTTAATTGTTGAAAGATATGTAAAAAAATAACGTCGTAAGCTAGCATTAATTTTGCGGTTGATTTAAATAAATTAAAGAATTCTGCAAAAATGAAACTTGGTTTAATGAAAAATTCTAAGTAGAACATTAAAAAAATGAGATTTTTTAAAAGTTGCACTATTTTACTTGTTGAAGATGTAAGATGATTTTTAAAAATTTATAATAAAATAACCAAGTGAGATAGAATTAATTTGCGGTCGATTTGAATAAATTAGAGAATTCTACAAAATATTAAGCCAAGTTTGTTGAAAAAATTCAAGGGAATGATTAAAAAAATTGAGATTTTGCAAAAATTGCACTATTTTACTTGTTGAAGCTGTAAGATGATTTTTAAAAATTTATATAAAAATATTCAAGTAAGATAGAATTAATTTGGCGGTTGATTTGAATAAATTAGAGATTTCTACAAATTAATAAGCCAAGTTTGTTGAAAAAAATTCAAGGAAAAGACTAAAAAAATTGAGTTTTTGTAAAAATTGCACTATTTTACATGTTGCAGCTGTAAAATGATTTTTAAAAATTTACAAAAAATTAACCAAGTGGGCTAGAATTAATTTTATGGTCGATTTAAATAAATTAGGGAATTCTACAAAATATTAAGCCAAGTTTGTTGAAAATATCCAAGGAAAAGAGTAAAAAAAATTGAGTTTTTGTAAAAATTGCACTATTTTACTTATTGAAGCTGTAAAATGATTTTCAAAAATTTATAAAAAAATAACCAAGTAAGCTATAATTAATTTTGCAGTAGATTTGAATAAAGTAGAGAATTCTACAAAATATTAAGCCAAGTTTGTTGAAAAATTCCAAGGAAAAGAATAAAAAAAAAATGAGATTTTGTAAAAAATGCACTATTTTACTTATTGAAGCTGTAAAATGATTTTTAAAAATTTACAAAAAAATAACCAAGTAAGCTAAAATTAATTTTGCAGTCGATTTGAATAAAGTAGAGAATTCTACAAAATATTAAGTTAAGTTTGTTGGAAAAGTCCAAGGGAAAGACTAAAAAAATTGAGTTTTTGTAAAAATTGCACTATTTTACATGTTGCAGCTGTAAAATGATTTTTAAAAATTTATAAAAAATTACCCAAGTGGGCTTGAATTAATTTTATGGTCGATTTAAATACATTAGGGAATTCTACAAAATATTAAGTCAAGTTTGTTGCAAAAATCCTAGGAAAAGATTTAAAAAAATTGCACTATTTTACTTGTTGAAGCTATAAATTAATTTTTAATAAATTATAAAAAAATAACCAAGTAAGCTAGAATTAATTTTGCAGTCCATTTTAATAAATTAGAGAATTCTACAAAATATTAAGCCAAGTTTGTTGAAAAAATCCAAGGAAAAGATTTAAAAAAATTGCACTATTTTACTTGTTGAAGCTGTAAAATAAGTTTCAAAAATTTATAAAAAAATAACCAAGTGAGCTAGAATTAATTTTACAGTCCATTTTAATAAATGTACAAAATGTTAAGCCAAGTTTGTTGAAAAAATTCAAGGGAATGATTAAAAAAATTGAGATTTTGTAAGAATTGCACTATTTTACTTGTTGAAGCTGTAAGATGATTTTTAAAAATTTATAAAAAAATATTCAAGTGAGATAAAAATAATTTGGCGGTCGATTTGAATAAACTAGAGAATTCTACAAAATATTAAGCCAAGTTTGTTGAAAAAATCCAAGGAAACGACTAAAAAAATTGAATTTTTGTAAAATGCAGATGTACTTGTTAATTCTGTAAAATGATTTTTAACAATTTATAAAAAATACCTAAGTGAGCTAAAATTAAGTTTCCAGACGAATTGAATTAACTAGATACTTCTACAAAATATTAAGTCAAGTTTGTTTAAGACATCCAAGGGAAAGATTAAAAAAATGAGTTATTGTAAAAATATCATTATTTTACTTGTTGAAGCTGTAAGATGATTTTTTAAAATTAATAAAAGAATAAACAAATGATATAGAATTAATTTTACGGTCGATTTGAATAAATTAGAAAATTCTACAAAATATTAAGCCAAGTTCGTTGAAAACATCCAAGAAAAACATTAAAAAATTGATATTTTGTAAAATCTGTACTATTTTGCTTTTTGAAGCTGTAAAGTGATTTTAAAAATTTTTAAAAAAAATAACCAAATTGGAGAAATCTACAATAAATAAACTTATGTTTTTTTGAAAAATTCTAAGAAATAGATTAATAAAATTGATATTTTGTAAAAACTGCACTATTTGTCTTTTTGAAGCTGTAAAGTAATTTTTAAAAATTTATAAAAAAATAGCCAAGTTAGTTAAAAATAATTTTGCAGTCGATTTGAATAAATTAGAGAATTCTACAAAAAATAAACCCGAGTTTGTTGAAAAATTCCAGGAAATACATTAATAAAATTGATATTTTGTAAAAACTGCACTATTTTTCTTTTAGAAGATGTAAAGTGATTTTTAAAAATTTATAAAAAAATAGCCAAGTTGGTTAAAAATTCTTTTGTGGTCGATTTGAATAACTTAGAGTATTGTGCAAAAAACAAACCCGAATTTTTTGAAAAATTCCAAGAAAAACATTAAAAAAATTGATATTTTATAAAAACTGTCTATTTTACTTTTTGAAGCTGCAAAGTGTTTTTTAAAAATTTATAAAAAAATAACCAAGTTGGTTAAAAATTCTTTTGTGGTCGATTAAAATAAATCAGAGAATTCTGCAAAAAATTAACCCGGATTTGTTGAAAAATTCGAAGAAAAACATTTAAAAATTGATATTTTGTAAAACCTGCACTATTTTTCTTTTCGAAGCTGTAAAGTGTTTTTTAAAAATTTATAAAAAATAACCAAGTTGAAATTATTTTGTGGTTGATTTGAATAAATTAGAGAATTTTGCAAAAAATAAACCCGAATTTGTGGAAAAATTTCAAGAAAAATCATAAAGAAAATTGATATTTTGTAAAAACTGTCTATTTTACTTTTTGAAGCTGCAAAGTGTTTTTTAAAAATTTATAAAAAAATAACTAAGTTAGTTAAAAATAATTTTGCGGTCGATTTGAATAAATTAAAGCATTCTACAAAAAATAAACCTGAGTTTGTTGAAAAATTTCAGGAGAAACATTAATAAAATTGATATTTTGTAAAAAAAGCACTATTTTACTTTTTGAAGCTGTAAATTGATTTTTAAAAATGTATAAAAAAATAACCAAGTTAGTTAAAAATAATTTTACGGTCGATTTGAATAAATTAGAGAATTCTACAAAAAATAAACCCGAGTTTGTTGAAAAATTCCAGGAAATACATTAAAAAATTGATATTTTGCAAAAACTGCACTATTTTACTTTTTCAAGCTGTAAACTGATTTTTAAAAATTTATATAAGGGTTAACCCACTTCATTTGTTTAGGTTTATTTTTCAGAAGAATTTACAGAGATATTTACCGAAAATAAAAAATAGAAAAAAAAAATTTACAAAAACAAAAATTCTTATAATTTTTTTTTTTTTTTATTTTCTATAAATATCTCTATAAATTCTTCTGTAAATTGTAAAAAGAAATTTTAAGTTTTCTGTACATATTCTGTTAAAAAAATACTGCTAAAAAGAATTTTTCTAGTAATTTTTTTCTGTATATAAAAATAATCCTTTTTCCATTAATGTTTACTTTTCCAAAAAACACAATTTTTGTCCAAATGTACTTAAAGTGAAAATTATCAATCTTCACACTGTAACGCTTTTTTGTAATAATTTTAGGAACTGATGATGACCCATACCTGGGGTCGAAACGTTTTTCATGTGTAAAATGGTTTAAAGATTAATAAATTTTCCGAACTAAAGGACTCAAAGTTTTTCACCACCTACAATTATTTAATCGGAACAAAATTATTTCTACAAAATAAATAATAAATATTAAACAAATTTTATCCCTGTAAGTTGCATCTTGAGTTCATGAACTGAATGAAGATGATTTCGAAAGAAGGATGAATTTTGTGAAGGAATAATTGCCTAATTCACACGTAGTTTCCTCAAAAAATGCTATAATTGGACATTTATGGACGAAAATTTCATTGGAGAACGATGTTCTAATAATAGAAAATTTAGAAAATCAGCAAGATGAGGAGAAGAAAACTTGTTTCTTGACGAAGAAAATATGTACTTGTAACAAGACGGAGCACCAACTCCGATCTTTCGGCTTTGGATTTCTTCCTTTGGAGTCACTTAAAAACAATTTTATTCAAAACACCACTTCAAAGAATCCAAGACACGAGAAATGGGATTAATGATGGTTGTGGGTTGTGGGAACATATCTCGAGAAACCTTTGCATAAGTTAGAATTGAGTTTGAAAATCTCATCAAAATGGAGTTATTTAGGGTGGATTGTTTTCAAATGAAATAACATCAAATAATACAAAGCTACAGTAAATTAAAATTCCTAGAATTTTATACAAAACTGAATTTTTATAAAGAATCACGTTTATTGCCAGTTAAAAAGTAGATACCTGAAAATTTCAACCGAAAGGTTTGTTAGTTAATCCGAAAGGCATTCCTGTTAAATCCGAATGGAGCACGTTTTTCTTCAAGCATGTGATTTTTTTCAAGAAATCGAAATCGTATGTTCCAAGTAGTCTACTACATTAACATCAAGTCATTTTCAATACTCGTTATTGCAGAAATATTATGCAAGATTTAAATGCATTTTCAATAGTTAAAACTGTAGACTTTAGAGATTGATTAATAACGACGTACAAATCCAGTAAACTGAAGTAGACGTGTGAAATAATAATTGGACTCGTTAGAAATTTCTATTAAAATCCAGAATTACGGTTGGCTTTGCAATAAAATATAAAAAGAAAATATTAATATTAAACATCAAAGCAAATTTTGGTGGTAATCATAAAAATAATTATTTGAAAAAAACTTGAGTTGACTATTAATTATTGTATTAACTCGAAAAAAAGCAAGGAAAAATCAACAAAAATATTGATAGCAAATATATTAATAAAAAAATATGTAGGACGTGCAATTTCCGAAAAAGAGAAGAGATAAAAAAATGATTTAATAAAGTAGATTTATATAAATAAAAGCTTACTGAGTTTATTTTAACCAAAATCTCTATAAAAACTACAGTCATCTGTTTAATGTGGCAACAAAAATTTGGAAAAAACCCGGAACTTACGTGGACAAACAGAAAGTGCATACTCATATAAAACAACTATAACCCTAAACCTTCAACATTGTATTACTTTTGAGAGCTTAGAAATTTATTAGGAACATTAAAGTCAGCGGTGAGTGTTTTAAAGCGTGTTTTAAACAATACAGTCAATAAATCAATTCGGAAGCAAGTTAAAAACTTGGCCTATTTTTATGATTTATTAATTTACCGAATCGTAAAATAAATAACTGTTTAAATGGAAGGCATTCTTCATCCGATCAGTTTTTTTGATTGCATCAGCACGCGCTATGTGCGTACTTAATTAAGGCCGATAAACAAATACAAATAATGAACGTGATTTCGTTCTGTGTTTGGCGAATCGATAGCAAATCAGTGAGTATATACAAATACAGTGTAACAAGTGCTCTTCCAGTAGCAATTTTATGACACCCAACACACCAAGTGAGAAAATTTTCAAATTTTTTGACACTCAAACGAAAAAACATCATTTTCATTTATACTGGAGCTCTTAAGTAGTGCACAAATTAGCGTAGAGCTAAAAATTGGTATGAATGTTTGGAACACCATTATAAATGAATGCTGAAAAGTCCCCATCGATCCTGAACCTGGAAAAAATTTTATTCAAGCTCAAAGGTCTTAAAAATGGGTTTTTCGCGTTTTTCAGCAAAACAGTAAGTTTTATCATAAAATTGGGTTAAACAAAAATTGTAGATCATATAATTATCTATAAAAAATGTTTTAATACTTTTTTTCCTAAGAGCCACCGTTTCTGAGATATAACGATTATAAAAGTTGTAATTTTCATAATATGCACATTATTCGTCAGATTCATAATCATCTAATATTCACGATAACGGGTACATTTTTTAACCAAATTTCATAAACCCGGTCTCGAATTAAAGGGGAAAGTTTGTTTTATAATCCTATCGGAATGGATTTTTTTAAGCGACGGGAAAGCTTTGAAAAGCGCTCCCAAAAAAGTCAATTTTTTCACGGTTTTTTTCGAGTGTCCTCCGGGCCGACTTTGAAAAATCGTTGCTCCGCCGGGTTCGGAATCGAAATGACCAAATCGGGCCCCTTTTTTCCCACAACCTCATTTACTATATCCAAAATTTTCGACCCTTCTAGGTTAATCCTGTGGCGACGGCGAATTTTTCTTTGAAAACGTCAAAGTGTCGCGTTTTTTTGCGAAAAAAACAAAAGGGTAATATTGCTTAGCTTTTGGCTGTAACCGGAGGGACAAAAAGTCACAAATGGCATTTTCGTAAAGAGGAAACAGACTTAAGTACCCATAGCGGAGCACTTTTTCGAAATTTTTGTTTGTACCCTCATATTCTGACGTTTGAAAATCGGGGTACAATTTTGGACATTTTTTAACGAAATTTAAAAAATCGTAGCTTCCAAACGACTGGACCGATTTTAACGAAACGCCGCTTATATTGTGGTTAAAAGTACCGGTAATACCCAGAAAAATATTCGTTTTTATCCAGCGGCGTCGAGATTTTTTTTTTCCAGAAGCGTAGAAAAATATAGATAAAAATTGGCGCGTAGAGGAAATTGGTAGAAGAAATGGGGCCAATATGGGACAAAAAATGAAAAATCGCTACACCTGACCTCCAAGTGGATTGATCGAACCAGGTTGGTTTGACGTTTTGAAATCTCTATCTTTTTATTTTTTGTCACACCGACCTATTAAGTCAAAATTGTGTTTTTTCAACCCCAACGACCAAAATAATCGCTGTAAGGTAACGACACATCCCATCGTCTAACTAAAATATGCGCTGTAATGAGATTTTGAAGTAATACTACGTGACGCGTTGACTATTTTCAATTTCGTAAAATATTTTAATCGCACAAAAAACTTTGTAAAAAAATGCTATTTTGACAATTTTTTTACCCCCCTGCCCCTTCATCGATTTTAACAAGTGATGGCTTATCTTAAAGGTTTTTGCGTAGGCTTTCACACAAAATAAGATTCGTTTTGATATCTTTATTTGTTTAGAAGTTATGACTGAATAACCGTTGAAAATTTGAAAATTTCACTTTTGGACGAAGAAATTGCTATGAAATTTTTGATTAATCGGAAAATAATTAATTTTGACCGAACCAGTTGACCGATTAGAACGATTTATGGCTTACATTGACCTATAGAAAAATATTTTACTTGTATTACAGCTTCAGTGATGTGTGTACGTGGCGTTTTTATGCATATTATAAAGATTGCAACTTTTTCAACTTTTATAATCGTTATATCTCAGAAACGGTGACTCTTAGGAGAAAAAGTATTAAGTCATTTTTTATAGATAATTATATGGTCTAAAATTTTTGTTTGACCTAATTTTATGATAAAACTTACCGTTTTGCTGAAAAACGCGAGAAACCTATTTTTAAGACCTTTGACCTTGAATAAAATTTTTTCCAGGTACGGGATCGATGGGGACTTTTCAACATTCATTTATAATGGTGTTTTTGTCTGACCCTATTTTATGATAAATCTCACCGTTTTGCTGAAAAACGCGAAAACCCCATTTTTAAGACCTTGTGCACCTTTAGGGCTAAATTGACCGGATTTATTTTGAGAAATTATAATTGAAAATAGGTTAAATTTAGTAATTCAACAATCGAGGTAATTATCCTTAATAAAATTATACAAGGAGCTAAGTTAATAATAATCGGTCACCTAGCAAAATTAATGGAAATTAGGTGATGATATAACTTGAACTTGATGATTTGCAATACAAAGGGTTGATTTAATTTGCGTTGGGAAATTGATCGTGACAAAAGGACTAAGGGTCATGAGTGGAGAATAAGGATTGAGGATCAGAGACAACCAGTGAAATGTCCTGCAAATATTAACAAATATATATTAATAACCCGGCGTTCTCTCTCAAAGAGATTTGAGTTGTTCAGTTGCGTGCAATTCAACAAAACCTTCATACATATTAGGTTTTGGGTTTTGTTTAACAACCCAAGTGCAACCGAGCAGTAAATAAAAGTATACAAGTGATGCTCCGGTTGTTTTCAAAAGTATTAAATGCAGTTTTTACAGACTAACATGAAAACCTTTTTAAGGAATAACTATTATTAATTACAGGAAAAATAATTATTTTTTAATACCGTATTTATTTGTGATTATAATAAAGGTTACCTTGCCTCTCGAGCTGTTTAAAATTATAATAAATTCTCGTTTATTCATTTTAAAGAGTGAAACAATTTTGCTGTTGATTGATGTTTTAAAAATAGTACGCTTCGATTGCTTCGGGTGGGTTTAAAAAATAACTTGTTTATTATACTTTTTCCCACATTTTGCCAACATATTATTGCATTTTAATTCAATATCAAATCTAAAACACTCCAAGCTTTTACTCTATTTATGAAAGGAAAGTAATTAATTTAAAATAATATAAATCTTGCGGGACCTAACCTATTTGAAAGGGTGTTCTTAATGTGTGTCTACCGGGAAAGAAAGATATTAATGTTAATACCCTTTAGAGACTTTGAGACTATATGAAAATCCGCTTTCAAAGATTTGTGCATTGCAGCAGTGAATAAATACCCGGTGAACTTTACTCAAATCACGTAACGTCACTCTTAATGAACAGAGGCTACCAAGCCAAACAAAAACTTTTTAAATCCCAAACTTTACCCATGCAAAAATCGAGGATTTTCCTTCAAATGCAATCACTTTAATACAAAGTTTCATTTTAATAAAGCGTGAATAGGTGAACTTATTATTTCAAACGTTTTAATTATTTCCTTTTTTTTTCTCATCAACTCGATTTAACTACTTCAGATATTTCCCCCTTTTCTAAATAATAATTGTAATTTTTTATTTTTAAAAATATATTTCAGACCAGAATAGAAATCCAAGATTATACGTGATTGTCCTTGATCTTAATAAATCTGTATTATTCTTGACCTTCTCGTCCTTGACTTGTCTAAATGTTGGACTTTCAGATAGTTTATGACCTCGATATTAGAGTTGTCGGATAATTTTTTACATTATAATTTTTTTTGGATTTTACCTAAACTCCTTATTATTGTTGTTGGTAATTAAGTTCTATGATGTTCCTGTGCGACAAGAAAGTTCTGAGTTTGGTTTGATAATAAAACGAAAGTTACAGGAAGGTCCTTGATTTTATAAGTGGATTTGCAGGATAGTCCCAAAATTTACGTAAAGCTAAAAATAGGTATAAATGTTCGGAACACCATTAAAAATAAATTCTGAAAAGTCCCCATCGATCCCGTACTTGGAAAAAATTTTATTCAAGGTCAAAGGTCTTAAAAATAAGTTTTTCGCGTTTTTAAGCAAAACGGTAAGTTTTATTATAAAATTAGTTCAGACAAAAATTATAGATCATAAAATTATCTATAAAAAATGACTGATTTCTTTTTTTCCTAAGAGCTACCGTTTCTGAGATATAACGATTATAAAAGTGGTAATCTTCATAATATGCATAAGTACGCCACGTATACACATCACTGAAGCTGTAATACAAGTAAACATATTTTTCTATCGGTCAATATAAGCCATAAATCATTCTAATCGGTCAAGTGGTTCGGTCAAAATTAATTATTTTCCGATCAATCAAAAATTTCATAGCAATTTCTTCGTCCAAAAGTGAAATTTTCAAATTTTCAAGGATTATTCGGTCATAACTTCTTAAAGAATAAAGATATCAAAACGAATCTTTTTTTGTGTGAAAACCTACACAAAAACCTTTAAGATAAGCCATCATTCGGTAAAATCACTGAAGGGGCAAGGGGTTAAAAAAATTGTCAAAATCGCATTTTTTACAAAGTTTTTTGCGCGATTAAAATGTTGAGTTTTTTTTTCGAAATTGAAAAAAAACCGACGCCTAGCGCAGTAGAACTTGAAAATCTCATTCCAACGCATATTTTAGTTAGACGATGCGATGTGTCGTTACCTTACAGCGATTATTTTGGTCGCCGGGGGTTGAAAAAACACAATTTTGAATTTAATAGGTCGGTGTGAGGTGAAATGAAAAGATAGAGATTTCAAAACTTCAAATTAACCTCGTTCGATCAATACTCTTGCAGGTCACGTGTAGTGATTTTTCATTTTTTGTCCCGTTTTAGCCCCATTTCTTCTACCAATTTTCTCTACGCGACGTTTTTTATCGATATTTTTCTACGCTTTTGAAAAAAAAAATCCCGACGCCGCTGGACGCGCCGGATAAATCCGATTATTTTTCAAGAAATTAACGGTACTTTTAGCCACAATATAAGCCACATTTTGTTAAAATCGGTCCAGTCGTTTGGTAGGTACGATTTTTTAAATTTCGTTAAAAATTGTACCCCGATTTTCAAACGTCAGAATATGAGATAATAACAAAAATTTCGAAAAAGTGCTCCTCTATGAGTACGTAAGTCTGTTTCCTCTTTATGTCATTTTTTCCATCCGGTTTCAGTCAAAAGCTAAGCAATATTACCTTTTTGTTTTTTTCGCTAAAAAAACGCGACATTTTGACGTTTTCAAAGAAAAATTCGACCTCGCCACTGGATTAACCTATGAGGGTCGGAAATTTTGGGTATAGTAAATGAGGATGTGGGAAAGAAGGGGCCCGATTTGGTTATTTCGATTCCGAACTCGGCGGAGCTACGATTTTTGAAAGTCGGCGCGGAGGACGCTCGAAAAACACCGCGAAAAAATTGAGTTTTTCGAGAGCGCTTTTGAAAACTGTCCCGTCGCTTAAAAAGAATCCAATCCGATACGATTATAAAACAAACATTCCCCTTTAATTCAAGACCGCGTTTATGACATTTGTTTAAAAAATGCACCAGTTATCGTCAATATTACTCGATTATGGATCTGACGAATAATGTGCCTATTATGAAGATTACAACTTTTATAATCGTTATATCTCAGAAACGGTGGCTCTTAGGAAAAAAAGTGTTAAGACATTTTTTATAGATAATTATATGGTCTACAATTTTTGTCTAAACTGATTTAATGATAAAACTTACCGTTTTGCCGAAAATCGCGAAAAACCCATTTTTAAGACCTTTGACCTTGAATAAAATTTTTGCCAGGTACGGGATCGATGGGGACTTTTTACCATTCATTTATAATGGTGTTCCGAACATTTATACCAATTTTTAGCTCTACGCTAATTTTTGTACCCTACGGATGTTTTTGACATTACTAACTTTTTAGATTGTCCTCAACTCCTTATTGCTGTTGGTGGTAAAGTTTCATGATGTTCCTTTGCTCCAGGATTGGAGTTTTGGTTTGACCATATAATGAAAGTTTCTGGAAAATCCTTGATTTAAGAAGTGAATTTGCAGGATGATCCTTGGCCGTGGTAATTGAGCTATCAGATTTAATTTGGCTTTGTTAGTAGAACTAAAGGTTGGTGCTTGATCTCCTCCATTTTGATCTGACTGACCTTGATCTCTTTAACCTTGGAGTAACATGTTACGTCTACAAACATTAGAATCTCTTGGCTGATATAAGATGATGTAGTTTAATGTAAGCTTGAATGTTTTAGGAAGGTCCTTGATATTGGAAGTGAATTTGCAGGAGAGTGCTTGACCCCGGTTATGGAGCTTTAGGATTTAATTTGATTTTGTTAGTAGAGCTATAGGTTGGTCCTTGATCTCCTTGAACTCGATGTCCTTAATCTTGATCTCCCTGAACTTGAACTCCTTGACCTTGTAGTAACATGTAACGTCAACAAACATTAGAATCTCTAGGCTATTGTAAGATGATGTATGATTAGGGTTATGTACTAATGATTTGTTTGATTTCAGATTGATGGAGTTTCGTGAGTTGTTGAAGAAAATGTGTCGCGTGGATTCGAAGAACTAACCACACCGCAAATGCAAGGTTTGGCCGAGTCTTCAATACTATGCAGCTACAAAGAAGATTTCCAATCGGAATGCGTGTCGAACAATTCGAGTACAGTGGTGGCGTGTGCGGGGTTGAGCAAAGAACGTTACGATTTTTCGTGCGTCCTCCAGAATGCGACAAAGAACATTTTCCGGTGCGAAGAGTGCTCCTCGAACGGCAGCGTCCTCCTCGACCTTTCCGGTCTCGGAAATCTCAGTGATCTCAGCGAGTTCCTGCTTGTGACTCCTTACTCGAATAATTTGAAATGTTTCGTGTGGAATTACAGTGACGGTGCGCAATGGACGTGCAATTTGAGTGACGCGGAAATATCCCGCGCCGGAAGTTTTCTCTGGGATTCCGATTGGAGCTTCCTTTTCGTCGTCGTGTTTATCCTCGCCGGAGGTCTAGGGAATATATTGGTATGCTTGGCGGTCTTGCTTGATCGCCGGCTTAGGAATTACACCAACTATTTTCTCCTTTCCCTAGCCATGGCTGATTTATTAGTCAGTCTTTTTGTTATGCCACTTGGAGCCATTCCTGGATTTCTAGGTAATCTATAATACTCTTCCTCAATTGCTAATTCTACGAAATTTTATTTGGGAAATTCAATCTTTTTATGAAGCCAAAGATGTAATGTAATAAAAATGCATGAGTACCTAAGTTTTTCAATTTTACAATTGTTTAAATTTTTTACTACGCCTCGAGAATATTTCCGGAATCAAATAGAAACTGAATAATTTATTTTCATTGGTTATTTTGTCAAAGTTTGGTCTTATGGATGTACTCGTATTGCGAAGTCGACCGTTTCAAATCGTAATTTAATAAGGACTTTGCAAGGATTTCTCACAAAAACGTTCTTATTCCTAATTCTACTTTATGAAATTATCCGGTTACATTATAAATAAATACTTTTAGTTTAATGAAAATTACTAAAATAAAACTTATTTAAAAAAAATTAGAATCATTGAAGGAACTTTAATTTTATTAAGTTTACAAACATATCTTACTGCATTTTACATCAAAGTGAATTGTTTGTTAGAAATGCAAGGATGTCCTCATGCATTCAAATTAGAATTCTACTCAGGAAAATTAATTTAATATATAATTTTTTTTTTGTTCATTAATTAAATTCTTAAGGGAATACATTCTTGCCTCACAACTAAATAAAATATTTAATTATAAATTTCTGCAATTTTTTGGGTATAATTAAAGTTTTTTCCCAAAAAATTATTTTACACTAATTTTATTATAATTTAAGCTTTTACATTTTTGTAATGAGGTTTTAAAATTAATTTGGTTTTTAGTGGTATTAGGTAACAAAAAATTATCATGTTTTAGATAAACATGTATAATTAGTCAATTATTAAAATTTTAAACTAATTAATTTCGTGGTATTCTTGTTTTTACCATGTCAATCACTGTTATCATTCTCGACGCAACGATGTGAAATATGATGTGTCCTTGGTCCTTTTGTAGCCTCAAAATATTTACATTCAATCCATTAGGTACAAAAATAATACAAAAAAATTACACAAAAATAATTTAAAATTATTGTCTTATTTTATGGTAAAAAATAAATATAAATTAATTACATTTTCTAAAGTTTAATTACATTCTCATCAACTAAAGCAAAACGTTTACATTGGGTACAATGTACAATTAAAACTTAAGCGAATTTAACTTTTAACCACCCACATAATGTTGATGGAAGTACAATAATTTCCAATAGCCTGACTACAATATCTTCAACTGTACGTTATTGTCTTTGTTGGAGTTAGAGAAGCATTATTAATCACTCCGGAGGAAATCAATTAATCATTAAGTTTTAATTAACACCAAAGAAAAATTACATCAATGAATTATTAAGTAAATATTGAGAATATAAATCAAATATACGTAAACATCATATTTTTCTCTTCACTTAACCATTTAAATATTTTATAAAAATTAAAATCATCCACATCCAAAAATAAATACGAGTTTTTAAAATTTATTACAATGTAATTATTTTTAATGTAATTAATGAAAAAGTAAATTTTAATTTAATAAAGTACTTATATTAAATCTAAATCCTTTTACCTAACAAAAATTTACCCTTTATAATTAGTTAAAAATAAAGGCTTTAAAAGAGAGTAAAAGAGGAGGAGTGGATTTATATGAGATCCTCAAAATACAAAATAACAACTTTAAAAAAATCAGTTCTAATATTTATAAATTAAAAATATAAAGTAAAATGGTGCAATTTTTACAAAAGCTCAATTTCTTTAATGCTCATCTTGAAATTTTTCAACAAACTCGGGTTTATTTCTTGCAAAACCACTACACTTCATCCATGTTTTATTATCTTTCATTTGCAGGGTCGATTTTGAAAAAAATTGAAAAAAAAAATTGTTGAGATATTTTTTAGGTTTAAAATTTTTAATGGAAATCAGTTTTTATTTTTTTTCTCGAAAACTATAAAAATTACCGGTTTCAAATTTTTACCAAAAATAAACATCGTGGATAGACGCGTTTTAAAAAATATTTGGTTAAAATCGGTTAAATAGTTTTTTTGGAAAAAATTCGCAAAATTTTAGCAAAATTTTGGTACAAATACGGTTCTGGACTGCGCAATTTTAAACCGAAAGTTAAACCTTTCACGGAATTTGGTGGAGGAAGTGACTGGGCGAATTTTAAGCTATTAAATATCTCGGTGGTGCTAATAGTTTTGAAGATATTAATTATTTTGTGAAAAGTGAAAAATTTCAGACCGAAATTTTGGCTCCAAACGGAGATTTTGCTTATTTAAGCTACATTTTCGGTGATAATTCCAAAACGGAAAGAGATAGTGAAGTGATTATTTTTTTGACGTAAAGTGGACCTAAAGAGCTTTTAGGAAAGGTGCATAAAGTAGGGTTGGAATGTAATTTGAAGGGAGAATTTGACTCATAAATACTACTTTTAAAAATTCGATATAAAAAATTTTTTTTTTCGTTATTTTTTGGAAATTTAAAATTCTCTATGCGTGGAAGCTTTCGGTTAAAAGAGTCGATTCTAAAGTGTTTTTAAAATTGAAAATCCGTTAAAAAGTGACCCGGCGGGAGCCACTCACCCCTAAAATCAAAATTTCGAGTTTATTTGTACGTAATTTCCCAATCCTACCAAATACAAAAAATATGAGTAGCCTATACACTGTAAAAGATATTCCTTTTTAAAGTTGCGAAAGAAAATTGCAAAAATTTTGAAAACTGCGGGAGCCAGATGGGTCCAAGTTGGACCGCGTTTTATCCGATTTTTTGAACATTTTACGTTCGATTTTTTTTCAAGGTCCAGGGTAAAAATTTTAAGGTGCTGATTTTTTCTCTCATAAGTAAATACCAAATAAGTAAAATAAAAAATATTCGAGTATTACAGGTTGTTCCCATGATAAGTTACGAATTTTCAAAGTCAAAATAGTGCGAAAAATAGAGCGTCACATTGGGGGCACCAAAACGACATAAAGAAACTCCCGTTTTGAGGTAAAACGTGGAATTTAGATGAGGAATAAAGCAACCGCAATTTTTTTCCTCCTGCTGAACTTCTTATCGAAGCCAAAAAGTTTTGGTACTTTTTCCTTCCGAAAGAACGGTAGAATTTTACAGTTTGCGTTTCGGGGCCGTGACGTCACACCTTAGCGCCGGGAGGCTTAAAAATCGGTCACGGTAATCCCCAGGATTTTAGAATAAAAGGGGCTAAATTTTGTCGCTTCCCTTTAGAATCCGACGGAGTTGCGATTTTTCAAAACTAACGCCGCCGAAAATCCGAAAAAAAGCGAAAAAAATTGACCATTTTCGGGATTTTTTTTCAAAGTATCGGGGAAGTCCAAAAAATTTAAAATTCAAACCACACTTAGAATCAACATCCCTCTTTACATCGGAACCGGAATTCTTAAAATTGGACGAAAAAAACCACCCTTTCGACCGCTCCTCGCAAAAAACGTCCGAATTCGGGGTAAAAATACAAAAAGGGGTCGGGTTAATAATAATTATTAAAAAATTATAATGTGAGTTGGAAGTAATAATTTAAGCTAATCCATTTGAGGATTGAATTTCTGTACATTGTTTAGTAATAAAGTGGGGGTTTTTTTCCAATATATTTTTACGAGCCATCATGATAAAGAAAGGTCCGATTTATCCTCGTAAAATTTTATGCGTACAACATCTGCCTTCTTTTATATTTTGATAATACTTTAATAATTTAGATCGGGATGTTTGGGATAGAAGAAGCGGCAATATAAACCCCTATTTCGATCCATATCTAGAATATGCAATTGAAGCCAGCATTGACATTTCTAAATCTTTAACTCCTTTGTTTTTAAACCTTGAATTGGAAATTAAATCATCAGGAAAAATAAGGAATTCAAGAGCTGGAGCGGACACGTGAAAAGCTTTGGGGGAATTTCTGATATCGAATTATATGAAAACCCTCAAAAACCTGCATCCGTCACGGCGCTGGAAATTAAAATTGTAATTAAATCACCTGTCATAATTTATTTATCAATTTTTATTTTCGGGGAGCTCAAATTTGCAGGAAAGTGAGTTGCCAACGAATTGAACTCAACGAGGTTACCAACGTAATGAGAAATACCAAAAATTATAAAATAAATTTCGTGTTGACTAATCTTGATTTAAAATAAATTTATGCACAACATATGCTCATCTATAAATATCTTAATTTAATCCAAAAAAACGAAAATTTTTTACGAATTTATATTAAACAAATATTAAGGCTGTATTAAATGGTCACATTTCTTACTTTTGTAACATAATTCAAGAAATTTGTGTCATAAATTATGCTGGATTTAGTATTCACACCCACAATATTTTATGTCACAAATTATATTGAAATTATGAGTATATTCTTACTTTCATCATAATTTGTGATATAAAATATGATTTGTTTGAAAATTGCTAATTTACACAAGCACCAATATTTTGTTTCAAAGCTTGTACAATATTTGGTACTAAAAATCCCATAATCTTTAATTTTCAACATAAATTTCTTACAATAGTAACATATGTATGTTCTAAGAAATATGAAGAATCCATTCTGTTAAGAAAAATTTGATATTCAAAAAATTGACCTAATCAAATTGTCTCAATCCTTTTTCCTTGACTTGTAGTTATGTATCAGAGTAAATTGCGTCCCATGTTTGCGCCCAAGTGGAAATTTTGCATTTGGCTTGTTTTACGGTTTATTACCCCCCTCGACTGCTTTTCCAGACAGTTACATATGACGTGTTTTATAAGAAACGAAGCTATTTTTCAAATACTCTGCATTTCAACGAAAATATTACATTACAAACTGTTTTTCTTGTTACACTCTAAGCGGAAACAATTTGCAAACCTTAGGGGAATAATATTTAATCTTCATAAAAATAATAAAAGTCAAGGAAGAAGTGACCGTGTTGAATACAAAACAAAATTTATAAACCTTAAACATATAAATAATATAAATCGATTTTTTCCTAAAAACTCTTTAAAATCGAAGCAATTTTCTCATTGCGTCAAATTTTTTAATTAAAAAGTAGTCCCGTGGTACAAATTTAGGCATTAGGTATGGTTAATGTGCCATAAATTTCGGAAACTTGGCCCTTGCGACAGTTAATTTAAAACGCTATATTCACACGAAATGGACGAAAGAAAAACAAAATAAAAAACAGTCCCAGGATATTTCTGACTCGTATTTTTTCATCTGCATTTTTATAGTTTTTTTTTTAAAGACACCAAAAATCGAATATATGGTTATTCATAATAATTCTTATTTACACATAGTTTAAGTTGCTCAAAAAACTGTGTTTAAATAAAAAAGTTTCAAAAATGACATTTCAATACTTTTTTAATGCCATTTCTTCTCTTTTCATTGATAGTCCGGTCAATTTAGCCCTAAAAAAAGTGGTAAAGGTGCAAGAATTAGCGTAGAGCTAAAAATTGGTATTAATGTTTGGAACACCATTATAAATGAATTCTGAAAAGTCCCCATCGATCCCTTACCTGGAAAAAAAATTATTCGAGGTCAAATGTGTTAAAAATGGTTTTTCGCATTTTTCAGCAAAACGGTAAGTTTTATCATAAAATTAGATCAAACAAAAATTGTAGATCATATAATTATCTATAAAATATGACTTTACACTTTTTCTCCTAAGAAGCACCGTTTCTGAGATATAACGATTATAAAAGTTGAAAAAGTTGTAATCTTCATAATATGCATAAGTACGCCACGTATTCACATGACTAAAGCTGTAATACAAGTAAAAATATTTTTCTATCGGTCAATGTAAGCCATAAATCGTTCTAATCGGCCAACTGGTTCGGTCAAAATTAATTATTTTCCGATTAATCAAAAATTTCATAGCAATTTCTTCGTCCAAAAGTGAAATTTTTAAATTTTCAACGGTTATTCGGCCATAACTTCTAAACGAATAAAGATATCAGAACGAATCTTTTTTTGCGTGAAAGCCTATGCAAAAACCTTTAAGATAAGTCATCATTCGTTAAAATCAATGAAGGGGCAGGGGCGTAAAAAAAATTCAAAATCGCATTTTTTAAAAAAATTTTTGCGTGATTAAAATTTTGAGTTTTTTTTTGAAATAGTAGTACTTTAAAATTTCATTCCAAGGCATACTTAAGTTAGACGATAGGATGTGTTGATATCTTACAGAGATTATTTTGGTCGCTGGGGGTTGAAAAAAAAACCATTTTGAATTTAATAGGTCGGTGTAAGGTGAAATCAAAACATAGAGATTTCAAAACTTCAAATCCAGCTCGTTCAATCAATCCTCTTGCAGGTCACGTGTAGCGATTTTTCATTTTTTGTCCCGTTTTGGCCCCATTTCCTCTACCAATTTTCTCTACGCGCCGTTTTTTATCGATATTTTTCTAGGCTTTTGATAAAACCTTTTATTTTTTTGGTTATTAATGGTACTTTTAGCCACAATATAAGCTACGTTTTGTTAAAATCGGTTCAGTCGTTTGGTAGGTACGATTTTTTAAATTTCGGTAAAAAATGTCCAAAATTTTACCCCGATTTTCAAACGTCAGAATATGAGATACAAACAAAAATTTCCTCTTTACGAAAATGCCAAAAGTCAAAAGCTAAGCAATATTACCTTTTTGTTATTTTTTTCGCTAAAAAACGCGACATTTTGACATTTTTAAAGAAAAATTCGCCCTCGCCGCAGTATTAACCTATGAGGGTCGATAATTTTGGATATAGTAAATGAGGATGTGGTAAACAGGGGGGCCCGATTTGGTTGTTTCGATTCCAAACCCGACGTAGCTACGATTTTTAAATTCGGCGCAGAGGACGCTCGAAAAAACCGCGAAAAAATTGACTTTTTCGGGAGCGGTTTTGAAAGCTTTCCCGTCACTTAAGAAAATCCATTCCGATAGGATTATAAAACAAACATTCCCCTTTAGTTCGAGACCGGGTTTTTGAAATTTGATTAAAAAATGTACCCGTTATCGTGAATATTAGATGATTATGAATCTGACGAATAATGTGCATATTATGAAGATTACAACTTTTATAATCGTTATATCTCAAAAACGGTGGCTGTTAGGAAAAAAAGTATTAAGACAGTTTTTATAGATAATTATATGGTCTACAATTTTTGTCTAAACTAATTTTATGATAAAACTTACCGTTTTGCTGAAAAACGCGAAAAACCCATTCTTAAGACCTTTGACCTTGAATAAAATTTTTTCCAGATACGGGATTGATGGGTACTTTTTAGCATTCATTTATAATGGTGTTTCGAACATTCATACCAATTTTTAGCTCTACGCTAATTTTTGCACCCTTGCATGTCTAAATTGATCGGACTACTGACTATTACAGTTTCATCAATTCGATCGACAGAGATGTATTTCAAAGTCGAGTCTGTTGTCGATGTAACTGTGGTCGATAAAATTGTAGTCGATGAAACATTGGTCAATAAAACTGTAGTCTATGAAACTGTGGTCCATAAAACTGTGGTCGATGAAACTGTGGTCGATGAAATTGTAGTCGATGAAACTGTAGTTGATGAAACTGATATTGTACATAGAAGGTACGTTCGGGATCCTATGTTTTAGGAAAAGCGGTTTACAAGTTTCCATTTGGGTCGCACCTGTCAAACTTCTTTTTGATGAGCCCATATAAGGATTACATATGTCATATTCTTTAAAAGTTAGCAAAATGTACCATGCGTGTAGTTTCAGAAGACATATTTGCAATAGTAGTCCTGTTTGCAATATAGATAATTTCAGAGTGCTTTTCAACTTTGTTATATCATCTTCCCATTTAGGATTTCCTTGGACCGGACCCAAAAATTTCGCACTGTTTGCACTCTTTGTGTTGAAAGATATTGTTTGTGTACTGTTTTCATTTAGATGCAGATATATTGCAAGTAAACATTCCTCAGCTTCTTCCAAGCACGTGTTATCAGAGGCCTTATGTATTATTGTTGAGTCGTTCGCAAATAGAATTATTGTTTTGCCAGGAACGTTTACAGGGAGATGAAAATAAGGAATATTAGTGATCTTAGTAGAAATTACTACTTTGCACTGCGAAGGAATAAAAGGACGGAGTAGAAATGAATTTTAGGCAACCCAATATACACTAACAATGTATTGTGTGTTGTATGTAAATTAAATGTCAAATTTTAAAATTACTTTTTATATTACTATTTTAAAAATTTCGACGTTTAAAGAAAAAATAGCATGTTTTATTCGGAGTAAAAGAACTTTTTGAGGCTCGCATGTACCCGCCACAAAATGTACTTCTTTTACTCCTAATAAAACAATATACTATTCTTGTTTAAAAATAAAAAAACAAATAGGAAAATAACTGCAGTGAAATTAGAAGCATGTTTAATTTGTATCGTAAAATTTCATTAAATTTTAATTTGCAGGACAATGTTTTTAATTTGTATTGGAAATAAGAGTTTATCTAGTTTAAATTTATGCAGTTTGTTTTCGCAATAATAAAATTTTGTTTATTTAAGGTTTCAGAATTTGTGCTTCAAGTTACATCTTTTAATTAGGTTAATTAAATTTTAAACTTTTTAAGGTCGCCTAAAGTATTTTCAGATATAACATGCGTAATTTAAATTCCAGAACAAATTTATGGGCAGTCGTTGTCTATTTGAAACTTTTTATTAAATTACTAGAAAATTGGATTTATCAATGTTTAGAAAATTCATGGGGGGGAAATCTTCACGATAAGCTTTTCTGTAATCAATTTTGCCGCGGAAAATTTCTTTGTGAAGAGGTTTTTCAGTAAATTTAATTGTAATGAATTTTCAGCAAGCATGACATCTACTAACTAATAAAGCGATGAATATAAAGGAAAAATGCTTTTAAATTTCGTGAAGCATTGTAGTAATGTTTCATAAAACTTGCATTAATGACCAAAACGTAGTTTACTTCCGTGAAAAAGGCAGAACACAAAAATGCATTTATCAAAAAACATGAATATGACAACTATTAATTCACGTAAATTGCCTCTAAAAATAATGTAATATCACCGGTGTGGCGTAGAAAGCATATTTTGTAATTTAAAACTTTTTTATTAAAAGCACAACATTTTTCATTTTATCCCGAAATCATTTATTTACAAGGAAAAGCTGAAGTTATCACGAAAAATCAATAAAAATCAATTACACTTTAATAAATTTAATTTATACGGGAATTTTAATTAATAAAAATTTAAAGCATAGAGGAATTTTAAAACGGTATTTACTTAACCCGTATACATAATAAATTAACCTAGGGAAATTTTGAAATATACAGAGTGTCCCAGCGCTCCGAGGAAGTAACATTACTCTAAAATTTCATGGACAGTCTTTTTCATCGACAGAAACATTTCCTCGAAATTATGATGATGAAATGGTATACATCCAAGGATATACAAAACCTTTAGGCACATACTCTAAAAATATTTTAATAGTATACCGGCTTTGGATTCCAATATGGCGGACCGAAGTCATGTTTTTTTAAATGGAAAATCCGGTATATTTTAAGATCAATCAATGGCAGTTTTTACAAGCTTTTTATTGATATAATGTTTGTGTGGTAGCATGTTAATGGTATACCATGTAAAGAAACACCCTGTATAATTGTGAAAATTGAACACCTGTGGAAAAATTTTAATACATTTACATTTACAAACCCCTACAGCTATTTTAAATTTCGTATTTTGTAGAGCTTTAATGACGTGCATGTCTTTTTTCATTAATTCAAATAAAACCCGATTTTTTATGCAGGATTCGAAGTGTTTGTTGGCTCTTAGGTTTCTTTTGTAAACTCTTCTTTAATTTTCTGCTTGAAATCTGTCGTGTCTATATGTTAATCTCGAAGGACAGAAAACAACGAAATAAAATGCGTTGGATCGAATTTGTGTGTCCGGATTTCCCGCAGGTGGGAAAGAAACGGTTTTATCAAATCACCATTTGCATTTCATTTAAATTCGCACTTTTAATCCAACATAAACTTCACCTATTATGCAAGAACAACGAGTTATTTAAATAAATTCGTATGCAAGCAAATAATCGATTTTTATTTTATCTTTGAGATGATTAAATTTTAAATTTTATGGGGGATCGGATTCTGAATTTTTACCCCGTATTCGGATGTTTTTTGCGAGGAGAGGCCGAAAGGGTGGTTTTTTCTTCCGATTTTAAAAATTACGGTTTCGATGTAAAGAGGGATGTTGTTTTCAAGTGTGGTTCGAATTTTAAATTTTTTGGACCTCCCCGACACTTTAAAAAAAATTCTCGAAAATGGTCGATTTTTTTCGCTTTTTTTCGGATTTTCGGCGGCGTTAGTTTTGAAAAATCGCAACTCCGTCGGATTCCAAAGGGAAACGATAAAATTTAGCCACTTTTATTCTAACATCCTGGGGATTACCGTGACCGATTTTTAAGCCTCCCGGCGCAAAGGTGTGACGTCACGGCCCCGAGACGCAAACTGTACAATTCTACCGATTTTTCGGAAGGAAAAAGTACCAAAACTTTTTGGCTTCGATTAGAAATTCGGCAGGAGGAAAAAAATTGCTCTGTTCCTTATCTAAATTCCACGTTTTACCTTAAAACGGGAGTTTTTTTTGTTGCGTTTACTCTTTATTTCGTTTTGGTGCCCCCAAAATGACGCTTTATTTTTCGCGCTATTTTGACGCGGACTTTGAAAATTCGTAACTTTTCATCGGAACAACCTGTAATACTCGAATATTTTTTATTTTACTTATTTGGTATTTACTTATGAGAGAAAAAATCGGCACCTTGAAATTTTTAACATGGACCTTGGAAAAAAATCGAACGTAAAATGTTCAAAAAATCGGGTAAAACGCGGTCCAACCTGGGCCCATCTGGCTCCCGCAGTTTTCAAAATTTTTGCAATTTTCTTTCGCAACTTTAAAAAGGAATATTTTTTACAGTGTATAGGCTACTCATATTTTTTGTATTTAGTAGGGTTGGGAAATTACGTACAAATAAACTCGAAATTTTGATTTTAGGGGTGAGTGGCTCCCGCCGGGTCACTTTTTAACGGGTTTTAAAATCACTTTAGAATCCACTCCTTAAACCGAAAGCTTCCACGCATGGTGTATTTTAATTTTCGAAAAAATAACGAAAAAAAATTTTTTTTATATTGCATTTTTAAAAGTCGTATTTATGGGTCAAATTAACCCTTCAATATACATTTCAACCCTACTTTATGTACCCATCCCAAAAGCTCTTTAGGTCTACTTTACGTCAAAAAAAGAATCACTTCGCTATCTCTTTCCGTTTTCGAGTTATCACCGAAAATGTAGCTAAAATTAGCAAAATCTCCGTTTGGAGAAAAATTTCGGTCTGAAATTTTCACTTTTCACAAAATAATTAATATCTTCGAAACTATTAGCACCATCGAGACGTTTAATTGCTTAAAATGTGCACAGTCACCTCCTCCACCAAATTCCGTAAAAGTTTTAATTTTCGGTTTAAAATTGCGCCATCCAGAATCGTATTTGTACCAAAATTTTGCCAAAACTTTGCGAATTTTTTCCAAAAAAACTATTTAACCGATTTTAACCAAATATTTTTTATAACGCGTCTATCCACGGTGTTTACTTTTGGTAAAAATTTGAAACCGGTTACTTTTATAGTTTTCCAGAAAAAAAATATCTTAAAATTTTTTTTTCTAATTTTTTCAAAATGAACCCCGCAAATGAAAGATAATAAAAAATGGATGAAATTTGGGGGTTTACCTGCCCTCTACACCCCCAAAATTTTTACTTCCCAAAAATTCAAAAAAAATAAAAAAATTTTTAGGTTAGTATCAGTAATTTTTAATTTGAAACGAAACACTTGTGTATGAAACTAAATAATCAATTTTTGTTCATATTTAAGGTGAATAAATTTTAGTACGAAATTTTTTTATGGAAAACACCTTAATGGACTTCCGTTAATGTGGAAAAGTACTTTGCTGATGATTATTTAAAGTAGTGGAACGTTAAAATAAAACTACGTAATAGGACACCAGCAATTAGCACCGGAGATGGAAAGAAACGCTAAAATTAAAACTAAATTGGTCCAATTAAACACAGCAATGCGGTTTTTAATTAATTCCTTAAATCTTTTTGCAAACTGCTATTCCCAAAGGAAGAAAATTTGAAGTTTCTTTCACTTTTTCACCATTTGTATAATGAGATTTGTAATGCATATTAAAAGGGAGCAAAAGTGTCATGATGATTTACAAGTTGAAAACAGTGTTTGTGCTAATTTATGCACGTTTATATTCTCGTTTTGATTGTTCAGTGAATGTTAGTTTTAATGCTTTGAGGCTTTCATTGTTTGGACGTGTAAACGTGTTGAAATTTATGCAAAATAATAAATCTAAATGTAATTTTATAAAATTGATTTTCAATAATTAAAAAAGCAGACAGTTTTTCTTTACTTATTCCATCGTATTGACACTTTTCTCCTACCTACTTTTTTAAATTTAAAATCTGGTGTATGAAGTGTGAATGACTGTAATGAACAAGTAATTACGAAAGTTATATCATGAGTTTTAGGTGCTTCTGAAATTTCAAAACGTTCACCTTAGTTTTAAGACTTAAATAAAGAAACTTCCTCTATTAAAATGTACTTAATTATTAGTTTAAGCTAGAAATTAAATATTTAAATTCAAGAAAAGTTCATGTCCTAAAATTTGCATTAGTAAGTTTAAGTCTTAAGATTTTCTTTTTTAAAATTAATTTTAACTAAAAATTTAACAATTAATTTGATATTATAAAATCTTGGATTATAAAGATTTAAGACTTCAATTTATGTATACATTTTATCATCTATTTAAAGCAGAATTTTTATTGTTATAAAATTATTTAAATGACAGACATAATAATTGTTATTGCAAACATAAATCTAGATCTCGTTAAATCTTCTATACTGGAGCTTTTATTTGTGCTTTGTTCCTAAAAAGATTAGTGTTAAACCTAATAAGTTTCACAAATCTTTATTACAGTTATATGACCAGTAGTAAATAAAGTCGTATAAATTAAATCTACAATTAAATCCAACTTAGTAGCCAATAAATATTTTCATTCAAAACAAATTTATTTTAAAATCCATTCCGAGGGAACAACAAAAATATAGGAAAAATTCAGTTTATTATTCCTATGAATTATTTAAAAAAACAAGAATTTAAATTCATTTAATTAAAACAGTAAGTAATTACAATTTTTAATCCTCTTGTTTTAATTTAAATTTGTTTTGGCTGCTTTGATCGATTTATTGAAAATTTTAAAACTCTGCAACTTTTTTCGCTGTAAAAAACTTTTAATTACTTTTTATTGTATTTATAAACTTTATTATTGCACGATTTTCAACTTTTTGATTTTGTTTCCTTTATTATTTCATTAAAGACTCTGGAAATACGACTTAATTATGTAACAGCTGCTTTCGTTACAAATTAATTCCAGGAAAGTACATAAAAATAATCTCAATTAATAAAATTATCATTGAAATTATGAAACAGTTTTATCTAACGCCTTTTTCTTACTACTTATTGCACTAAAGAATCATCTTAATGAATTATCAATAAAGTTGGGAACAAATTATTATTTAAAAATTTAAATATTTATGTAAAGTAAAGAAAAATCAACTATTTAAACCCTTTTATTTTTTTTGAGTTTTTGAAGTGCACAATTTTTTTTTTGAATTTTTATTTTTTTCTCAAAAACTATTGGAGTAAACGATTTAAAATTTTTACTGAAGATAACCACCGCGTATAGACGTATTTTAAAAAATAAATGCTTAAAATCGGCTTATTAGATTTTCGGAAAAAAAATCCAAAGTTTTTCAAACATCCGGCCCCAAAATTTTTAACACAGGTAAACGTCGTTTTCCGAGAGACGCCGGTGAAAAAAAATCGGCGTAAAATGAACACACATTTTTCGTGCTTTTTTGGCACTGAATCACTATTGTCGCCCATAATGAAACAACAAATAGAATATTTTTTTAAATTTATAATAAAATAAAAAATATAATCATGTCTTTTTATTTTTCTTAAAAACAAAACTAAAACTAAGTCGGAAAATCCCACGCCGGCACCAACCGGCGTAATTGTGATAATTGGCGTAAATCGAACCGGCGCAAAACGACGTTTACCTGTTTTAATTTTTTTAATTTTTGGAAAATTATTTTTTTAATGAATCTTCCGTAAAATAGGTGTAATCTGTGGCGATTTTAATATTTTAAGAAGCTTTTTAATATCATAATTATTATCAGGTGCTTTTAACCTCAGTTGATGAGCCCAGAGTTTGGAAAGACAATGAAGGTAAAAAAGAAATTTGCAGCTCCCAAAGTTGGCAGGTTTCTAAAGAGACAAGCGTATGCTAATATTTCCTTTAAAAAGTGTTTTCAGAAAATATCTCATTATAACACCAAAGCATTTTTATCTCGTTTTATGCGCGCGAAAACCTTTTCCAGAGCTTAATAAGCGAACGTGCGACAGAGGATTTTTTTGACACGTGCTAAAATTGAGAAACGCCATTGCAGGAAAGCAATTGTTTCATACCAAACTAGCAAAAAATAATTTTCGCAAGAAACAATTATTTACTTGTTTTTTAATTTAATATATAACAAGATGAAAATTGCAATTGAAGCAACAAGTTTACCATTTCATTTATTTCATAAATAAAAAAGTTACTTCTCACTTTAAAAGTTCATTATTTATTTAAAGAAATTTATCTGGTTAAGTTGTTTTAACCTTTTATCAAGCTTCTTTTTAATTATTTTCAACCACAATAACTTCGAGTTAAAGTAACTGCTATATTTTGTGTCTACAGGGTGTCCCAGAACTAGGGCATAAGCTGTCATGTTTCAATTTTTCCAAATTCTATTTGAATACAAATTAGCGTAGAGCTAAAAATTGGTATGAATGTTCGGAACACCATAATAAATGAATGTTGAAAAGTCTCCATCGATCCCGTATCTGGAAAAATTTTATTCAAGGTCAAAGATCTTAAAAATGCGTTTTTCGCGTTTTTCAGCAAAACGGTAAGTTTTATCATAAAATTAGGTCAGACAAAAATTGTAGATCATACAATTGTCTATAATAAATGTTTTAATACTTTTTTTCCTAAGAGCCACCGTTTCTGAGATATAACGATTATAAAAGTTGTAATCTTCATAATATGCACATTATTCGTCAGATTCATAATCGTCTAATATTCACGATAACGGGTACATTTTTTAACCAAATTTCAAAAACTCGGTCTCGAATTAAAGGTGAATGTTTGTTTTATAATCCTATTAAAATGGATTTTTTTTAAGCGACGGCAAAGCTTTAAAAAGCGCTCCAGAAGGAGTCAATTTTTTCGCGGTTTTTTTTCGAGCGTCCTCCGCGCCGACTTTAAAAAATCGTAGCTCCGCCGGGTTCAAAATCGACATGACCAAATCGGGCCCCCTTTTTTCCCACATCCTCATTTACTATATCCAAAATTTCCGACGCTCCCAGATTAATCCCGTGGCGAGGGCGAATTTTTCTTTGAAAACGTAAAAATGTCGCGTTTTTTAGCGAAAAAACAAAAAGGTAATAATGCTTAGCTTTTGACTGAAGCTGGAAGGAAAAAATCGCCAACTTCATTTTCGTAAAGAGGAAACAGACTTACTTTTTCAAAATTGTTTCTCATATTCTGACATTTGAAAATCGGGGTACAATTTTGGATATTTTTTAACGGAATTTAAAAAATCGTACCTACCAAACAACTAGACCGATTTTAACGAAACGCGGCTTATATTGTGGCTAAAAGTACCGTCAATATCCAAAAAAATAATCGGTTTTATCCGGCTTGTCCAGCGGCGTCGGGATTTTTTTTTTCTAAAAACGTAGAAAAATATCGATAAAAACATGGCGCGTAGAGAAAATTGGTAGAAGAAATGGGGCCAAAACAGGACAAAAAATGAAAAATCGCTACACGTCACCTGCAAGAGAATTGGTTGATTGAGGTGTGTTTGTAGTTTTAAGATCTCTATCTTTTTATTTTACCTCACACCGACCTATTAAAATCAAAATTTTGTTTTTTCAACCGTCAGCGACCAAAAGTATCGCTGTATGGTAACAACACATCCTATCGTCTAACTAAAATATGCGTTGGAATGAGATTTTCAAATACTACCATGCGACGCATTGACTTTTTTCAATTTCGAAAATAACTCAAAATTTTAATCGCGCAAAAAACTTTGTAAAAAAATGCGATTTTGACAATTTTTTTACACCCCTGCTTCTTCTTTAATTTTAACGAATTATAGTTTATCTTAAAGGTTTTTGCGTAGGCTTTGACACAAAAAAAGATTCGTTTTGATATCTTTATTCGTTTAGAAGTTATGACCGAATAACCGTTGAAAATTTGAAAATTTCACTTTTTGCCGAAGAAATTGCTATGAAATTTTTGATTAATCGGAAAATAATTAATTTTGACCGAACCAGTTGGCCGATTAGAACGATTTATGCCTTACATTGACCGAAAGAAAAATATTTTTACTTGTATCACAGCTTCAGTGATGTGTATACGTGGCGTACTTATGCATATTATGAAGATTATAACTTTTTCAACTTTTATAATCGTTATATCTCAGAAACGGTGGCTCTTACAAGAAAAAGTAATAAGTCATTTTTTATAGATAATTATATGGTCTACAATTTTTGTTAAACCTAATTTTATGATATAACTTACCGTTTTGCTAAAAAACGCGAAAAACGTATTATTAAGATATTCCGAAGTGGTAGTATACTATCGCTGAAGAGTTGTTAACAAAGTAGCGCGAGTTGTGGGACACCCTGTATATAAAGTTGAATTTCCAAGTAAGGACCCTATCACACGGTGCGTCAGTTATTACTTATGAATTATGATCATTGAAGGCTTCTTGTGTTTGAATACTTTCATGTAAACAGTTTTTTTATAGTTGATATCTTAGTAGCAATTCTTGTTACAGGTTATTGGCCATTTGGAGTAATTTGGTGCAACGTGTATGTGACATGCGATGTGCTGGCGTGCTCTGCTTCCATAATGCATATGTGCTTTATAAGTTTGGACAGATACTTGGGCATCAGAAACCCCCTTAAGACACGACATAGCTTCACCACCAGAACCGTGGTGCAGAGGATAGCGTTAGTCTGGCTGCTTTCCATGCTAGTTTCCAGCTCAATAACAGTATTAGGTAGGTATGCATGATGGAATAATAATTCCGAGGATTTTCCCTACATTCCATGCATAGGTCCTTAATATCTAAGATTGTTACAACAATCCACGTCTCATTGGAATTTCCGCGATGAGGCAGCCATTATTCTCGTCCCATTTTACACGACAGGAATAAAAACGTTTTCGTGTCACATGCAATTTCAATTACATTTAGACAACAGTTTAATGGAAACGAAAAAACCTGAATTAGAATTAAAGTTGTAACGGTGCTTATCACTGATTTACGAGTGAATAGGAGGAACGAAATCTTCTAGCTAAAAATATCTCCCTGTTATTAATTATTTTTTCTATTGAGTGAACAATCAATTTTACATACCTACTAATTGTTTATGCTCAGTAGTGCACAACCCACGAGCATCGTTAATGAAAAATAGTGCAAATTCTCTCCTAGTTAAAGAATGAAAATTTTTAAATTTCAATCCGTATAAATTTTATTGATTTAGGATAAAATCTAATTAATTTTTGTTTCGTAATTTATTTTCTCCGGAGGTTTATTCTTTAATAATATTTTAATACAATACTAAGAAGCGCTTTTCAGAGGACTTTTTACTGGAGGGCCAACATAAAAGATTATACTTCTTTTTTAACAAAGATGCTTTAAAAGCTTACGCCTTATTGTGTTCAAGTACTAATCCTTAGGTTTAATAAAATGAAAAAAAATGGCGGAAAGACCTAGTGGATTAAAGGTCTTAAGCTCACGGAAAAATTCCCTCTCGATTAGAAAAAAAAACGTTTTCATAAAATCGTGGGGAGTTCAAGTAGTTAGGTTAATTAATTAATAATACCAAATAATATAGCTAAAATATACAAAATGTTTACTTTACATTACAAAATGTTATTATTAAATTGCTCAACAGCGTGATGATTAATTACAGGGCGATATGGAATAAAAATTAGCAACGCTATTAATATTAATGACCCAAACATTATTTCTCATTATAAAATTAATTTAACCGTAAAGATACAGAAAGTATAAACGTCCCCAAGATAAATGTAAGTTGTAGCTCCTAAAGAAAAGGTTTTCCACAAAATCCCTTCTTAACTTACTATAAATACGAGTAGCTACTCGTATATTAGAGAAAATAAATGAAAAATAAATAAAATCTTCTTTTTGTTTACAAAATAATTACAGAATATTTTGATATAAAAAATTAAATAAATATTGGGAGACTAAAATAAATAATGGGATGTTTATTTTGAAATTGAATACACGATTTATCTTATTGTATTATGATTCGTTTTATAAAATTGCTAGTTACGTTTTTCTTCCTCCAGGTATAATCAATCATGAAAATATAATGCCGGAGCCTCACATGTGCGTTATAAACAACCGAGCATTTTTCGTGTTTGGTTCTTTGGTGGCTTTCTACATACCCATGGTTATTATGGTGTTAACTTACGCGTTAACCGTACAATTATTGCGAAAAAAAGCGCGATTTGCTGCTGAACATCTGGAAGCTGATCAATTCCGACGATTAGGAGGAAGATTTACAAGCAAACACGATAGACAATCCAATATTGCAACCCATAAGACCCTTTGGAGGACAGTAGGGAGTGCTAATGACAGGTAGGGAAATATTAAAATGGTAAATGTGAAAAACCATCACTCAAATGTAATAATGAAGCTTACAACAGGTGAAACTTGGTGATGTATTATGGATTGTATGGATTTAGTTTTTTTGACAAGATGATTGATCTTAAAAATGTGTAGCTAAAAAGTAAATAATACAACTATTTTTTTAATTATAGCTCCTGATTTTATTATAATTTTTGCTCATTTGTGCGAATGTGAAACTAAGTGGAATCAACCAAAAAACATGTTCGTAGGTTTAAATTTAATGCAGTTGTATTTCCACCCTCATGTTCTAAAATTACGTATTTGGAAGAAAATGAATACTTCAATAAACAAGGATAAAATGCATGCTACTATAGTATAACCTTACGCTAAATTGGGTTTATTACCGAATACGGGTAACAATTGTTGGGACTGATTTAATCTTTAAATTAGTTCTGATATTAGTAATTCAAACTAGTATTGAATTTTCATTAAAATATAGACAGAAACTTAATACATTCAAATATAATAAAATACATTTTATAACAATAAAACACTAAAGAAGAAGAAGGAGGCTGGCGGCGGTATTATTATCATTGCAATCAAAAACCGCCGGAAACCCAAAAATAATGGTCATGCGTAGCGGTATGAGCATAGTTTTCTTTTAAATACCATTGAGCGGCCTCATCTTCCCGGTGGAACGTAAATCCGCCGGAAACATAACCTATACATATACAGGGGCGGATTTACCGGTCTACAAGAGCTGCAGCCTCTATTTATAAGGCCCTCAAAAAGCTAAATTGTAACTTAAAAAATAAGTGCTAAAATTTTGGAATGAAACCAATTTTGTAGTATCTCGGGAATGTTTGGTCCCAAGTGCTAAATCCGTCCCTGGACCGAATTCTAAAATATATTTAAATCGACCGAAAAACTAATTCTAGCTTTCTTATTTATTTTTTTATAAATTTTACAGCTTCAAAAAGTAAAATAGTGAAATTTTTACAAAATTCCTTTTTTTTTTAGTGTTCTTGGATTTTTTAACAAACCCGGGTTAATTAGCAAAACTACTTAGATATTTATTAAAACTGAAAATTTTAGTAGAGTAGTCATATTTTTATAACTGTATCAAATTTAGAGAATATTGATCAAAAATTGTAAAATTGCCGCGATATTACGTGAATCATTAACTTTTGGCGTTTTGAATTTAAACCGAAGGACGAAATTGTTGCTGATTTCTAAAATAATCATAACTTTCTTTAAAATAATCGTAGAAACTTCATTTAAATCGTGTTTAAATCAGATTTCATGGGGCTTCAAAACAATGCGTCAAATTTTTTATTGCTGTATTAATTGATATTTTTTTATCAATTTTGAAAATTAGTCCTATAAAAGGCGTAAAAATACTTCAATTTTTATCGAAACTTAAAATTTTAGTAGAGCAGTCATATTTTTATAACTGTACTCAATTTCAAGAATATTGATCAAAAATTGTATTATTGCCGCGAAATTACGTGAATCATTAACTTTTGGCGTTAGTTTTAAATTTAAACAGAATGACGAAATTGTCGCTGGTTTCTAAAAAATTCATAACTTTCCTAAGAAAGATCCTAGTAATTTCATTTAAATTGGGTTTTAATCAGAATTCATGTGGCTTGAATACAGTATATAAAAATTTTTATTACTGAATTAATTTATATTTTTTTATCAATTTTAAAAATTAATCAACTTTAAAGTCCTATAAAAGGCGTAAAAATACTTCGATTTTTATCGAAACTTAAAATTTTAATAGAGCAGACACATTTTTATAAGTATACCACATTTCAAGAATATTGATCAAAAATTGTAAAATTGCCACGCAATTACGTGAAACATTAACTTTTGCCTCTCGATTTGAATTTAAACAGGAGGACGAAATTGTTGCTGATTTCTAAAAAAAACTTCATATAAATTTTGTTTAAATTAGAATTTATGTAGCTTCAAAACAATGTATTAAATTTTTTATTACCTACTATATTAATTGATAGATTCTTGTCAATTTTGAAAATTAGCTTAGTTTAAAGTCCCATAAAAGGCGTAAACATACTTCGATTTTTATCGAAGCTTAAAATTTTAGTAGAGCAGTCATATTTTTATAACTGTACTAAATTTCAAGAAAATTTACCAAAAATTGTAAAATTGCCACGAAATTTCGTGAAACATTAACTTTTGCCGCTCGTTTTGAATTTAAACAGAAGGACGAAATTTCTAAAAAATTCATAACTTTCTTAAAAAAAATCTTAGCAACTTCATTTAAATTGTGTTTAAATCAGAATTTATGTCGCTTCAAAACGGTGTTTTAAGTTGTTTATTTTTTTATAATTTTTTATAAATCAGTTATCAATTTCAACAAGTAAAATATAAGCAATTTTTACAAAATTACAGTTTTTTAATGTTTCTCTTGGAATTTTTCCACAAACTTAGATTGATTTTTTGCAGAATTCTCCAATTTATTTAAATCAGCTGAAAAATTATTCATAGCTCATAGCAGCTTCAACAAGTTAAATTGTGCAATTTTTACAAAATCTCATTTTTTTAATGTTCCCCTTGGAATTTTATTTTATTTTTGCCAGATTTCTATAATTTATTTAAATCAACCGCAAAATTAATTCTAGCTCACTTAGTTATTTTTTTATAAATTTTTAAAAATCATCTTACAGCTTCATCAAGTAAAATAGTACAATTTTTTTAAAATCTCAATTTTTTTATAGTTCTTCTCGGAATTTTTCAACAAACTCGGGTTTATTTTTTGCAGAATTTTCGAATTTATTTAAATCGGCTGGAAAATTTATTTTAGCTTGCTCAGTAATTTTTTAAATATCATTTTACAACTTCAACAAGTAAAATACAAGCAATTTTTACAAAATCTCAGATTTTTAATGTTCCTCTTAGAATTTTTCAATAAACTTGATATAATTTTTGCAAAATTCTATAATTTATTCAAATCAATCGAAAAACTAATTCTAGCTTACTTAGTTATTTTTTTATAAATTTTTAAAAATCATCTTACAGCTTCATCAAGTAAAATAGTACAATTTTTTTATAGTTCTTCTCGGAATTTTTCAACAAACTCGGGTTTATTTTTTGCAGAATTCTCTAATTTATTTAAATCGGCCGGAAAATTTATTTTAGCTCGCTCAGTTATTTTTTTATAATTTTTTAAATATCATTTTACAACTTCAACAAGTAAAATATAAGCAATTTTTACAAAATCTCAGATTTTTAATGTTTCCCTTGGAACTTTTCCAGAAACTCAAAATATTTTTTTTCAGAATTCTGCAATTTATTTAAATCAACTGGAAAATAATTTATAGCTCACATTGATATGTTTTTATAAATTTTCAAAAATCATTTTGCAGCTTCAATAAGTTAAATTGTACAATTTTTACAAAATCTAATTTTTTTTAATGTTCCCCTTAAAATTTTTCAATAAACTCGATTTATTTTTTTCAGAATTCGATAATTTATTCAAATCACTTGGAAAATTAATTCCAGCTCACTTGGTTAGTTTTTTTACAAATCTTTGAAAGTAATCTTACAACTTCAACAAATAAAATTGATTTACTTTTGGGTTTTTAAGAAATGACACGTAATTTATCCATGTTTCTTTATTACACTTTTTGGAAATAAAAGTAAGTTTTAACTTTTTCAGTAACTTACCTACAATAAATGAGAATTCAGGAAAAACTTTATCAGTGTCGTGTGTCGATTTACACTTCGAACTTTAAAAGAAATAAAGTTTACTTACGTTAGTTTTTTTTTGAATAAATATTTACTCACATTTAATAAAATATTAAATTATTACTTTAAATCCAAAGAAATTTACAAAAAAACGCAGGCTTTTCGTTAAATTCAACTCAATTCCTGCAAATTTTCCATAATAACTGTTTTTATTAGTGCTGTAATTCCAATTTGATTACTTCCGTTTGAATAACAAGGCCAATTGGAATAAAATTCTGTTTAAGTAATTCTATCGTAAAATAATTCCCTGAATTCATTTATAACATTACAATGTAAGATTATAACACCTAATTCTAAGCTTATAATAAATACGTCTCGGTCTCGGTAATATCATGAGCTTTGTGAAAAAATAAAAGCTTCCATATAAAATTACGCCGAGAACTTAATATGTGCAAATATGGCACTTTGTGTTACAAATATCCAGTTTCTTTTGTCTTTATCGTGTTTTTTTCTTGTTTTACGTCTTTAAAGGTAAAAATAACCGAATCGATTAAGTCTTTACTAAAGTTTTTTTAGATAAAAATAGTTTATAGGTGACATCAATACGTTACACATATAAGGAACAATCGAAGAAAAAGCATTCTGTGACGCTTGACAGGCTGTAACAAGTCTTTTTTTTTGTTCGTTGAACTTGTACGTACATTTTCGACGTAAATCGGGGAAAATCGGGAATACTTTGTATGTCCAAGGAGTAGAATACACAATACAATGTTAGAGTACATTGGGTTGCCTAAAATTCATTTCTACTCCGCCTTTCTAATCTTTGAAATACTGCATTTCGAAAAGTTTGGAGAGTCTAAATTTATTAGACACAGTAAAAAAAATAAACTTTTTTGAAAAATTTCAATATCACGATTTTTTTCGAGTAGCACTTATAATACCCATCTGAAAATTTTATCAGTGTTAAGTACTCTTTAAATGCGTATTTAGAAACGGTTTTTATAAAAATCGGCTATGTAGTTTTTTCTTGAAAAATTGTTTTTACTACTCTTTGACAGTTCCTGAATATGTTAGTCAATTTTCATTCCTATCGGTCTAATAGGTCCAATGTTACAAAAATAACTGTAACTTGTAATATTATTTTTTATAATTTTCCAATTTTTAGAAATCTTTTAAAGACGCGTTAGATTGGTTGATTTGGAGAGCCCAAATCTATTGTAAAAAATATCAACTATTTTGGAAAATCGGCTATTTATTTTTTTCTTAAAAAATTCGTAAAAGTATTTTTAATTTTAAGTACAAAATCGCTTCCAGAGCATTTTTGTTTTAATTCTATTTGTTTTGTTTGTTCCTTGTAGAGCTCCTGAAAATTTTTAGTCCTTTTTCATTCCTATCGTTCCAATAGGTCTAATGTTACGAAAATGGCTGTAACTTGTAAACCACTGGTCGCATAACAAACATTTTTATTACAACGAAATAAACACACCAAATTTTATGAGGAAACATCATAAAAAATTGGATAACCACACTTTTTAATTGAAAATTATTTTTCCATGATTTTAAATTTAATTTGATTAAAGATTAATAAAATTGCGTATTATTTTTATTTGAAAGTTTACTAGGTCATTTTTTTTAAATACGTCACTGATTGGCAAGTACTTTAAACATGATAATGACTTCAGGACTCTTCACTTATTGCAACTCAGCATTGAAATACAAACTCAAGGTTTTTAGAATTAAGAGTCGATATTTTCAAATCAGAAAATTTCTCCATATTATAATTTTCCACAACTAATTTAATTTTTCATCAATATGCATTAGGTTTAGTTGCTTCAGAATTGCACATGTACAAAAACCACTTTTCTTTTGATTAAAATTTTTCTCAATTTTTGTTTATCTTTATTTATAGCATCATGTAATATCATGAAGCTTTCGCAATAAACATAAAATGCGAGGAAATGCGTTTTGTAAATAAATATCAGAATTATCTATTTATTTATTAATCATTTAATACGTCACGAAGAAGCAGTAGAAAAGCTTAACATTGTTTGTAGTAAGACAAACCAATTTCCAATTACTTTTACGTTCATGACTGTCTATCTGTGTTGAAAATACTTATGTACCGTCGGTTCTTCAGGGCATTATTAATTCAATTAATCTCAAGATATCTTGTAGCACGTAATGCAAATAAGGGTTGCGCTTTGTTTAAACGTATAGTAATTATACAGGGTGATCGTTTGAAAAATATCCACCCCAAATAACTTCAGTTTAATGAGATGTATAAAAATTCCTCAAAGAATGAATAAATCCAATGCCAAAAGATCGGGAGACCGTGTTGGCCATTCTATCGGACCTCTTCGTCTGATCCATCTTCCTGCAAATCGGTCATTTAACCACTATTATTGTTACCTGTAAAACAAACTGCGGTCATGCTCCGTCTTATTGAAAGTATAAATTTTCTTCGTGAAGAAACAAGTTTTCTTCCTCATCTTGCTGATCAATTACATTCTCAATGATGTCTAAATATTGTGTTACCAAATCTGAACAAACAGTAGTTATTTATGGTGTATCATTTTTAAATGATCACCCTGTATAATTTTGTAACATAGTTATTAATTTAATCACTTATTTTTATTGGAATTTCTTTAATCCTGTTATTTTTGGAAAGTTAAACGTCTTTCCTTTCCCTAGGGTGTCTTCAGCAAACTTGAGGGTTAACACGTCTCATGCTCAGATCACTTTTACTAATGGGGGAAGCTCTTCCGTTTCGCCTGGAGGAGGACAGCGCGACCAGGAAACCCAAACTCCGGAGAACATCGCAAGAGAAACGAGGAATTTTAATCTACGCTCACTCAAATTGCAACTTAATAGTGTACCCACCAACCTCAACCTAAGGTTAGTCACATCATCATTTATTAATAACATTAAATTCGTATTGAAATATTGACGTTCCCTCTTGCGACCGAATGTGGAACTAGTGTCAGTTGTTACACCGCTTTGTGGACCTACTTCTGACGTCACGTTTAACTAATATTTTTGAAATTAGTCATGTACGCTTTTAATTTCTAAGTTGGAATGAAATTTCGTGTCAATTTAATTAAAAAACTGCTGATGGAACTTTAAAGGGATTAAATTTTTTGTTTAAAATTTTCAAACTGAAAATCTATTTCAAACCTTCATTTTTATTTTGGATAGTTTTTTTTTTGAAGGATGTAATTTAAAGAAGGAGATTAAAATTCAGAGACAGTAACTTAATTTTTCACAGACTTAATTTACTTTGTAAACTATCGCCTGAGATTTCCTATCTTTCGACGGCTGTAATAAAAGCCCAATTACATTCATCGCATTGAATTAATCTTGAGTGTCCTACACAGCTTTGCTTCAATTTTCCGATCGATTAATACCCCAGAAACTTAACAATAACCCATTTGGATAATTATTCGATTATCTCCAAAAATTCGCTTTAAATAGTATTTAAAAAAAAACATGAGATGGAAATTAATAGTTTTATTGTTTTTTGAGAATAAATCAAATTTTTGTGAAAATTTATTACGTTTATTTTGCTTCGCAAGGAAAACATAAATACACGAAAAAATTTTATATCCTAAAAAATAGTGTTAAAATATTATTTACGACCGAAAGTAATGGCGTGTTTCTTGTTTTCTTTTTTTGGAAAAAATATTAGATTTTTTATCAAACTAAAATTTAATTATTAGAGAAATTGATGAAAAGTGTATTGGTACATTTTTGAGTTTAATTAAATTATAGGTTGTAACAGAAGGGAAGTGCATTTTTTCCTTCATCAGTTTGTTGATAAAGTAAAGTTGGAAAAGCACTAAAGCTTAAATGGACAAAGTATTTACAGCATGGCGTATCATATATCAAGCAGCACCGGAAGAAAAACGGAAAAATGAAAAACCACAATTTGCTTGATAAGGCATTAAACATAAAGTTTTAAGATAAAAGTTGTTCCACGTAAAAAATAATCTTCGCATTGTCAAATAATGCGGAAATAAAACAGGAACACAGTAACCCTATTACACGAACATAAGTTCCTAAAGCTGTCTTTAATTTAATTATACTAAGTGGAAATTATTTTTGAAATAATAATTATAATTTCTGTAACTTAAATTAAATAAAAACTTTTAGATGGAATATTAAGTAACTGTCAAAGAAATAAAAATTTTTAAATTTAGAATTGACCTTTCTTTTAATTTGTTGGGTAATGAAACTTGCAAATTCTGCTTTATTGAAGAAGAAAACGCGGAAAATCAAGGGGAGTGCATTTATTAATTCAGGTAAAAGAAAAATCGTTAAAATGAAACTACGAAGTTGGCTAAGGTTTTTAATTAAGGGCTGATAAAACTTTTTTCGGTTGTAATATAAATTTGGTATCACCGGAAGGAAATTAAATTTTACTGATGCACAATTATCCTTTTTTGTTGTTATTTTTTTTTGATTCCTCTCAATTTATAATATTAGTTGTAAATATATTAAAATTACCGTAAGTCCCCATCGATCCCGTACCTGGAAAAAATTTTATTCAACTTCAAAGGTCTTAAAAATTGATTTTTCGCGTTTTTCAGAAAAACGGTAAGTTTTATCATAAAGTTAGGTAAAACAAAAATTGTAGCTCATATAATTATCTATAAAAAATGTCTTCATACTTTCTTTCCTAAGAGCCACCGTTTCTGAGATATAACGATTAAAAAAGTTGTAATGTTCATAATATGCACATTATTCGTCAGATTCATAATCGTCCAATATTCACGATAACGGGTACATTTTTTAACCAAATTTCAAAAACCCGGCTCGAATTAAAGGGGAATGTTTGTTTTATTATCCTATCGAAATGGATTTTTTTAAACGACGGGAAAGCTTTCAAAAGGGCTCCCGAAAAAGTCAATTTTTTCGCGGTTTTTTTTCGAGCGTCCTCCTCGCGACTTTAAAAAATCGTAGTTCCGCCGGGTTCGGAATAGAAACGACCAAATCGGGCCTCCTTTTTTAGCACATCCTCATTTATTATATCCAAAATTTCCGACCCTCCTCGGTTAAACCTGTGGCGATAGCGAATTTTTCTTTGAAAACGTCAAAATGTCGCGTTTTTTAGCGAAAAAAACAAAAAGGTAATATTGCTTAGCTTTTGACTGTAGCTCCAGGGCAAAAATTGTGAATGACATTTTCGTAAAGAAGAAACAGACTTACGTAACCATAGCTGAGCAGGTTTTCGAAATTTTTGTTTGTATCTCATATTCTGACGTTGGAAAATTGGGATACAATTTTGGACATTTTTTAACGAAATTTAAAAAATCGTACCAACCAAACGACTGGACCGATTTTAACAATACGCGGCTTATATTGTGGCTACAGGTACCGTTAATACTCAGAAAAATAATTGGTTGTACCCAGTGAGTCCAGCGGCGTCACGATTTTTTTTTTCAAAAGCGCAGAAAAATATCGATAAAAAACCGCGCATAGAGAAAATTGGTAGAGGAAATGGGGCGAAAACGGGACAAAAAATGAAAAATCGTTATACGTGACCTGCAAGAGGATTGATCGAACGAGGTCGGTGTGAAGTTTTGAAATCTCTATCTTCTCATTTCACTCAACATTGACCTATTAAATTCAAAATTGTGTTTTTTCAACCCCCAGCGACCAAAATAATCGCTGTAAGGTAACGACACATCCTATCGTCTAACTAAAATATGCGTTGGAATAAGATTTTTAAGTACAACTACGCGACGCGTTGACTTTTTCAATTTCGAAAAAAAAAACTCAAAATTTTAATCGCGTAAAAACTTTGTAAGAAAATGCGATTTTGACAATTTTTTTACCCCCTGCCCCTTTATCGATTTTAAAAAATTAAGGCTTATCTTAAAGGCTTTTGCATAGGCTTTTACACAAAAAAAGATTCGTTTTAATATCTTTATTCCTTTAGAAGTTATGAACGAATAACCGTCGAAAATTTGAAAATTTTACTTTTGGACTAGGAAATTGCTATGAAATTTTTGATTAATCGGAAAATAATTAATTTTGACCGAACCAGTTGACCGATTAGAACGATTTATGACTTACATTGACCGATAGAAAAATATTTTTACTTGTATTACAACTTCAGTGATGTGTATACGTGGCGTACTTATGCATATTATGAAGATTACAACTTTTTCAACTTTTATAATCGTTCTATCTCAAAAACGGTGGCTCTTAGGAGAAAAAGTATTGAATTATTTTTTATAGATAGTTATATGGTCTACAATTTTTGTCTGAACTAATTTTATGATAAAACTTACCGTTTTGCTGATAAACCCAAAAAAACCCATTTTTAAGACATTTGACCTTGAATAATTTTTTTTCCATGTACGGGATAGTTCCAAGGGTTTATTCCTCACAGGTATAAATTAGTCATAGACCTTATAGATAAGTCGATAAGGTTCACTTTTGCTTTTGCGTTGGGAGGAATAGATATATGAATTTTTAGACCCTAATTATCCTGAGAGGAATTGATATAAAGGACTAATTCATAGGTTATAAGTATGTTTTTTGTTTATTCGATTGCACCGGATAAATCTGCGACGTCGGTGTAAATAATTCCAGGCGCGTCGTGGGATAGGCGTCCTTTTTCCTCCGAACCTCATTTGAATGTAATCTTGTCGTTCATCTGAAGAGATGAGTCAAGGCAAACCGGTAATTAGGTGGGCATGAATGAGGTACTGATGACGTCTCAGGTTAAAACCTCAAGACAAGATGAATATTTACATATCTTTTTTAATGAGATAGTTAATTAAAACGCGTTTTATTATGAAAATTGCCTCTGTAAAGCTTACAAAGACTTTATTTTAAATAATGGGTTTTGTTCAAGACATTGATCAACCTTACAAAATAATATTATTCGTGGTGAAATTTGTATATGGAGTATTTTTCGTTTTTCTTTTGTTATGAAACCCACTGTTTCTTATTTCTTATTTATCAAACAAAGTTTACATTTTTGTAGCTTTTTTTTATTGAAATTCTGCAAAATATTTTAATGTTGTTTTGATGCTCACAAACACCACTTTATTATTTAACTGTTATAAACTTTCATTACCAATATCAATCTTCCACGAATTAAAACTTTAAGGTTGTTAAAAATTAATTATACTACTTTTGTTATTCCTTTGAGTTCCAATAATTTACAGTAATAAAATTTTGCGCTCCACTTTTATTCGTGTAAAATTTTGAAGTAGTCACATGAACCAACTATTATAAACCTATCCTTCACCTTTCCACTCGTATAGTGCCAGGAAGATTGCTTCACAAGAGTCCTTTGCTATCCTTCTTCATTTTAAGTTTGGATATTTATTTCCGTCAGCAGAGAATTTAAAGTCGTAAAGTTCACAAGTGTTTTTGTCGTAATATACGAGTACATCAAACATTTATTTATCACAACGTTCCGCACTACTGGATAATTCCAATTTTATTTAAATTATTACTTTAAGATATAATGTAATTATAGCAATTTCGTTAGAATAAACAGAATATAGTTGATGTATTTGCACGTCCTATTTATGTAACTAATTTGTAAACATGCAGTAACCCTTAAGTAAATTATATTCATACCACTTTAAAATTATATCTGTTCTGTTATTTTGTTCTATGAAAAACAAGAATATCTGGCAGTGAGATGAGAAGCACCAAACACACGTGGAGTAAATTAATTTTCTTGGAATACACAAAAGTAGGGCGAAATATAACGCCATTAAATTACTTCCTCCATTTTACCAAATTTTTATACTTCTCATCAAACTGAATTTATTTGGGCTGGATCATGGGAACTAATACTTTTCATCGAGTCTTGAAGTACTACGAAACTCCCGCTGATTTATACTATAAATAAATTTTAAAAAGTCCCCATCGATCCCGTACCTAAAAAAAAATGTATTCAAGGTCAACGGTCTTAAAAATGGGTTTTTCGCGATTTTCAGCAAAACGGTAAGTTTAATCATAAAATTAGGTTTGACAAAAATTGTAGATCATATAATTATCTAGAAAAAACGACTTAATACTTTTTCTCCTAAGAGCCACCGTTTCTGAGATATAACGACTATAAAAGTTGAAAAAGTTGTAATCTTCATATTATACATAAGTACGCTACGTATACACATCACCGTAGCTGTAATACAAGTAAAAATATTTTTCTATCGGTCAATGTATACCATAAATCGTTCTAATCGGCCCACTGGTTCGGTCAAAATTAATTATTTTCCGATTAATCAAAAATTTCATAGCAATTTCTTCGTCCAAAAGTAAAATTTTCAAATTTTCAACGATTATTCGGTCATAACTTCTAAATCAATAAAGATATCAAAACGAATCTTTTTTTGTGTGAAAGCCTACGCAAAAACCTTTAAGACAAGCTATTATTCGTTAAAATCGATAAAGGGGCAGGGGGGTAAAAAAATTGTCAAAATTGCATTTTTTTCATAGTTATTTGCGCGATTAAAATTTTGAGTTTTTTTTTTTCGAAATTGAAAAAAGTCAACGCGTGGCGTAGTAGTACTTGAAAATCTCATTCCAACGCATATTTTAGTTATACGATAGGATGTGTCGTTACATTTCAGCTATTATTTTGGTCGCTGGAGGTTGAAAAAACACAATTTTGACTTTAATACGTCGGTGTGAGGTGAAATGTAAAACTTCAAACAGACCTCGTTCGATCAATCCTCTTGCAGGTCACGTGTAGCGATTTTTCATTTCTTTGTCCTGTTTTGGCCCCATTTCCTCTACCAATTTTCTCTAAGCGCCGTATTTTATCCATATTTTTCTACGCTTCTCGCAAAAAAAATCCCGATGCCGCTGGACGCGCCGGATAAAACCGATTATTTTTCTGGATATTAACGGTACTCTTAGCCATAATATAAGCCGCGTTTCGTTAAAATCGGTCCAGTCGTTAGGTAGGTACGATTTTTTAAATTTCGTTAAAAAATGTCCAAAATTGTACCCCGATTTTCAAACGTCAGAATTTGAGATACAATTAAAAATTTCGAAAAAGTGCTCCACTATGGGTACGTAAGTCTGCTTACTCTTACCGAAAATGCCATTCGCGATTTTTTTCCTCCGGCTACAGTCAAAAGTTAAACAATATTACCTTTTTGTTTTTTCGTCACATTTTGACGTTTTCAAAGAAAAATTCGCCCTCACCACAGGATTAATCTAGGAGGGTCGGAAATTTTGGATATAGTAAATGAGGATGTGGGAAAAAAGGGGGCCCGATTTGGTCGTTTCGATTCCGAACCCGGCGGAGCTACGATTTTTCAAAGTCGTCGTGGAGGACGCTCGAAAAAAAAACCGCGAAAAAATTGACTTTTTCGGGAGCGTTTTTGAAAGCTTTCCCGTTGCTTGAAAAAATCCATTCTGATAGGATTATAAAACAAACATTCTCCTTTAATTCGAGACCGGGTTTTTGAAATTTGGTTAAAAAATGTACCCGTTATCGTGAATATTAGACGATTATGAATCTGACGAATAATGTGCATATTATGAAGATTACAACTTTTATAACCGTTATATCTCAGAAACGGTGGCTCTAAGGAAAAAAAGTATTAATACATTTTTTATAGATAATTATATGATCTACAATTTTTGTCAGACCTAATTTTATGATAAAACTTATCGTTTTGCTGAAAACGCGAAAAACCCATTTTTGATACCGTTGACCTTGAACTTTTGCCACCCGAAAAAACGCTAAAATTACACTTCAGGTCTCGACGCCGTGACGCCATACCGTTGCATTTGAAAACATAAAAATGGTTTTGGTAATTCCCCAGGATGATTGAATAAAATCGTCCAAACCGAACGGAACAGCGATTTTTCGAAGTTCATATTTAATACATAATTTTCCTAAACTTATTGTAACTGCGTGTTTTGAGCTTAATTATAAAACAGCAAATACATGATGAGACCGCATAAAATATTCAACATGCTTTTAGCACGAATAGAATTAGGAAAACTGTCGAATAAAAATACTATGTGCTGGGATGCTTGAATTTTTGTTTGCTTTCACATACTCTTCGTGGACCATAAATAATTAAATGTATCAGGAATTCACACCTAATTAAATTTAACAAAAACATTAAAACTCTGTAATTATCAAAGCGTTATTATTTTCATTATTTTAAAAAGCTTTAAAAACACTACATTAATAATAAAAATTTTAATTTTATGTAAATTAATGTAGTATTAATTAATTCTACGCTGTAGTATTAAACAATCTTCCTAGAATACCAAAGTTTCCTAGAAAATTTATCAATTAAATACACCGCCTCGATTCTTGTTTGAATTTGCTATTTTACTAAAATGTTTGTTTTTTTTTCAGGTTATTAACGGGTCGAGTTATAAATAAACGTAAAAACCTGGCGGTGAATTCTGTGGTCACTGAACAAAAGGCTTCGAAGGTGTTGGGGTTAGTGTTCCTTACCTTCGTCCTTTGCTGGGCGCCCTTCTTCATCCTGAACATTTTATTCGCTGCTTGCCCCACGTGCCACGTACCTGAACACGTGGTTGTGGTTTGTCTCTGGCTGGGATACGTCAGCTCCACAATCAACCCCATTATTTATACCGTCTTCAACAGAACTTTCAGGGCGGCTTTCATCCGCCTGCTATTATGCAAATGCCACAGGTAACTACATAACTGCTTTTACAAAAACTTATGCAATGATTTAACTAACGAAAAGTAAATTTAACGCAATTCTAATTTCCTTCAATTTAAGAATAATTTTTTTTATTTTTATAAACATTTTTACAAAATTTTGTACAATCGTGTATGGTACTATCATTTATCAGTGTTACAATTTTCGGCGGAAAATTACAAGAAAAACTTCAGAAAATCGTCGATATTTTGAATTATTTTGTATTTTATTCACCTTTTTGGGACTAAAGTTGGAAAAAACTTAATAACTTTTTTATTTTTATAAACATTTTTACAAAATTCTGTACAATCGTGTATGGTACTATAATTTATCAGTGTTACAATTTTCGGTGGAAAATTCCAAGAAAAACTTGAGAAAATTGTCGATTTCTTGAATTAATTTGTATTTTATTCACCTTTTTGGGGCTTTCGTTGGATAAAACTTAATAACTTTTTTATTTTGATAAACATTTTTACAAAATGTTCTACAATCGTGTAAGGTACTATCATTTATCAGTGTTACAAATTTTGACGTTTCTATTTGTCACAAACCCTGAAAGCAAAAACGTTCCCACTATTTCATAAAATATTTGCATTTCCAGGTAGAAAAACGAGAGCAAAGACGGCATGTACGATAAACTATATAATTTTCTAAAAATATTTTTAATAAAAACGTTATTAGAAACTTTAGAATACAAAATTAATAATTAAAATACGAAATAGGTAGTTTATAAAAGCACGCTTTTAAATAGTCAAGTGTTCCGGTGCCGGGCCGTGTACCTGATATACTCAAATTAAAAAAATGGGAGCAGCTTATTTTGTTGTAGGACGCAGGAAGATAGGATGTCATTTTCTTCGATAATAAATACATCTACAAAATTTGGTTAAAATGTTTACCCATCTCACCTTTTTTGGGACTTTAGTTGAAAAAAACTTAATAACTTTTTTATTTTTATAAACATTTTTACAAAATTTTGTACAATCGTGTATGGTACTATCACTTATCAGTGTTACAATTTTCGGCGGAAAATCCAAAAAAAACTTCCGAAAATCGTCGATTTTTTAAATTATTTTGTATTTTATTCACCTTTTTGGGACTTTAGTTGGTAAAAACTTAATAACTTTTTTATTTTTATAAACATTTTTACAAAATTTTGTACAATCGTGTAAGGTACTATCACTTATCAGAGTTACAATTTTCGGCGGAAAATTCCAAGAAAAACTTCGGAAAATCGTCGATTTTTTGAATTATTTTGTATTTTATTCACCTTTTTGGGACTAAAGTTGGAAAAAACTTAATAACTTTTTTATTTTGATAAACATTTTTACAAAATGTTCTACAATCGTGTAAGGTACTATCATTTATCAGTGTTACAATTTTTGACGTTTCTATTTGTCACAAACCCTGAAAACAAAAACGTTCCCACTATTTAATAAAATATTTGCATTTCCAGGCCGAAAAACGAGAGCAAAGACGGCATGTACGATAAACTATATAATTTTGTGAAAATATTTTTAATAAAAACGTTATTAGAAACTTTAGAATACAAAATTCATAATTAAAATACGAAATAGGTAGTTTATAAAAGCACGCTTTTAAATAGTCAAGTGTTCCGGTGCCGGGCCGTGTACCTGATATACTCAAATTAAAAAAATGGGAGCAGCTCATTTTGTTGTAGGACGCAGGAAGATAGGATGTCATTTTCTTCGATAATAAATACATCTACAAAATTTGGTTAAAATGTTTACCCCTCTCACCTTTTTTGGGACTTTAGTTAAAAAAAACTTAATAACTTTTTTATTGTTACAAAATTTTGTACAATCGTGTATAGTACTATCATTTATCAGTGTTACAATTTTCGGCGGAAAATTCCAAGAAAAACTTCAGAAAATCGTCGATTTTTTAAATTATTTTGTATTTTATTCACCTTTTTGGGACTTTAGTTGGAAAAAACTTAATAACTTTTTTATTTTTATAAACATTTTTACAAAATTTTGTACAATCGTGTAAGGTACTATCAGTTATCAGAGTTACAATTTTCGGCGGAAAATTCCAAGAAAAACTTCGGAAAATCGTCGATTTTTTGAATTATTTTGTATTTTATTCACCTTTTTGGGACTAAAGTTGGAAAAAACTTAATAACTTTTTTATTTTTATAAACATTTTTACAAAATTTTATACAATCGTGTATGGTACTATAATTTATCAGTGTTACAATTTTCGGTGGAAAATTCCAAGAAAAACTTGAGAAAATTGTCGATTTCTTGAATTACTTTGTATTTTATTCACCTTTTTGGGACTTTAGTTGGATAAAACTTAATAACTTTTTTATTTTGATAAACATTTTTACAAAATGTTATACAATCGTGTAAGGTGCTATCATTTATCAGTGTTACAATTTTTGACGTTTCTATTTGTCACAAACCCTGAAAGCAAAAACGTTCCCACTATTTAATAAAATATTTGCATTTCCAGGCCGAAAAACGAGAGCAAAGACGGCATGTACGATAAACTATAATTTTGTAAAAATATTTTTAATAAAAACGTTATTAGAAACTTTAGAATACAAAATTCATAATTAAAATACGAAATAGGTAGTTTATAAAAGCACGCTTTTAAATAGTCAAGTGTTCCGGTGCCGGGCCGTGTACCTGATATACTCAAATTAAAAAATGGGAGCAGCTCATTTTGTTGTAGGACGCAGGAAGATAGAAGGATGTCATTTTCTTCGATAATAAATAGATCTACAAAATTTGGGTAAAATGTTTACCCCTCTCACCTTTTTTGGGACTTTAGTTAAAAAAAACTTAATAACTTTTTTATTTTTACAAAATTTTGTACCATCGTGTATAGTACTATCATTTATCAGTGTTACAATTTTCGGCGGAAAATTCCAAGAAAAACTTCAGAAAATCGTCGATATTTTGATTTATTTTGTATTTTATTCAACTTTTTGGGACTAAAGTTGGAAAAAACTTAATAACTTTTTTATTTTTATAAACATTTTTACAAAATTTTGTACAATCGTGTATGGTACTCTCATTTATCAGTGTTACAATTTTCGGCGGGGAAATTCCAAGAAAAACTTGAGAAAATCGTCGAGTTTTTGAATTATTTTGTATTTTATTCACCTTTTTGGGACTAAAGTTGGAAAAAACTTAATAACTTTTGTATTTTTATAAACATTTTTACAAATTTTTGTACAAGCATATATGGTACTATCATTTATTAGTGTTACCGTTTTCGGCGGAAAATTCCAAGAAAAACGAAATCGTCTATTTCTTGAATTATGTAAAAAATTTTGAAAACATAAAATTAAATATAAATAAGTTTACTTTACTAAGCACATTTTGTTGTAGGTGTTCTCTACGAATGATTTGTTTTCAATTAATCATAAAATTGATAAAAAAAATTTGGAAAAAATAAAAAAGTTATTTCAAAAGATGTCACAGAAAATTTGGTACATGCAAATTATTAAAAAAAGTTGAATTATTCCATTTGAGAGGTCACAAATAAATGTAAATTTTTAAATCTCGCATATGAAACTTTTTTTGATCAATCCAATATTTAAAAAGTTCTAGCCATTATGTAGGACTTTTCTGGCACCCTGTATAATAATTTATACAAACTTGTAATTAATTTTTCGTTAAATTCATAAAATATGCTTTTAATTATTAATTTTGCCTGAATACTGATAATGTTTATCATAATTTGCACAATTAATAAATTTTAACAACATTCTAATTAACTTTGCGGTAGTTTTGTTGTTTCATAAAAATATTAATTATAATAATAATTCTGCTATAATTATTTTTATATAGAAAAATAGATAAAAAATAATTCAACCTGATATCATTTATTTACCAGAAATGAAAACAGTAATCTAATAGTGCTGTTACATTATCAAATATTTATAAATTTTCATTAGAATTAGTTCGAACCGTTTGAATATTTAGAAAAAGTTTGAGTTCCAAAGAAGTTGGAGTTCGAAAGAAGTTCAAATTCAACTTATAAAATCCGTTTCTAAAACAGGTGAAGTTCAAAGAAAGTTAGAATTTGGAAATTTTCATTGCATCTGTAAAAATTACGTAAAGAGGCTATTTTTAAATACATTTTTAAAATCAAAGTAAATTTTTCAAATTTGGAATAATTTACTTTAAAATAATTATTTATAAAATCTCTAGCAAAAATACAGCAAACTTAAAATAGCCTTTTACTACCTATCTTTATTTCCAAAAGTTTGAACTTTCTTAGGTTGGACCTTCCTATAGTTCGAACTGCATCATTTTCGAACTACATCGAGTTTGAATTTTATCGAATTTGAACAAGTTCAAAATTTCATAATTATGTTGCAATATGAAGATTTGTTTTTTAAAGTTAAAACCCTCAAAATAGTCAATTATTATCTTTATTTCCCAAAGTTTTAACTTTCTTAGGTTCGACTTTCCTCAAGTTCAAATTGCATCATTTTCGAACTTCATCGAGTTAGAACTTTATCGAATCCAAATATCAGTAGATTTGAACTTCAACAAGTTCAAACTTTCATTCGTTTGTCGAACTATAAAAATTCATGTCTTAAGTTCTAACTTAAAAGTTTCGTTGAATAGCACTATTTGTATTTCAGAAAAGATTAATAAAATTTTAGAAATTAGCAATTATATTTCAGAATCTTGAATTGTATTTCAGAATCATCAATTGTATTTTAGAAAGCATCATTTGAAAATCATAAATCATCAATATAATTTCGGAAAGCACAATTTGTATTTCAAAAGTAATTTGTATTTCAGATTTCAGGTAGAATCGGTGTCTTTCATTCAAAGTAAATTTTGGGCCAGAAATTGTTTCAATTTAAAATTGTTGAATAAGGACCTAAGCACATTTTTGATCAATTGATGTGTCTATTATAGTTCACGTGGACAATCATCCCCAAAAACTCTTGGCTTCCTCATTTTTTTACAAATGGTCATTACTGAAATTAAGTTGGTTTTTCTGAAATTCGATTGATCTTTTCTGAAATACAATTGATGCTGTCTGAAATTCAATTTGAAGAGGTTTTCAAAATACGTGTATATTCCTTAGTTTTAAACTGATAATCATCAATAAGATTGTGCAAGTTAATAGTTTTATAATTTTAGATTATCAAGACCAGTAAGATATAGATCTGTGAATGAAAGTCGAGCTGCAGCAAGTTTGTGTACACCATCAGCTCTTCCTTTGGCGATAAGTCTTCAGGGTACTCCTCTTCTAACACCAGCCTCAACAGAATCTTCCTACATGGTCGTTACAAGAACACCTTCTTCAAATTTCCATGATAACGTAGATTCTTACGACGATCATGATTGTTAGTAGAGAAATAAACGTACCTATTCTAGAGTTGTATATGTTGTGAAAAAATGAAGGTATTTAATTAATAGTTTCCATTTTATATTACTACTTTTACTAGTCAAATAGTATTCGATACGATGATATATTTTTAACTGTATCCTACAATTGTTAACTTTACTAGCATGAATTGTTGTATTTATTTTTGTATACCAATAAAATATACTCTGTAGTTTTTTTATTCGATTTTTTAAAAGTGGATCAGAACAATGACAATCTTATTTAATTTCTTCCGCGTATTATTTATATAATGTTATACTATAAGAAGCAGGATTGTTCAAAAAATATTAAAATTAACAAAATTTTACTACAAATACGCCAATCGATTTTATGAAACTATCATAAAACTTTTATTAGCATGAACAAAAATTTTAAGTCTCAAACATTGGATTTATTTACCAAGCTTTTAGTGCGGTTACCCGAAAAACAATCGCGATTTTATGCTTCGACTTAGTTGCTTGAATTTTTAAGAGTTTTGTTATATTGAGGATTTTAATATTTTTCTGAATGCAATCCTTATAGGGTAGTAAAATGTGATGTTAAATGTTAATCGTCGATTGTAATAGATTGTAAAATTAAAAATATTATTATTAATAAAATATGATATAAAGTAATTAAATTTATTTTCAACCAAAATTACTACTAAAGCTTGCGTTTATATTCAACAGTTTCTCGATAGTTTGACACAAATGCATTAGTCTTAAAGTTACCTTTGGCGATTTAGCTGGATGAAGTCAAGGAAGCTCAAGTAATCAAACTGAAATTACCACTTTCTGGCCTTCGCCTTTATTTTGCTAAACCACTCCAACACTTTATCGACATTAAGTCACAAACTTCACTTTCAATAAAGTTATTAGGAATTACCTTATTCTGGTCAAATCATTTAAAGACCTTTAAATTTTATTTTGTTATATTGGTTGGAATATCCATGGCTATCCAAATTTCTCATTATCTATCACATCATAAAATTTGGAAAAACGAATACTGGGTTAAATTATTTAATTAAAATATATTTGTAATGTATTATTAGATTTAGAAGAGTTAAGGGTTATCGATATTCAACTACTATAAGATACTATTACCAATTACCAAGTGTTACGGTAGAGGAAACTTAAGGATGTACGCAACTTTTGATGTAAAACCTATTTACGTGCACCTTACAAACTAATAACCATTAATTCCACAAAGCTTAAATCATCTCCTACATAATTCAATACACCAGTATCAAAACCGTAATTTATCAATGGATATAAAATTTAATTAAACCCAAATAATTCACACAGGAGTTATTGGTAATAAATCTCATTGGTAGGAGGATAAAGTTAAGTCTCTACGATGTTTCGTTCAAAAGTTATGAATTTTTATATAAAATATGGCATTCTGGTAAATGAGTAAAGGTGTATTTTGAAAAAATTATATTTCGCTTAATAACTAAAATTAAAAAACAAAAATTCGTACAGATAAATTTCTAAAAATTACTGATATTACCATATTAAATTTTTTAAATTTAATTATTTTTCGAGATACATTACATAAAAAAGTTTTTATTTTTTTGAGTTTTTAGGGAGTAAAATTTTTTTTTTGGGGGGGGGGGTGTAAAGGGCAGGTGAACCCCTACATTTCATCCATTTTTTATTTTTATTCATTTAAGGGGTCGATATTAAAAAAACAAAAATTGAAATTTTTAATGGAAATCGGTTTTTATTTTTTTTTTCTCGAAAACTATAAAAGTAATCAGATTAAAATTTTTACCAAAAGTAAAAACCGTAGATAGACGCGTTTTAAAAAATATTTGGTTAAAATCGGTTAAATAGTTTTTTTGAAAAAAATTCGCAAAGTTTTGGTAAAATTTTGGTACAAATTCGAGTCTGGAGGGTGCAATTTTAAACCGAAAATTAAAAATTTTACGGAATTTGGTGGAAAAGGTGACTGTGCGAATTTTAAGCTATAAAACGTCTCGGTAGTGCTAATAGTTTCGAAGATATTAATTATTATAGAAAAGTGAAAAATTTCAGAACGAAATTTTGGCTCCAAACGGAGATTTTGCTTATTGTAGCTACATTTTCGGTGATAACCCGAAAACGGAAAGAGATAGCGAAGTGATTCTTTTTTTGACGTAAAGTGAACCTAAAGAGATTTTAGGGAAGGTACATAAAGTAGGGTTGAAATGTAATCTGAAGGGTAAATTTGACCCATAAATACGACTTTTAAAAATGCGATATAAAAAAATTTTTTTTTTCGTCATTTTTTTGAAATTTAAAATACCCTATGCGTAAGAGCTTTCGTTTCAAATAGTAGATTCTAAAGTATTTTTAAAATTGAAAATCCGTTAAAAAGTGACCCAGCGGGAGCCACTCACCCCTAAAATCAAAATTTCGAGTTTATTTGTACCTAATTTCCCAACCCTACCAAATTTAAAAAATCGTTGTACCCTATACACTCTAAAAAATATTTTTTTTTAAAGTTGCAAAAGAAAATTGCAAAAATTTTGAAAACTGCGGGAGCCAGATGGGCCCAAGTTGGACCGCGTTTTTCCCGATTTTTTGAACATTTTACGTTCGATTTTTTTCCAAGGTCCTGGGTAAAAATTTCAAGGTGCCGATTTTATATCTCATAAGTATATACCAAATAAGTAAAATAAAAAATATTCGAGTATTATATGTTGTTCCGATGAAAAGTTACGAATTTTCAAAGTCAACGTCAAAATAGCACGAAAAATAAAGCGTCACTTTGGGGGCACCAAAATGATTTAAGAGTAAACGCATCAAACAGAACTTCCGTTTTAAGGTAAAATTTAGATGAGGAATAAAGCAACCGCGATTTTTTTTCTTCCTGCCGAACTTCTAATCAAAGCCAAACAGTTTTGGTACTTTTTCCTTCCGAAAAAAACTGTAGAATTGTACAGTTTGCGTCTCGAAGCCGTGACGTCACACCTTTTCGCTGGAAGGCTTAAAAATCGGTCACGGTAATCCCCAGAATGTTAGAATAAAATGGACCAAATTCTGTCGCTTTCCTTTAGAATCCGACGGAGTTGTGATTTTTCAAAATTAACGCCACCGAAAACCCGAAAAAAGCTATAAAAATCGACCATTATCGGGAATTTTTTTCAAAGTGTCGGGGAGGTCCAAAAAATTTAAAATTCGAACTACACTTGGAATCAACATCCCTCTTTACATCGGAACTGGAATTCTTAAAATCGGACGAAAAAAACCACCATTTCGGCCGCTCCTCGCAAAAATTGGTGCGATTTCGGAGTGAATTTCGGACACTTTGGGAATGAAATCGATAATAACTTCTTTCGGGGTGGTCCTATCGAAAAGGGACTCTTAAACTTTTTTCTTAATTTTTTTTCGTTCTTACACCCACAAAATTTCAACTCTCTTCGAAAAAAAATAGAACCAATGTCCTGGTTTTAGTCGACATTCATGCTGAAAATCACATCTAAAATCTTGAACAAATTTAGTTATGTGTACTAATAGTTGTTGGGGATAGTGCAGTCATTTGGGTAACTAGACTGATACTCTCAAAGCAAACCTTGGCGTTCATCCTTTCAAAGCTTCAACGACTGACTAAACTGATTCCATTTTAGGAGTAGCAATTTTCGCGGCACGTATCATATTTTTACTGCTCTCCTATAACGTTTGACTTGCACATTTATTTCCTGGAAGGTCGATACGTTTTGACAGAAAGCAATTTGAAGCCGTGACTTGTATTAAGGTTAATAAGAATGCAACTGCGGTACCACTTCTACCTTCGGGATTACATAGGAAATATAGTATTTGCAACAATATCAAATTTATAAACTATGTCGTATTTTATGTTCTGCACTTTTTTGGCGGAATTGTTTTAGGAACTCGCTGTATTTTATTACAAGAATCTTCTCGTTGGAATTTAGTGCGCCCTGGAGACTTTTCCGCAAAAACGTATAAGTGAGTGGTAATTTTCATTTATATGCAAATGGGGGAGATAAATAATTTATACTATAGTATATGAAATTCTTGTGATTTTTCTAGTGGTTTTAATTAGGTGTAAGTGGTCGAGAATGAAATGATATTTCGCTTTTGTGCGTGATGAGGCGTCCACTCGGGAAAAAAGCTTGTAAGGGCAAATCGTCGAGTGATCGTCAAAACAACCTGCTGATGATTTGCATGTTAATAAAGCTCTGGTCTACGTACTTAACAAGTACATATCAACAACATGACAAGTACGTCGAAATCGATAAACGAATTCATTACAACGTCCTTGTTGTCACTTTTGAAATGCACAGTCAGCTACAGTCCCACGTGATCGTAACAATTGTGGAAAATTATGGGAAAATTATTAAATAACAAATAATGTGATGTGAATAAATATTTTAATAACGCAATTTTGAAGTAATTAATAATTAACTCATTAAATTTAATATGTTTCGCTTCGATTTATTTATGGTATTGACAGGTTTCATTTGAATGTACACAAAATTTAATTTGCAGCTCCATATTTTTCACATCACTTGTTTTAAAACAAATAGGATTTATTTAGCTACAAATACTGGAAAAGCTTTTTCCAAGACAAATTCAATCAAATTCTATTAAGCATATTCAAAGGTGACCATTATTCAGGTATACACTAAGTACACATCATATCGGCAAACACATCTAATATAATCAGTTTACTCTATAATCATCAGCTCTTTGATGGTTAAAGTGGCGCATTGGACTTTCGAATAAACTTCAATTTATTAAATAGTAAAATAAATAAATACAAAATCACAAGAACAATGTATAAAATTATTCCATTATCCAATATCCACTTTTTCAAATTTCGAAAAAAACATTTTTGAAATGTTTCATCGGAATCGATTTTTATTTTATTTCTCAAAAATTATAAAAATTATATCAATTTAGACATACAAGGGTGCACAAATTAGCGTAGAGCTAAAAATTGGTATCAATGTTTGGAAGTCGGAATGGTGAAAAGTCCCCATTGATCCTGTACCTGGAAAAAAATTTATTCAAGGTCAAAGGTCTTAAAAATGAGATTTTGGCGTTTTTCAGTAAATCGGTAAGTTTTATCATAAAATTAGTTTAGACAAAAATTGTAGACCATATAATTATCTATAAAAAATGTCTTCATACTTTTTTTCCTAAGAGCCACTGTTTCTGAGGTATAACGATTAAAAAAGTTGTAATCTTCATAATATGCACATTATTCGTCAGATTCGTAATCGTCTAATATTCACGATAACGAGTATATTTTTTAACCAAATTTCAAAAACCCGGTCTTGAATTAAAGGGGAATGTTTGTTTTATAATCCTATCGGAATGGATTTTTTTTAAGCGACGGGAAAGCTTTCAAAAGCGCTCCCGAATCAGTCAATTTTTTCGCGCAAAAAACTTTGTAAAAAAATGCGAATTTGACAATTTTTTTACCCCCCTGCCCTTCATCGATTTTAACGAATGATGGCTTATCTTAAAGGTTTTTGCGTAGGTTTTTACACAAAAAAACATACGTTTTAATATCTTTATTCGTTTAGAAGTTATGACCGAATAACCGTTGAAAATTTAAAAATTTCACTTTTTGACGAAGAAATGGCTATGAAATTTTTGATTAATCGGATAATAATTAATTTTGACCCAATCAGTTGACCGATTGAAACGATTTATGACTTACATTGACCGATAGAACAATATTTTTACTTGTATTACAGCTTCAGTGATGTGTATACGTGGCGTACTTATGCCTATTATGAAGATAACAACTTTTTCAACTTTTATAATCGTTATATCTCAGAAACTGTAGCTCTTAGGAGAAAAAGTATTAAGTCATTTTTTATAGATAATTATATGATCTACAATTTTTGTTTTACCTAATTTTATGATAAAACTTACCGTTTTGCTGAAAAATGCGAAAAATCCATTTTTAAGACTTTGACCTTGAATAAAAATTTTTCCAGTTACGGGATCGATGGGAATTTTCAGAATTCATTTATAATTGCAAAAACTATACTTTTTGACAAAATGATAAAAGTTGTTGAGAATTATTTTTTCTCAATAATTTGCTTGTGCTGTCATCTAGCTTTAAAGTTCTCAAACTATAAAGAAGGAAAGCCCAAAGCACATTTTATAAAAAAAATCAATAGTCCTTTCATCTGACATGGAAATTTACATTAAATTACAGATTTCAACTTTTTCATTATCACTTTGTACTATAGAAGCCTTTAAGCTACGAATTTTTGTGTCAAATATCATTTTACATAATGATTTTCCTAGGATGAATTTTCCGGTTCTAATCGTTGTTAAATTGGTAGTGCTGTCATCTAGCTATAAAGTTTTTAAAACAGTTTTCCACTACAAGGAAATCTCTATCATTTATATAAAATCAATAGTCCATTCAGGTCGGGTGGAAATTTTCAGGAAATAACAGAGTACTGCAACCTTTAGAGAATCTAAAAATTCTATTTATATTTTAATATTACTTCCAAAATACATAAAAATTAATCGTTATTTTGTAATTTAATTCAATTATATTGAAATTTTATAGTTACATTTTTTACCTCAATAAGAGAAAAAGTTATTTTAAAAATTCAAGAAATATTACTTTTTGTAACATATTAAGCTGAAATATACTATTAAATCAATTCAAATGATTCGGAAAACCCTGGGGGGAAGTTTTCATATTAAACACCAGATGTCGCTGCAAGTCGTTACCATATGCATTACCATATACTCTGAGTATGTAAAATTTGTATGCAAAGAGATTGCTAAACTTTCCAAACCATATCACATTACACTCTTAAAGATGCGGTTGTAGAAGAAATTTAATTAAACTTTAACAACCCTTCATAAATGTTACAACTTTACGTAAAACCATAGCAACATCTTCACAAACACCACTTTTGTTGTTTAATAAAATAGAAAAACTTGAAAATAATGTAATTGCAGTGATATTTATTTTAAGTTGTTTAAAATTATTAATATAACGTTCATTCCTTTTGATATTTTTATATTCCTCGAATCCTTTCTGGTGTCTCTCAAGCCAAGCAACGGTTACAACATGACTTCAAAGGTTGCAAGAATAATATTGGTTTTATTATGGCTTTAGTTGCATTAGTCAAGCCTCAAATGTTGATTTTAAGAGGATTAAAGTCGGATAAAAAGCAAAATTTATGAAATAATTTATAAAATCATGAATTTTCCCATGTTACCATTAAAGTTTTCCCACAAAAATTTTACCATTAATAAGTAGTAGTATCATGTATACATGTACAAAATTTTGAAAAAATAATAGCAACAATAAAAAAGTTATTACCAATTTTCTAGCTAAAATCGTAAAATTTGTACCTAAAATATTGATTTTCTTCAGAAATAACACAAATTTCATTAAAATATTCCAGTAAAATATTGTCCATTATTTTACAAAAGTATTTTAAATCAATTGGAGAAAATTTTGTTAAAATATTTATAACAATAAAAAAGTTATTGAATGGTAACGGCAATTAACGAACTCTTTGTTTTGGAAAAAAATTATTTAATACATTTCACCTGGTGAAAATTTTTACAAAAACAAAGAGTTCGTTATTTGCCGTTACCACTTCAATAACAGCCAACGAACGATCCACAATTGTATTCAATAAAAAAGTTATTAACAATTTTGTAACTCGTGTATCAAAATGATGATGATAAAATTTATAAAATCTTGAACTTTCCCATGTTTTCATTGGAGTTTATCGACAAAAATTTTACAGTTGTTAAATTAGAGTATCATGAGTACACTTGCAAAATTTGGAATCACTTTCACTTTTGCACGAAGAAATTGCTATGAAATTTTTAATTAATCGGAAAATAATTAATTTTGACCGAACCAGTTGGCCGATTAGAACGATTTATGGCTTACATTGACCGATAGAAAAATATTTTTACTTGTATTCCAGCTTCATTGATGTGTATACGTGGCATGCATATTATGAAGATTACAACTTTTTAAACTTTTATAATCGTAATATCTCAGAAACGGTGGCTCTTAGGAGAAAAAGTATTAAGTCATTTTTTATAGATAATTATATGATCTACAATTTGTGTCTGACCTAATTTTATGATAAATCTTACCGTTTTGCTGAAAAACGCGAAAAACCCATTTTTAAGACCTTTGACCTTGAATAAATTTTTTCCAGGTACGGGATCGATGAGGACTTTTCAGGATTCATTTATAATGGTGTTCCGAACATTCATACCAATTTTTAGCTCTACGCTAATTTGTGCACCTATACTACTATTTTTATGTCTAAATTTACAGGACTAAGTATTATTGCATGATTCTAAAATGTCAAATATTACATTTTTGTATATATCACTACTTTTCGTAAAGTATATTTGAGCTCCTTATTGCATAGTTGTAAAAATTCAGATATAATATTTTTGTACACCATTTTAAAGCTACTTTTAGTGGGTATAGAGCAAAATAAAAAATTTAAGAATCGGGTATATAATTCAAAAGTTATGGAGTAAATAGCGTAGCTCTATAATTTATACAATATTATATTTATAGTAATTGGTTTTTATTTTTGTTGTCTTCGCAAGTTTCTTTAATTTAATAAGGTCTTTAATTATTTAATTTTAAACTTGAACTCGAAGGTATTTTGATAAGTAATAATTTACTTAAAACTTTCTTTAACTTTAAAGAAATTAGTGTCTTTAAAAGAGTAGGCGAGAATAAGTTTCCATCTAAGAAAGAAAAACGTTACTTTGTAAGTTATTTGTTAAATATTTTTCCAATTTATGTAGTTTATCTATTTGATTAAAAAAATTTAACCTTCGTTGTACTGAGTTAAATAGATTATATAGCATATATTTGTACCCCACAAAAGAATTAATGTTTTTTTTGTTTTTGGTGTGAATTTCTTAATTAATAAAAGAACTAAATTTAAACATATTGTATTTATTTTAATTAAAGAACAAAGCTCAAGTTGTGTTCAATATTCAAGTTATGTAATATCATGTAAATTCATGTAATTGTAACTTCAGTACTTTACCTAAATTTGCAACTGTCTTATCATTATAATTTATGTATGTATGTACATGTATGTTAATTTCTGCTAGAACATGACTTTATACTACTTGGATAATTGAAGGAAAATCAAAAATTATAAGTCGAGTGAATTAACAGATATATTAATATGAGCATTATTGAAGTAATTAAATTCGTAGCTAAATTGTATTTTATTATCATTAGTAATATCATGTGCCTTGTTCATCAGATGGGGTTAAAACTAGAAATGTATAACTTGAGCATTACGTGTCAGATCCTCGTTAATTTAAATTACATCCGGGCTTATATGAATTGAAATATAAACTAAAATATTTTCCTACCGTTAATGAGGGTTCTAAAATAAATCTCAATTAATCAAATCAACGTTGAATAACGATCGATATAGCTCTCAATCATAACCGAAAAATAGGAACTTGGGGTGTTAAAAATAAATCACCCTGTCGACTCAATTGAATTTTTTGCGTATATTCAACGCATCATATCAAGAGAAGTGATTCGGAACACGCTCGAAACTTTTCATCGAAAAAGTAAGAATAACGCATCCAAGTTTCTCCAATATAAAGACGTTCTTTTCATTCCACAGTGCGTAGGGTTAATAAAGCAATTTATGACGGATAAAAGCTGCTTCGAAAGAATCTTACTCCACACAATTGAATTTTCATTAAAAAATCAATAAAATTTTATTGTTTTTTTGGATTTTGCAGGAGTAATGGATTATTTAGATTCTTTATTTTATGTTGTACCTAATTTTATAAAGTGGCTATTTTTTTTCTGGTGTGCCTTTCAAAGTAAACAACTAAGCTACTTAATTCTCACTTAAGTAACCGGCAATATAAATTTTCTTGGAAACGTAATTTCGTGCTTAATTCCACACACGTCACTTGGAAAATAAACTAACAAACTAAAATACATCCGGTAGAGTATAATAAAACCTTATAATGAATGAAGTTAAAACAAGCAACGGGGGCGTTGATAGCTTCGGAAAATTTACAAAAGCTTGTGTCCTCCAATGACGAGTAATTGCGTTAAAATTTATGAGCTATGAAAATTGCTCCGCTTTTCCTACTACGTCATTCTGATTGATGTACATTAATAACATTAAAATTGTTTGAATTGTACTCGCATTTAATTATCATTTATAGTGAAAAAGATTAATCTTGGAAAAAATTTATTTCTATACAAAGGTGATGGATTTTCTTTTAAACTGGCGTTGGTAATCTCCTGAAATTGATGGCATTCTCCAGACTCATTTCCGACGAAAATCGCACTTTCAAAAATGGTCAACAAAAGATTTTTTTATAAAAACAAAAAATGCTTTTATTTTAATTCGCGTGAGTTATTCCCATTAATTATTAGCAAGAATTTTATGTATAAAACTCATCAAGTTTTTTTGTAAAACCTCGCTTGTCTGCTTGATTGATTTCTTTCTTTCTTCCAATTATGACCGTAATAATTTTAATGCTTCATTTAAAATAAAATGACAATTTCCACTTCCTACCGCCGATGAGTTTTTTATTAGAAGTTCTGTTCATTCCATTGTGCATTGTAGTCATGTTTTGCAATTTTGCTCCAACAAAGTTGAATTACTGGTAGATTGCTGCCATTTTTTACTTTTTAATTAATTGGCTCTAAAGTCACGTTAATTACTTCACAACGCACTACAAAAATCAATGCTATAATTGCTAACACCTATTAGATTTTTCCACCAAGAAAAATATTTGTTATGAACTAAATTTTATACCCCAAAATTTATGATCTCATTAAAGATTTATTACCGACAAAAATGCTTTGGTATCATTTGGTAAATATAAATTTAAAATGATTCCCAAAAATTCAGGGTATGTAATTATGTTGTGACAAAACACTCATCAAAAGTCAAGTTAACAAGCGATATATCTATAATTCCTGTTTTGGCACAGGATATCTCTGTTTACCTATTGGGAGCAGCTGTTTGAATTGTATAATGTAGCACCGTGTCAACAATTAAATACGTTTCAGCTTTAGATTCCAATATTAATGTTAACCCATTTTCCTCCTACCAAGTAAATCTTTCATAATTAAACATCCATCTTACAAAATGTAGACAAAGTATCAGCTTTGCTATTATTCACTATTACATGAAGAACGTAACTCGACGTATGAATCCTAGAAAATTGATCACGTACAATTTACTTAGCTCATCTCCTAAATTTTACTACATAGAATAATTTAAACTAAACACAATAAAATCTTAGAATGGCGTACCCAGAAATTTTTAAAGGGGGTGCACTTTTGACTAGTAAAAACAAACTTCCATTTAAACAAAAACAATAAAAATTTCATTTACCAGTGCACCCAAAAACCCTTCCCCTCCTTGGGTATGCCAGTGGTTTTCCACTTTCCACCGTAATTAAAAAAATGTCATGAAAGATGGGGACTTGCAATAGTCCGCTCAATTTAGCCCTAAAAATAGTAGTAAAGGTGCAAAAATTAGCGTACAGCTAAAAATTGGTTTGAATGATCGGAACACCATTATAACTGAATTCTGAAAAGACTTCAACGATCCTGTACCTGGAAAAAATTTTATTCAAGGTCAAAGGTCTTATAAATGGGTTTTCTTTCCCAATTTTTATCGATATTTTTCTACGCTTTTGGAAAAAAAAATTCCGACGCCACTGGATGCGCCGGATAAAACTGATTATTTTTCTGGGTATTAACAGTACTTTTAACCACAATACGAGCTGTTTTTCGATAAAATCGGTTCAGTCGTTTGGTAGGTACGATTTTTCAAATTTCGTTAAGAGCATCTTCCTAAACAGAAAATATAGTGGTTTAGTACCCCAGAAAAATAGGCTAGTACGAAAAAGATTTTTGTATAATTTTTTTTGTAGACGATTTAGAAGTCATTTCTATACCTCCCAGGGGAAGGAAAAAAAATTGGAGAATCTACAAAAAAAAATATATTGACCTAAAAGTACCTTAACTTTGGACCCCTCTAATTAATTTTGTGTTAGGTTGCAGAAGGTGACTATCGGTTAAGTTGTAGCCTAATTAATTAAGATTATAAATCTGAAAAAAAATTGAAAATCTAACGAAGCAAACTTGAGTTTTTTCTGGGCTACTAATGCTCGATTTCATGATTTATCACAATTATTCCTCCCAAACTCGCGCGCCCTCTATGGATTCGCATTAATTGTCAGTTATTTGTGAATAATTTGCAAAGAAGCTCCAGAAAAGTGGGATGGATTTTCTATTCCTTGTTATTATCTCCAACGGAAAATTTATCGCGGGCGTCTAGGAAGATGCTCTTAAAAAAATGTCCAAAATTGTTCCCCGATTTTCAAACGCCAGAATATGAGAAACAAACAAAAATTTCGACACGCTTAAAAAAATCCATTCTGATAGGATTATAAAATAAACATTCCCCTTTAATTCGAGATCGGGTTTATGAAATTTGGTTAAAAAATTTACCCGTTATCGTGAATATTAGACGATTATGAATCTGACGAATAATGTGCATATTATGAAGATAACAACTTTTATAATCGTTATATCTCAGAAACTGTGCCTCTTAGGAAAAAAAGTATTAAGACATTTTTTATAGATATTTGTATGATCTAAAATTTTTGTTTGACCTAATTTTGTGATAAAACTTTCCGTTTTGCTGAAAAACGTGAAAAATCCATTTTTTAGACCTATGACCTTGAATAAAATTTTTCCAGGAACGGGATCGATGGGGACTTTTCAGTATTCATTTATAATGGTGTTCCAAACATTTATACCAATTTTTAGCTCTACTCCAATTTGTGCATTTCTAAATTGACCGGATTATACATATATTACAAAATCTAAGAGTCGCACTAATTCGTCCATATTTTTTTAACGAAACAGCTGATTTCCAAAATTTATATTGGAACTTATAGCCACTGAAACTAGCTTTAAATCAGTGTATAATACGTAGTATTTTATTTTTTAATAAAGTCGCTATGAACGCATTCGTTGATTTTGGTATAAATTATAGAGCTGCACTATTTACTCCATAACTTTTGAATTAATCAACCGACTCCTAATATTTTTATTTTACCCTATACCCACTAAAAGTAGCTTTAAAACAGTATACAAAAATGTAATATCTTAAATTTTACAATGATGCAATAAGACGCTCAAATATACTTTACGAAAAATAGTGATTTGATTTATAAGTATTATATTACAAAATCTAAGAGTCGCACTATTTCGTCCATATTTTTTGAAGGAAACAACCGATTATTAAAATTTATTTTGGACCTTATAGCCACTAAAACTTGCTTTATATTAATATATAATATGTAGTATTTTATTTTTTTATAAACTCACTATGAACGCATTTGTTGATCTTAATATAAATTCTACAAATTCACTATTTATTCCATAACTTCATAAATAAACCACGGATTTCTAATATTTTTATTTCATCTCATAGCCAATAAATGCAGCTTTAAAACGAGATATTATATTTAACAATCATTTTTTTAAGTAATGATTCAATAACACAATTTAATAGATCTTGATTATCCATTAAGTAACATAAAATTATAGAGCTACACTCTACGCCTCATAACTTTTTAATGCAGTAATCGGTTTTCAAATTTATTTTTTTATCTTGTAGCTATTAAAATTGGCTCTCCAACGGTGTTTAATATGCTGTATGTATTTTTTTAGAATCACGCTATGAATGAATTTGTTGGTGTTAGTATAAACTGTATAACTTACAGAGCCACACAGTGAAATAAAAAATAGGGGTAAGTACTTAACGCTTTGTTTCTCCAACATGTCTTTAGATGCCGCTGTACCAAGTTCAGCTTAGATTTAAGCTCAGCTTAAGTCGAAGTTGCGTTACACCCGTTTCGATTTCGGCATGGTGCAACCGAGTAAACTGAACTAGCGTCTTGAGACGTAGCTTAAGATTTAGTTTGGTTTCAAGACATGGTGGAGAAAGCATCCGTAAGTAACGTTTAAAAAAATAAAGCGAGATGAATTTTAACATCAGTTTTTCGTTTTTATTATTTAAGTAATACGCTAAAATAAAGCTACTGAGAGAATGGACTTCTTATTCTGAGGTTTCTATCCCATCAGAAACACCAGTCATAAGTTCTCTAAAGCGTCTCCCAGGAAAAATTTAGGTATACAGCACCTGGAAAAGTCTTCAGTTAAGCGAGGTGGATCAAAATTTCACAAAAAGAGACCAAGAATATGTGAGACAAAGGTGAATTGAAGACATTAGTGTAAGTCCAAGTTGCCTAGTTCTCATGAAACTTATTTTTTCATACTTTCTACTCCCATTCATGATTAAAAATATTTCAAATTTTTTAGGACTCTTTGCTTTGTGGTTTATAATTGGACCATTTTTTACCTAAAATCACTTTTTACCTGTACCAACCAATGTCTTCTTGATTCTGTTCTTTCCCAGTTTTTGCTTCAAGATATTATATTATATACAGAGTGTCCCACTTTTTTTCCAGCAAAACTTTTTTTTTAATAGTAATTGTAATTCTCAACAAAATTTATGTTTATTTGACTCCTTAAATAGTTACATCAATTTTAAAATTGATAAACTTTTCATGATTTTTGTGGAACACTCAGTATAACATTCTTTCTTATTATATTTTTTTTATTTAAATCAATTATTATTTGGATTTTTTCTTTGCCAAATTGATTTTTTTGAACATTATTGGCAGCTTTTGAAATAACTGAACGATGGGTTTAAATATCCCTCGGGAAAATTTAGCATCTTATTGGCTTAAAGATATTTAAATAAAAAAATTTAAAATGAAATGAAATTTATAGATTATCATTAAATTTTTAAAATTGGTGTAACTTTTTAAGGAGTCGAAAAAACACAATACTTAGTTCATAGGAAAATTTTTGTTTAGATTGACATTTACTATCTAAAAAAAAATTGCTGGAAAATAAGTGGCACAGCCTGTATATTAGATGTCTAATATCATTGATCGTCTGCTGGTATATTAGTCTGTATTTTCTGTACATCTTAGACACATTTTTTTACATTCCTCTCTTTTTTCTTTCTTTTTATTTCAAAGAAGGGATATTTACATGTTGCTTCGTCACTTTTTTGATTTTGGTTAACTGCTTTGCTTTTTATTTCCTACAATAACTTTATGCATTAAACTACTGGTACTTTATTTATCTGTGTGGTACAAATTTCATTCCAGAAGCAGTCTTCTGTAGTGCAACCAACAATCGTTCCTAGAGAAAATAGCCACTTTCCGTAATTTCCAATGCATATTCATCTGTCATTCGTGAAGCGGAATTATTAATTAAAAGATACAGTAAAAATTTCTGGAGATTAGTTAATAACCTCAAAGATACTACCAGAAGTAAGTAAGTAAGTAACGTTGACCTTGATCAGCAGGTTGAAGTTCAGGCATTGCCTATCTTTTGAGTCGGTGTTTATTGGATGGCTAATTTTAGGGATTGCTTAAGCTATAAGTAAAATGTCTAAACGTTGGTGCAATTTGATGTTAGGTAATTGTTATCCCTGTTTAGGCAATTTCTAAGTATTAAGCAATGTTTGTGAAAACGCCCATAAGAGATTTAAGATCAGGTGAACATGCTGGTCTAAAATATCTCTTTAAATTTTGATGGTAATCAATATTTTCTATTGGTATATATGTATACAAAAAATTTTATAACTCGTTTAGTTTATGGGCAATAAGAGGTCGTGTAAAGCTTTTCTGTGGAATTCTTTAACTTACGTTATTATTGGAAGATATTTTATTGAGAAAGTAATAAAGAAAATTGGTGTGATAGATAATTCAAAAGTGATCATAAAATGCGGTTGTTTTAAAAACCACAACAACTAGTTTTGTTGATGGTAGGGGTTGGCGTGACTAGGAGGAACATCGAAAATTAATGGGTTTGTAGGCCCGGTGGAAAATAGAGAAAAGAGAATACATGCAGAAAACCCTGTCGTGATGGAATATCTAAGGTGGAGAACACTTCAAAGCTCTTAACCTACACCAAACAGCCAACATCTGCAGGAATCCCACGCACGCGTGCGTAGCGTAATGTCCGTTTCTCCGTTTTGGGATTCGAAAGCTCTCATAAACGCGCCGCGTCTCGACGCTGAACGGACGCCTACGATGATGACGGTCAAAGCGCATGTCAGTGCGCTTTTTCACCACAATTTTTGAAATGTAGTCGTAAAGTATGAACGAGTCGATAATTATGAATGAAACCGATGACGCGTTTCCGCGCGTTACGATTTACAAAAACATCTACAAATTTGTCAACAACACTTTGACTCCAGATCAAAGTGAGGAGGAGTTTAATAATTGGTGGGCCCTTTTGGCTCTAGTTTTGGTGTTCGGAACTGCTGCAGGGAATATTTTGGTGTGTCTTGCCATCACTTGGGAGCGCAGACTGCAGAACGTCACCAATTATTTTCTCATGTCACTCGCCATCACTGACCTCATGGTCGCTGTTTTGGTCATGCCGCTGGGAATTTTAACACTAGTTAGGGGTGAGTTATTACCCATCAACTAGCTCTCACAACCACCACAAAAAATTTAACCCACATTTTTTCTTTAATACCCCAATACATCATAAACCAACCTAATCCAATTTTACAGCCTACAAAGAATGAGGATAAAAAATTTAGATAAAACGCATTTTTTACTTCATTCTTTTGTATCCTTCAAGTTTAGATAAGAAAAAAAAGTGCGCTACACTCTTTACTAACAAAATAGGCTAAAAGTATTAATTTTAACCTTTCTATATGTACTTACTACAAGTATGTGAAATTGTGTAAAGTCCTCTTATGTGTATAGCTAAGGGTGGTTTCAATTTTCGAATTGCAAATGTGTACTTCCAAAGCTTTCAAAGATTTCAAAATTTATTACGTACGTACTGGCAATGCCTACGGCAATAAATGTATTGTTGAGAGGAATTGCGTTGCAGCTTTACATTATTCTCCTTGTCACCAATGATTTTATGAAACGTCGCCCAATTCGGCTTCCATATTTAATGTCATCCGTTGTATTTCTAGTTTGTAGTGCCTTTATATGCTGTTTACGAAAGTTCCAACTGAGCTAGTTGTATGATAAAGTAGATTCCGTTGTACTAAACTATTTAATAATGAATATTTCAGGAGGTTTGTAGAATAATACTATTGCTTAGACCACAATACTACCAACATTTAAACCCAAAAATTGTTTAAGTGGTTACTGATAATTGCAATTTTTTTTGTTGATTTTTATGAAAATTTTAATGATTTTTTTCATGTTCCGGTGTACTTGATATACTGGATTTAAAAAAATTAATTTTCAGTTTTTTTGTCGTACAAGAAGGTCTTGTATTTTTTGTAATTTTTGTCTTTGTGGGATAAACCAAAACAATGGGAGGAGTGCTTTACACTATTTTAGAAATTAAGAAAAAAAAAGTGATGACATTTTTTTGGTGCTACTTTCCAGAAAATACCCAAAATTAAAGCTTTTATGTTTTATATTTTTTTATTACAACTTAGTTATTTTTCTAATATTTTACATATATTTTAGAACCATATTAAAAAATCATAAAACCAAAAAAAAAGGTTGATTTAAGCTTTGTTTGATCATATCATCCATTTTTGTTTTTTTTTTCATTTTTTGCAACAAATAATAGATGCAACCAAAAAAATCGGCTTCTAGATTTGTCACAGAAAAACCCAAAGTTCTAAAGATTTCAAGTACAAGACAAACTTGGGACTGCTTGATTTTTAACTTTGAAAAACTTTTTCGGTTTTTGGATTTCTTTAATAGAAATAATTTCATTACAACTTAGTTATTTTCCTAATATTTTATATATTTTTCAAAACCATATTAAAAAATAATAAGACCAAAAAAAAGTTGATTTAAGCTTTTTTTGATCATATCATTAATTTTTTTTTTCGTTTTTTTGCAACAAATGATAGGTGCAACAAAAAAATCGGCTTCTAGATTTTTCACAGAAAAGCCCAAAGTTCCAAAGATTCCAAGTACAAAACAAACTTGTGACTGTTTGATTTTAAACCATGAAAAACTTTTTTTGGTTTGTGGATTTCTTTAATAGAAATAATTTTATTACAACTTTAGTTATTTTACTAATATTTTACATATTTTTCAAAACCATATTAAACAATTATAAAACCAAAAAAAAAGTTGATTTAAGCTTTTTTTGATCATATCATTCATTTTTTTTTTCGTTTTTTTGCAACAAATGATAGGTGCAACAAAAAAAATCGGCTTCTAGATTTTTCACAGAAAAGCCCAAAGTTCCAAAGATTCCAAGTACAAAACAAACTTGTGACTGTTTGATTTTAATCCATGAAAAACTTTTTTCGGTTTGTGGATTTCTTTAATACAAATAATTTTATTACAACTTAGTTATTTTCCTAATATTTTAGATATTTTTCAAAACCATATTAAAAAATAATAAAACCAAAAAAAAGGTTGATTTAAGCTTTTTTTGATCATATCATCCATTTTTTTTCGTTTTTTTGCAACAAATGATGGATGTAACAAAAAAAATCGGCTTCTAGATTTTTCACAGAAAAGCCCAAAGTTCCAAAGATTCCAAGTACAAAACAAACTTGTGACTGTTTGATTTTAAACCATGAAAAACTTTTTTTGGTTTGTGGATTTCTTTAATAGAAATAATTTTATTACAACTTTAGTTATTTTACTAATATTTTACATATTTTTCAAAACCATATTAAACAATTATAAAACCAAAAAAAAAGTTGATTTAAGCTTTTTTTGATCATATCATTCATTTTTTTTTTCGTTTTTTTGCAACAAATGATAGGTGCAACAAAAAAAATCGGCTTCTAGATTTTTCACAGAAAAGCCCAAAGTTCCAAAGATTCCAAGTACAAAACAAACTTGTGACTGTTTGATTTTAATCCATGAAAAACTTTTTTCGGTTTGTGGATTTCTTTAATAGAAATAATTTTATTACAACTTAGTTATTTTCCTAATATTTTAGATATTTTTCAAAACCATATTAAAAAATAATAAAACCAAAAAAAAGGTTGATTTAAGCTTTTTTTGATCATATCATCCATTTTTTTTCGTTTTTTTGCAACAAATGATGGATGTAACAAAAAAAATCGGCTTCTAGATTTTTCACAGAAAAGCCCAAAGTTCCAAAGATTCCAAGTACAAAACAAACTTGTGACTGTTTGATTTTAAACCATGAAAAACTTTTTTCGGTTTGTGGATTTCTTTAATACAAATAATTTTATTACAACTTAGTTATTTTCCTAATATTTTAGATATTTTTCTAATCCATATTAAAAAATAATAAAACCAAAAAAAAAGGTCGATTTAAGCTTTATTTGATCATATCATCCATTTTTTTTCGTTTTTTTGCAACAAATGATGGATGTAACAAAAAAAATCGGCTTCTAGATTTTTCACAGAAAAGCCCAAAGTTCCAAAGATTCCAAGTACAAAATAAATTTGGGACTGTTTGATTTTTAACTTTGAAAAACTTTTTTCGGTTTTTGGATTTCTTTAATAGAAATAATTTTATTACAACTTATTTATTTTCCTAATATTTTATATATTTTTCAAATCCATATAAAAAAGTAATAAAACCAAAAAAAAGTTCATTAAAGCTTTTTTTGATCATATCCATTTTTTTTTTCGTTTTTTTTTGCAACAAATGATAAATGCAACCAAAAAAATCGGCTTCTAGATTTTTCACAGAAAAGCCCAAAGTTCCAAAGATTCCAAGTACAAAACCAACTTGGGACTGTTTGATTTTTAACTTTGAAAAACTTTTTTCGGTTTTTGGATTTCTTTAATAGAAATAATTTTATTACAACTTACTTATTTTCCTAATATTTTACATATATTTTAAAACCATATTAAAAAATAATAAAACCAAAAAAAAGGTTGATTTAAGCTTTTTTTGATCATATCATCCATTTTTTTTTCGTTTTTTGCAACAAATGATGGATGTAACAAAAAAATTCGGCTTCTAGATTTTTCACAGAAAAGCCCAAAGTTCTAAAGATTCCAAGTACAAAACAAACTTGTGACTGTTTGATTTTAAACCATGAAAAACTTTTTTCGGTTTGTGGATTTCTTTAATAGAAATACCTTTATTACAACTTAGTTATTTTCCTAATATTTTAGATATTTTTCAAAACCATATTAAAAAATAATAAAACCAAAAAAAAAGGTTGATTTAAGCTTTTTTTGATCATATCATCCATTTTTGTTTTATTTTTTTCGTTTTTTGCAACAAATGATAGATGCAATCAAAAAAATCGGATTCTAGATTTTTCAAAGAGATGCCTACATTTCCAAAGATTCCAAGTACAAAAGAAACTTGGGACTGTTTGATTTTTAACTTTGAAAAACTTTTTTCGGTTTGTGGATTTCTTTAATAGAAATAATTTTATTACAACTTAATTATTATCCTAATATTTTACATATTTTTCAAAACCATATTAAAAAATAATAAAACCAAAAAAAAGTTCATTTAAGCTTTTTTTGATCATATCATCCATTTTTTGTTTTCGTTTTTTTGCAACAAATGATAGATGCAACCAAAATAATCGGCTTCTAAATTTTTCACAGAAAAGCCCAAAGTTCCAAAGATTCCAAGTACAAAACAAACTAGGGACTGTTTGATTTTTAACTTTGAAAAACTTTTTTCGGTTTGTGGATTTCTTTAATAAAAATAATTTTATTACAACTTAGTTATTTTCGTAATATTTTACATATTTTTCAAAACCATATTAAAAAATAATAAAACCACAAAAAAGGTTGATTTAAGATTTTTTTGATCATATCATCAATTTTTTTTTTCTTTTTCGTTTTTTTGCAACAACTCATAGATGCAACCAAAAAATAGGCTTCTAGATTTTTCACAGAAAACCCCAAAATTCCAAAGATTTCAAGTACAAAACATATATGTAGCAGCTGTTTCGCAAAAATAGGTGTTCCTCAAAGTTCTGTTCTAGGACCACTTCTTTATTTAATTTACATTTAAATTCTGAGAAATTAATCAAACTGAATATTCTACTTTTATAAGCGGTTTAATGTGTAATTACGAGTACAAAATGAATTACAAATGACATTAAAAGCTAAATAATTTAGGCCGATTATAATAATTGTTAATTTCATAAATTTACGTTAAATATTGATGAATTTAGCCATAACTCCATCAAAAATCGTATTATACCGTACATTAATATCGATTATTTATTTTCGCATTATGTTTTCAAAGGGGACTAAATCGAGTATTTAACGGACTGATTAATATCTCTCTTAATAAATCATTATTTGCAAGCGAATTAATTTTTACCAGTATTATCTCAACCTGATAACCTGTTCAAAATTAATAACGGATATTAAATGCATTAAGTTTTAAGTCCCAAAAATAAAGGTGATAAGGAGACAAATGTTGAAAAAACAATATTTTTATATTTCCCTAATTTTTTAAAGTCTTTCAAATTGGAAATTAAAAAAAATAATTAAATACCGAACTGAAGTAGGAATTGTAGTTTTATATGCAATTTTTGTTTTTCATGTATCTATATTTATATGAGCGTAGTTTTGCAAAAACAAAAATATACCGGGTGTCCACGAAATTAGGACCACCCCTGTAATTTCTTTTATTATAAAAATGAAAATTTGAACTTTTAATATGTTATATGGCATAAAAAAACGCATTTATTGATATAAAAAAAAATTTCAATTTCACTTCCGGTTTTACCGGAAATGACATCAAATTTCTTATTTTAAATGTAACGCCCTATTTTTTTTTAAGTTATTATTATATATTGGTAAGTTCTAAGTATGTTTGTGACAAACATTTTTTTTTGAACTTTAACAAAAAATTTTGGGTTTTCTTTTGGTAATTTTTTTTAATAAAATTTATTAAAACTACGCTTAAATAATATAAATAGGTATAATAAATTGTAAATTATGAAATTATTTCAAATTTTTATTTTCATAAATAAAGAAATTATAGGTGTTCCTACTTTCCCCGGTGGAAGATAAGAAATTTTTTTTGCAAAATTACAGAAATGTAATTGTAGATACATAAATAACAAAAATTGCAAATGAAAGTATAATTCTTACTTTAGTTTGGTATTTTTTTGTTTTTGGACTTTCCAATTTGAAACACTTTAAAAAAATTCATGAAAGCTAAATTCGTCAGTTTTTCAAGCCGAGCAAATTATATATTTACAGGTTAAAAATGAAATTGGATGTCAAACTTATTTGCCACTAGAGTCGTCCAGAAAATGGCCAAGATGTGACTAATGAACCATAAATGCCTCTTATTGATTGTTCACCCATTTTCCCGGCGATGTGTAAACGATGGATTTAAAACCCTGGCTTATGTGTAACGGTGCCTTATGAACATAAATTTTGTCTCAATGTTAATTCTGAAGCTACTAAATTTACACTGTAAACCTCACAATTTTTTTCTATTCTTACTGTTTAAATTTGTATTTATCCCAAAGTAAGCATTTCGTTCTTATAATTTAATAATTTCCCATTTTGCTTCTTCACAAAGATTCCCACTAAACCGCAATAATAATAACGTTTTGAAGATAAAAGACATTGCTTTTAATTCATAAAAGCGTTTTAAAAAGTTTTTAGAAAAATTAAAAGTTTTTTCTTGTTATAGCGTTTGTTTGCTATAGGCATAGCTTTTAAGCTTCTGTTAAGTGGATTTAATTTTTCTTTGATTCAACAAGTTAATCTCGACGTTCCTTGTCGTTTCATAACAAATCCCTTAACGCTTCCAGAATGTCGGTTAAAAAATTTTAGCACAATTTGTGGTATTAAAGTATAATAATGTATCTCTCGTTAACGAAGCTCTGGATTTTAATCACCAAAGTTTTGAATACAATCAAATTAATGAAACACTCCGAGTATGTTACGATCGAGTCATTGCCTCTTCACATTCCTGTTCGTAATTTATTTTAACAAATTAAATCCTGATGAAGTTCCTTAATAATTATCACCCCATTGTTCCTCCTCAAAGCTTCACCATTTTTCTTATATCATTATAATAGAAAGTTTGCGGAGAATTTGAGTCAATTTATAAATCCCGAGGGTGTTTTAATATTAATATCTTGTAATGTAGATAAATGAAAGGATCACATTGCCTCATTTTAATCCACACTTCATACAGAGCTGACAGGTCGCTTTTCCTAACTCGAGGAACGCTCCGGAGGATTAACTTTCCCTCAATTAATTTCACCCATAGGGAAATGCTTTTGAATAAAAACTATGACTAGAACAATAAAAATTGTGGAAGCGCATTTTTATAACTCCCACATCAATCCTCCTTTTAAAGATCTGCTAAATTAATTACAACTTTTATAATCGGAGTACAAAACTAGTACAATTTAAAAAGTTGGTTATTAGAAGTCTTCAAAAAGTTACTGAAATACAATACATTTTATAATAAAGGTTTGCAGAGCTGGTTTTACATTTAAAAACTTTGTAGATTGCAAAATAAAGTTGTTTTCTTCGAAAATAATTTCATTGAAAAATAGTAGCTTGTCGAGGTATCGTTTTTCTATTGTAAAAATATCCACTATGTTTTTCTCTAAGAGCGCCCAAATTTCATCGCAATATTTAATTTGAAACGTTTCTGTCACTATTCTAGTAACGTTGTTTAAGTAGGACAGGAAACAGTTTATGAAACGTTACTGCAACACAATTGTATATATACATGGAAACATTTATGAGACATAATAAAAATTTTGTTTTGTTTAGTGAGTTTCTTCTTACAAAGTTATGATGACCGGAATTTTTTACGGTGGAGAACTTCTACTCCTTGTTTTTTGTGTTTAACTAATGTAGTGTATTCAGAATACTATATTATTCTGTTAGAGTGCCTCCGTAAATAAACTTACATGAATGTAGTGAGAAAATTTATAAACACGAGTTACCTTTAACTCAAAGCTGAGAAGTGAACCTAATGTTTGCAAAATAGACACTTCATAGTGCAGACTAATTTTCCTGACAAATTAATTAAATTGGTGCAAACATGCTTGAACATAACGTGACCAGAGTTTCAAACAAAAATATGTATTTCCATTAAATATATAAAACTAATTAAGCATTTGTATTGTTTCAAACGTTTACAGGGAACGCAACAATACGGTATTTCATATTTCATTCAGAAAGTAAATTAACAAGTTGCCAAGTTTTATCGTCTTTATTTGTAATAATTTCTTCTATTCATTAATTTATTTCCCCAGAATTTTATTATACTTACAGAAACTTATGTTTTAATATCATAAGTTCGACGTTAATCAAGCTAAAACCGATTAAGAACACAATAGAAGCTATAAAAATAAATAACTTTAATAAAACCCTTATTCAAGGTAATTCAAAAAAAAAGTTATATTGCTTTTTAATGTAAACTTTTTCATTTAATTCCATGCGAATATTGGATTTTTTTTATAATCATTAAATTCGTTTAGTTTTCAGGAAATTATTTTTATTTACAAGTGCAATTTAACGAATAGTGGAGGTACTTACTTTTTGTAATCAATATTTAAAACGTTTAATCTATTTTTTACATTAATTGAACTGCGCCACTTTTTTTGCACTAAAATTTACATAATAATTTTTTTAGTGTTTCCCTTGGAAACTCGGGTTATTTTTTGCAGAATTCTCTAATTTATTCAAATCGACTGCAAAATTAATTCTAGCTTGCTTATTTATTTTTTGATAAATTTTTAAAAATCATTTTATAGCTTCAATAAGTAAAATAGTGCAATTTTTTTAAAATCTCAATTTTTTTAATTTTCTTCTCGGATTTTTTCAATAAACTTGGATTTATTTTTTGCAGAAGTCTTTAGTTTATTCAAATCGGTTACAAAATTAATTCCAACTCGGTTAGTTATTTTTTTATAATTTTTTTTTTAAATCATTTAACAACTTCAACAAGTAAAATAGTAAAATTATTACAAAATCTCAGTTTTGGAATTTTTCAACAAACTACGATTAATTTTTTGTAGAATTCTCTAATTTATTCAAATCAACCTGAAGTAAATTCTATCTCACGTGGTTATCTTTGTATAAGTTTTTAAAAATTATCTTGCAACTTCAACAAGTTAAATTGTGCAATTTTTATAAAAACTCAATTTTTTTATAGTTCCCCTTAGAATTTTTCAATAAACTCTATTTAATTTTTTTGCAGAATTCTTTATTTTATTCAAATCAGCCACAAAATTAATTCTAGTTCGCTTAGTTATTTTTTTATAATTTTTTAAAAATCATTTTACAACTTCAACAAGTAAAATAGTGCAACTTTTACAAAATCTCAATTTTTTTCCCCTTGGAATTTTTTTAACAAACTTGGATTTATTTTTTCCAAAATTCTCAAATTTATTTAAATCAACCATAAAATTATTTCTAGCTCATTTGGTTATTTTTTTATAAATTTTTAAAATCATCTTACAGCTTTAACAAGTAAAATAGTGCAATTTTTACAAAATTTCACTTTTTTAATGTTCCTCTTGGAAATTTTCAATAAACTAGGGTTAATTGTTTGCAGAATTTTTTAATTTATTTAAATCGACCGCAAAATAATTCCTAGCTCGCTAAGTTATTTTTTTATAATTTTTTAAATTCATTTTACAACTTCAACAAGTAAAATAGTGCAATGTTTACAAAATCTCAATTTTTTTGATATTCTTCTTGAAATTTTCTAACAAACTCAGGTTTATTTTTTGAAAAATTCTCTAATTTATTTTAATCGACCAAAAAATTATTTCTAGCTAGCTTAGTTATTTTTTTAAAAATCATTTTTAACTTCAACAAGTAAATGAGTGCCATTTCTACAAAATGTCAATTTTTTAATGTTTTTCTTAGATTTTTTTAACAAGCTCGGGTTTATTTTTTGAAATATTCTGAAATTTATTAAAATTCACTGCAAAATTAATTCTAGCTGGCTTAGTTATTTTTTTATAATTTTTTAAAAATCATTTTAAAACTTCAACCAGTAAAATAGTGCAATTTCTACAAAATCTCAATATTTTAATGTTCTTCTTGAATTTTTTTAACAAATTTAGATTTATTTTTTGAAAAGTTCTCTAATTTATTTGAATCGATTGCAAAATTAATTCTAGCTCGCTTAGTTATTTTTTTATAATTTTTTAAAAATCTTTTTACAACTTCAACAAGTAAAATAGTGCAATTTTTATAAAATCTCAGTTTTTTTAATGTTCTCCTTGAAATTTTTCAACAATCTCCAAATAATTTTTTGTAGAATTCTCTAATTTATTCAAATCAACCTGAAAATAAATTCTATCTCACGTGGTTATCTTTGTATAAATTTTTAAAAATTATCTTGCAACTTCAAAAAGTTAAATTGTGCAATTTTTATAAAAACTCAATTTTTTTAAAGTTCCCCTTATAATTTTTCAATAAACTCTGTTTAATTTTTTTCAGAATTCTTTAATTTATTCAAATCAACCGCAAACTTAGTTGAAGTTCGCTTAATTATTTTTTTTATGATTTTTTAAAAATCATTTTACAACTTGAACAAGTAAAATTGTGCAATGTTTACAAAATCTCTGTTTTTTTAATGTTCCCCTTGAAATTTTTTTAACAAACTTGGATTTATTTTTTGCAGAATTTTCAAGTTTAATTAAATCGACCATAAAATTATTTCTAGCTCACTTGGTTATTTTTTTATAAATTTTTAAAATCACCATACAGCTTCAACAAGTAAAATAGTGCAATTTTTACAAAATGTAAGTTTTTTTAATGTTCCCCTTACAATTTTTTAACAAACTCTGGTATATTTTTTAAATAATTCTCTAATTAATACAAATCGACTGCAAAATGAATTCTAGCTCGCGCTTAGTTATTTTTTTTATAATTTTTTAAAAATCATTTTATAACTTCAACAAATAAAATAGTGTAATTTTTACAAACTCTCAATTTTTTTAATGTTCTTCTTTAAATTTTTTAACAAACATATTTTTTGAAAAATTCTCAAATTTATTTAAATCAACCGGAAAATATATTCTAGCTTAAGTGGTTATTTTCTAATAAATTTTTAAAAATCATCTTGCAACAAATAAAATTGTGCAATGTTTATAAAATCTCAATTTTTTTAATGTTTTTCTCAGAATTTTTCAATAAACTTGGATTTATTTTTTGCAGAAATCTCTAGTTTATTCAAATCGGTCACAAAATTAATTCCAGCTCACTTAGTTATTTTTTTATAATTTTTTAAATATCATTTAACAACTTCCACAAGTAAAATAGTGATTTTTTTTCAATACCTCAGTTTTTTTAATGTTCCCCTTGGAAATTTTCAACAAACTCCAAATAATATTTTGTAGAATTCTCTAATTTATTTAAATCAACCTGAAAATAAATTCTAGCTTACGTGGTTATTTTTTTATAAATTTTTAAAAATCATCTTGCAGCTGCAACAATTTAAATTGTGTAATTTTATAAAATCTCAATTTTTTTAATGCGCTTCTGGAAATTTTTCCATAAACTTGGATTTATCTTTTGCAGAAATCTCTAGTTTATTCAAATCGACCGCAAAAATTATACCAGTTCAATTATTTATTTTTTTGTATTTTTTTAAAAATCATTTAAGAACTTTAACAAGTAAAATAGTGAATATTTTACAAAATCTCAGTTTTTTTAATGTTCCCCTTGACATTTTTCAACAATCTCCAATTAATTTTTTGTAGAATTCTCTAATTTATTCAAAATTAACCTGAAAATTAATTCTAGCTCACGTGGTTATTTTTGTATAAATTTTTAAAAATTATCTTGCAACTTCAACAAGTTAAATTGTTCAATTTTTATAAAAACTCAATTTTCTCAAAGTTCCCCTTGGAATTATTCAATAAACTGTTTAATTCAATTTAATTATTTTTTTATAATTTTTTAAAATCATTTTACAACTTCAACAAGTAAAATAGTGCAATTTTTACAAAATCTCAATTTTTTTATGTTCTTCTTGGATTTTTTTAACAAACTCGGGTTTATTTTTTAAAAAATTCTCTAATTTATTTAAATCGACCGCAAAATTAATTCTAGCTCGCTTAGTTATTTTTTTTATAATTTTTTTAAAATCATTTTATAACTTCAACAAGTAAAATAGTGCCACTTCTACAAAATCTCAATTTTTTAATGTTCTTCTTAGAATTTTTTAACGAGCTCGGTTTTATTTTTTGAAAATTTCTGAAATTTATTTAAATCCACCGAAAAATTAATTTTAGCTCGATTAGTTATTTTTTTATAATTTTTTAAAAATCATTTTATATTTTCAACAAGTAAAATAGTGCAATTTCTACAAAATCTCAATTTTTTAATGTTCTTCTGGGAATGTTTTAACAAACTCGGGTTTATTGTTTGAAGAATTCTCGAATTTATTTAAATCGATTGCAAAATTATTTCTAGCTCGCTTTGTTATTATTTTATAATTTTTTAAAAATCATTTAACAACTTCAACAAGTAAAATAGTGCAATTTTTACAAAATCTCAATTTTTTTATTGTTACCCTTGGAGTTTTTTAACAAACTCAGGTTTATTTTTTGAAGAATTCACTAATTTATTTAAATTGACCGCAAAATTATTTCTAGCTCTCTTATTTATTTCATTAAAAATTTTTAAAAATCATCTTGCAGCTTCAACAAGTTAAATTGTGAAATTTTATAAAATACCATTTTTTTTAAGTTCCCTTTTAAATTTTTCAATAAACTCAGTTTAATTTTTTGCAGAATTGTATAATTTATTTAAATCAACCGCAAAATTGATTCTAGCTCATGTGGTAATTATTTTACAAACCTTCGAAAGTCAACTTAAAAAGAAAATTTAAAAATAAGCTAAAATTTTGGTATACAAGAAATTTTATAGTATCCCGGGGCCACCATAGTATGCAAGTGCGAGTAACTTGTGCGAGCAGCGAGCGTTTTTGGCGAAGCGCAAGCGGCGAACAGCGAGGCGGCAGCCTAAATGTACTTTAACAAAATAATCACTTTTTATTTAAATTTCTCACTAAATAAAAGTTTTGCTTATTTTTTTAAATCGAGTATATCAAGTACACGGCCCGGCACCGGAACGTTCAATTAGGAAAAAATCATGTCATAAAAATTTAAAGTAAGAATGTTTTCATTATTTTTTTTACTTAAGAATTTCTTATGAACTTTTTGGGGAACTAGACTTCGGCCTGTGGCTATTATTTTTCTCATGCATAGAAACGTAAGTACCATTCATGTTTAAAAAGTAATGTTTGCTTTGTTGTTTTGGTTGTTTTGGTTGTACGTTACTGGCAGATCATTACATGTTGTTTGTGAAGCGCTGTTTAAATTGCTGCTTTATTTTTAGATCGAACAATTTTAATAACTGAAACATGTTTACATAAATTGAAAATCAAGAATGACAAACTTTTTTTATTAAAAATTGTTTTAAACTTAACAAAAAGTATTAAGATTCTTTTGTGCGTTAGAAGGCAATAAGGGTTTAGAAAATAATTTTACAAGAATTTCATTTTTAGTTTTAATGAAGTTTTAACCAGGCATGCAAATAACATTACGATTTATATTTAAAAGTAAAGCCTTTTCAAATATATGAGTACTCAGAATTTAATTAAAACATTCGCACATAATATTTTTATTTTGAAACAACTTTTTTCCTCGCTTTTATCAGAAATAATATAATTTCCTTTTAGAAATTTCCAACTTCCCACTACCTATTAAGATAAAGATCTTTGCTATACCAAGTGTATTAAATTTATTACAGAATAAAACGATATATTTTAAAATTATTAACTTCCACGTCAGTTCAAAACCACGTAAAATATAAAAATATCGCTTGTATATTTCTTTGAATATTGTTGCTTTTTTAAATACCGGCTTTATTTCGGATTTCACCACATTTCAAATTGATTTTAAAATCACAAGTTTATTTTTCAATAAGAGTTTACTTGGCATGTAACTTATTTTACGTCTTTGTGAAACTAGAAAATATATTTTACTTATTTTGTTACGGTTGGAAAGAAAATATATACATTTATTTTTCGATTAATCAGTATTTTTGGATAGGTCAAGCTTAAATAGTTAAATTGCTTGAAAATAATTTAAAAACGTACTTTTTCGGAGGGAAATTCTCAACAAATCGATATTATTAAAATATTTACGTTAAGTAAAATTTCCAATCATATTTTTTTGCTGTGAACCTTATTTTAAAAGGGTTATTTAATATTTAATATTAAGCACTTCTTGTGGTCTTTTCATTATAAACTTATTACATTATAAATGTCATAAAGTCGATAATCAATTAACTTCATTATAGAGATCAAACATTTAAAACCCGAGTATAATATGATTAATTTAAAAATTAATTAAATAAGGACAATATAAAAATATTAAATATAAAAATAAATTCATTAAAAGCTTTTTATAATTAATCGCTTTTATAATTACTATTGTTACACTTGACTTGTTTTAATTATTTTTTTCTTCTAAATTTAAACTCGATTATTTCAGTTATTCACCTGGAAAAATAAATATGTACCTATAGAAATAAAAAATAACGTGTATTTCCCCGAAAAAAATCGTTTTAAATCTTTAGAAAAATGAGACTGAAAATTTAAATAAGAAAACTTTAAAATCTCTAAATCCTCAGCTGCTTTCTTTTTATGGCCAAAAATAAGGGCCTTTAATTTTAATAATTTTTAAAAATACCTATTTTATTTTGATCCGAATTTATGCCCAAAATTGTTTTTCCTTCAAACGACTTTTGTGACGTTTGGCAGGTTTTAAAATGTCACTTTTTATGTTCGTTGATTCTATAGTCACTTTGTACTGTTTAGGAGTAGAAATTACTACTTTGCACTGACAAGGAATAAAAGGGCGGAGTAGAAATGAATTTTAGGCAACCCAATATACACTAGCATTGTGTGTTGTATTTTAAAAATTTCGACGTTTGAAGAAAAAATAGCATGTTTTATTTGGAGTAAAAGAATGCTCGCCACAAAAAGTACTTCTTTTATTTCTAATAAAACAATATACTATTTTTTTCACGAAAAATGTGGTAATGTCTTATCTTACGGTTTTAGTATTATACAGGGTGTCCCTGAAAGGTCTGTACAAAACAATACCTCATACTCCTGAGACCAAAATATGACGATTGAACCAAACTTATCTTTATCCAAAAGTTCTTCGTTAAGGCGCTACAGACCAATAAAGTTCTTAAAACTATTTTGTTTTTTTTTAATTACTAAAAATTGGTTCATACGATCATAACAAAATTTGGTATGTGGCTATGTAATGAAAAAAGGCATTTGTAGACAATTTGTTTTTATTTTTTCACGTTATGTAAGTGGTCAAAAATAGGTCATCGGCATGCAGATTTTCTTGTAACTTTTTAATGGCCGAATAAAAATTCATAAAACTTTACTTGTAGCTAAACAGTGTAATTATAAACTTTTTTTGTCTCCTACAAAATTTTTCTAACTCCTTTATTTTAGCCAGAAAAAAATATTTCCATGTGGTACATAACCTAACTTTAAAAAAATATTTAAATTTTTCGCCAAAAGGTTTGTAAAAAGTAACACCACATATTCTTGAGACCAAAATAAAATGATTTAACCAAACTTATTTTAATCGAAAAGTCCTTCGTTAAATGTCTAGCGACCTTGAAAAATCTTATCTTTGTAAACAACTTTCATGATGAATAGAGGTTTAAAGAAGCACTTTTGGATAAAGATAAAGGTAATTAAATCGTTCCATTTTGGTCTCAGGAATATTATGTGTTAATTTGTACAGACCTTTCAGCGAAAAATTTTAATATTTTTTCAAAGTTCGGTTATGTACCACATGGAAATAATTTTTTCTGCCTAAAATAAAGGAGATAGAAAAATTTTGTAGGAGACAAAAAAAGTTTATAATTACACTGTTTAGCTACAAGTAAAGTTTTATGAATTTTTATTGAGCTATTAAAAAGTTATAAGAAATTTTGCATGTCGATGACCTATTTTTGACCACTTACATAACGTGAAAAAGTAGAAACAAATTGTCTAAAAATACTTTTTCCATTACATAGCCACATACCAAATTATGTTATGATCGTATGAGCCAATTTTTAGTAATTTAAAAAATACAAAATAGTTTTAAGAAGTTTAATGGTCTGTAGCACCTTAACGAATAACTTTTGGATGGAGATAAGTTTGGTTAAATCATCATATTTTGGTTTCAAGAGTATGAGGTATTTCAGGGACACCCTGTAGAAGACTACTACTTGGGTAAAGCACGCATCCAGCTTAAGCGCCAATTACTGTCTTCCAATGTGTAAACGAGGGATTAAACACGCTGCATTATGTGTAAAGGCGCCTTTATAAATTTTCCACTATGAAAAATAATGATAGAAAAATTTACTTTTTTGTATGAGCTTTTTTCCTTAATTACCCTGATTTTTCTTCTCATGAATGTTCCTGTAAAAACCTTTTAGATAGTGTGAAAATGTCATCATAAAAATGAAGACTTTAATATTTATGTGCAATAAAAGTAATTTTTCATTCTCATTGTCTCCGAAAGTAATTTAAAACGTAGATATTGTAATTTAAGTAATAAATCATACTTGTAGAATCCTTAGCAGAAATAATTGAAAGTAAAATTAGGAATTCGGTGGGTTTTATTACGGAATAGCCTTGTAATATAATTAGACCGTCCGGAAATAAGCGGCAATGTTGAAATTCAGCAGAAATCACCAACTTGAGGATACTCAGGAACGAAACGCCAAGGAAGGATCACTCGTCCTAACGATGTGCGCAAGTTTCCACGCCAAATGTCCTTTTATATTTGGTTCTCAAATCAGCTCCTCATTCACGACTTATTTAACAATACGAGAAGAAATGCAAAATTGCCGTGGAAAGAATAAAATAAATTTAATATCCTGGAGGGAACGAAAATTGTTTTTTAAGCACGAATTATTTCCCTAAGTTTACTCAAGTAAAAGATTATTATAATAATATAAAGTATATTTAGAAGTTAAATATCACCTTTTATTCACTCATAACTCAAACATCTGGTTTTGTTGAATTTTTGTTTTATTAATATTGGATACATTTTTTAATTATGGTCATTATTATAATTACTTTTTTCTCGGTGTACAAGGCAATTATTCCAGCTTTTAAACATCAGCTTTATTATTTTTCTTTTTTTTTTGAAGTAAACATAAAAGGGCGAGCTAAAGTAAAAATAACACACGTGCGATTTTCTTTCACAACCGCGTGTTGGAAAACCCACAGCTTTCTCGTGAAATTTTAAAATGCTTGCATGCAAATGGATAGAAATTATAAGGAAATCGAAATGAAAATTGCAAACAACTATCAATTGTTTTATATAAATAAATCCACGAAAAATTGTGTTTACTGCATTCCTGGTTTTATTATTATTCTAGTCTGCATTAATAAAATTATTTTATATTTAAATCATAAAATATTTAAATATTTAATGGATGGAATTTTATTTGATGTGAATTATTCTGACTTTTATGAATAATTTCATTATTTAAATAATAATTTTGAAACGCGCGTTTTTATAATAATTTTAGCAAAAAATTTATGTAGTTTCCAAGAAAATGTGCAGATGCAGGGATTTTAGTTAAACAACAGGAAGAAGGAAGAGCACTTAAATTACAATATTGGAGGTAAGGATCCTCGATTTATTTCAAAATTTTAGATATCGATTATATATGCAATTACATGGGGATAAAACATGCCTCGGGGATATTAAAATTCATTATGTAAATTATGCAGGAACAAAACAATAGGGCAGCGCAATTTTTTACCGATTATCGACTTGACGTCCTTTTTATGCAGCCTATTATTTGCGTGCGATAAAAAATCCATTTAAATTTTGGCTACAAAAAGTACTAAAAAAGCAATTTCAGAGAGTGAATCTCAGCGTGATATTAATTAAGTTATTTAATCGCACAACTAACCCATAAAATCTCGGGTTTTACCAAAATTTTACTGCTTTAATTACGTTTACACACGGTAATTTAAATTTTTCGATTTTACATACACCGCGTTTTTTCCCAGTCATCAATCTTCTCGATTCTCTTCATTGAATTATTGCTACTAAATTTTGAGTTTTATTGAGAGTGACATTATGTCAAGGATTATTATATGATTCATGACATCAAACCTAATCACGTGAAATAATCTAAAAAGTCTTGGGAATAATATTTTCTTGTAGCCAGATTATATTTTCGCTTGTTTCTTTTTTCCAATTTCCTTGCTCTTAAGGTACATTCACCTTCCTAATCCTATTCGTGATTTCCTGGATCAGATACGACCTCTGGTGGTCATTTGAAAAGCTTAAAAGGGAGTAATAAATAAAAAACCTTTATGTGTGAGTACTTATAAGTCAATTTTGTAATCACCAAAAATGCTATAAACTAAAGAAACCAATAAAAACTCAAGCCACTTCCTCCATTTTTCACAAAATTTTTGTCTATACATAGTCGAAATTTTCAATTGGTATTCAAGTTGATTTCTTAAACCATTATTTGCATTTCAGAAAGGATCAATTGTATTTCAGAAAGCATCAATTGTATTTCAGAAACAATCAATATAATTTCAGAAAGGGCCAATTGTAGAAAAATGAAGAAGCCAAGAGTTTTTGGCGATGATTGTGCCAATATTTTCCTGTTATGGCTCCTGGTATCATACACTAAATGTTGGTTTACTTGCAAACTATTTTTGATGAAAGCAATGGAAGACCCAAAATATTTGGGGCAAAATTTACTTAAAATACAACTGATTACTTCTGAAATACAAATTTTCAAATGATGCTTTCTGAAATACAATTGATGAATTTACAACTTGAAAAGATCTTTTGTCAAATACAAATAAAAAAGGTGTAGAAAGATTTTGATTCTTTAAATTGCTCCCTTGTAGGTGCAATAAAAGCATTTTTTCCATTGTCCACGCAAAAAAAATTAACCTGCTAAGATAAGTTTTGGGTAAGGATATTGAAAAAAGTCTGGATTGGTATTGTCTTGCTATGGAGGCGTCTTTTTTGGGCTTACCCGTGCTCAGTACCCAGCAGAAAAAACTTGGCTCTAACCTCACAAAATCGGCCAAAATTATTGCTCTGACCTCACAAAATCGGTAATTTCAAAAGTTTTAGTGAACGAGACCGCCAAACACAACCCACGTTGTACTGTTCCAAAGAAATGTCCAATTTAAGATATTAGCATTTTACTCCTAAAACTTTTCAAAATTAAATCACGAAAATTTTTACTTTTTCGTATAAAAGTCAATATTTGAGAAACTACTTGGTCTATAGAAACAAACGATGGCTTAAATTTTCGTGGAAACCTTTCACTATCAGAAAATATTAATAGTTTTATTTAAATTATACAATCTCAACTTTCATAAAAATTTTTGTATGCAAATTCAACTGAAATGTTAAAACCAAACTGGAAATATAAGTTTTTTTACTAAAACTTAAATAACTCAAAAACTACTTGACCGATTAACACGATTTATGGCTTAAAATCTTTATTTTACTTATATTTACAAACATATTTACTAAAAATGTAAAAATTGTAAACAATTGAGTACACGGCCCGGACATAGAACGACGTATGATTTTTAAAATTAACAAAATACAAAGTAAAATGCATTTTTTCAACTGTTTTCGTTTACTAACAAGTAGGCTTAAACTTCTCTAAAGTTTTTATCGAGTTGCAGTAAATAGAAAAAAATTAAAACACCAAAATTTTCACATTTTCGTATGAAAGTTAATATTTGAGAAACTACTTGGCCTACAGAAACAAACGATGGCTTAAATTTTCGTGGAAACCTTTCACTATCAGAAAATATTAATAGTTTTATTTAAATTATACTATCTCAACTTTCACAACAATTTTTGTGTGAAAAATCAACTGAAGTGTTAAAACCAAACTGGAAATATACGTTTTTTTACTAAAACTTAAATAACTCAAAAACTACTTGACCGATTAACACGATTTATGGCTTAAAATCTTTATTTTACTTATTTTTACAAACATATTTACTGAAAAAGTAAAAATTGTAAAGAATTGAGTACACAGCCCGGAAGTAGAACGACTTATGATTTTAAAAATTAAGAAAATACAAAGTAAAATACTTTTTTCAACAGTTTTCGTTTACTACCAAGTAGGCTTAAGCTTTTCTAAAGTTTTTATCGAGTTGCTTAAAATAGAAAAAAATTAAAACACCAAAATTATTAATTTTTCGTATAAAAGTTAATATTTGAGAAACTACTTGGCCTATAGAAACAAACGAAGGTTTAAATTTTCATGGAAACCTTTCACTATCAGAAAATATTAATAGTTTCATTTAAATTATACAATCTTAACTCTCACAACAATTTTTGTATGAAAAATCAACTGAAATGTTAAAACCAAACTGGAAATATAAGTTTTTTTACTAAAACTTAAATAACTCAAAAACTACTTGACCGATTAACACGATTTATGGCTTAAAATCTTTATTTTACTTATATTTACAAACATATTTACTGAAAAAGTAAAAATTGTAAATAATTGAGTACACGGCCCGGAAGTAGAACGACGTATGATTCTTAAAATTAACAAAATACAAAGTAAAATGCATTTTTTCAACAGTTTTCGTTTACTAACAAGTAGGCTTAAGCTTTTCTAAAGTTTTTATCGAGTTGCATAAAATAGAAAAAAATTAAAACACCAAAATTTTTACTTTTTCGTATAAATGTTAATATTTGAGAAATTACTTGGCCTATAGAAACAAACGATGGCTTAAATTTTCGTGGAAACCTTTCACTATCAGAAAATATTAATAGTTTTATTTAAATTATACAATCTCAACTTTCACAGCAATTTTTGTATGAAAAATCAACTGAAAAATTAAAACAAATTAGGAAATTTTACTTTTTTAACTAAAATTTAAATAACTCAAAAACTACTTGGCCGATTAACACGATATATGGCTTAAAATCTTTATTTTACTTATATTTACAAACATATTTACTAAAAAAGTAAAAATTGTAAACAATTGAGTACACAGCCCGGAAGTAGAACGACGTATGATATTTAAAATTAACAAAATACAAAGTAAAATGCATTTTTTCAACAGTTTTCGTTTACTAACAAGTAGGCTTAAGCTTTTCTAAAGTTTTTATCGAGTTGCATAAAATAGAAAAAAATTAAAACACCAAAATTTTTACTTTTTCGTATAAATGTTAATATTTGAGAAATTACTTGGCCTATAGAAACAAACGATGGCTTAAATTTTCATGGAAACCTTTCACTATCAGAAAATATTAATAGTTTTATTTAATTATACAATCTCATCTTTCACAACAATTTTTGTATTAAAAATCAACTGAAATGTTAAAACCAAACTGGAAATATAAGTTTTTTTACTAAAACTTAAATAACTCAAAAACTACTTGACCGATTAACACGATTTATGGCTTAAAATCTTTATTTTACTTATATTTACAAACATATTTACTGAAAAAGTAAAAATTGTAAACAATTGAGTACACGGCCCGGAAATAGAACGACGTATGATTTTAAAAATTAACAAAATACAAAGTAAAATGCATTTTTTCAACAGTTTTCGTTTACTAACAAGTAGTCTTAAGCTTTTCTAAAGTTTTTATCGAGTTTCATAAAATAGAAAAAAATTAAAACACCACAATTTTTACTTTTTCGTATAAATGTTAATATTTGAGAAATTACTTGGCCTATAGAAACAAACGATGGCTTAAATTTTCGTGGAAACCTTTCACTATCAGAAAATATTAATAGTTTCATTTAAATTAAACAATCTCAACTTTTACAGCAAATTTTGTATGAAAAATCAACTGAAAAATTAAAACAAATTAGGAAATTTTACTTTTTTAACTAAAATTTAAATAACTCAAAAACTACTTGGCCGATTAACACGATATATGGCTTAAAATCTTTATTTTACTTATATTTACAAACATATTTACTAAAAAAGTAAAAATTGTAAACAATTGAGTACACAGCCCGGAAGTAGAACGACGTATGATATTTAAAATTAACAAAATACAAAGTAAAATGCATTTTTTCAACAGTTTTCGTTTACTAACAAGTAGGCTTAAGCTTTTCTAAAGTTTTTATCGAGTTGCATAAAATAGAAAAAAATTAAAACACCAAAATTTTTACTTTTTCGTATAAATGTTAATATTTGAGAAATTACTTGGCCTATAGAAACAAACGATGGCTTAAATTTTCATGGAAACCTTTCACTATCAGAAAATATTAATAGTTTTATTTAATTATACAATCTCATCTTTCACAACAATTTTTGTATTAAAAATCAACTGAAATGTTAAAACCAAACTGGAAATATAAGTTTTTTTACTAAAACTTAAATAACTCAAAAACTACTTGACCGATTAACACGATTTATGGCTTAAAATCTTTATTTTACTTATATTTACAAACATATTTACTAAAAATGTAAAAATTGTAAACAATTGAGTACACGGCCCGGAAGTAGAATGATGTATGATTTTTAAAATTAACAAAATACAAAGTAAAATTCATTTTTCAACAGTTTTCGTTTACTAACAAGTAGGCTTAAGCTTTTCTAAAGTTTTTATCGAGTTGCATAAAATAGAAAAAAATTAAAACACCAAAATTTTTACTTTTTCGTATAAATGTTAATATTTGAGAAATTACTTGGCCTATAGAAACAAACGATGGCTTAAATTTTCATGGAAACCTTTCACTATCAGAAAATATTAATAGTTTTATTTAATTATACAATCTCATCTTTCACAACAATTTTTGTATTAAAAATCAACTGAAATGTTAAAACCAAACTGGAAATATAAGTTTTTTTACTAAAACTTAAATAACTCAAAAACTACTTGACCGATTAACACGATTTATGGCTTAAAATCTTTATTTTACTTATATTTACAAACATATTTACTAAAAATGTAAAAATTGTAAACAATTGAGTACACGGCCCGGAAGTAGAATGATGTATGATTTTTAAAATTAACAAAATACAAAGTAAAATTCATTTTTCAACAGTTTTCGTTTACTAACAAGTAGGCTTAAGCTTTTCTAAAGTTTTTATCGAGTTGCATAAAATAGAAAAAAATTAAAACACCAAAATTTTTACTTTTTCGTATAAATGTTAATATTTGAGAAATTACTTGGCCTATAGAAACAAACGATGGGTTAAATTTTCGTGGAAACCTTTCACTATCAGAAAATATTATTAGTTTCATTTAAATTATACAATCTCAACTCTCACAATAATTTTTGTATGAAAAATCAACTGAAATGTTAAAACCAAACTGGAAATATAAGTTTTTTTACTAAAACTTAAATAACTCAAAAACTACTTGACCGATTAACACGATTTATGGCTTAAAATCTTTATTTTACTTATATTTACAAACATATTTACTGAAAAAGTAAAAATTGTAAACAATTGAGTACACGGCCCGGAAGTAGAACGACGTATGATTTTTAAAATTAACAAAATACAAAGTAAAATGCATTTTTTCAACTGTTTTCGTTTACTAACAAGTAGGCTTAAACTTCTCTAAAGTTTTTATCGAGTTGCATTAAATAGAAAAAAATTAAAACACCAAAATTTTCACATTTTCGTATGAAAGTTAATATTTGAGAAACTACTTGGCCTACAGAAACAAACGATGGCTTAAATTTTCGTGGAAACCTTTCACTATCAGAAAATATTAATAGTTTTATTTAAATTATACTATCTCAACTTTCACAGCAATTTTTGTATGAAAAATCAACTGAAATATTAAAACAAAACTGGAAATTTTTGTTTTTTTTACCAAAACTTAAATAACTCAAAAACTACTTGACCGATTTACACGATTTATGGCTTAAAATCTTCAGTTTACTTATATTTACAAACGTATTTTTTGAAAAAGTAAAAATTGCAATGAATTGAGTACACAGCCCGGAAGTAGAACGACGTATGATTTTAAAAATTAACAAAATAAAAAGTAAAATCCATTTTTTCAACATTTTTTGTCTACTAACATGTAGGCTTAAGCTTTTCTAAAGTTTTTATCGAGTCGCATAAAATAGAAAAAAATTAAAACCTTTCACTATCAGAAAATATTAATAGTTTTATTTAAATTATACAATCTCAACTTTCACAAAAATTTTTGTATGAAAAATCAACTGAAATGTTAAAACCAAACTGGAAATATAAGTTTTTTTTACTAAAACTTAAATAACTCAAAAACTACTTGACCGATTTACACGATTTATGGCTTAAAATCTTTATTTTACTTATATTTACAAACATATTTACTGAAAAAGTAAAAATTGTAAACAATTGAGTACACAGCCCGGAAGTAGAACGACGTATGATTTTAAAAATTAATAAAATACACAGTAAAATGCATTTTTTTAACAGTTTTCGTTTACTTTCAAGTAGGCTTAAGCTTCTCTAAAGTTTTTATCGAGTTGCATAAAAAAACGCTGTTCCAAAAATTCATAAGAGGACCTCGAAAAGGGGACAAATGCTCTGGAAATTGGTGGAAACTATAAGGCAACCATGTAATCATGGTCGTGGACGTTGGAGCAACCATATTCGAGGACGCTTCGGTTTTGAAAGAACAGTCGAAAAATCCAGCTGTGAAGATGTATGCACTCTTATGTGTAAATGTACCTTTACACAACCATTACCAGTGGCGGGCGTTATAAATTTAAAATTTATATGCCCTGTAATAAAGTAATTATTAGTATCTAACATCTAAAAGACAAGGGCTTTTAGTAGTGATTAGTTTTGTAAAAAGGGGTCCGTAAAATTGAGATGTTGAAAAGATTTCCAACAAACGTCTTACATTTACTTGGAGTAATAAAGTTAAATGCTATGAATGTCGAAGTTAATGTAGTGAAAATTTGGCTCTTCTGTAATTTCAACAGCGGTTACAACCTTTTAACAAATTCGCTTAGAGTAAAGCTTTGTGCATTTTCTTGGAAGCCTTTACTTTAAAGTCTTAGCCGTGTGTTATTTCCAAAAATCGTGAATTAAGTAAATTTTGATTGGGGAAATATAAATAAGGTGGTTTAATAAATAAGGAGTAGATTGAATTCTGGTGAAGTAATTATAAAGTATAATCAGATCAGAAAGTTTTTCATATTTGAGCCGAAAACTTGACACCGAATGAATTGAGGGTGAAAAATTGCAGTTTATGGAAAGTGCTTTCAAAAGGGGTGAGTTAGATCGCGAAATGTGGACCAATTTAGATTTCGATGGAGCAAAATCGACTTCGATGCGCTATTGTTTCCTGGAAAATTTATTACGCATCATTTCCTACGATTCGCTCGAAATGGAATTTATTGCCTCTACAACCATCAAAATTTAAATAACGAAACGCACGTATTTATTAAAATAAACTGAACTTGTTACTGCAAACAGCAAACAGCAGCAATTGATCATCAATTTAAAACAGCACGGTCTACAATAACTCATTGTTTCATTGTTTGTAGCCTGGAAACGTAAATATTTGCTACATACAAAGCTATTGGATGTTCCATGTTCATGTGATCCGCGACCCAAGCGAGAATTTCCGTTTTCAATTATCAAAACCTCTCAAGTGTCGCAAAAAGCCGCATTAATCACTTAAGACAAATTAAGGATTCGACAGAATTAGAAACCTGCCCTTTTCTCGCCCATTATAAATTGCTTTTAACGTAAATAACGCCGGGGTTAAATAGTTTGCTTTCCCAGGGTCCATTCTTTGATATGTAATTTCCTCTAGTTTCCAAATAAACGAATTTAACGTATTTATTTATAGTGTATAAATTTATCAATTGGAAAAATAGGAGATTTTGATGTTATTTGTTTTCATAAATCTTATAATTGAAAGGGAACGAATAATGAAATGTGTATTTGTTGAATAAAGTATAAAAACAAACAGCAGATGCAGGCATTATTTTTACATATGCAAAGTTTGAATCAAATTACGGCTACATCCTACAGGAAAAACAAAAGCTCTTTTATAAAGCGAAATTCTCAAGCTACAAATTCTATTCATCGCATCACCTTTCTAAAGTGCTTTCTAAACACATTTTTTAATTTTATACATGTGAACATATTTTATGTGCAAGGGAATTTCATCATAATCTCCTGTTATGAATTTCTTCCACCTTAACTTGTAATTTATAAAAATCTTTGCAATATTATAGAAGAGTAGTGAACGGTGGCGCGTTATGCCTTCATGTGGCAATTTTGTATTTTGAGGCTGCAAAATATTGATATTTAAAGTATAAAGAAAGCAGAAAAAGATAAAAAAAAATTCTCTACGATGTTTCGTTCAAAAGTTATGAATTTTTATATAAAATATGCCGTTCTGGTAATCGAGTAAAGATGTATTTTGAAAAATTAATATTTCTCTTAATAACTAAATTAAGAAACAACAATGGGTACAGATAAATATCTAAAAATTACTGATATTAACATATTACATTTTTTTAAATTGAATTATTTTTTGAGATACATTATCTAAAAAAAATTGATTTTTTTGAGTTCTTGGGGAGGAAGATTTTTGGTGGGGGTTGTAGAGGGCAGGGGAACCCCTATTTTTCATCCATTTTTTATTATCTTTCATTTGCGGGGTCAATTTTAAAAAATTCGAAAAAAAAAATTTTGAGATATTTTTAAAGCTTGAAATTTTTAATGGAAATCGGTTTTTATTTTTTTTTTTTGAAAACTAAAAAAGTCACCGGTTTCAAATTTTTACCAAAAGTAGACGCGTTTTAAAAAATATTTGCTTAAAATTGGTTAAATAGTTTTTTTGGAAAAAATTCGCAAAGTTTTGGCAACATTTTGGTACAAATACGGTTCTGGACGGCGCAATTTTTAACCGAAAATTAAAACTTTCACCGAGTTTGGTGGAAGAGGTGACTGTGCGAATTTTAAGCTATAAAACGTCTCGGTGGTGCTAATACTTTTGAAGCTATTAATTATTTTGTGAAAAGTGAAAAATTTCAGATCGAAATTTTGGCTCCAAACGGAGATTTTCCTTATTTTAGCTATATTTTCGGTGATAACTCGAAAACGAAAAGAGATAGCAAAGTGATTCTTTTTTTGACGTAAAGTGGACCTAAGGAGCTTTTAGAGAAGGTGCATAAACTAGGGTTTAAATGTAATTTGAAGGGTGAATTTGAACCATAAATACGACTTTTAAAAATTGCAATATAAAAAAATTATTTTTTACGTTATGTTTTCGAAATTTAAAATACCCTATGCGTGAGAGGTTTAGGTTCATAGAGTAGATTCTGAAGTGTTTTTAAAATTGAAAATCCGATAAAAAGTGACCCGGCGGGAGCCACTCACCCCTAAAATAAAAATTTCGAGTATATTTGTACGTAATTTCCGAACCCTACCAAATATCAAAAATCTGAGTACCCAGTACACTGTAAAAAATATTCCTTTTTAAAGTTGCGAAAGAAAATTGCAAAAATTTGGAAAACTGCGGGAGCCAGATGGGCCCAGGTTGGACCGCGTTTTACTTGATTTTTTGAACATTTTACGTTCGATTTTTTTCCAAGGTCCAGGGTCAAAATTTTAAGGTGGCGATTTTTTTTTCTTATAAGTAAATACCAAATAAGTATAATAAAAAATATTCGAGTATTACAGGTTGTTCCGATGAAAAGTTACGAATTTTCAAAGTCCGCGTCAAAATTGCGCGAAAAATAAAGCGTCACTTTGGGGGCACCAAAACGACATGAAGAGTAAACGCATCAAAAAAAAATCCCGTTTTAAGATAAAACGTGGAATTTAGATGAGAAATAAAGCAATCGCGATTTTTTCCTTTTGCCGAACTTCTAATCGAAGGCAAAAAGTTTTGGTACTTTTGCCGTCCGAAAAAATCGGAACCGTAATTCTTAAAATCGGACGAAAAAACCACCCTTTCGGTCGCATCTTGCAAAAAACGTCCTTTCGCAATTGCCTATTTGCCTGTATGGTAACACGCCACTGGTTGTTAAAATATAAAAATAAATATGGAGGTGTGGTGTGTTTGAAATTAACATCTTTCAAACACTCTACATTTCTACTTATAAAATTTAAATATTTAAACTTGAGAAAAGTAGTTAATACCAATAGTAACTCACATAATGCAGATGATTTAAAACGTGAGATAGTTAAGACGTCTCTATAATTACACTAAATAAATAATTCACGTAAAACTCTAGTATTCAGCAAAGTTTACAAAGTAAAGCAAATAATAAGAGCTTTAACTTGAGACGTAAAGAGCTTTTATTACATTTCACCTAGGGTGCTCACTTAGTTTTATCATTTTTATTAAACAATACACAAATATTGACTAATAATGCAGGATTTTGTGAAGCTTACTGCAACTATTTTTAGCCGAAACATTTTTATTATCATTTCCGCAATCATTATTGTTTATAAAGTAAACAAGTTTCCAATATAAGTGATAAATTTAAACCAAAATACATATTTTGTTCTGAAAATCCAAGCTTGTAGCAATTATTAATACAGATAAACGTCGTTTTACGCCGGGGTAAAAAAATCGGCGTAAAATGAACACACATTTTTCGTGCTTATTTCACATAATGACACAACAAATTGGATATCCTCGTAACTCGAACCGGCGCAAAACGACTTTTACCTGTATTTCAAAAAGTACGCATTGGATGTCTCTAATTTTGATTGAATCGAGGCCAAATCCAATGGATAGGACCAAAAATCACGAAAGAAAAAATCAAAGATTTTCGATTTTTAATCTCCATCATTTTTTAGGGGTACGAAAATGGCTGTAACTTCCGAACTACTGGTCGAAGCTCAAAATTTTTGATTTCTCCGTAATCAGCAGATCTAAATTTATAATCCTAGGTTATAAGTGGTGTGATTAATCGGTTATATATTCGGAGTTTACTGAAATGTTATTTTTATTGTTCTAAAAATAAAATGTGAGGCTCTTGAAAGAATAAATTAGAGTGGTTGTCCCTTTTATAAATTTTGCTCTTTTGATTTTAAACTTTTGGTCTTTATTAAATAGATAAATTCGTGCCCAAGTAGCAATGTAGTGAAACAATGCCAAGTTCAGCTCAAAAACCTTACAAAGCAAAACGGTTGAAATATATCGACCCATATTTCCATTTTCCACATGCTGGAATCTTGAATATAAAAACAGCAACACGTATTTACATGTTACATGCTTTGTACTTATTCCTAATATATTTGTACACACACATAATGTCCAAGTGACGTGACTAACGTTATAAATCAGTAATAAGTAACATGCGACGGGATATTGATTACATATTCCATAATTTACCTAAAATACTTAATTAATTTTTAGTCCAAATTTTTGTGGTTTAGTATTCAACACTTGAAAAAGTTTGAATGGAATTATTAATTTAATAAAGATCCAAGATATGTAGCATGTATTTATGTATGTACACGTGCAAATGTATTGCATACGTGTCGGCTATAAATCCTTCATCTCTTCATTACATATGCATTACACTCGGTCGAAGACCCTAATGGTTTAAACGATTAAAATCAAAAATTCAAAATAATATTTAACTTTAATGTATGTTTACTTTAAATTTCTCGCCCCCTTAAATTACTTATTCATAAATTATTCATTTCCGAGTACATTAAACAGGTTTTTGGCGAAAATATGTTAATTTAGTTGTACAAAATTTTCAAATTACAATTTTAAATTAACTCTTTCATCTCGGAAACTTAATATATTTATTTTCCTACATTAATTAAACAAACTTATTTGGAAATCCTGATAGTTTATATTAGAGTTCAACAGATGGCAAGACAAATAGCTCGGATGAGTCGAAGATAATTTTCATTAAATTTGATTACAAGCTTTCAATTCCAAGAAACAATTTCTCTCTCCTCGTAATTCCTCCAGATTTGTTATTCATCTAAACGGACTTTCATCAACTTCCTCCTCTTAGCGTTATTGGAAAAATTATTTTTAAATTTAATTTCATTCCCCTGGAAATTAGGAATTTAATGATTGTTCTTTCATTTTCCAACCAATCAATTTTAATTTCCAACTATGCGATTTTCAATTAATACATTTTAAATTGACAATTTATAGATAAAAATTTAAAAAAAAATATGATGTGATGGTATAACAGTATATGATATTGTTAAATTTATAGTAGGCAACTGTAAAATGGTGTATTTCCAGAAGTACTAAAATTTTCATTAATTATTAATTAAAAGTAACATCTTTTTATCTTCATCACTGTTTCCTTGAGCCCGCCTCCGGTCCTGATGGTGGACCTGAAACGTCAAAAAAATTAATCAACATTGCAGTATTAAAAAAACTTCATTTATGTCAATACCGATACCTGTATTTCTGAAAAATTATTTTTGTGTCTTAAAATAGAATTCAAAAGACAATTAAAAATGAACTTTACAAATTTTTTAAATGATCCAGTGGCGGGTTATAACGAATTTCATGTCATTATGTATAAAAATTAATAAAAAAAAATTTCGAAAAACGTTAATTATATATGAACCGTTTTAAATTTTTGAAAAATTATCTGGGTATCATTAAAAGAGATTCGAATAGCACTTAATTTTGTGCATTACAAATTTTTGGGGCTATCCAGTGCCGTGCTATTTTAAATTTTGTGCCCAAAACATAATAATTATTCGCAGACGTTTTGAAATTACGTTAATTACTGTTAAACCATTAAAGTTTTTCTAAAAATTATTTTTGTATCTTAAACTGGAATTCAAAAGATAATTAAAAATGAATTATACAAATTTTTGAAAAGATCCTGTGGCGTAACAAATTTCATGTCAAGATGTTTAAAATTTAATAAAAAAATTTTTAGGAAAACGTTATTTATATTTGAACCGCTGGAAATTTTTTAAACATTATTTTAGTATCATTAAAAAAGATTCGAATAGCACTTAATTTTGTGCTTTACAAATTTTTAGGGCTATCCAGTGGCGTGCTATTTTAAATTTTGTGTCGAAAACATAAAAATTATTCGCAGACGTTTTGAAAATACGTTAATAACTGTTACACCATTAAAGTTTTTCTAAAAAATAATTTTGTATCTTAAAATAGAATTCAAAAGACAATTAAAAATGAACTTTACAAATTTTTTAAAAAATGTAGTGTCGTGTTATAAAGAATTTCATGTTACGATGTTTTAAAATTATTAAAAAAAATTTTAGAAAAACGTTAATTATATTTGAACCGCTGGAAATTTGAAAAAAATTATTTTAGTATCATTAATGAAGATTCGAATAGCAATTAATTTAGTGCTTTACAAATTTTTGGGGCTATTCAGTGCCGTGCTATTTTAAATTTTGTGTCCAAAACATAATAAATATTCGCAGACGTTTTGAAAATACGTTAATAACTGTTAAACCATTAAAGTTTTTCTAAAAATTAATTTTGTATCTTAAAATAGAATTCAAAAGATAATTAAAAATGAATTTTACAAATTTTTGAAAAGATCCTGTGGCGTAACGAATTTCATGTCAAGATGTTTAAAAATTAATAAAAAATTTTTTAGAAAAACGTTAATTATATTTGAACCGCTGGAAATTTTTGAAACATTATTTTAGTATCATTAAAAGCGATTCGAATAGCACTTAATTTTGTGCTCTAAAATTTTTGGGGTCATCCAGTGCCGTGCTATTTTAAATTTTGTGACCTAAACATAATATTATTCGCTGACGTTTTGAAAATACGTTAATAACTGTTAAACCATTATAGTTTTTTTTTTAATTATTTTTTGTATCTTAAACTAGAATTCAAAAGATAATTAAAAATGAATTTTACAAATTTTTGAAAAGATCCTGTGGCGTAACGAATTTCATGTCAAGATGTTTAAAAATTAATAAAAAATTTTTAGAAACACGTTAGTTATATTTGAACCGCTGGAAATTTTTGAACCATTATTTTAGTATCATTAAAAAAGATTCGAATAGCACTTAATTTTGTGCTTTACAAATTTTTGGGGCTATCCAGTGGCGTGCTATTTTAAATTTTGTGCCCAAAACATAATAATTATTCGCAGACGTTTTGAAATTACGTTAATAACTGTTAAACCATTAAAGTTTTTCTAAAAATTATTTTTGTATCTTAAACTAGAATTCAAAAGATAATTAAAAATGAATTTTACAAATTTTTGAAAAGATCCTGTGGCGTAACGAATTTCATGTCAAGATGTTTAAAAATTAATAAAAAAAATTTTAGAAAAACGTTAATTATATTTGAACCGCTGGAAATTTTTGAAACATCATTTTAGTATAATTAAAAAATATTCGAATAGCATTTAATTTTGTGCTTTACAAATTTTTAGCGCTATCCAGTGCCGTGCTATTTTAAATTTTGTGCCCAAAACATAATTATTCGCAGACGTTTTGAAATTACGTTAATAACTGTTAAACCATTAAAGTAGAATTCAAAAGATAATTAAAAATGAATTTTACAATTTTTTGGAAAGATCCTGTAGCGTAACGAATTTCATGTCAAGATGTTTAAAAATTAATAAAAAAAATTTTAGAAAAATATTAATTATATATGAACCGTTTTAAATTATTGAAAAATTATTTAGGTATCATTAAAAGAAATTCGAATAGCACTTAATTTTGTACTTTACGAATTTTTGGTGCTATCCAGTGCTATTTTAAATTTTGTGACCAAAACATAATAATTATTCGCAGACGTTTTGAAAATACGTTAATAACTGTTAAACCATTAAAGTTTTATTGAAAATACGATTAAAATGGGAATTGAAGACATGTTTTCGAGATCTCCAGTGGCGTGCAATTTTAAATTTAAAAATGATCATTATGATTCAAATAGTGTAAGTGATGTTATATAAAGATAAAAAGAAAAGTTGGATTTTAAAATTGTTTTAATGCATGAAAACGTTTAAATTCAATCATAAATTTCCAGTATAACTTTTTGTTGTAATAAAATGAGCAATAATGATGATGGTTGTGATTAAAAATTAATAGGGGATTTAAAATTGATTCAAGCTTAGCTTTCATAAGGCTTAAATTTAAAATTATCATAAATTGGAGAAGAAACATGATTTTATAATGTACCCATTGCATGTTAATTGCAAAATCCGCAATCTATCCATGAGTTCGTGTGTAAATTGGCTCGTGTCAGCATGAAACTATGTTTAATGTATCCGAGGAAAAATTGCTGGTTCACGTTATCTCCACTAAAAAAACTTTAACCATTATCCATCTATTATTACCCAACATTGGGTTTAAATGCGTGGATGAAAAGAACTGGCTTTTTAATTAACGAGCTATTTGCTCCTTTTACGCCCTAGTAAATCCAATAAAAAATTAAATTAAAAAGGCCAATATATGCCTTTTGTAACATAAACTTATTATTTTAAAAAGCTTTCAGGATTTATTTATTTCTTGTAAGGCTCGGAAATTTAAAAGCGAAGAGGGTTTCACGTTCGGAAAATGCATTCCTGAAAGGCATATCCTGTTTCGTTTTGTTGATGCGTTAACTTCATGGATAGTAATTTGTATTTGAATGGTCAGGCTGAAAAAATAAATTACGCAAGGATTTTCAAAGCGATGTTAGATTAATACATATGGATCCCAAGACGACAGGTGAAATGAAATGAATTGATCAGTTTTTTACAAATCTACAGGACGCGCTTTATTTATTTCATAAGTTTTTCTCAAGGGAGACAAGAAATAAGATGAATGTGGAATTATTCATGTGGAAATGTAAATAATTGTGTCAATATGTCGTGCTGATGGAATGGAATTTGGGTAAATTGAATACGTTTCTGCAACAACGTTGAGTGGATACTGTTCGTAAATAATGTTTTTATTGTAATTTCTATTTGGGTTTCGTATTTCGTGGGAATAATACTTGTACACAAGCTGATTGTGTTGCAGGTCAAAGTGGGGTACTTACTTCCAAAGCACGTAGCTTTAAATTTAATAAAACCGAGACCGAAATTATTAAATAAAGCTGGAAATATTAAATATTCCATTATCAAGGGGTTGAAAGTAAATAGGAGTGATGTATGTGCTTACTTTTAAAGCCAATAAAAATACAGTGACGCTTTCGTGAACTTATTCAAACACTTAAAAGGATCTAACTATCTCACATCTTTTCCTATAAGTGGATAACACATTGCAAACATTACAAGGTGCGGATTGTTTGTATTAAATTATTTTTTATATTTACCAACCATGTTATTATGTGAGGATTACATTTTCAATTAGGATTATTATTTGCGGTGGAAATATGAGGCCGATAAATTACTTGGGGGACATTAAGATAAACTCTAAATCATGAGTTTGGTTAGGAGGGCACTCTGAGGCTTTAATCTCTACGTTCAGTGTATTTATATTGAAGTTAGTTTCAGGGGGTAGTTGGGTTCAGCTCCTATCACCCATCACTGTGTCAACTGGGAAATGTGACATCTGCCTTCAAGAAAATTTATTCAGCCTCTTCCCGTAATTATTCCGTAATATTTTACCACGCTACTCAATTTAAATATTTTTTACCCTTCAAAAATTGTATCAAATATTTATTTTTGCATAATTCGCCTAAGATGATTAAAAACAGAAACTTAATAGAATTCATTCAAAACAAGCAATTTTCATAAAGTACTTAAAAATTTATACAAAATGATTAGGTACAAAGATACTTGTAGGCGTAAAATACAAGTTTTACGTTAAAAATTTCTCCTTTCATTTAAAGTCAATTTAATTAAAATTCTTGCTATTTAAAACTTTCGGTGAAGCCTGAAGTTATTCATGGAAAACGCATCCTAAGAAAATTTGTGCACAAAATCTAGGTATTTTTATTAAGTTTGTAAAGAAATTTAAAAAAATAGTTTAGTCAATAACTTACAACTTTTTGTAATATAAAAATTTTAAAAATTACCCACAATCAGCTTATACAGTTTGACAGCTGATTACAAAAATGAAACTTAAAAACAATATGATAAAATTACTTCAGTTGATTTAACAAATCTACAGGGTGTCCCAACGTTGCGAGGAAGAACATTACTCTAAAACGAAAAATGATATTGACGATTTCGGTAGAATATACAGGGTGTTTCAGAATAACTGTGCCAATTTTTTTGGGTGATAGGAGGGAAATTAAACACGTTTTATGTAAAAATTTCCCATCGATTCTGTACCTGGAAAAAATTTTATTTAAGGTCAATAATAAATTAAAATCTAATTTCTTATCCAAATTTAATTACAGTATTGATAAAGGCGCAAAAATTAGCGTAGAGCGAAAAATTGGTATGAATATTCAGAACACCATTATGAATGAATTCTGAAAAGTACCTGGAAAAAATTTAATCCAAGGTCAAAGGGTTTTTCGTGTTTTTCAGCAAAACGGTAAATTTTATGATAAAATTAAGTCATACAAAAATTTTAGATTATATAATTATCAATTAAAAATATTAAAATACTTTTTTCCTAAGAGCCACCTTTTCTGAGATATAACGATTATAAAAGTTGTAATCTTCATAATATACAAATTATTCGTCAGATTCATAATCGTCTAATATTCACGATAACGGGTACATTTTTTAACCAAAATTCAAAAACCCGATCTCAAATTAAAGGGGAATGTTTGTTTTATAATCCTATCGGAATGGACTTTTTTAAGCAACGGGAAAGCTTTCCAAAGCTCTCCAGAAAAAGTCAATTTTTTCAAACAAAAAGGTAATATTGTTTAGCTTTTGACTTTAGCCGGAGGGAAAAAATCGCGAATGGCATTTTCGTAAAGAGGAAACAGATTTACGTACCTATTGCGGAGCACTTTTTCGAAAGTTTTGTTTTTATCACATATTCCGACGTTTGAAAATCGGGGTACAATTTTGGACATTTTTTAACGAAATTTAAAAAATCGTACCTACCAAACGACTTGACCGATTTTAACAAAACGTGGCTTATATTGTGGCTAAAAGTACCGTTAATACCCAGAAAAATAATCGGTTTTAGCCGACACGTCCAGTGGCGTCAGGATTTTTTTTTTCCAAAAGCGTAGAAAAATATCGATATAGAACTGCGCGTAGAGAAAATTGGTAGAGGAAATAAGGCCAAAACGGGACAAAAAATGAAAAATCGCTACAAGTGACCTGCAAGAGAATTGATCGAACGAGGTCTGTTTGAAGTTTTGAAATCTGTACTTTACATTTCACCTCACACCGATCTATTAAATTCAAAATTATGTTTCTTCAACCCCCAGCGACCAAAATAATAGCTGTAAGGTAACGACACATCCTATAGTCTAACTAAAATATGCGTTGGAATGATATTTTCAAGTACTACTACGCCACGCATTGACTTTTTTCAATTTCGAAAAAAAACAAAATTTTAATCGTGCAAAAAAACTTTGTAAATAAAATGCGATTTTGACAATTTTTTTACCCCTCTTCCCGTTCATAAATTTTAACGAATGATAGGTTATCTTAAAGTTTTTTGAGTAGGCTTTTATACAAAAAAAGATTCGTTTTGATATCTTTATTCGTTTAGAAGTTATGACCGAATAACCGTTGAAAATTTGAAAATTTCACTTTTGGACGAAGAAATTGCCATTAAATTTTTGATTAATCGGAAAATAAATAATTTTGAGCAAACCACTTGGCCAATTAGAATGATTTATGGCTTATATTGACCGATAGAAAAATATTTTTACTTGTATTACAACTTCGGTGATGTGTGTACGTGGCTTAGTTGTGCATATTATGAAGATTACAACTTTTTCAACTTTTATAATCGTTATATCACAGAAATAGTGGCTCTTAGGAGAAAAAGTATAAAGTCATTTTTTATAGATAATTATATGATCTAGAATTTTTGTAGAACCTAATTTTATGATAAACCTTACCGTTTTGCTGAAAAATGCGAAAAACCCATTTTTAAGACATTTGACCTTGAATAAAATTTTTTCCAGGTACGGGTCAATGGGGATTTTTCAGAATTCATTTATAATGGTGTTCCGAACTTTCGTACCAAAGTATTTTATTTACAAAAATATATTTTTTTCTAAAAAATTTCAAACTCAAAATCAATTTTCAACTTAAATATTTTGGAAAAACTTTAATAATTTTAGAACGGTGCAAGATTTTTCAAAAATTCTTTACGCCCCATGAACTGCAATTCCATAGGTAATTAAAATTACACTTTTTAATATTTTGTAGTTACACAGTGGCGTACCATGTCGTTTTTTGCACCGAAATTCATAAAAAAACAATGTTAATCTTAAATTATTTTGGAGAAACCTTAATAACTTTAGAACGGTGGAAGATTTTTCAAAAATTATTTATGCATCATGAACTGCTATTCAATAGGTAATTAAAATCACATTTCTTAATATTTTGTAGTTACTCACTGGCGTACTATGTTGTTTTTTTTTGCACCGAAACTCATAAAAAATCAATTTTAATATTAAATTATTTTGGAAAAAAAATATTAAAATTTAGTGATATTTTAAATTTAGGCTTTCTAGGCGTTTTATCCGGATTCTGCATTAATCCGAAGAAATATTTTCCAGATTTTCGATAAATGAACGATAATGAAAAATTTAAAAAAAAATGAATAATCGGTGTAGAAAGTAATTTTATATATCATGTCATTTATAATTAATCAGTTTTTCTTATTCTGGAGTAAATTGAGCAATAAATAAAATTTTTGACAATTCAATAGTTTTTCCAAGGTGTCTATATCGAGTTTTAGGTAGCCCAGGGATTTAACTCCCTTATGCATGCCTGAAGTAACACGAATTGTTTTTTTTTTATTTTCTGGGGACACAACTGAGAATTAAATTGACTTGAAATAACATTTTACACGAAAATGTAAATTTAAAAATCAATATTATTTTAAGTATGTTGTAACTTTTGGTCGTAAAAAGTATGCAACCCTTCGTTACACGCTACACTCGAATAGCTTTCCTTTAATTACCAAACTAATTAAATATAAATATAATTATATTTAAGCCTCGTGTTGAAATAGTTTTAATTTTTTGTAGGATAAATGCGAAACTAAGGGCCGCATAAACAAATTTTAACTTTACTCTCAAAACGATGTCGTACCTAGAATCCCGACATGAATTTGCATAAATAATTTAAGCAAAGCCGCTTGCATTTATAAAATGCAATAAATATAATATGTTAATTTTTTATTTTTAAGTACATCCTGTGAAAGTATAGGGAAAAAAGCTCAACTTCTTTGCATTATACAATGTTTATTTAAACCAGATTTATTACCTCCATATTTTTCAAAACATTTTATGTAAAATGATAAATAATTTGTTAATTCAATTAATTATTAATTGGGAAAAAATCATTTATCTGTAATAAAAAATCCTAACATTAAAGGGTTGAAGTACTTTCATTCCTAACGAAATTATCTCCGCATGAAAAGCTTTTTTGTTTATTAATGCACGATTTCTCTGCTGAAATTTATGCGTATCCAAAGTGGGCGAGGAGGTAAATTATATTTCGTAATGTTCTTGTCACGAGTCATTTATTTTATTAGGCCATCACGAGCTTAATTTTCCTAAAAACTTTTACCATCCCATCAGATATTGTTAATTACCACTCTTTTTTAAACTGTCTGCTTGCATGCATCACACCAAAAAAAAAACGCCGATTTAATAAATAAATTCGGATTGAACCTTTTTTCAGAGCATTTTTTTAGTGTGATCGATACATTTGAAACATGTCGTTGAAATATTTTTATATTAGTTAATAAAATTGAGTTATAAATTTTTATAGTCTCCGTTGAATCTTAAATGTAATTTATTGAAAAGTTTCTTTTGAAAATGTTTACGTTGCTTTCTCCGTAATCCCAAACGAAAATATTTTGGTGCCTTTAAATTATCTGATTCTGGACTATAGTGGGGCATAAGGAAGAGTCAGGAGTGGGTCGTCAATGAAAAATATTGTTACTTCAGATGAGATTTTTATTCCATTGAGGGAATTATTTTTTTTTCCTATCAGCAATTTCGTTTTACTACGTATAATGCCACCTCAAGAAATAAAAGGGTATAAACCTAGGAATAAGCGTCCTTCTTACAGGGATTTGTATTTGTTGGCTGTCGCATTTTATATTTCAGAAAATCCCGCGGAATTATTCAGGAGATAAAGGAAGCTCGTAGAAAAGGGAAGCAAAATATAATTGCGCTTCTTAAATTTATAACGACAGAAATAATTTACATTTATATTTTGTGGTTTTTTGTGGGGGGAAATGTAATTTTCTTATTTATTTAAATAGGTAATCATGAGTTTCGTTTAAATTTAGGAAAATTCTATAAAAAAATTGTAATAAAACCACACAAAGGGGCTTAGTGATTTGAATATCTGACAACGTTTTTGTAAAAGGTAGCTTCTAGGATTTAGTAATAACTTACGAAATATAATTCGCAAATAGATACTGCATACCACGGGTTATTCTTGTGCTTACTAAAATTATATTGGATCCTAGTGTACACTAAATAATGCACCCATGTGAGAAATCGCATGAAAAATTTATGTTACATTTCAATACACAAAGGAAAGCATTTCGAAAATCCAATTTTATCCTAAAACATAAAGTGGCTTACAGCATTATTTTTTTTTCAAATATCCTGAACTAAATAAATCTTTAAAAAATATATATTTTTTATCAATAAATTATCAAAAAGCGCTTTATACAAAAAGTAATTAAGGATGAGTTTTAAAATTTCCTTTGAAGTCATTTGGGGATTTGTAGTTCACAAAGGTATTTAAAGATGTTTCGCTTTGTACTCCATGGAAACTCAGCTTTTCACTTAGAAAAACTGATAATTTTTTATAGTTATTCAAGCAAGAAAATATCATACGTCAATACGAATCTTTTTTAAATAATGCTGTACAAAATTTTACCATCAAAAATTATTAAGCACTTAATTAATTATTTTTATTTGTTCCAGGTTATTTTCCTCTTCCATCAGTTTATTGTCTGGCTTGGATCTGCTTGGACGTTCTTTTTTGTACTGCTTCCATTATGCATTTATGTACAATCAGCATTGACAGATATTTATCATTAAGATATCCCATGAAATTTGGAAGAAACAAATCAAGAAGACGAGTTACTTTAAAAATCAGCTTCGTATGGCTTCTTTCAGTTGCCATGAGTCTACCACTCAGCCTTATGTACTCCAAGGTAATTACAATATTTGATACCAATTTTGATCAAATTGAAATAGATAATACAGACGTATAGCTTTTATTTTACATGTCACCGTAGGATGTGATTATTTCGTTTAATAACTAAAATTAGAAAACAAAAATTCGTACAGATATATTTCTAAAAATTACTGATATTACCATATTAAATTTTTTTAAATTCATTTATTTTTAGAGATACATTACCGAAAAATTTTTTGATTTTTTTCAGTTTTTGGGGAGTAAAATTTTTTTTTTGGGTAGGGTATAGATAGCTGGTGAACCTCTACATTTCATCCATTATTTTTCTCTTTCATTTGCGGGGTCGTTTTTGAAAAAATCGAAAAAAAAAATGTTGAGATATTTTTAAGGCTACGGGCTTGAAATTTTTAATGGAAATCGGTTTTCATTTTTTTTTTCTCAAAAACTATAAAAGTTACCGATTTAAAATTTTCACCAAATGTAAACAACGTAGATAGACGCATTTTAAAAAATATTTGGTTAAAATCGGTTAAATAGTTTTTTTGGAAAAAATTCGCAAAGTTTTGGCAAAATTTTGGTACAAATACGGTTCTGGACGGCGCAATTTTAAACAAAAAATTAAAACTTTCAGGCAGTTTGGTGGAGGAGGTGACTGTGCAAATTTTAAGCTATTAAACGTCTCGGTGGTGCTAATAGTTTCGAAGATATTAATTATTTTGTGAAAAATTTCATACCGAAATTTTGGCTCCAAATGCAGATTTTGGTCATTTTAGCTACATTTTCGGTGATAACTCAAAAACGGAAAGAGATAGCAAAGTGATTCTTTTTTTGACGTAAAGTAGACCTAAATAGATTTTAGGAAAGGTGCATAAAGTAGGGTTGAAATGTAATTTGAAGGGTGAATTTGACCCATAAATACGACTTTTAAAAATGCAATTTAAATTTTTTTTTTCGAAATTTAAAATACCCTGTAGGTGGTAGCTTTCGGTTCAACGAGTAGATTCTAAATTGTTTTTAAAATTGAAAATCCGGTGAAAAGTGACCCGACGGAAGCCACCCCTAAAATAAAAATTTTGAGTTTATTTGTACGTAATTTCCCAACCCTACTAAATATTAAAAATCTGAGTACCGCATACACTGTAAAAAATATTCCTTTTTAAAGTTGCGAAAGAAAATTGCAAAAATTTAGAAAACTGCGGGAGCCAGATGGGCTTAGGTTGGACCGCGTTTTACCCGATTTTTTTTAACATTTTACGTTCGATTTTTTTCCAAAGTCCAGGGTGAAAATTTCAAGGTGTTGATTTTTTCTCTTATAAGTAAATACTAAATAAGTAAAATAAAAAATATTCGAGTATTACAGGTTATTCCGATGAAAAGTTACGAAATTTCAAAGTCCGCGTGAAAATAGCACGAAAAATAATGCGTTACTTTGGGGGCACCAAAACGACATAAAGAGTAAACACATCAAAAAAAACTCCCGATTTAAGGTAAAACGTAGAATTTAGATGAGGAATAAAGCAACCGCGATTTTTTTTCTTCCTGTCGAACTTCTAATCGAAGCCAAAAAGTTTTGGTACTTTTGCCGTCCGAAAAAGCGGTAGAATTGTGCAGTTTGCGTCTCGGGGCCGTGACGTCACACCTTTGGGCCGGGAGGCTTAAAAATCGGTCACGGTAATCCCCAGGATAATAGAATAAAAGGTACCAAATTTTGTCGCTTCCCTTTAGAATCCGACGGAGTTGCGATTTTTCAAAGTTAACGCGACCGAAAACCTGAAAATAAAGCGAAAAAAATCGATCATTTTCGGGATTTTTTTTTAAGTGTCAGGGATGTCCAAAAAATTTTAAATTTGTACCACACTTGCAATCGACATCCCTCTTTACATCGGAAAATTACATCCTACGGTGACATAGGGTATAAGAAGGAATTAATGCAAAAATATCCTTGACTAGAATTCGAATCTTGTTCAATTTCAATTTCAATCAAACAGGAAGAAAATTAAACTTTGGTCGGTGTCCATATCTTTTGGTCAAAGAAATGTCAATACCTCCAATAGCTTGTCATAACCATTACACTGCCTAGGACCTATTTTCGAAAATTGTTGAATTTTTCCTTAAACTTGTAGAATTGATAATGGTTACTATAATTATCAGGAAGGCAATTGAACACCCACCAGTGACTGGTATAAAAAGTTAGTTTTTAGAAAGAAATTAATGCAATGTTGTCCTCGATCGCTGTTCAATTGTCTTCCTGTTGGATGATGGATTGTCCCAGTTTAAACCAAAATTGAACACTATTCGAAAATAGGTCCTAGGTGGTTATCATAACAAACAAGCGGGGTTCGAAACCTGGCTAAAGACAATTTAGCATTGAATTTGATAAAATTTTATCATAATGATTTTATTTTTCAGAATCATGACTCAGTTCTAATTGATGGTGACTGTCAAATCCCGGATCCTCTCTATAAATTTATTGGTTCAATCATATGCTTCTACATACCTTTAATTGTAATGTTGGTGACTTACGCATTGACTGTAAGACTTTTGGCAGAACAAAGTCAAAATTTGGGAGCACCTGATTGGTCAAGCGGTTGGATGGGTGCACCTTCTTCCGCAGGTTTAGGTATGATATACAATTTTTTACCATTTGTAATAAAAATAACAAAAATTTTAATTATAATTTAGCTTTAGTGTTCTTAAATAATTCGAGTATACTATGCTATTAATAGAGAAACCTTCAAACTATTTAATAAGGAAGTAAGTTTGTCGGAAATTACAAACGCATCAAATACTTAGGGTTGAATTTCCCAAGTAATAATCTCGAATTAAATATTCAATTTAAAACTGAAAAAATAAAATATTAATTCATAATAAATCTAGTTTGAAAAGCTGTTTAAACACTAAGGTTTCTACGAAATAGAAATTGAAATTATCCTGAAGCAGTGCTAAAAGTTCATAAAACTGAAGTACTATTCGCTTTATTCGAATCTCTTAACATAACTCAGAACACAGGAAACAACTCGTGAAAATCACATTTTGAAGCCATCATCAAGAGGATTTATTTAACAACTTGTTTAAACTAAAATTACTTTTGTTCAAGTCATTTCAGTTTACACAACGCGAGGATTTAAAAACCATTGTTTCGAATTCACAAGATTTCAGTAATATAAAAATTATTTTGCTCATTAATTATATTTAATAATAAAATAGCTAGTGATTCAACTAGTTGAAAACAAGTTTTATAAGGTCGTTGAAAGTTGGTTTTTATTCCGAAAACAGGAAAAAAAATGAAGGAAGTATAAAAAGTATTAAATTGAGAGATAAAAACATTTTTGAAGCTTGTTTCAAGATTCTTGAAAAGTTTTAAAGTGCCCCAAGAAATTTATTTCTATTTTCGAGTTATTTCAGGAGAATTTATTAGGAAAATTATGGTTTTAAGGATGATGCATTAATCAGTTCCCAAACGCTTTTTTAATAAATTATCCTTTCGAAAGAGGAAGGACTTTGTAGTGTCTCAAGGGTCCCCGATTAATTTCCGGTATATTGCACGTGCAGTGTTTATTAAAGTATTTTGTAAATAAAAGGAAGCAAATAAGCTGCAATTCCAACTACGTTTTGGTTTTCCTGGTTGAAATTTAAATAACTTTAAAGTGCTTTATTCTTTATTCTAAAGAACATGAGTATACACTTGTTGGGAATAATTTGTGCTTTGTATTTTTTTACTTCTTTTTGCTTTATTTAAAAGTTCTGACATAATAACACATTTAAAAAAGAAGAATTAATTGCAATTATTAAACTATTTTATTGTGATTAACTTAGATAAAAATAATGGCTTTGAATTGAATTACACTGTATAAAAGCTATTATACTAACAATAAAATGAATGAGTGTGAATTATTTTGAACAGCTTGAACAAATTTTTGATGTTTGGAGCAAATAAATTAGGTGTGATAAAAGATCATAATTTATCGTTAATGGTGCTTAAAAGTTATGGATGAATTGTGAGACCGTAAAAATAATTTTGTACTTTTTGACATGATGCGATGATTTATCTCGATCCCAGAACCGAGAAAACGACTCTCCTCTTTGGAAGCTTTATATAAAGTTAGGAGACTAGTGGAGGAAATAAAATGCGGCGTAAATTCTCAAACTTGTTCTTGAGTTACATTACGTATTATGTTGCATTAGTTTACTTGAAACATTATTTGGCTATTAGGTTCTGAACTAACAAGTTACTTGAGTAGGGTTAACAAAGGTACTTTTTATTTATGGCTAATAATTCAAAATTTACAGCAAGATTTCTTTTTTCCATGCAATTCGTGACCAGGTGATATTAAAATTAGGATTTTAATAATCCACAAAAATTGCGGATATCATTATCAACCAACTGAATTAATCATGTTTAAAAGAAAAAGAAAAAACGTTTTAATCTTCCAACTTCTTGGCCCCGAATATAAAAGGTCGAACGATCTTGAAGAAGTTTTAAGTAGTATAAAACTTTGTAATTTGTAAAGTTTAAATATCAATTGCAAATGTTGATATTACAAATATGATTAATTTCGGAATTTATTAAAATTCAAATTTTGTGGTTTGAGATGAATGTAGGTGTACTTTAATTAAAACCATGTATTTGAAGTTGAAAGGTTTTATTCCACGGAATATAGTTTACAAAGTATAAATAATATCATAGTTCCATTTTATGTGGACATTTCATTCGAGTCTTTATGATGCACAAACGAAATGTTCCTGGAACATTTATACCTCGATTTGTACATACCGCATTTCTAGATTGATAAAACTTGCTACTTTATTTAGTTTAATTAAAATAAAATTAATTAATTCACGAAAACGTGGGTGTTAAAAGTTTTGAACCATAAAATAATCTACACATAAATTTTCCTGAAACTTTGGTTTTATTTCCTTTTTTTTTATGTAGCAAAAATTTGTTGGCGTTTTTTGCATATGATTTCAATCAGGTATTAGGAGAATCCCAATTTGGCTTTTTTCTTGTTTAATTCGTTGGATAAATAGAGTTTTTTGCACGATTTGTGTTCGAAATTCAACCCTTACAGGTATTATTTTTCTGATTGATCCACCTTCGTGATAAATTCCAATTTATGCTGCGGGTCATTTGTTTTAACAGCTTTAAAATAGGTGGGTTTGTGCAACGGATCATCGATCAAATCGTTACGTGTCTTCTATATTCATCCAGTTACCAAACGGTGTGGTGGTTACTACAGGGAATGAATGAATAACGCTTTGAATTTGAATGTATTATTTCCGTTATGGTAGTATTTATAATACTTAATTTTATCAGTAATCCCTTTCATGTAACGTCCATTATAGTCCATTTAACTTTTAACTCTCAATTTACAACTCATGAAAGTTAGAAGCTTCAGTTTAATTAAAACAATTTTTTATTTACAGAACGTCGGTGTACCTGGCGTAAATTATTAAATGCGACGAGAGGTCGCCCAACAACCCCACAACACGCACATTCCGCCGCCTCCACGGACACGGAACTAACAACATTGGACACGCAGGAACTCTGGTTACAAGAATGTGAACCATCTCCATGTACCATGTCAGCTCTAGGCCAATTCGGAGCAGAAATGCTGAAATTATCGCGAGGATTGGAGGCAGCTACGCATAACAACCAAAATTGTAACACAGCAAAAATCAAAAAAAGCGGGTTAGTATAGTCAATTTAATTGTTATTTTTCCTTCCTATTCCAAACAGTGATGGAACTCCTCCTCCTCCTTCTGCTTCTTCTTTTTCTTCTTTTTCTTCTTCTTCTTCTTCTTCTTCTTCTTCTTCTTCTTCTTCTTCTTCTTCTTCTTCTTCTTCTCCACCTCAGTTAAATTGGAGGTACCAGGGTGGGTTAATAACTTTTCAGAGTAGAGGAGATATCGCAGAAGGAGATGATACCAATTCAAACAAATGGAAGATGCGATTCATTAGTAGATCTACCAATCATTAGTACAATCACGTCATTACTACTGCAGATATCTTCGAACAACTACGTTTAAACTTAAAGAGAAGAGATGTTAACGGCTTATGGGGTTTGTTCTCCTGGGAAAACTATGATTTACCTATGGCATATCCTTCTCAAGCAAGGAAGAAAGACGATTGAAGACAATCCTTATCCGGGAAGACTCATTGAATCCGCTTCCTCAAAAACTGTTGAAAAAGTTGAATAACTTGTTGATTGAAGAAAAAACAATTAGCAGAATTAGTTGAAGTATCATCTACAACTTTTCGAATATCCTTCATTATCACCTAGGGATGACAAAAATAACGCCGATTTGAGTGTTCACCGCAGTTTTTGACGTTCTGCGAAGACAACAAAGATGACATTTTAAATCGAATTGTCACTGGAGATAAAATTTGGGTGCATTATCGTAAAAAGGGCACACCACCCTCTAAGAAGATCAAGGTATCGCAATTGTAAAATCATGCCATGTATTTTGTTTTGGTATATGAAGGGTATACTGATGATTAAGTATAAGGTAAGAATGATACAATAACTAGACAATTCCTCTGATCTGCTAAACCAATTAAAACAAGCTGAGAGGTAAAACAAGAAGAGGAAAATAGACCAAAGGTGTCTTTTGGTTGCATCTTTTGTTCTTGGTATTTGTAGATCGGAGCCCATTATCATAGTTTATGTGACATGAGACCACCATGTGTTGTTTTCTTCTCTTATTATTTCTGCCGGCAAATATGAAAATCTCTGTCTTTTCTTTTTTGGTGCCAGTTTTATTCCCATGGGTTTTGGTCTGAGCTTTTGGTGCATTTTTGAGTATTTTAATTGTTTGCATTTTATGTAAAATGGTTTTCAGAGTATTGGTCCTAGAATAGATCCATGTGGTACCCCGCACGATGTTATTATTCTATGCCCTTATTTGGTATTTTCTTATGAGAGAAAAAATCGGCACTTTGAAATTTTTACCCTGGACGTAAAATGTTAAAAAAAATCGGGTAAAACGTGGTCCAACCTGTGTCCATCTGCTTCTAGCAGTTTTGAAAATTTTTGCAATTTTCTTTGGCAACTTTAAAAAGGAATATTTTCTACAGTGTATAGGCTATTCAGATTTTTTATATTTGGTAGGGTTGGGAAATTACGTTCAAATAAACTCGAAATTTTGATTTTAGGGGTGAGTGGCTCCCGCCGGGTCACTTTTTAACGGTTTTTCAATTTTAAAAACAATTTAGAATCTACTCTTTGAACAAAAAGCTCCCACACATGGGGTATTTTAAATTTCGAAAAAATAACGAGAAAAAAATTTTTTATATCGCATTTTTAGAGGTCGTATTTATGGGTCAAATTTACCCTTCAAATTACATTTCAATCCTACTTTATGCACTTTTCCTAAAAGCTGTTTAGGTCCACTTTATATCAAAAACAAGAATGACTTCGCTATCTCTTTCCGTTTTCGAGTTATCACCAATTTAGCTAAAATAAGCCAAATCTCCATTTGGAGCCGAAATTTCGGTCTGGAGTTTTTCACTTTTCACAAGATAATTAATAACTTCGAAACTATTAGCACCACCGAAACATTTAATAGCTTAAAATTTGCACAGTCATCTCCTCCACCAAATTCTGAAAAAGTTTTAATTTTCGGTTTAAAATTGCGCCGTCCAGAACCGGATTTGTACCAAAATTTTGCCAAAATTTTGCCAAAACTTTGCGAATTTTTCCCAAAAAAACTATTTAACCGATTTTAACCAAATATTTTTTAAAACTCCTCTATCTACGGTGTTTACTTTTAGTAAAAATTTGAAACCGGTAACTTTTATAGTTTTCGAGAAATGAATAAAAACCGATTTCCATTAAATTTTTTTTATTAATTTATTCAAAATTGACCTCGAAAATGAAAGATTTTAAAAAATGGATGAAATGTAGGGGTTCACCTGTCCCTAGCCTTATTTTTTCTTGAAAGTAATAGTAAATATAATCAAGTTGATTTAAATTAAATGAAAATAGAAGGAATAAATGCTTAAGTTTCATTAATTTCTCATTAGCAACGTCTATTACGTGTTTAAAACGAAATGTCAAGTTTCATGAAAAATGAATTTTCTTACAAATTGCTCAAGACGCTCGAAACAATTACAGCAATTTAAAACTGTTTAGTAAAATAATTCAAGTGTCAATAAATATTTTCGAAATTGCAAAAACTACTGTAAACTTATTTAAATTTTGGTTTTATGAAATAAAAAAAGTAATAAATTATTCTCGTGTTTCGAAATTCTCGAAAGTCAGGAAATAATTACAAAACTCACGCTAATTAAGGAAGTTAGGATTGGGCCCTTTTCCTCATATAAACGTTGGGCAGTCTTTCGAGGCGTTTTAATAATTACCTACTCGCCCTATAAACCAAACATTTAATTATGTAAGAAGCTCAGAATGAAATATGGGACGGTTCTTATAAATAGAATAAAAATTATCGATTATACCTTTAAGAATGAATTTATGCAGTGTAACGCGAATTAATTTGCATTGATTAATTATTTCGGTTCAATATTTATAAAATAGGCCAGGGTGCATTAATCTAAACGTCCGAGTTAATAATTAAGTTAATCCAATTTTAATAACGACATTTTGTTAAATATTTTACTTATTTATAACACGTTAAGTGTTTTTTTCAAGCGGATAACAATAATTACAAGCGATTCTAAAGAGTACTTACAGTTAAAGTATGCAATGAAATGTATTTTATGACAACATCTACAATAAAATGAAGCATTAACTTGAACTACTAAAAGTAGTTCTTATTTTCTTGCAACTTTATTGAAATAAAGATAAACATGGTAATTTTGCGTAAAATAATAAATTACATAACACAAAAAGATTATATACAACCACATAAGTTGTGTTTTGTAGATTATCTTAATATTTACTGTTACTTTCATGTGGAATAATGCTTTGAATTATCATTCTTAACAATGCGGGTGCTGGATAATTACATGAAAGTATTTTGTAATTTTATAAAAAAAATGATCTACTTGCAATTCAGGTATTTTATTCTTCCGAAAAATGCGTCCAGTTTTGCTTTATTATACAGTAGGTAACCATTAAAATATGCAATCTCATCCTTCCAGGCTACAGATCACAAAGGCAGACATATAATGTATGTCGGTCTGGAATATAAAACGTCAGATCCTTATCAAAATTTTTTTCTTTATTTATTGCTGATTTTATGAGATATGAAGTAAGTAAAAATATTTTTACTGCAATATTGTAGTTTTAAAAATAGTTTCTATTCTTGTTAAAGTTCAATACGTGGTGGAAACTTTCCTAATAAAACGTAATAAATTTTTGAGCGCGTTATGGTAACGTTGTTAGGAGGAAAGTTTAAATGTATCCATAACCGATATTTGGGAGTAGTTGGGAAGCCCAAACAATTGCAACTTGTCGAAGTGGTTACTGCAGGGTGTAGGATACGCTAATTGCGCGCCGTTAATGGAACACATGGACACTTTGTCATTCTCAACTCGACCAAAACTAAATCGATGATAATGCATACAATAGGGCAGCCAGAGATGCGGGTGCATTATTCAACTCCAGCTCAAAATAGAGTTTTCAACTTTTACATCAACTAAAATCAAAAAGTTAAATCAATTTCGTGGCGAATGCGCCGGGTCCACGTCATTTTATTATAAAAAATACACATTTTAATACGCTTTTAACCTTCCGCCGAGTTTTATCATAAAATTAGTTTAGATAAAAATTATAGATCATATAATTATCTGTAAAAAATGTCTAAATACTTTTTCTCCTAAGAGCCACCGTTTCTGAGATATAACGATTATAAAAGTTGAAAAACTTGTAATCTTCATAATATGCATAAGTACGCCACGTATACACATCACTGAAGCTGTAATACAAGTAAAAATATTTTTCTATCGGTTAATGTAAGTCAAAAATCGTTCCAATCGGCCAACTGATTTGGTCAAAATTAATTATTATCCGATTAATCAAAAATTTCTTCATCCAAAAGTGAATTTTTTAAATTTTCAACGGTTATTCGGTCATAACTGCTAAACTAATAAAGATATCAAAACGAATCTTTTTTTGTTTGAAAGCCTACGCAAAACCTTTAAAATAAGCTATCATTCGTTAAAATCTATGAATGGACAGGAGGGTAAAAAATTGTTAAAATCGCATTTTTTTACAAAGATTTTGCGCGATTAAAATTTTGAGTTTTTTTTTCGAAATTGAATAAAGTCAATGCGTCGCGTAGTAATACTTGAAAATCTCTTTCCAACGCATATTTTAGTTAGACGATAGAATGTGTCTTTACCTTACAGCGATTATTTTGTTCGCTGGGGGTTAAATAACACAATTTTGACTTTAATAGGTCGGTGTGAGCTGAAATGAAAATATAGAGATTTCAAAACTTCAAACCAACCTCTTTCGATCAATTCTCTTGCAGGTCAAGTGTAGCAATTTTTTTTGTCCGGTTTCGGCCCCATTTCCTCTACCAATTTTCTCTACGCGCCGTTTTTTATCGATATTTTTCTACGCTTTGGGAAAAAAATCCCGACGCCGCTGGACGCGCCGGATAAAACCGATTATTTTTCTGGGTATTAACGGTACTTTTAGCCACAATATAAGCTGCGTTTCGTTAAAATCGGTCCAGTCGTTTGGTAGGTACGATTTTTTAAATTTCGTTAAAAAATGTCCAAAATTGTACCCCGATTTTCAAACATCAGAATATGCGATACAAACAAAAAATTCGAATAAGTGCTCTGCTATGGGTATGTAAGTCTGTTTTCTCTTTATTAAAATGCCATTCTCGATTTTTTCTCTTCAGCTATAGTCAAAAGCTAAAAAATATTACTTTTTTATTTTTTTCGCTAAAAAAACGCGACATTTTGACGTTTTCAAAGAAAAATTCGCCCTAGCCACATGTTTAACCTATGAGAGTCGGAAATTTTAGATATAGTAAATGAGAATGTGGAAATAAAGGGGGCCCGATTTAGTCGTTTCGATTCCGAACCCGGCGAAGTCAGCGGAGGATGCTCGAAAAAAATCGTTGCTTAAAAAATCCATTCCGCTAGGATTATCAAACAAACATTACCCTTTAATTCAAGAGCGGGTTTTTAAAATTTGGTTAAAAAATTTACCCATTATCGTGATTATTAGACGATTGTGAATCTGACGAATAATGTGCATATTATGAAGATTACAACTTTTATAATCGTTATATCGCAGAAACGGTGGCTCTTAGAAAAAAAAGTATTGAGACATTTTTTATAGATAATTAAATGATCTACAATTTTTGTCTGACCTAATTTTATGATAAAACTTACCGTTTTGCTGAAATACGCGAAAAAATCATTTAAGACCGTTGACCTTGAATAAATTTTTTTCCAGGTACCGGGATCGATGGGGGCGTTGACCCGACGCATTCGCCACGAAATTGATTTAACTTTTTGATTTTAGTTGATGTAAAGTTGAAAACTCTAATGATAAAGTTACTTAAAAATATTGCATTGTGCAAAATTTGCACAGCGCGCCCGCTCATGTAAAATATTAGGGCGGGCCCGCTGAAAGTTTTTGCAAAAATGACGTGACAAGTAGGCAACTAAGCTACTTCTGACGTCATTCCATAAGCTATAAATCATTATGTAAGAATATGACATCGTTGCGTAAATTCTAGGATTAGCTGTATAAAAATCGACTTAAATTAAATTGACGTTAGATACAGTAAAAAGGACTAAAAATGAATTATTTTGTGTAATTTACGTTGAATAAAGGTTGTCATCGTAAAATTGGAAACTTCTAATAAAAAAAGATTATTAGTTCGATTATTTTTGTTGGCATAATAAAAGCTCGCCACTCATTTTTAATAAAGAATTTTCGATGTCAAACGCCTCATATTTTATGGACAGTTCTATTAAATCCGTTTTTTGCAGGCCGGAGGCGACTGGTTCAGAGTCCGCTTCGCCCTTAATAACTTCGTCGGAATTAAGCTCACCTTGGCCTTTGAGACGTCGTCGTGCCTCAACATTTCACGAAGGCGACGTTCGCGACGAGTCCCCTTCTCGTCTCTGGCGAAGACGTGGTTCCAGCTTTCACGAGTCTCGCAAAGGAGATTTTGGGAATAATAAGCACAATAAATCAGATCCGGCGGAAAATTCGATACTAGCTTTGCCTCCTCCTTGTACGTGCCCGTATTTTGGAGAAAAACAGGTGGATAAAGCTCCCAGACCGGCGGAAGTGAAGATTATACCAAGTGACAGATTAACACCTCCTCAAACGTCGCAGAGAACTTCCCCGTTATCTCCTCTGAATAAAAATAAGAGGCTGGGATGTGAGGCTTCTCCTACGAATGTGATGGTGACATGGGAGTCTCCTAGTAGTAGAAGGCCGAGTAAAAGCTTTGGGAATACTCGTTCTACGGCTATTAATCAGAAAACACCCATATTATTACGTAGGTCAGCTACGGTTAGATTAAATGGTGCTAGAAGCTGTGGACTTAACGATAAAAGCAAGAACCCTTCCTCACCTTGCCTCCTACAAAGGTACAACTGCTCAAATTTGGAGAGGATTGAGAGAAGAGGTACAGTTAGATCTCATCACAGTAGAAACTCGAGTGTTATGTCTCGTAACTCATCTCGCCATGGAAGAATTATTCGCTTGGAACAAAAGGCGACGAAAGTTTTGGGTGTTGTATTTTTCACATTTGTAATTTTATGGGCCCCATTTTTCGTATTAAATTTATTACCCGTTGTGTGCAGTGAGTGCGAGAGAAATATCGACAATTGGGTGTTTCAGTTCGTAACGTGGCTAGGATACGCCAGTTCGTTAGTTAACCCCATTTTTTACACCATTTTCAACAAAGTATTTAGGCAGGCTTTTAAAAAGGTTCTTTTATGTAGATACAGGAATCCTAAGTGGAGGCCGCATAGGTGACAAACAAGTAATAATTTAAAACGAAACAATGCTAAAAAAACACAAAGATTTGATGTTTAATTATTTGATGAGATTGTCCAAATATGTGATGTTTTTATGTAACATAAAAGCTGGTTTTTTAGTAGTTAAATCATGAGAGGATAAGAAGAGTGCCAAAATATGGGGATAATGACTTCAAAGGAAACTCTTTACTTTTACATTATAATTAATTTTTTTGTTAAAAAAAAAACATCACTAAATGTACATAATCGTTGTGATATATTTATAATAATTATTGTAGAACTATGTAAATATGTACTTATACTCTGCATTATTGTTTTTAAACCTTTCGAATTTTTTAAATCAAATTTTATAAAAGGGGAAACAAAATGCTTTACCTCGTGTTGTAAATATTCCATTAATTATTATATGACTGTGAATATATATTTATGAAAAATACTTATATGTATATAATGTTTAGTAAGAAATAAATTATTTTATGAGAAATTTATGACGTTTTTTTTTTGTTTTGCTACCAAGATAAATATATTTTCCAAGTTTTATGCGTTTAAAAATGTTTTCCAAACTTGTTCCCGCACTTTTCGATTAGACTTACAAGAAGTTTGAATATTTTTCCACAATCTAACCACTACCTACTTTTCAAAACAAACAATGTGCTAAACTTTACGTCGTTAAAATGTAATATATTTTTAGTCTAACAAACTTTTCTTCCACGCGTAGTATTTCTTGTACAATTCAATTCATAAGTTTTTTTGCTGAGTTTTTTTTAATTTCCACAAAAATATTATTATAGTGTCCTTATAAATCACGAGTAAGGTATATCGAAAGGTAAGTAAACAAGATTTATCAATTTTATGTTTGTAAATAAATTAAAATCATCACATCACTACACTTGGGGTCATATAAGACCCCAGTTTGTTATTAGGTTAAAAATAAAAAATATGTTTTTATGAGATTTAAAAAAAATTAAACTTAGGTTTATAAAACAACAAAAAAATTTAATTATGTACTAAGTGGCGTACTATTTCGTTTTTTTATCCACCGAAACTCATAAAATATCAATTTTAATGTTAAATTACTTTTGAATAATTTTAATAACTTCAGAACATTGCAAGATTTTTCAAAAATTCTTTAAGCATCACGAGCTGCAATTCAAATGGCAATTAAAATCACATTTTTCAATATTTTGTATTTACTCAGTGGCGTACCATGTCGATTCATAAAAAAACAATTTTAATCTTAAATTATTTCGAAAAACTTTAATAACTTTATAACGGTGCAAAACTTTACAAAAATTCTTTATGCATCATAAATTTCAATTCAATAGGTAATTAAAATCACTTTTTTTATATTTTGTAGATACTCAGTGGCGTACCATATTGTTTTTTTCACAGAAACTCATAAAAAATCAATTTTAATCTTAAATTATTTTGGAAAAACTTTAATAACTTTAGAATGGTGCAAGATTTTTCAAAAATTCTTTATGCATCATGAACTGCAATTCAATAGGTATAATTAAAATCACATTTTTAAATATTTTGTTGTTAATCAGTGGCGTACTATGTCGTCTTTTTTGCATTGAAATTTTGGAAAATACATACATTTTCGAAGGTTCTAGGAGAATAATGGTCTTGATTCTAGAATACAAAATTTGTTGAGCAGTGTTTTTGTAATTAAAATTTCCGGATGAAAATTGTGGTAATAAAAAAGATTTTAATAAATTTTTAACTTGTCATGCTATTGTGGCTTTAATTAAAGTATTTAATAAAAGACAGGCCTAATAAAAGTTTTGAAGCTTGTTGAAGAAGAAAGTATAAAATCTTTTGTTTTACTTCCTTCCTACTTAAAATATGGAGAGGCGGTAATCTAGCAGACTCAAAGCTTGGTTAAGATTGAGTGACTAATTTTCTCATTTATTCACGGACATGCCATTATTAAAATTAACATACTTAAAAGAGTAAGATTTTTAAGTGGTCTATATTTCAGTTTTTGGATGAAACTATGCTTACCGGAGCTATATTTTAAATTAGTTTTTTACATGGAGTTGTAAATCATTATTTCGATTATTTTTTGGTTTATCATGCAATCAATATCTGGTTGTTCGAAATAACAGAAATGTGGCTGTGGAATATTAATAGAATGAATAATGAAAACCACTGTTCCATAAAATCAGATAACAAGAAGAAAACTATATGAAATAATTAAGCTTCATCGAATCATTTCGAATAAATCTAATTTACGATTGGAATATAAATTGTAATTTGATATCAGTTTTATTATTTATTTGTGTTTTTTTTTTGATGATATAAAATATTCCTCAGTAAAATTTATTTGAACAAATTTGTTTGAGGTTAAACAAAATTCGTTTGTTACTTGATTCGGTTCGTTTATTTATAATTACCTACGTGAAGTAAAACAAAGATCATTATGTGAGTTGAAGTTTGTTTTAAAGGTAAATCCAAGACTTAACATGGTCCAGCTCATTTAACGCTTGAAGAAAATTGCTCCAATTAGGAGTTCATTAGAAACGTTTGGAATACAAGGACAAATAATTGTTACGTCTAAATTGGCTACATTTGCTTAAGAGTTGCACTTTAATTCCAGTAAACTGCTTTGATTGTCGTGCTTAAGACCTTGCTTTACCTAGCTTTATTTAATAAAAGAGTTTTATATTTTTATTTAATTAAAATCGTAAATTTTTTATGAAACATTTTTAAGTCGCACGCTTTTATTTAGAGGGTTTTATTTTAAATAAAAAAACTTTACTCCACGCAGTTTAAGAGTTTTAAAAAATGGTTTCTTTTGTTCAAGAAAATCAATTTATTTCTGTTACATTAAATTAGACTTTATCGTGACGCTTTTGCGTGCTCTTTACTGAAGGACAGACTTAAATAAATGCCCTTTTAGAGAGCGAATATCTTTTTTTCTTACACTCGGTTAAATTTTAAACTTGTCTGAGGTGCGAAAATGAGCATCGTGTATAAATTTCAGGCCCTACGAATGAGAATTACCTCATTTCTTTTCAGGGGCACCCATCTTTCTGATTAAATTGCACATAATTTACACAAACGCTTCTTTAATATAATTAAAATACCTATTATTTTTGTAATCACACTCTTTCTTCGAATACAAAATTAACGAATAATTTATAAACTTAATTAATTTTAATACCTCGATTTTTAATTAAATTTATTTATAAATGATTAAATATCTTCTTTTCAGTGGTATGCAACACTCAGCCTCAATTACAGCACGTCGTAATTTGATAATAATTTAATTTAACCGAGACCTTCTATTATGTATATGGCAACTCCATTTGTGTAATCATAACCGATTTTACCATCGTAATTAATCCTGTCCCAAATTATATTAATGATAAATTAAATGATACCTCCTGAAACAATTAAAATCATTTTTAAAAATATTAAATTACAAATTATTTTGGTTAAATAAAACTGGAACAATGCCTGAATTTAACATATGTCACTTACCAGGAAATTAAACCAGCTTTAATTAAGCAGATATTCCAATAATATCTGAATGTTACATGGGACCAAAACATTTCTGTTTCCATTCAAGCGAAATTGACCGTAACAAATATAGTTAAAGCGATTACTCAAATTTATTCAAAATATTTCAGTATAATTAACTCAGTGCATTAATTTAACATTTTGAAAAATCGATTTAATTTCAATTGAAGCTCTTGGCGGACAAATTACGTAAACTCCATAATTAGCATTTAGTTGAAAGGGTTGTTATAATTACATCAGCAAAGCTCAAGGGTGTTGTTTCCTTTAAAACAAAAAAGACAAATCTCTTTGTTCAGGTAAATTAATATACGCTTATAAACATCTCCTGCTTCTTTAACTCTACTAAAGATTAACAAGCTGTAAACAAAGAGCTTATTTGGAGTCTTAACAATGCTTCTTACGTTTTTTATAAAACATACCTAATTAAATATTATAATTAATTTCATATATCAAAGAAAATATCTCTAGGTTTATTATTAAAAATATAATAATTTTTTTCATGGATATAATGTTTATATTTATTCCATTCACTAAAAATCAAAGTTAGCAATTAAATCTACAGCCAATTTAACCGATAATAAACGAAAAACGTAGAATTTTGGGTCTGATTTTATTAAATCGAGTATATTAAGTACACGGCCCGGCACCGGAACACTCCAAACATTTGCAGAAGGCAACAGATAGTGCTGCATCCTGTGCGGGTATTCTTGGACTAGTCGAGACCGTGTCGTCGACGACTTTCATCATTCACATGAAGAAATAAGAGTCTTCTAGTCTCGTCGACGACACGATCTCGACCGGCCCAAGAATAAGCCTGCAGCTCGGTTCAAATGAACACCACGAAAGGACCAATAAAAATCCTAAAAAAAGAACTCACAGAAAAAATAATAACTGGATCAGCAGACTTAATAATCGAGATGCCAAAACACTCCAGAAATTTGCAAAAGACAATCAAATTGAATACTTGGTCCAACTAAACCGACAGTTTTTGCTCCCCACGCATCTTGACCTGACGATATAGACATTGCTATAATCTAAAACCTTATCACCCAAATTGAAGTGAAATCTATGATAGAACTGAGCTCTGATTATAATCCTGTACTGATTACTGATCAACCTAATTCTAACTGAAGTCTTAAATATCTCAAAAAAAGGATATTACAGATTGGAAAAAAACGTATCTTATCTTCACTAATACAAAATTTTAATACCAAAAATAAGTAATGAAGGGGATCTAGACATTGCAGTAGGTATCGTACTTGCACGACAAAAAACGCAATTGAAAAAGCAATAAAAACAAAGAACAAAAAAATCTTTAAAACCAAGCTACCTAAACACATTTCCGAAAAAATAAAACCACGTACCAATTCCGAAGAAAACAGTGGCAAAATCACAGAGCTCCAGAATCAAAATCTCCTATGAATAATTTAAACGTAGAAATTCAGGAGGAACTAAAAAATTCTAGAGAATAAAGATGGCAGTAAAAACGCTGATCACACTCAAATTTGGACAATCACTGGAACTAAAGAATTTAGATAAGTGCTACAGGAACCAAATGGATAGATCTATCAAAACGAGGATAATTCAGAAACAATAGCAAACGCTTTGGAAAATCAATGTTAACCAAATTATGAAAATATTGACAAAAGGTACGTCGCACAATGGGAAAAAAGGCCGAAACGTGACCAAAACTACTTTTATGAAAAATTTCGAAGTTAGCGACCCTAAAAGCTCCCACATACTGATTTTCAGCACTATAAACCATTTTTGACCTCAAAAATATGTCTTTACCAATTTTCATAAAAATTTGAAAAATAAAAAGTAGTTTTGGACACGTTTTTGGGCTTTTTTTTCCACTGTGCGTCGAACAAATAAATAAAAAAGTCAGAACATATTTACTTCAATCCGTTGAAGATTAATATTCGTTAAAACCATTTCATCCACTAGAAATTTTGGACATAATCAAAAAAATTAAAGCTCCGGGCGCGGACAATAACAACACCAAAATCCTAAAATGCCCAAAAAATTAGTTATGGCACTTGTTGAATATAATAATTGCAGGACTAGACATCTTCCCTAAAAGGTGGGAACTGACAAAAACATTATGATCTTAAATCATGGAAAGCCTTACGTGAAATCCAGCGGCCAATCAGTCTACTAAATCATATGTCCAAAATATACGAACCAAGCCGAAAAAACATATTCAAGAAAATAACATAATTCCAGAATAACAATACGGTTTTATGGAAGAAAGATCAAGCAGCAACCAACTCAGGAATCCAGCTGAATTCATGGGAGTATTTAATAGTACTGTTCACCGAACCCAAACTTTTTGAGGTTCGAACTTAAAGTTCGAACCATAAAAAATAAAAAGTTGGAACTGTTCGAACCCGTTCGACATAATAATAAAAGTTCGAACTTGATGGAGTTCGAACTCGATAATGTTCGAATTCGATATAAGGTTCAACCTGGAAAAAGTTTAAACTCGATAAAGTTCAAACTTTATAAAGTTGGAACACTATTAATACCCAGATTCTGGTCAAATCATTTAAGTTTAAAGGCTCTTAAATTTAAATTTGTTATATGAGTTGTAATGGACAATTTCAGTGGATAGTTCGAACTCGATAAAGTTTGAACTTTATAAAGTTCGAACACGATTAAGTTCGAACTCTATAAAGTTCGAACTCGATAATGTCCAACCATGTTCAGTATTACTCTAAAAATACAGAAATTTGAAAAAAAAAGCATTTTAGACTTATATAGAAATTAGTAGAAAGTTCAAAAAAAAATTTTTTTGTCACAATCATACTTAAAACATACCAATGTTTAATAATTAGAAAAAAAGAGCATTTTCTTATGCCATATAATATGGTAAAACAAATTTTTATTTTTATAAATAAATTTTTTTGAACTCTTACTTCTTTCGTACTCGAACCTTTTACGAATCCGAACTTTTTGCGAACTCGAACTTTCTTCGAACCCGAACTTTTTGTGAACCCGAACATTTTTCGAACTATTTCCATAGAGTCCCACTAGTGCGATATTTGTTGAGCCACGAATGGAACACTCTGTATATAGATTATGTACAAAAAAATTAAATTACGTTTCACGTTTCCATCGTGATTATAAATTATACAGTTAAAAAACAGAAAATAATTTTATTGCAAAATCACAATTTCCATTATTCTGTTAAAATCGGTGTAATTCTAATAATTTAATTAAAACGCTGTTGGTAACATCCGAATGTTTAAAAACTTAACAATATTGTTAACGCAATTTCCTGCAAAAATAAAGCAATAAAAATTTAATCCATTTAACAATTATTTTTTAATTAAAAAAGTGGCGTGGTTTAAATAACGAGATGGTGAATTTTAGACACATACAGAGCACCCAGCAGGAAATTAATTTCGCCTCTTTTTCACATTGAAATGACCGGCTTTAATTACAAACCTCTTTAAAATAATCTACATTAAAAATCGATTAACGTCTAATTGAAATCTTGCTGCATTTTTAAATCTGCGGGAATTTAAGTTTTGCGGATTTCCGTAACTTCACCACTAGACAATTTTCCGCTTATTCAGCATGCCGCGGGATTTCTGTAATTGACAATTGAATTTCTTAAACTTTAAATTCAAGTTTCGTTACGTTAGATTTAACAATAATGTATTAAAGTGTATTTTTTAGGAAAACATGCATGGTTTTCTTAGCGTAATAAAAACTGGTATATATCTGTAGTAAAACAGGAAAGTGGGAACTAATAAAACGTAAAAACTTCTTGATGAATAAATTTTTTGTCTCAAACTCACATCTTGGTATTCCGAGGCTTTGTGTTTTAGCACTATTTTATTACGTTTGTTTTCAAATTTTTGCTATAAATAAGAAGTAGTGTATTTTTTTACTTTTCCTGGATTCGGTTTATTGTTTGAATTGAGTGAAAATCAATGGAGCGTAAATATTATCCCATAAATAATTCATAATCTTTAATGACGTTATCAGAGTTGGGTGTAAATAACAGTTTATAATAACCGAAGTGCAAACTTATCCTGGAAGTCCTTGCTGTTGTATTCTGAATACTATTGTGTATTATTTGGCTTCATTGAAATTTAATTTATGCTTAGACCTTAGCGTTTAAATTATTGCTTGGATTGTAAATAATATTAAACGATTGCTATATCTAAGCCATTTAGAAATTTAATACAATGTTTAAAATGAAAGTTTTCATTTATCAAAATTTACAATGAGTTTTAGGTAGTTGATTGCTTTTCAGTAACAAAACAAATATTTATATAAAATTTATATGTAATATAATAAAATCTTGTGTTTTGTGCTAGTACTTTATTTTATTCATAGGGGAAGGTAAAGCTTTTAGGGTTTAGTTTTATGTACACATTTAGTTACATCAAAAAGTACACAAAAGATATTAAAATGTAGTATTATGGTCCCCGTATAAAAGAGGCTAGAAATTCCAGTGATTATGGAAACCATTACAGTTTCTCTAAATTGTTCCTTTGTTTTAACAAGTTTCTTCCTTAAAACATCAAAAAAATAGCTAAAAGTTCGATATATTAAAATCCAATTTCTCATCCAAATTTAATTACAGTATTGATAAAGGTGCAAACATTAACGTAGAGCTAAAAGTTGGTATGAATATTCAGAACACCATTATGAATGAATTCAGAAAAGACCGTACCTAGAAAAAATTTAATTCAAGGTCAAAGGTCTTAAAAATGGGTTTTTCGCTCTATGAGTACGTAAGCAGTCTGTTTCCTCTTTACGAAAATGCTATTCTCGATTTTTTCTCTCCAGCTATAGTCAAAAACGAAGAAATATTACCTTTTTGTTATTTTTTCGCTAAAAAACGCGACATTTTGACGTTTTCAAAGAAAAATTTGCCCTCGCCACAGGATTAACCTAGAAGGGTCGGAAATTTTGGATATAGTAAATGAGAATGTGGGAAAAAAGGGGGCTTGATTTGGTTGTTTTGATTCCGAACCCGGCGGAGCTACGATTTTTCAAAGTCGCCGCGGAGGACGCTCGAAAAAAACCGCGAAAAATTTGACTTTTTCGGGAGCGCTTTTGAAAGCTTTCCCGTCGCTTAAAAAAATCCATTCTGATAGGATTATAAAACAAACATTCCCCTTTAATTCGAGACCAGGTTTTTGAAATTTGGTTAAAAAATTTACCCGTTATCGTGAATATTAGACGATTATAAATCTGACGAATAATGTGCATATTATGAATTCTATTCCATCTGGATAATAGCCAGCAAATAAAATCTAAAAGTAACTTTAAATACAACAAAACAGAACACTTATCAGGAAATTCAATCAAAATCAAATTTTTAAAGAACAGGTTCAATCATGTACCTAGACATCCATCCAACTCTAACGAATTAATAGCTGCCTTTCAAAAAAATATATGTAGGAAGTTTAATCCACATCCTTTTTCAAATGGTTACGTTAGTAATTCAGAAATAAATTTCTAGTCGCTAAATTTTAGTGGAAAATCCTTGAAATGCTGCAGATTTGGATTTAATGGAGATTGTCATGATTGTATAAAATATCTGCTGCCATACATGGCTTCTAATATTAAATCGGATTATACTTCATGTTCGTATATTCAGGTAATTTAAAGTTAGTTGAATGCTAGGCAGGTACACACAAAAGTTAAATGCGCCTGGCACATTAAGGTAAATATGTGAGAGGCGCCGGCCATGCACTTTACATCACTAATTAACGCACATTAAGCCTGCTTTACATCTACATCGAAAGCAATAACGTTTTAATAGAGGTTACCATTAAATTCATTAATTATTAGCTGTATTTTACTTTGCTTACACGTTTCCTTAAGTATACATTCAAATATTACCCAATAAATCTTGTAAGAAAATGGTGAATGCGCCGGGTATTTATATTATAAAAACATTACGTAATAGCATATTATTCAACGAGCGGGTATGACAAACCATTATTCACGAAGATTGTTTAGTAGCTAGTTTCTGCCCGGAAATACAGGCTGCCGCCTGTGACTTTTGGATTTAACAAGAAACGTGTCCGTATTGTTCAATAGTCGTCGATAAAATATTTTAAGTTTAAATTTAATGATATTTTATTTAATTTCGTTAGTAAAAGAGGAGGAAGCTCGTAATTTGCGAGAAACTGGGGTTAATATCGTTGAAAATTGGCTTTAAAATAGTAAGTGACGACATTACTGTCGAACACAACCGTTTAAGTTATAAAATAGGTCTTAAAAAGCAATGTGTCTGCTACGCACATTAAAATTCTTTATAAATCGGAAGGAGATAAATAGATTATTCATAAAAGTAATTTAAGTTTTTGAAAGAAGTTAAACTATTTTGAAAATCTGTTTGATTTCTCGTCCGTAAAACGGAAGAAAGGTCAGAAGCTATTGGCGTAGGCCTCGAGGGGGCCACAAAATATATCGCTCTTATTGCCTTCCAAAATAAATACGCTATTCACGAACGTTTTTAATTACATTGTGAATCAAATCCTAACCCACGCTCATTTAATTGAAACTTTTTCCTCTTCCTAGTGCGTCCTGTGGTCTCCAACAAATAAATAACAACTCTGTTTGATTTGGGATTAAATTAACCAAAATTAATTAACTGCGCCATATTTACTTTATTGGAATTTTATATAAATTAATGTTGAGGGTATTTGTTTTTACAATGCATGGTTTAGTTTGTAGTTATATTTTAGTTGCTGTTTAACTGGATTTATTAAGATCGTCTTTCAGGATCAATATTGAAGGATACGCCACAAAACCGCACACCTATTCACATCGACGTACCTTGATTCATTGAATGAGCGTTGAACACCGTTTGTAAATGGAATTTAAATATTACATCATCCTTTACCATAAACATCCATCGAGACAGCTAAAACATCCTATAACCTAATAAAAATCACTTTCTTAGACAGACGCAAAATCCTCAAATTCCTTGTCATCCTCGAGTTTAATTTTTTTGTGTTTCAGAATTCTAAATATAGATTTCACATTTGTAGTTTTCAATATGACCTTAAATATCATAAAAATCAATAAACAATTGAAATTTGTTGTTAAACTTGCTTATAATAGAATCAATTTCATTCGTTATAAAACGTTACGGTTACAATTCCCTAAGTGTGGATTTATAATAAGCCCCAAATTTGTTCCACCTGAAATCCAATGGCATCTGTAAAACGTTTTCCCACAGTTACCCTTTGCTCTTCGTTGGAAAATTGAATTTGCTTAATTCTTGCAGATCTTCGAATATGTAAACACAAACTGTAGTTATTTTTATTATATTAAATATTAAGGTACATTTAGCCTGCAACCTCAATGCTCGCATGTGACACAAACCTATTAATTTGTATCAAAATAAAAACATGGGGCCAAAACGGGACAAAAAATGAAAAATCGCTACACGTGACCTGCAAGAGGATTGATCGAACGAGGTCTGTTTGAAGTTTTGAAATCTCTATCTTTACATTTCACCTCAGACCGATCTATTAAATTCAATATTGTGTTTTTTCAACCCCCAGCGACCAAAATAATCGCTGTAAGGTAACGACACATCCTATCGTCTAACTAAAATATGCGTTGGAATGAAATTTTCAAGTACTACTACGCAACGCGTGGACTTTTTTCAATTTCGAAAAAAAAAAAACTCGAAATTTTTATCGCGCAAAAACTTTGTAAGAAATCCGATTTTAACCCTTCATCGATTTAAACGAATGATGGCTTATTTTATGGTGTTTGCGTAGGCTTTCACACAAAAAAAGATACGTTTTGATATCTTTATTCGTTTAGAACTTATGACCGAATTACCGTTAAAAATTTGAAAATTTCACTTTTGGACGAAGAAATTGCTATGAAATTTTTAATTAATCGGAAAATGATTAATTTTGACCGAACCAGTTGGCCGATTAGAATGATTTATGGCTTACATTGACCGATAGAAAAATATTTTTACTTGTATTACAGCTTCAGTGATGTGTATACGTGGCGTACTTATGCATTTTATGAAGATTACAATTTTTTCAACTTTTATAATCGATATATCTCAGAAACAGTGGCTCTTAGGAGAAACAGTTTTAAGTCATTTTTTATAGATAATTATATGATCTACAATTTTTGTTAACCCTAATTTTATGGCAAAACTTACCGTTTTGCTGAAAACGAGAAAAACCCAATTTTTAAGACTTTAGACCTTGAATAAAATTTTTTCCAACTACGTGATCGATGGGGACTTTTCAGAATTCTTTACTACTATTTGTAGGGCTAAATTAACCCATCCTATGGAACATCTGGAAGATGAACGTACACAGCGAGCAGCGACGCTGCTGATTAAATGTACCCTTACTTCCTTTGATTTAATTGTTAGAAAACCTTAAAATGAAATAATCAAATTTTAAGGGTTTTATCTCTCTACATCACTTTTAATGGGGTCATTATTCTAGACAGTAATTAAGAAATCGATAAACAATTACTTACCAAAATTTATTCTATGACGAAATACATTTACGTTTTTATTACATTCACACAATCAATCTAAAAATCAACATGTTATTTTTCTATTTAAATATTAAAAAAAAAAAATACTTTAATATCACAAAAATTGTTGCAATCAAATTTTTCAAATTAATCATTTCAATGGAGATTTTTGTTATAATTCCATCCTGATTACTATAAAATACTAGTCATTTTAACGAATTTGTTCGCTTTTTCGAATTTTAATCCCGTAAACACAATACAATTTCAGGAGAACACTAGAGTTATTAAATTTTTATTATTAAACAAAATATAAGTGGATTAAGCGCGCTTTATATTTTTATTAAAATCGAATATTTAAAATACTTCACAAGGGAATAATCGGCAAATTTAATAAGTTGATTTCGAAATCCGTTTATTTAATTTATTTTTTTACTCTATTAAAACGTCAATTATTTTTTGTAAATTTTATTTTATTATACATATTACCACCACTACGTTATTACAATTTATACAAGATGTTATCACAACGTTTCAACAATATTGTCACTATACTAAAAAGATATAATCACAATATTGTCACTACATTATTTGGGTCAACAATTTAACATGTGCAAATATTGTGACACAATGTTTATACAATATTATAATATTGTGTACGATATTATCACAACATTGTCGCAATATCGTGCTTCTACTCGGGATGACTCGAATATCTTGAAGGGTGGAAGTACTTTGTTGAAATTGACTAAGTAAAGTTACTTAAATATTTGGTGCAGTAGAATCTTCATGGAATTTAATATTTGGAAATGCAAAGCTAAAGCTACGGTCAAAAGCATGCAATTTTTACAAAGACTCACTCCTTACTCTCTTTGATCCTCCCTTAAAATTGTTAGCTTTACCCCACAAAATAAAAATTGCAACAAATAATGCTACAAGATCTTTTAGTATATCAAAAAGGAAAATTAAAGTAACTATTTTGTTTTGTATAAAAATTGCCTAATTTTTTATTTACTAAATATGATTATTTTATAACATAATCAAATAAGTGGTGCGGTTGTTCTATTATAATTTTTTAATGAAAACAAGTAGTTATTTGTAAATGTACTTTAATGAATAAAATATTACCGCTTTAAGGGTTAGGCTACTATTTATTTGCCTTAAATATTAACACTAACACACATCAAACATATTTTTTATTAGCAAATATTTTGAGTCCCAAAGTATTGTAAATAAATCCTTATTTACCGAGTTATATAATATAATATTTGAAATATGCTAAAACATTTTTTATTAAATATGTTTATATTTTTAGAGAGCTGTCAGTGGTTTCAAAAAAATGAAATAAAGTTATAAAGAAAAATGTTGAGCGTAGATTAAAGTTTGGATTTTGTTTTATTTTTTGTTTCATTTTAATATAAACTTTAATAAAACCACAATCACCTTTTTCCCCTAGCCCCAAAAATGAGGTCATAACAAAATGCATTACTTACGAGTTCCTGCGATATTCGTTCCATATGTTGTCCCGAAAATAAAGTAATGCAATGTGAATAATAATTTTAATAAACCCCAAGATTTATTGTAGATAGAACCTGTAGATTAACGTGGTGTAAATGATTTTTCTTCTTCGCTTCGATTTACCTTAAAAAAACACGAAATAGACACTTTTTTTAATACCCAAGAGCACTTTTTTTCTTTGAACATTAAATTACCATAAATTGCACTAATTTCTCAATTAATCGGATTTTAGAATTTGCACTCCCGTAAACTGGACTTTTACCGAATACCGAATTTCGCGATTTAACCGAACTAAAACTTCCCAAATTTATGGAAAAATGATAGAAATGCTATAAATCGAAAATTTAAATAAAAAAAATCGTCCTTTTTAGCGTTCTCCGATAGATTTGGATTCGCTGATGACGAATTAAGAAATATTAGCACGATCAAATGCGTACTTTTTAAAATAGAGCGTTTTGAAAAATGATAGAAATTTTCGAAAATTTCAAAAAACTATATTTCTTTTCAAAAATATTCGAATTTTATATATAGAATAGGCTACGATTATAGATTTAAGCCTGTTGATTACAGAGAAATAAAAATATTTGGGCTACGCCCAATAGTTGGGAAGATACAGCTATTTTATTGACCCTAACAAAATTATCGATATTATGCTATAAAATCGAAAAATTTTAAATTTTTTTTTCTTCCTTTTTTAGCCTTTTCCAATAGATTTGCGTACTTTTTAAAATACAGCTTTTTGAAATATGGGAAACTTTCAATAATTTTAAAAATTTTAAAAAACTATATTTTATTTCAAAATATTCGCATTTTTGAATGACATTTAAACAAGTGCTGAAATAACCTGTATAATTGCTGATTGAACTTAAACATGTCGTAAAAGCAAGCTCGAAAATTTTTGTAATGTACTCTTAATTTTGATAGAATCAAATTTTTGAAATTGCATTTTAGCAGGATTTCAAAATTGAACTATAAATAAATAGAAAACTTTTAATGTAAGTTTTAAAATAGTATTATTTTTTACACCAATGTCCTCGATGGTAACATTTACCCCGTCGTTGTTAGATGGCGCAAAAATAGGTATTTAAAGTTTTTAACCAATTTAAAAGTTTATTTTTAGGACGACTTTAGTCCATTCGAAAAAAATGTTTAAAATCAGAAATAGTAAATGACAAAAAATATCATCATAATATTATTTACAAAGAGATGGTGCTGAACTCCACAGTTATTGATTTTGAATTTTAAGGGTGCACAGTTCTGTATTTCTACACCGTAGTTTATTCCCCCAACGCGAGATGGACATAAATTTAAAATAAAAAAAAAGAATGTATTGAAACTTCACTGTATTATTTTATTAAATTTTGCCTAAAATAATCTATTTAATATGGTAACTATTGGCAATATAAATTAATTTTTCCCGCGAAAAATTACGTCAAAAATAGGTCACTACAAAGCAGCGTAATCTCGGTGACAATTAAAAGTTGTGTGGCAACCATGACAACGTGATATCAACTTACCTAATTTTGACGTCATACCGTTAGTTCCGCATTCGAATGCAAGATGTAGCATGAAAAACTAATTATGTGGAATGGAAGCTAAATTTTCACTTCTGCACCATGCAATTTATTCAAAATTTATTTGATTAGTACGAGTTCTAAAATTTAAAATTTTTGAACTAAATTTGACTTGAAATTGGGATTTTGCACATTTTTGTCCAGAACTGAAAAACGAAAAATGATAACAAATTTATTCTTTTTTTGGCTGAAATATTTCTAAGTTTTAGAGCAATCAACTTTTTTTAAAAAATCTAAAATTTCTGGACTAAAGTTGAAAACTTGGTATTTTACACATTTTAACCCAGAACTCAAAAACGAAAAGTGATAACAAAATGATTCTTTTTCTGTCTGAAAACTCATCTAAAGCCTATTCTAAAAACATATAATACTATAATATAATTAGTTAATTTCAAGTTTTTTTAGTAATTTATTATTTAACTATTTTCCAAATTTAGGACTTCATTAATTTTCTTGAAAACTACTAAAGCAGTCAAAACCAAAATGTTATACCAGAAACTTATAGCACCTAGATGTGTTTTAAAAAATATTTGGTGAAAATCGGTCGTTTAGTTTTCCTACGAAAAAAATTGTAAAATATTTGCTAAAATTTGGGCCCAGGCGAGTTTATTTGAAAACTTTCTAACTTTTAGAGCAATCAACTTTCTCTAAAAAATTTAAAATTTCTGGACTAAATCTTACTTGAAATTGATATTTTCACATTTTAATCCAGAACTCAAAAACGAAAAGTGATAACAAAATCATTTTTTTTTCTGGCTGAAAACTCATCTAAAGCCTTTTCATAAAACACATAAAACTCTAATATAATTAGTTAATTTCAATTTTTTTTTAGGAATTTATTACTTAACGATTTTCCAAATTTAAGACTTCATTAATTTTCTTGAAAACAACTAAAGCAGTCAAAACCGAGTTTTTATACCAGAAACTTATAGCACCTAGATGTATTTTAAAAAATATTTGGTGAAAATCGGTCGTTTAGTTTTCCCGGAAAAAAATTATAAAATACCTGAAATTGGTATTTTATTCATATTAATCCAGAACTTAAAAACGAAAAGTGATAACAAAATGATTCTTTTTCTGACTAGAAACTCATCTAAAGCCTTTTCTAAAATCTTATAAAACTTTAAAAAATAATTTGTAAATTTCAAGTATTTTTTAGGAATTTATTATTTAAATATTTTCCAAATTTACGATTTTATTAATTTTCTTGAAAACCGCAAAAGTTATTACTACCAAAATTTTATACAAGAAACATATGATAACTAGATGTATTTTGAAAAAATAGTTGGTGAAAATCGGTCTAATAATTTTCCCATAATAAAATCATAAAATATTTGCTAAAATTTGGGCACAAATCCGGCCCTAGATCTTTCAAAAATTTAATTAGAATATTCGGAAAGAACAATTTATTCCCTAAAATTTTGAGCTCTTAACCATTTATTCTTAGTTTTCGAAAAATTAACTTTTTACTGAAAAATCTAAAATTTCTGAACTAAACTTGACTCGAAAGTGAGATTTTGCACATTTTTGTTCAGAACTAAAAACCCAAATGTCTTAGGCAGGTGACCAAAAAATGAATAGAATTTATAAAAATTAGGATTAATGAAGGAATCGAATTTATGTATGAATTTGAAACTAAATTCTAATAAAAACACTTTAAAAAAATTACGATTTTTATTTTCGTTCTATATACAATCCTCTTCTTTAAATATATACGTTCTAAAATACATAGCGTAGTAGTACATCGTTATTTTTTAGTTCTCATTCATTTTTGAACCAACATAAAATCTAAATCTATAAATTACATCATCAATATAATTTTGTACAAAACGTCTCTAAAATAACTAGAAAACTACTTTTGATTATCTGTATAAAATACTACAACTTTAATCTTCACAAAATTTATACCTTCGGCCTTAAATACCATTAGTAATTTACAGATTCTTTTAAAGATTATCCAGTGCTAGCGATAACAAGTGGCTCAAAATTTCGTTCCATCTTTTATAGGAAATATTACAGATTGCACACAATTCGTTATTTTTATTTATAATGCATGGGTTTATGGTCCCACGTTTTTAAATTAGTTATAATAATATTATACAATATATAACAAGTCGAGTTTAGGATTTATCAACAAAAAAATAGCACAGTTCATTAATGGAGGAATAAATTTAAATTCAAGAAAATAGTGGAACGTTTTTGATTTTTAAATTTTATTGTTGTTTTTCTTTGATTAATGACTGTAAAATAATTAATTAAAACACCTCCCGCATCTTATAAAACGACATATATATACAAAATTTGTAATAAATTTTATATTTTTTTTTATAAAACCTAATATAAATTATATACAAAAAGTAAACAAATATTATAAAAATTTCGATTAAATTAATTTAAATAAAGCGTTTGGCAGTAATTTCTTATAACCAATTGGGCCCTAGACCATTTTCTAAAACTTTCGCTGCATCGTGCCTTTCCATATCTTTAAAAATTTTAATAAGTTCCGTTAAAGCGTTGCTCTGTCTGTGCCTGGCTTCCCACAAATCCAAAATACAATCAGTCGGTGATGGTTTAGTAGCGAAGAAGTTTATATACCTATCAACATTTAAAGCGTGTGCTAGCATCCTCCAGTCGTTACCACGTGATACTGGTGGATCTAAACAATGACATAATTGCTTCCTCAAAGGTCTGCTCAGTCTAAAGCTAAAATCATCACAAGTTGAAACGCCCCTATCGGTGACGATTAAGTTTTTGGCCGGTTTTGGCACGTCGGATTTGACACTCTTGGGCGATTCGTTTGATCGACTCGTCTCGCTCTGAATAGTCACTTTTGGCACACATTCATGATACATCTTAGCTGAGTTGGTGCGATTCGTCACTTCTGAGTCATTACAGATCACATCAAAGCTTTGCACGTTATCAAAGCCTTTTTGATTAACTCGTAATCTAAAAGATAATTTACGGTTTATTTCGAAGGATTCTAAAGTGAAAGAGCAATGTAAACTGTTGCTATTACACTGCCATAAATGCCTGAATGGAATTTCTTGGTAACTAGAGCCTGGTTTGGCTTTCCAACCGTCACTAACATTTTCTAAATTTAAACATAGGTTATTTCCACCGTCGTGGAAGTTTAAAACGCGTGGGTTGGTCATGAGGAAACCACCTAAGCGTTTTTCTTGACCAAATACTGTCTCCATTGAGCTATCAGTGTCTTCCAAAACGTAGACTCTAACGCTGTAATCTACTGTTGATGTGTAACATAATTTTGGAGCGAAAATTGCTAGTTTTAATCGCTTTACCGCGAAGCCGTTGTTGGATTGACCCACAAGCACGAAACGCGATAAGGTGTCTGATACTAAAAACGCTGCAGTTTGATCTAACTGGCAGAAAACGCTGGTGTTTATAGTTTCTTGTCCTAAAGTTACTGCAGTGGTCCACTGGGAATCACTGCAATCACTCTGTAAGACAGTGACTGTCCAGTTTTTCTTCGTGAGTTCAGCGCAGTGGGGTATTTTTAATACTACGGATTTGTTCAGAGAAACATTTGGGCCACATGATACTACAGGACTTAATTGAGTTACATTTTCCGCTAATTTTGGTCGAAAGCAGTCTTCATTTAGGATGGAAAGGAAGAGTTCTTGCTTGCGTGAACGTGATACAGCTCCTTCTGATATTATCAGGCTTACTGAGCTTTCTGGAAGAGCTAGGTGAGCTCCACTGTGAGTAACTGTAGCACTGGTGTAATTTCCACTAGTCGTTGGTGTTACTGCATAAGCTGTAGGAAGTGGCAAAGTCACTGATTCTGTAGCAACCTCATACGTTGAATCAGCTGAAATTAAATTTCTTATTATTGGTTGATTGGTTTGATAAATTACTACTTACAATTGTTTGTAAAACCACTCAATTGGCTTCTTTTCCCGCTGGAGGATTCCAAGGTGGAACTCGTTGCTGGGGACATCTGAATATCAGAAGCTGAAGCTAAATGGGGCACGTCGTAATGATGTTCTGATACAGAACGCGTCACTGATGTTGCGGGGTTTGTAAAAGGATATTCGTAACAAGGTGGCACAGTTTGTGTTAAATCCGGTTGTAAAGATAAGGACTTCTTATCGTGCTCAGGAAAAAACTCAGGATGATATTCTGAAATAATAAAGTATTTTATTATATTTAAGATTATCACAATTACAATTACAACAAGAGTGTTTCGTTTCAAAATAAAAATTTAAAATTTAATAATAATTTATATTTAAAGGACAGCGTTTTACTCGATTTTTTTAACATTTTACGTTCGATTTTTTTCCAAGGTCCAGGGAAAAAATTTCAAGGTGCCGATTTTTTTCTCTCATAAGTAAATACCAAATAAGTAAAATAAAAAATATTCGAGTATTACAGATTGATCCGATGAAAAGTTACGAATTTTTAAACTCCGCGTCATAATGGAAGCCAAAAAGTTTTGGTACTTTTGCCGTCCGAAATAACGGTAGAATTGTACAGGTTGTGTCTCGGGGCCGAGACGTCACACCTTTGTGCCGAGAGGCTTAAAAATCGGTCATGGTAATCCCCAGGATGTTAGAATAAAAGGGGCCAAATTTCTTCAAAGTGTCGGGGACGTCCAAAAAATTTGGAATCAACATCGGAACCGGAATTCTTAAAATTGGACGAAAAAACCACCCTTCCCCGTTTCTTACGGTTTTAATATTATAGTCGATACTTTATACTGCACCAAAATATTTAAATTACCCAAGTTTTTCCATAGCTGTCGACTTTTTTTAAATTGGGGAACGAAAATAGCGTCAAAACACATCGTTTAAAAACGTGTTTAACGTGGAGTTATGAAAAATGATGGATGGAACGAGATAATTGCAAAATAAACCCAGTTGCGTTTTAAAATACGACTTGGTGACTTATTCCCGTCCTCCTGCATCACTCTTTCCCCAAAACAAAAAAATGAAATGCCACGCACGTGCGTTTCATTAAAACCTCTGAAGAAGATCGTAAAATAGTTAACGTGTCTCTAATTGGCCCGACGTTTATTTATCATAATTTTTAATTATGGAAATATGCCTGATGTGTTTATCTCGCTTATTTGAAGTTTGAGTTATGCTTAGTTATGTGGTTAATTTAATTAACGTGGAAATGAAATTTATCTTTGGATTTGAATTATGGAAAAATGCGTCCTAGAGTAATAATCATAAATTTCCAAATCTGGGTTCTTTTTTATATTTCAAGTTTTTATTCATTAAATATGTTTTTGCGTGATGCACTAATGAGAATTTACTCAAATCATTTTTTTAACCTCGTTTTCCCATGATAAGCCTAATGTGATTTTACTATCGTTAATCCTTCTAATTCAAGCAATTTTTTGGTGTGAAAAGAAAGTCGTTACGTTAGTAATTAAAATTCTGAAATCCTGAATCGTTATGTAAATAAACCGAATTATTTTTTTATTTGAAACAAATGTTTTGTTGGGCTTAAATAAATTAAAAGCAGATGTCGCAGAGCTTAGCTAGACTTCAAAACAATGAGATCCGGAGCCCTGTCTTGTTTCAATAAGCATCAGAGACGTTTTCAAAACAAGCACCCTACTTGAAATAAACGGGCGCGAACTGCAAACATCGTCAATCAAGAAGGGTTAAATTTAAAGCAATAATTTTTAAAACACGTATTTTTAGCAAACTATCATCCAAGACGATGCATCAAAACTTATTTAGTTTCTCTCTGAAGAAAACCATTAATTATTCTTTTAACTACTGAAATTGGTTGAGAAAAATCATAAATAATTACTGAGTTTTTACAAGTCAAGGCTCTTATTTAAATTAAAAGAGTTTTTCGTATAAATTTCCATATTTTTCTTCAACACTAGTACTTGTGGAATTTAATGATTCAATAAAATGTTAAATTTACTTATACAGGGTGTTCCCTTCGTGGTTCACCAAACTTCAGGGTCAGGAGTAGAAATGAATTTTAGGCAACCCAATATACACTAACATTGTATTGTGTGTTGTATGTAAATTAAATGTCAAATTTTAAAATTATTTATTATATTACCTACTATTTTAAAAATGTTGAAGTTTGAAGAAAAAATAAAGAAAGAGGATGGTTTTAGCTTTGAAATTACATTTTTTTTTAAATCCCTACGCACAATTGGTTAAAACGTAATTAGTGATTTTTGAAAAAAAATAGGTTACTAAAAAATATAGACCACCACTTTTTTTCTTATTTATCGATTAAATCCTCTAGTTTCTAACCCCCATGTTTGGTGAACTGTGACTGGAACACCCTGTATAATTCGTTTTTAAGCCAAAGTCAAAAAGATTAATCCAGATTGTCCCCATTGGACATATTTTCTGGCTATGCCACTGATCTAAATCATTATCAATAATCAATACATTTTAATTAATTCATTAAAAAAATTATGATATACAGGGTATTTCATTTCTTTTTTTCCAGCATTTTTTTAGATAGTAAATGTTATTCTGATTAGAAAAATCCTGTGAACTAATATGGTTCCTTAAAAATAACAGCAATTTTAAAATTTCTAAGTTTTATTGTTTTTATGGGACACATGTATAAATTTCATTTTATATGGATCGTTTATTTAAATCAAGTATTCTTTGGATTTTGCATTTATCTTTAACCTTCAGATGACCAGATGGGGTCATTATGTGACCCCAGTGCTTATTTTTACTTTACAGGACCTAAAATAATAAAACAAAAATTATAAATTTAATTTAAAAACAAAGTTTCAGCAAAAAATTGTCATTTTTCTTGTAAAATTATTTTGTGACATAACACCTTTATCTACTTGTGTCTTGAATTGATTTAAATCAAAAATTGATAATAAACTTATACAGGGTGTTCCACAAAAATCATGAAAATGTACAAATTTTAAAATTGCTGTAACTTCGTCGAAAAAATATTACTTCATAAGAAATTTTTTTGCCCAGAAAAAATTGAAAAAAAAGTGAAACACCCTGTATACCGGGTAGAAATGAAAATCGGGTCACCTCTATAACTTTTTTATTTATGAATAGAAAAATTTGAAATTTGGTTATGTTCTATGGTTCAAAAAAACAAATTTTATGTGCATTTTTTATTTTCGAAATCACTTCCGGTTTCACCGGAAACACCACGAACTATGTTTTTTAAATGTAACATCCCATATTTTTATTCATGGCTTTAATACTTTTAAAAAAGAAGTATTTTTGAGATATTAGTTTTTATTTTTTTCGAAAAAAAAAATTTTATCAAAAAAAAAAAGGTTTTCGAAGTCGGTGAAAATTACCAAAACTAATTCTAAATAATTCAAATACATAAAATAAATAATCGTTATATAATCCTCTTTTTAAAAAGTCGAATGACCCGGCATCATTGCATTTAAAAAAAGTGAGATATTTGATAAAATCTTCATTAACTAAGTTTAAAAATTAATAGTTCAAAAACCACTTAAATTTTTTTTCAAATTACAATTTTATTTAGGTATTTGAATTATATAGAATTAGTTTTGGTACTTTTCACCGACTTCGAAAACCTTTTTTTTTTTTGAAATATCGAGGTGACCCGGTTTTCATTTCCACCCGGTATGTGTTAATTCTACTTAAGTATAAATATCAAAATTAAAAAAAATCAATAATTATTGTATTTGATGATTTATTTACAAATTAGGAAATTGAGAAAAAATTGTTTCATAAAATGACTTTTTTTTAAATAATTTTGTGACTTACCATTAGCTGCCATGTTGTAAAGAGATTGGTGTTGGCCTTTCTTCCTGTACATCCTGACCAGAAAAAAGGATAATAGGGTGACTAAAAATATGGCCACGGTTAATCCGATGTAGAGGGCTAAATCCGATTGAGTGTCTGCCAGATTCGCTGAAACGAACAAGATTTGAATATTATTCAAAGCGGTCGACGTCTTTAAGTACCTAGATTTATTTTGCGTTCGTTCCTTTCTTTTAGCCAAAGCACATGAAAAATTGCGCTTTTAAGGAACGGAAAATTTTGATTCACATTAAATATGAATATCATGTAAGTAAAATAATTCTCACAGGAAAATTCATTAAATTATTTCAAGCCACACCAGAACATAATTCTTCTTTTAACATCACAAAAATACTAGTTGGGAACTAAAATTTCATAAATCAAACATATGAAGCAAAAAAATCTACAAAATTATTAATATTACACGAATTTTAAAGTATTTATACAGGGTGGACCAAATGTCTCGCATCAAACGAAATACTGTTTAAGTTGGTACTTAAGTTTTTTAAATGACAACATGGGTCATGTTGAATATCATTGATGTGATGTATTACAAATAGTTTTTTGTTGCGCGACTTTTGGCCCACACTGTATATTAACTGAAGATGAAATTTACGTCGGGTCGTATGTTTTAATTAAAATTGATAAAAGATAGGTGAAATCAGTGTGATTAAATAAAATTAAATTGCATATGCAATTTTAGTGTGTATAAAACGTGTTTAAACGAGTTAATGTAATGAAAATAATGCGATACGGATAACAGCAAAATATATTAATTTCAAAATAATCATGATGATTAAATTGCATTATTTTAAACGAGCTGCGTTGACATAATAGGATTGGAGTATCTATTTTAAAACAAGTCGCAAGTACGCCATGATGAGTTAAAGTGTCTCTTTCCATTTCGTTTATTACAAGTATAAGTACTTACAAAATTACTAGAGTACAAAAAAGCTCTTCTATACAAATATTTAATGAAAGTATTTCGTTCTGAATTAACTCTCTTGTTTTATCCACTTTATTTTTAGAGAAAACATTTTTGCAACCCTGCAGTATTTATCTTAGCTGGTGGTTTAAGCAGCTCTCACTGACCTAATGGCTTATTAGGTAATGCAGTTAGACCTCACGTCCCACATTACCCTTATTAGTGCTTCGGACCTTCCATCCTTTCATCAACTCCTGGCCTTTTCCATAAAAAATGCAGAAAGCACCAACTATTTCCTGCATTACACGCCCGCTTGAGACGCAAAATGGACAACCCTTTCGCCTCCCTTAACTTCGCTTTCATATTGTATTTATACGCACTTACCGACCGGATGTAATTTTAAGGCCCCAACATTCCCCCGCAAACAGATTTAAGTTAATCGCAACTAAGTGGATTAAAATGTCCACCCAGTAATTAATACTGAATAAGTAAAGCTCAACATAACTGTTCCAGTCAAAAATTTATGTTTCAATTCCTTGTTATTAATAATTTATTTATAATTTATAAATAACGCGAAAAATTTAATGAATAAGCAACTTTTTAATATAAAATTTTAAATAGAGCTATATTAGTTTTCAATTGATTTTCAAGAGGAAATTCAGAAAGTTTGCTAAATCATAATGAACTTTTAAAGCTCCAATTAAAATTATTCCATACACCAATTCAAATCAAATCTTTAAATGAAATTATTACAACCAGGCTATTGTTTTAGAACTTCAGGAGTTTCAGAATGTTCAACTTTGAGAGTATATAAGGAAGGACCTGGAATTGTTCTCAAGATGGACATTATATTGATTCAGGAAACAATAGTCCGGTCAATTTAACCCAAAAAATAATAGTAAAGGTGCAAAATTTAGCGTAGAGCTAAAAACACCATCATAAATAAATTCTAAAAAGTTCCCATCGATCCCGTACGTGGAAAAATTTTTATTCAAGGTCAAAAGTCTTAAAAATGGGTTTTTCGCGTTTTTCAGGAAAACGGTAAGTTTTATCATAAAATTATGTCCTACAAAAATTGTAGATCACATTATTATCTATAAAAAATGACTTATTACTTTTTCTCCTAAGAGCCACCGTTTCTGAGATATAACGATTGTAAAAGTTGAAGAAGTTGTAATCTTCATAATATGGATAAGTATGCCACGTATACACATCACTGAACCTGTAATACAAGTAAAAAAATTTTTCTATCGGTCAACGTGAGCCATAAATCGGTCTAATCGGCCAACTGGTTCGGTCAAAATTAACTATTTTCCGATTAATCAAAAATTTCATAGCAATTTCTTCGTCCAAAAGTGAAATTTTCAAATTTTCAACGGTTATTCGGTCATAACTTCTAAAGGAATAAAGATATCAAAACGAATCTTTTTTTGTGTAAAATCCTGCGAAAAAACCTTTAAGGTAAGCCATCACTCGTTAAAATCGATGAAGGGGCAGTGGGGTAAAAAAATTGTCAAAATCGCATTTTTTTACAAAGTTTTTTGCGCGATTAAAATTTTGAGTTTTTTTTTCGAAATTGAAAAAAGTCAATGCGTCGCGTAGTAGTACTTGAAAATCTCATTCCAACGCATATTTTAGTTAGACGATAGGATGTGTCGTTACCTTACAGCGATTATTTTTGTCGCTGGAGTTTGAAAAAACCCAATTTTGACTTCAATAGGTCGGTGTGAGGTTAAATGAAAAGTTAAAGAATTCAAAACTTCAAACTGATTTCGTTTGATCAATCTTCTTGCAGGACACGTATAGAGATTTTTCATTTTTTGTCCCGTTTTGGTCCGATTACTCTACCAATTTTCTCTACGCGCCGTTTTTTTCTTGATATTTTTCTAGGCTTTTGGAAAAAAAAATCCCGACGCCGCTGGACGCGCCGGATAACACCGATTATTTTTCTGGGTATTACCGGTACTTTTAGCCACAATATAAGCTGCGTTTCGTTAAAATCTGTCCAGTCATTTGGTAGGTACGATTTTTTAAATTTCGTTAAAAAATGTGCAAAATTGTACCCCGATTTTCAAACGTCAGAATATGAGAAAAAGTGCTCCGCTATGGATACGTAAGTCTGTTTCCTCTTTACGAAAATGCCCGACCGCAACATCTGGTCACTCTCCAAAATGAGGAAAGGTGCAAATAATCAAAACCATCATCTCCAGATAAGGTCCAGTGACTACTAGAAAGGAAATCGCTGAGCAACTGGCAATCTCTCTCGAGGAACAATTTACTACAAACACTGAAGTCCAGGAATTAATAACAACCACAGTAGGAAAAATCCAAGATGCTACAAACACCAACGAGCCACTCTCCACCACATAGGACGATATTTCGAAAATTCGGACAGCTCCAGCTATCGACGAGATACCAAACCAAATCTGGTAGATACCAAAATCACACACCTCGCACAAATCTAAAATGCCTGCCTTCGGCTGAAATACTACATCAATTATGAAAATGTTCAAAAATCTTCCCAATTCTAAAAAAACAAAAACCGAAAAACTTATCCCGTAGCTTCAGGCTCATCAGCTTACTCAACACGCTGAACAAAGTAATGGAGTCCATAATTAAAAAGTAAATAAGTAATCAGGAGATTTGCTAAAAAACCGATCCCCCACAACTGCTACCTATATCAAAACCAACTCAAAGCTCCAATGTTTCTGTTGAATCAGAGGAAGAAGATGAGATAATGTTTGATCCTGATTATGAATAAGCGTCATCTAATGCTACGTACACACCAAGCCAACGAGGGCGAGCGAAGAGAATGCCGATAATCTTGCTCGTTCGTTCGCTTGTGGCGCCAAGCGAACGATAGCGAGCATTCGCTACCCCGTCCACACCGCGTTCGTTCCCAAACCTTCGCCTGTTGGAGCGCCTTAGCTTGCGCTCGTTCGCCTTCGTTGAAGGCTACACACCAAGCGAACGCTTTTGCTTGTTAACGTTCGTTCGCCTTCGCTCGCTTGGTGTGTACGTGGCATAACGCGCCACATAAAAGCTCAAATCCAAGAAGTGGGGTAGTGTAAAATCACGTAATTTTAATCACAATATTTTAATAAAAACGTAGTTATGGTTTTAATTTAGTATAAAATGATCTCGTCTTGATTAAAACCTTTTCATTAAATGTGTTGTTTTTATAAATTTCTTTCTTCAGGGCTTTTAAGCAATTATAATGTTTTTAATTCTAGAGATTAATTTTTCGCGATATTAAAATAATTGTTGGTTTTTAATAAAAATAAATTTAGAGCCTTAAGATATTATAAATTAATTAAATAAACAATGCGAGGTTTATTTTTGGAGGTTAAATCAGAGATGATTGAAAATCCTTTTTTTTAGTGTCTTTTTGTTGGTGAATCTCGTCCGGAAAAGTGGCAAAAAGAATCAAATGTTTTCCATCAATTAACCCGAATGGATGCGCTACGCGTTTCCTTTCGACTTGGCGCTAATTAAAACAAACGTCCCGCTCCATTAGTTAAATGAAACGTGATACAACGACGGGCGCCGCGGAGCAAAAACAAAACACGGACGTCGGGACGTCGCGCGGACAAATTATTTTTCCGGCGTGAATAGCATCATAAAAAAAATTAAAAAAGCATTTAATAAAAAAGTGACGAATATGCTTTTAATGTGGTTTTAGATTTTTAGAGCTTATTTTTTTATTTTTATAAAAACCATAATTTTTTTAATGTATGGAAGTAAGGTTGAAATATAAAAGTGATTTTTATGGAAATTAGTTCCAATTAAATTCAATCAAAATTAATAGGCGCGTTTTTAATTTATGGCTTTATTTATAGATTTCATAATTTAGGGTCCCTTGTAGAGTATCCGGTGAAATTCCTGACATTCCAGACGAGGTCGCTAATTGCGGAGGCCTTCATAACGACGGCATGTGTGGGTCCTGGAATTGAAGCCCCCTTCCCCGCTATCGAACCGCCATCTCAACCAGATTTATAACTTTTGCGTGTGTAATTATTTTTTGAAGGGGCAAATTAGGGCGTAAATATGCCACCGATGTTTCGGCAATTAGGGAATAAATTTGGCCGCAATTATTTGGGGTCCGAGGCGCGGGGATAACGCTAAGGGCTCGCTTCTTTACCCCAGCACGCAATTTTATTCACCAGTTGGATACCAGATCTCAGAAACGCCAGTTTTAATTGTTGGACAGGCTTGTTTATCAGTAATTGGAAAAGGGGACCAGTTTTCGGATTTGATTTACGACATTAACCCAAGGAGCTAGATACTAATTAATCTTTACTCCCTTCTAATAATATGGAAAAACTTGCAATTTAAAATCTAATGAAAAAAGAGAAGGATTTTGTTCCAAAAAGCTCATAACTTCACTTTTCAATGTCCAAGTTAGTAAATTCCTGCCATAAATTTTAGTATCCACCTTTTTGGCAATGTTTCAAAGTAATTTCAGATATTTTGGGTTTTGGGTGGTCTTCCAAAAAGTCTTCCGAGTTTCTAAAACTACTAAAACCAAAATTTGGTGAAGTGGTCGTATCATCAAGTATCAGGACGATCTGGGAGGTCTATGTGTGGGATAGAAATTAATATTTACACCCCTCAAATGATTTGGAAAAATTTGTTGTTTGTAGCTCCAGATGCTTTTGTAGTTGATATGCAAGAACCTAATTTTTCGAATTTCACTAACAATGAGGCAAAAATTCTCTTTAAAAAGTTCCAAATCGATGTTGCTGGAATACAAGCATGATAAAAAAAGACTTCAAACTTGATCACTTGATCACAGATGTAGGATTAGCAGAACAGAAGATATTAAACAGTTCAATGAAGTGCGAGCTAGAGTAGAAATCTGGTCGATGGAAAGACCTAACTGCAATACATGTACCATTGTTCCTGAATTTTACTTTGGAGTGATACCATCATATATCCAAAATATTTCTTTGGGAGCTGACTTGGAAAATGAAATCGATCGGAGTACCAATGAACCAGATTTCATCAGAAAAGACTGGACTCAAGATTTATAAATCAAGTATGGATAGTTGGGTATAATCAAGATCTAGATGTTGAAAATGGGGAAGAATCTATTTTTGGGAATTACTGTACAATGCGGACATAAAGTAAATCCCCAACCCCCTGCTAACTTTTGAACGGTTATGTTTTTAATTCTGAAAATTTGTCTACGGAGGAATCTAGTTACGAACTTTCTAATAGAGGTATTTTTGATTTTGTGGAACTTCCGGTTATACCGGAAGTAGACGGCAACTTTCTTATTTTAAATGGAACACCCAGTATATTTTTGCATTTTCGTGTTCACAATAAAAATACCATTATATTGGCCTGGCATAATGTGGTCCACGATTAATAATTTCGGAATTACGCCCATTTGAAAATCGCATTTTTTTATGCAACTTCATTTACACCGGAAGTTGGAAAATTAACGAACTTACGGTTAAACATAATTTTGTTTAAATTTAATGTTATTAACTTAATTGCAAAAAAATCATTTAATATAAGGAAGTTGGGGCAGTTAGGTCCAATTTCCGGTGTAAATGAAGTTGCATAAAAATGCGATATTCAAATGAGCGTAATTCCGAAAGTATTGATCGTAAACCACACTATGCTAGTCAATTTAATGGTATTTTTATGGTGAACACGAAAATGCAAAAATATACTGGGTGTTCCATTTAAAATAAGAAAGTTACCATCTACTTTCGGTATAACCGGAAGTTCCACAAAATCAAAAATACCTTTATTAGGAAGTTCGCAATTAGATTCCTCAGTAGACACATTTTCAGAATCAAAAACATAACCTTTCAAAAGTTAGCAGGGGGGGGGGGGGTATTTACTTTATGTCCGCACGGTATTTGTATTGTATGTTTATGTAGCAACTATATTTAATACTTGGATACGCTCCACATGAAAATAATGAACATTATGTGCCCTTTGAGACATTTGATCAAATTCTAGTATCAAGCTTTTTTAGTAATATGCTGATGTTATTCCACCAAAGACCTTTTAGGTTATTTCAAAATTTGGTGATGTTCCAATGAGTTTTGCAAGTTTCTAATACCTACATTCTATCGAAGTGGTCCTATTTAATGGTTAAAGAAAATGGTCATGTTCTAAAAGGTTTAGCACTTTTTTAATTTTCAATTTTGCAGGTTCTGATTAAAAATTTTAGTATCAAGCTTTTTTGGTAATATGCTGGAGAATTTTTGAGTGTTTTAAAAGATGGTAACGTTCCAATGAGTTTTTCGAGTTTCAAACACCAAATTCTAGTTGAAGTGGTCCTATCATCAAATATCAAGTATTATTGACGTTCTGTGGATAGGAGCTTTTTTTAAATAGTTGACTAAAACTCTTGAGTAAACTTCTTGTATCCAACTTTATTATATTAAATAATAAGTTATACCTTAGGTATAAACATTCACAATCGATTTCGAGATTATTAAAATCTCATCATCAGGTGTATATTTATAACAAATGTACATGAATTTAAATAAGCACATATGAAGTTCACAATACTGCGAAAAATATGACAAAATAAAATTGACATTGACAGCACGACTTTTTTTGTTAATGTACTGGTGTTATTTCGTCAAAGACCTTTTGGGTGATTTTAAAATTTGATGAAGTTCCAATGAGTTTTTCAAGTTTCTTACACCTATATTCTGTCGAAATGATCCTATTTACTGGTTAAAGAAAATGGTCATGTTCCAAAAGAATCAGCACTTCTTCAATTTTGAGGTTAGTAGGTTCTGATCATAAATGCTAGTATCAAGCTTTTTTGATAATATGCTGAAGTGATCCCATAAATACCTTTTGAGTGTTTTCAAAAGTTGCTAAAGTTTCAATGAGTTTTTGAGTTTCTAACACCAAATTTCAGTTGAAGTGGTCCTATCATCAAATATCAAGTATCGTTGACGTTCTGAGGATTGGAGCTTTTTTGGTAATGTGCTGATGTTATTCCATCAAAGACCTTTTGGGTGATTCCAAAAAGTTGGTGATGTTCCAATGAGTTTTTCAAGTTTCTTGTACATACTTTCTGTTGAAGTGGTCCTATTTAATGGTCATGTTCCAAAAGGTAAAGCACTTTTTCAATTTTCAAGTTAGTAGGTTTCGATCAAAAATTCTAATATCAAGTTTTTTTTGGCTGATGTTATTGCATCAAAGACCTTCTTGGTGATTTCAGAAGTTGGTGATGTTCCAAAGAATTTTTCGAGTTTCTGACACCAAATTTCGGTTGAAGTGGTCCTATCATCAAATATCAAGTATCTGGGTGGTCTGTGGAGTTGATTACAAGGGAAAAAATGAAGGGGTGTTTTTGGCTCTCTAAACCACCTGTACCAACCCCTTGAGTGAAATCATTAATATCAGTAATATCTTTCATTTAGTTTGGCTTTCATCGTGGCAATTAGGGGTATGAGATTTGAAGGGCGTGCGCTAATTAAAGTCTGGTGTTGAAAAGTTAATAAAGACATTTCATCGGAGCAATATCGGAGGAAGAGCGTCATGTTAGACACATGCCGAAACGACCGCGGTGCACACAAAGTGCCTGGAAGCCGGCTCCGGTGGCGGTGCACGAAGAAGAGTGTATACGTGCCTGCTTTACCGGAAGTGACGGCGCAATTAACATGAGAGTAGTTGCGCACGTGCCTCTCTAGGGCATGCACTCAAACACCGAGAAATAGAAACAGGGAGTATTTGGCTTATTACGTCTCCCAAATCCCTCCCAAGAGGATAATACAACTAACAACATTTATTATTATTACCATCGCTTCTCTTTAAAAAGCATTTAGCTGCAATTCTGAAACTTATTAGTAGTACCACTGTGCTTTATTGAGCGAAAGGCGAAAGCTCCGGTAGCTGAAAACTCTTTAAAATGCCTGACAGCTTTCCGAGATGATTTGTTACTTGATGCCATTATGAAAATACCGCTCTGTTGAGGCTTATTAAAGCCTTATAACGAGCCTTATTCCTTGAACTCATTTGCTGATGTGACGAGCTTGAATTGCAAAACGCTCAAAGCTTTGTCACATCACGTTGTCAAATACCAGACGTGTTATTAATTTTTAAGGCAATACCGTTTAAATTCCACCTCCTCCTTCTTTCATCTTCGCAGAAATAAATGACCTGGGGGAACTCGAGAATTGTCAGAGCCTGTTTATTGCTACATTACCTCTGATTCAAATTTTATGCAATAAACATTCTATATTCTCTTCAAAAACTGTATGTTTGATTCTCCACAGTAATACATAGAAATGTCGTAATTATAAACTACCCGATACGGTATCGTATACGAATGATGATCGTATACGATACGTGTCGATTGGTTCAAGAATATCCCCCCAGATCGCTTAACACTTACTACATTAAAATGCGTAGAATTATCTAGATTACATCTTTTTCATGACTGATTTTATTATCAGTGTAAATCGAAATATCACACGCATTTATTCGGAAAAAATAATTTTGAAGCGAATTTCAGGCTCGATTTGTTTTATCTTTTCTATTAGTTCGCGCGTTAAGCCTTCCATTGAATATCAGTTCGTTTTCATTGAAAAGGCTTTTATAAAGTGACATTTTATTTTATTAAACTCTTTCGGCACGCGAGTAGAGGATATTGTTTTAGCTTATCGCTATTCCAATCGGTTACGCGTTTTGTCGGAAATAAAAATTCGCTGCGAAAATAATTGATGCGATATGAGGTAGGAATTTGGAATTTTGCTTTTAGTGTAAACAGTCATTTACATTAGAATTTAATACCTTAATTTTGGTGAAATTTTAGGTATATAAATTTATAAGGTTCACGTTGATGACATTGGCTTCTCAACTTTGCTCCTTTCAATTTTGGGAAGTAAAGGAATGGGTTTTTATGGATATTTCGCTCTATTGAAATGAATGTGGGCATTTTGCAAAGAAATTCCGCTCGATGCTCATTGCTGGATAATGTAGGAGCACATTTATTTCTTCTTCTTCTTCCCAGGAAAGAGCTCGAGCCGTGTGATCTGCGAGCAAAGCACAGAATGAGGAAAATGCGCTTTTTAAAGATGTTTAATGGATTTTTATGCAACGTTTGATTTCCAACGCATTTCAATCGCTTACTTTTCCTTCAAAGTTTTACATTAATGGAATGCTTTTAGAAGGATTTTGAATTTAATCACGATTTACAAAACATTCACTCAAAAACTGTAGTTTATACAAACTGGAAAAGTTGAAAACAACTTACTACAACATTTCTTCCTTCTTTAATATTGAGTTTAGAAAAAAACCTATTCAGGAATAATAAAATTATACTTGCATGTGCAACCTTGTTAAAACATGGTGCAGCACTGACTCAAGACGCGATCCAAGCGCCGCCACAAGCAGTAAAAACAACACAATGTTTCTTATGCGTGCGAGAGTCGGTGCTCGAGTCGGGAGTCTGTGTGCTGCACCATGCTACAAGGAAAAATATGATTGAAGATTTAGAGATATCCAATATGTTTGATAACTGATGAATTCCCTTCTTTAAAATATCCCTGGTGACCAAAATAAAATCTAATAAAAGTTGTTCTCTATTCAAATTTTATTAGAGTGGAGATGATGCTCCAGAAAATAAATTTATCATTCAGTTTTTACGATGATGTATTTGTGATTTGTTTTGATTAGTTCGTATATTGAAAAGAAATAAAAAAGATGATGGATGTGTAATAAAACAAAACGGTATTAAATAAAAGAGGAGTGAAGGGAGAGGAAACACAATAGAGGGGGCATACGTCTGGCGGGCCATAATCATAAATAATCAGAAGACAGGGCTTCCGTTGTCTAGTGCCACTTCCGCCGAACACACAGTTTATTGCAAGCCATGCACCCACTTTTACCTCAAAAACCTCACCACCCCGACAAAAACTAATTTATTATGCAATTTCAACTACATTCCACTGCACAGATTCAAAAAAAGTAAATTGCAGAATTTTATTTAGCCAGTAATTAAAGGATTTGCTGCATAATATTTAAATTTGATTTTATTTAAAAGTCTGGTATGGAAATTTATATGTTCACGATGGATTTCTTGAGTGGAAAGTTTGCAAGCTCCCCCAGCACAGATGAATGATGAGATAAATTTCAGAACATGCAAAGTTTTACTGTAAAATATACATTTAGCTGATGATTATTTTACAAACTCCCTTTATATCATTTATTTCAAATATTTTTCAAAACAATTTTCACTCAAAAGTTCACTTTTATCAATTCCCACAACCAAACTTTATTACACCAATTCAAACAATTTTAACCACTTTAATTCCACTGCTATTCATCGCTTTTTTGATTGCAATAAAAATAATAAAACCGCCGCGGACTTTTGGTTTCAAAACATAATAGTGCGAGACATTTCTCCAAAAATTTTACATGAGACGGCGCGCTGTGTAAATTCTGCACAATGCAAGTTTTTAAGTGTTTTATGTAACTCATGCTTCCTGTTTCTCTTCCGAATTCCTGGTGATTAATTAAAAAATATATGTGATGACATAAATATCAAGAAGAAAAATTAATAAAGTAGAAGCAGGGGTGTTAAAATTTTAATTAAGCATCGGGAGGCGAGTAAAATTACATTTTTAAAAAAACTCGTAAGTGCCATTCTTTAGACGCAATTGCGGGAACCGTAATTATTTTAATGCGTGAATATTTGCCTCTAATCAAAATTCCTGTCGTCGCCTAAAGATCCCACCTATTCGTCCATTAAATGTGTGCAAGGGCTTTAATTTTGGAGAGTGCACAAGTCGCCTTTAATTAAAGGGATTTCAGAGCCGCAGATGGCCTTTCACCACCCAAACCGTAACAAAAAAAAGAAAAATGAATAAGCACGGTTTTGAAAATTAAGTTGATTGGCACTAATTAGTTTAATCCGTGACAAGCGGATTTATAACTATTTTTAGGGTCGGTGAGCACCCTCTCTGAAAATAAACATGTTCCATTCTGGACGCGTCAAAATATTGGGATTACCGGGATTGATTTATTACAGGTTGCCGCTTTTTGTTTCAATATCAATTAAATAATTATTTTAATCGGATGTAATCATAATGGAATAATTAAATTAATTAATTAAATTAATTTAACTTTTTTAATTCGTTTTTGTAAAAAATAGTTTTCAAACATCAAATTGAATTACTCTATACGGAATTAATCTTAATTTTATTCGGAAATCCAATAAAGGAGTGTAATTCTAATTTTGACTGTGAAGAAGATCCGCTAATTGGCTTTAGTTTCGCTCAGGAAAGACGTTAAATTCCCTTAGTACTGATACTGCCTTTTATTGCAATCGTGTTTAGTTTTATTTACGACAACGTAAAACTATCTGTTGATTACATCATTAATCACTTTAAGTGATTACTTTAAAATCCCATTTGTTAAATTAATTAATTAATTATAAAATTGTTGTTTTTACATGTTAAATTAAAAAATACTTTACTCTAAAAGTAAAAAAAAGTGGGAATATTGACACACCAAAAATTGGTATTTTTTAAAATACATTTTCATAAAAGTTCCTATGAGGAAAAAAATACTAAAATAAGCTTATTTTATAGGAAATTGTCTAAATTTTATAATGGAACTGATTTAGTAAGTCTAGCTTTAGTGGAAATGTTATTTTTTGGTGTTCAAAGTGCATACAAAGTTTACATCAAAAACGTCAGTTTAAATAAATGCGTTAAAAAAATTTTAAATGGGATTTCCAAAAAGATCCCGTTGCGAATTTTATTTTTTAAATGATCCATTTTATAAAAAAATAACCAAATTTTATAATAAAACTTATTTTATAATCATATCTTGACTATAACTACCCTTTTTTGGTCATTAAAGTACGATTAAAAATTTCCCCAAAAAATAACTTTAACTTCAATTGGTTATATTAAATTTATTTTTTGACCCATGATTGATTTTAGACTCTCCTATTATAGATTATACCGTGATCTTTAATTTAAACTCAAAAATTATGTTATAATTTTATCGAAACTAGCAGTTTTTATGTTTTTAGAATTTTTTTATACACCAAAAAAGTTCCTATGAGAAAAATATTACTTAAATGAGTCAATTTTATTGGAAATTTTCTAATTTTGTAAGTCTATCTTCTGTAGAAATGTCATTTTTGGGCGTTCAAAGTGCTGTAATGTTTTTATCAAAAAATACTTAAGTACTGGTGGTGATTGTGCTCGTGCAGCACAACACACTAAAATTAATCATGCAGCTTTAGCAATAGAATTCGTAGTTCTGAAATATTTCATCAACAGGATTACAGGAAAGAGGCCAACAGGAATAGGATTAATTCTTAGTATCGATGATAGCTATAATGAAAACAAAGAACTATCCAATCATCACTAACTTCCCAAAATTCGACTAATACCGCTGTTTTTCTCAGTGAAATTCATCACGTCAAACTCATTACTCACCTCAGCGCATGTGTAATACGTAATCCTGAAATATCGTCCCTAAAAAGTCAAGTAATAAAAACTATTATACCATAGAATCTTATGATGTTATTTTGATGTTAGTGACTGTTCGCTAACTAAAAAAACTGTAGGTGTTAAAAAGTTGAAGTGATTTAGCATAGATTTGAATTGGTGCTTGTAGATAAAAGCTTTGTGTATAAAAATGTTTTGTGGATCCTTTTGTAGTTGGATTGGCCTTTTGTGTTATTCAAATCAAATGAGAGAAAAAGTGATTTAAGGGATTTAAAAGTGCCTAAATAGTTTGGTCCTTAAAGAAGTATGAATGGGGGAGTAGGAATGTGTCCCTGTTAAATTAGAGGAGGGTGGTAAGTGTCTCCACTTGATAATTCTTTGAATCGCATTCTAAATTGAAATTTCGCGTGCAGTTAGAGAAAGTGCACTCATGTTCCACTCCAGACGCGATCTTCAATTATAAATGCACCCTCTTCGGGTACAGTCCTTGTGTCTCTCCGACGAGGCAGATTTCAGGTTTGGAACACATCCAGCTTCACGTATCAAGACTATCGAGCAAAAACAGAAGCCAACTCGTATATAAATCGCGCCCGGGTCGCAGAAAAACTAGAGAATTGTGCAAATTTTGATGTAGTCGTGCGCTTAAATTCGCCATAAATTGCAACTGCAGAAATGTGTTTACGCTTGCTGCTTGCTTCTCCCCTTTATAAAATGTCTGCAATGGAAAGAATAATTTCACGACAGACGTATGGATTTCGTCATCCTTATTGGACTGTCAAGAAGAGACGAAAAGCCCGACGGGAAGACGGGAAAATCGCAATAACCAGTCATTCAATGCTAAAGAAAAATAAATTATTTTCTTCTACGAGAACAATAAAAGCACTACAATTACTAGCTAATAAAATATCACATAATTAGTAGGTTGAAACTTAATAAGTTCTAAAGAATCAAGCGTCGATCAAAGTGTAATTACATGATCAAAGTCATAATTACGCACTTAAACTACTCTGTGTTCTTTAAAAATGCAAAACGATGTGGGAAATGTCGTGTGCATGAGGGTGGCTAATAAGGGGTGATTGCATATCGATTGTATTGAGTCAAATCGTTAATTTAGATCCGTCAGCATGAGGGTGCTCCCCGCTGTTTAGGTTTTGGCTTCAATTCTAATTTTATGTCTCTAATTTATATCCCACGCGCTTTTCATCTGCTCCAAATTAGGAAACTAATTGAAACCCCAATTAATTGCATTTAACGTGATCACCAATTTTTCACACTTCGTGGCAAGAGTGAGTGTTTATTTTATTGCCACGTGTGTTTTATGAAGGGTAGTTACATGCTCAATGAGTTTATTGAGATGCAACTGCAAGCGATGCGATTTTCAAGTTAAGCGATCTTCCCTCTTACGGCCGTATGCGGAACTAATGATGTCAGTTAGTCGCTATCATGGTTGCCGCATGACGCGCTTACCTACTTCTGATGTCATTTTTGGTTGGAAAAATTTGAATGGCCAATAACAGGATATTAATAAATCATTGTAGCGTAGTATTTAAATTTTAAAGTGATTGGAAGTAGGTAACAAAGCAGTTTCCATAAATAATGATTACAGCTGGATCTCTAATCTAAATTAATGTTTGTTGGAGCGTTTTGATTCGCGTGTGATGTTTGTAAAAATTTGCGCACGCGATATCATTGATTTAAATAACACAGCATTAAATAGAGGTAAATTAGGATTAAAATGAAAAGCTCGTGTTTGCAAAGCAAGTGGCATCAACGAAATAATCACCCAATTCAGCACCTTTCGGGATACATGATGTGCTTCTGATAGGCATTAAATTTGGTGCAGCGTAACTAATTCAAATGATTTTCATAACTAAATGCTCGGATTGCGGAAGCTATTATAATGAAATCAATATGGACTAACTGGAGGCAGGACAGTGGGGGCCATTTAGCCGCCTCTCGGCAACCGCACTGGACATAACTTGGGATTAACGTCGACATTTGGCAGCCGGTTATGACGCCTAGAAATGTTAATATTGACTGTCACGGCGAGGAGCCGCTTGTTAATCCTCGTTTTATTGGAAGCCATCGCTATTATATTGCAGGAATTAATTTTGGAATAATCCCCCGCCGCCTTTTTAAACAAACCAAAGATGTGCAAATATTATCAGGGTGATTTGTTATACTCAAACTTTAACATCAATATTTACCACATAAACAACTATTCCAAATATTAAAGATGACTAAGCTCTACAAATTAATTTCAAAGCATAATCCAAAAACCAAACCAGAATTACCAACATATTACATTTGAAATGAAAAAGCACTATCGCAATCCAAAAATAGATCCAGTCCTTCTAAAGAGAAAAAAACCGTCATATTCAAATTTCTCCTGGATCTTTTCCATCGGACCACCCCGAAATCGGACGTTTTTTAAGTAGATCTACCAAAAGGGTGGTATTTTCGTCAGATTTTAAAAACTCCAGTTCCGATATAAAGAGGGATGTTGATTCCAATTTTAAGTTTTTTGGACCTCCCCGACACTTTGAAAAAAAATCCCGAAAATAGTCGATTTTTTTCGCTTTTTTCGGATTTTCGGCGGCGTTAACTTTGAAAAATCGCAAATCCGTCGGATTCTAAAGGGAAGCGACGAAATTTAGCCCCTTTTATTTTAATATCCTGGGGATTACCATGACCAATTTTTAATCCTCCCGGCGCAAAGGTGTGACGTCACGGCCCCGAGACGAAAAGTGTACAATTCTACCGATTTTTCGGACGACGAAAGTACCAAAACTTTTTGGCTTCGATTAGAAGTTCAGCAGGAGGAAAAAAATGACTGTTGCTTTATTCCTCATCTAAATTCCACGTTTTATCTTAAAGCGGGTTTTTTTTGATACGTTTACTCTTTATGGTGCCCCCAAAGTGACGCTTTATTTTTCGCACGATTTTGACGCGGACTTTGAAAATTCGTAACTTTTCATCGGAACAACCTGTAATACTCAAATATTTTTTATTTTACTTATTTGGTATTTACTTATGACAAAAAAAATCGGCACCTTGCAATTTTTACCCTGAACTTTGGAAAAAAATCGAACGTAAAATGTAAAAAAAATCGGGTAAAACGCGGTCCAATCTGGGCCCATCTGGCTCCCACAGTTTTCAAATATTTCGCAATTTTCTTTGGCCACTTTAAAAAGGAATATTTTTTACAATATATAGGTGACTCAGATTTTTTATATTTGGTAGGCTTGGGAAATTACGTACAAATAAACTCGAAATTTTGATTTTAGGGGAGAGTGGTTCCCGCCGGGTCACTTTTTAACGGATTTTCAATTTTAAAAACACTTTAGAATCTACTCTTTGAACTGAAAGCTCCCACGCATAGGGTATTTTAAATTTTGAAAAAATAACGAAAATAAATTTTTTTTTATATCGCATTTTTAAAAGTCGTATTTATGGGTCAAATTCACCCTTCAAATTACATTTCAACCCTACTTTATGAACCTTTCTTAAAAGCTCTTTAGATCCACTTTACGTCAAAAAAAGAATCACTTCGCAATCTCTTTTCGTTTTCGAGTTATCACCGAAAGTGTAGCTAAAATAAGCAAAATCTCCGTTTGGAGCCAAAATTTCGGTCTGAAATATTTCACTTTTCACAAAATAATTAATATCTTCGAAACTATTAGCACCACCGATACGTTTAATAGCTTAAAATACGCACAGTCACTTCCTCCACCAAATTCCCTAAAAGTTTTAATTTTTGGGTTAGAATTGCGCCGTCAAGAACCGTATTTGTACCAAAATTTTGCCACAACTTTGCGAATTTTTTCCAAAAAAACTAATTAATCGATTTTAACCAAATATTTTTTAAAACGCGTTTATTCACCGTGATTACTTTTGGTAAAAATTTGAAACCGGTAACTTGTATAGTTTTGAAAAAAAAAAATAAAAACCGATTTCCATTAAATGCCGTAGATTAAAAAATTTTTTTTTTCGAATTTTTTCAAAATGGACCCCGCAAATGAAAGATAAGAAAAAATGGATGAAATGTAGGGGTTCGCCTGCCCTCTACATCCCCCCCAAAAAAATTTTACTCCCCAGAAACTCAAAAAAATCAAAAATTTTTTAGGTGATGTATCTCAAAAAATAATTAAATTTAAAAAGATTTTATATGTTAATATCAGTAATTTTTAAAAATTTATCTGCAGAAATTTTTGATTCTTAATTTTAGTTATTTACCAGAATGGCACATTTTATATAAAAATTCATAACTTTTGAACGAAACATCGTAGAGACTTGAATTTTTTTATTTTTTTCTACTTTCTTTAAATATAAATTATTAACTTTCAAATTTTTAATTTGAAACGAAATCAGGGGTGGGTGGCGATCATGGAGGCATACAATAGTATTTTTTAGAAAAATTTAATCTATTTTTGGGACTTGAATTTGAGTTAAAAATCTAATTTTCGTGATGTATCAAAGATTAAGGTGTTGGAATAGTTTAAGAAAAGCGACACGTGTCATTTAAAGCAAATTTATGTGAAAACATGTTTGAAGTAATCTAGTGGGTGTGCGATGAAAAATTTATTTCAGTCGTGTTTTTATTAGCTTTCATCACCTTTGACGATAATATCCCCACGTGAAAGAGGAATTATTCAGCGCCCGTCAAATATGTTGCAGTTTGCACCCTTATTTTGCCCCTGGTGCGAATCATTAATATACATTTCTTGAGACCATTAGTTATTATTTATGACATGCTAAAATGTTATCTTTTGTAAGACATTTATTATAAGTCGTTTATATTACCAAAGCTCAAAAGCTCTTTTATATTTTAACGCACACTTAAATTTTAATACTTTAAGCCCATCTCGAATTTATTACCAATAATTTAATTTAATATTCTAATAGTGTTAGTGCTAGTAACTTTCATAATTTCATATGAGAAACCTGAAAACATTAGGAAGAAAATATAATCCAATTTCTTAGCCCCTGGAGAAACAAGAAATGGTGGTTGCAACTTTTTTCTATCTTGTTACCATCTTTAATATCATTAAATTGTAGGGAAGTATAATAACAGTTTAATCCTTTTAGTAGCCAGCTTTTCTTATCTCAAATACTTTTTAAGCACACATGTGCATGCTTAACATTTATAATGTCTTAATAAAAAGTAATTTTCTCTTCAAAAATATTTCCGAAGAAAATCCATTGTGCGATTGACAATAGAGGGGCGATGACAATAAGAAAAATCTCCTAATTTCCAGGAAAGTTAGCTTTCTAAAGAATCAATTAATCTACTTTTTTGATGTAAAAGTAATCCATTTTTTATTAATTTTTTGCAAGAGGGTTATTAATCAATGTTGGGCGTACGGTTTAACAATAATCAAGGTGTGAATTGTGAATGAAGAGAATAGTGTTCTAATTTGGTGAAATACTGAAATACAAAAGCCTTTGTTTTCAACAATAACTGTATCACATGTTCGGAATAACACGAAGTAACACCGTGAGAAGCGAATTGCATTATTTAACACCAAATATAAATAAATACGGCAGACATTTTTAACCGATCGCTTCGAGATAAATTTAACCTCCAAGTCGTAACCTTTAGCTGCATAAGGCACATGTGTTGAGACACGTGAGGGTTGAATGTATGGGCCATTATAGAGTGGAAGGCGAGGTCGGAGGTCAGCTCGATGCACCGCGGGGCATCTTCCAGCGGCGGATATTAGAAAAAACAGAGTAAAATATTGAAGTGCAACGAGTTCTTGGACCAAGAGAAATGGCCTAGAGAACAACGATCGACCGTCCAACTATTTGGATTAATGTGCACCATGTTTGTTCCTTGTTTCAACAGTGCGCCACCATTCCTAAAAGCTTGCTGGCACGTACCAACCATCGATCACAAAAACATTCACGCCAATATAATGGCTCTTCTGGCTTTACTTCTAGTTTCAAGTGCCTTTTTTCAATTGAGACTTATGAGATTAAATTTTCCCAGAACTATTACTTTCCCATTTTGGTTATATCTTACCTACATAGATTTTTATCAACAAACCACTCCGTAACGAAAACTCTTCTGCAATTTCACACAATACACCAGACAATCTATTACGCACGGTCATTACTCACATCAACGTTTGCGCAATAGGTACCAGCAGTAATGATGGAATGGACACCCTGTATATCATAATTGTTAGATGTTTAATAGTACGGTTTATGAATAGTAAGCAGGAAGAAAACCTGGGAATATGATTTTAAACTGCAGCCATTACATTTTCGTCGTGCAAAAGTCGTAAATCTTAATGGCCGGTCTGAAAATCAGTAAGAAGAAGATTTAGAAGAAAATGAAGAAGACCTCAGTGATGGTACTTATGCAAAACATTTAATTTGTACGATAAAATTTGAATAATAACTAAGTGTATGTTGAAACTTCCCATGGATGAGTTATATGATCAAATCAAAATCGCTGTAAAGTCCTATTTTTGTACGAAATTTAATCCCATTTAATTTACGAAACGATCAATTTATATGACGTTAAACTGGTTACATCGAGTACATAGTATGCGTTAAACGTTAACGTTCCCGGCGATATCTGGCTAATGTCCCGTTCCACCCATCGAGCGTAATGAAAATGGAGGGGACGAAAGGCATAAAAGATAATGCCACTTGTGCGGGAAGAGATCGATCCTACACAAGTGGGAAGAGGAGAGGAATCAAGGCCCATTCTGGACGATTAAGACGTAGCGGGATCCTGCACAGATGTCTAAGTGATTCTCAGGATTTATTCCACGCGTACGTTCTCTTCCTTCCAGAATTCCAGAATTCCCGCGTCTTGCGGTTTCCTTCATTTAAATTTTCACGCAACCAACCCCTATCCCAGATACATCTTGTCTTAAAACTAATTACAAACAAAGCTTGAATTAACCATTTTTTCTCCCACATTTTTATCAGAAATAAATTGTTTGGAAATGCGTGAAATAAAAGAAAAAGGGGAGAATTATAATAAAATCCGTGTGGGCAATTTTTGCAAAGAGGGTGAATATAAAAAGCTCCATTGCGATTATTACAAAATTCTTGTTACATCAAATCCTTCCCGAAATATAAAAATGGCACAAAAATTTATTACAGCTTTATTGAAATTTTTTTATAGTTTCAAAAAAGGGGATTTAAATAGACATTTTATTATCACCCAAATATATAAAAATTCAATATATGTACTTCAATATTCTTTCACTTCTTCTCGGGACGATTCAAGATCTGAAGATTTAAAACATGATTCCTATCCTGGAGCTATTTTAAAAAACTAAGGATTAAGTGGAAATCAAATTCGAAAAAAAAAATTTGAAATTTTTAATGGAAAAGGAACTTTTTTCTTAAAATTTTCTCCTCCTTCCCGCTATAAAATTTAGTATTATAGATGAAAAGAAGTATGGAAGTAGTTCATTTGAATTTCGTAGTTTAGTTTGAGTTTAAAACAATTAGTTAAAGTTGTAGAATATAATTTAATGGATGAAAACTATGTTTCCTGCATTCGTTATCTTTAGATCAGCGATTTTATATTTTGATTAAATTCAACGTCTGTGGTCCGAAATGAATTGCATTTAAACAGCTCGTGCAAGATATGCAAATTCTAGCATTGTGAATATTCAAATTGAAAATGCAGAAACAGAACAAACTGATGAGATCCCGCGTCTCAATGCTATCAAAGGTGCATGTTTCTTCTGCAACCATTAATGAACTATTCATCATTCGACCAGCAACAATGCTTGATTAAGAATACTGTCGGGTTATAAATCGAGCGTGCATTAAACACGCGCAGATATTTCAATTAAAATATTTAAATGTAATTTTATGGCCGCGTTTAAAGATCGACGTGTTCCAATACAACTTTTCTAATTGGCTCCGATTAATTTTGAAAGAACCAAATTGGAAAAGTTTAATTTGTTTCTAGATGTTAAAAATTTAAATGGAACTTACCCTCGCGTACTCCTGCCAATTGCGTTGAAGGACAAATTTCGGAAGTACACGGAGAGGTCTGGATGTCCTTTCCTGAACAACGCCTGTTTTGCCCAGGGGAGATACAATGCCGACGTCGGGATTTCGTACAATTTGAACTACACTCTGACCAATCCGACCAAGAAGACCAACGAGGCTCAACTAAATCACACAAATATCAAAAATATCATTAGTTTCAACAAGTGATAATTACTGCCTAATCTTTTTGAAAGCGTGATTTTAATTTTCCCTGTTGAGATTTTAGTCCTATAACAAAAAATGTGTAAGTGAAAGTCCAGTTTTTAAACAAATCTTTTAGGAAAAAACCATTTCGTAAAATCTTTTGATCAAAAGAAGCCTTAGACGCTTATTCTATTTCCTTAATGAGGAACAAATCATCATGCAAAAAACTCAATGACCATTATGAAAAAAATCCTGGTTGATCTTTTTAAAGAGATTTTTCGTAAATGGCTTTTGGTTCAATTTTGATTAAAAAAAAACTCTTTTAGAAAAAACACCATTTTGAAAAATCTTCTAATCCACAGAAACTTAGGATGCGTATCCTCATTTTCACGACATTTATTTTCCATTGGTATTATTTCCTTAATAACCTACTGTTCCTCTTATAGTATACTTCAATCTTGAAAATGAGGACACAACTCTTAGGAACAAATGATTTGGTCATGTAAAAAACTCAATGGCTCAATTTTGAAAAAATTTGTGGTTGTTCTTTTGAAGGAAATTTTTCGTAGATGTCTTTTGGTTCAATTTTGATTAGAAAAATTCTTTTAGAAAAAAACACCATTTCGAAAAATCTTCTAATTAACAGAAACTTTGGACGCGAATCCTCATTTTCAGGACATTTATTTTCCATTGGTATTATTTCCTTAATAATCTACAGTTCCTCCTATAGTATACTTCAATCTTGAAAATGAGGATATGACTCCTAGGAACAAACGATGTGGTCATGTAAAATACTCATGGACTAAATTTTGAAAAAATTTCTGGTTGTTCTTTTAAAAAAGATTTTTCGTAGATGGATTTTGGTTCAATTTTAATTAAAAAACTCTTTTAGAAAAAAACAACTTTTCGAAAAATCTTCTAATTAACAGAAATTTTGGACGCTTCTTCTCGTTTTCAGGGCATTTATTTTCCATTGGTATTATTTCCTAAATAACCTCCTATTCCTCCTATAGTATAGTTCAATCTTGAAAATGAGGATACAACTCCTAGGAACAAATGATATGGTCATGTAAAAAACTCAATGACTCAATTTTGAAAAAAAATTTTGGTTGTTTTTTTGATATAAAGACTAATAACTGTGAAGAGTGAATTTCTGTAAAATTGTCCTTGTCCAGGATTTCAAGCTGAGACCTTCAAATCTCATGTTTGGTGTGATAACCACTACACTACCTAGGACCTAGGAGATTTGAAGGTTCAAGGTTCGAATCCTGGCCAAGGACAATTTTACAGTAATTTTTTTTGTAGGAGATTTTTTAGAAGATTGTTTCAATTTGAAAAAAAAACACAAAGTCCAAAGTGTCTATCCTCATTTTCAGGAAAATTATTTTTAGTATTTCGTTAATGACCTTCAGTTCCTCCTATAGTTTAATCTTGAAAATGAGGAGACACCTAGGAACAAATGATGTGGTTATACAAAAAACTCAATGATCATTTTGACAAATTTTCTGGTTGTATTTTTTGTAGAAGATTTTTCGTAGATGGGCTTTTTCCGGTGCTAAAACAAGGATGGGGGAGATAAATATGTGTTTTAATTGAAAAAAAATGTTAAAATTAGATTTGATGTGTTATAAATAGAGAGTAACATGTTAATCTGGTGTGTTGTCCATTGGAGTATAAAGATAAATGTTGTTTGTGAGTAGAACGACTAAATTAAAGATGTTGACATTCCGATCTCAACAGGGGTCGGTTTTCTATTCATTTAAAGTGCACATATCTGATTAATCAGGATGACTATACGATACCATAGATATCTTACCCAACAAGTCATTATCATCAAATTCATAAATAGTATCCACAACCAGCTCCTCTAAAAAACGAAAGCGTTTGGGAGAAAGCAGATTAAAAAATAGCAATTACAGCAATTAGCAAATTAGTGTAAAATAAACTGAATGAGCGTTTGTGGGAGAGTTATGAGGAAGAAAAGCTCGAGTGGTGATGTTGGTGTGTTTCAGTGTTTACAAGAGCGTTTATGATTCAGCTTTTTACCTTCCGGGCACGGCTGACAGTCCTTTGTCTTCTGGATGCTGACGCCCTTGCAGTCGTTCCCTCCGTTGCTCGGAGGCGGATTCGTGCAGGTCCTCGTCCGTTTCTGTCCCGTCGCAAGAGTTCCACCCGGACAATGGCATTCGGTCCACTGGGACCACTGAGACCACCCACCGTTCACTGAAAATAAAAGACCACCGATTAACAAGACGTCTCGTTTTTTATCTCTAATCAAAAATCAGCGACCGCCCGCAGACGCCCAACTACAAACGACGACATTCGCAGCCTTGTAAATTAGAAAAGTTTATTTATTTCCAACTGTCACAAATAAGAACATCCAAAACAAATCTAAAACTTTAAATCCCGCTTGGAAAACAAACAAGAAGTTCCGAATTTTACTTTATATTTCAGACGCCAGATTCAATTTCGTCGTTTGCGGGAAATAAAACAATCTGAGTGTGTATTATTCCCAAGCTTTATTTAAACGCCAGCTATTCCAAACATTTCAATTGAGTCAGTTTCGCTGAACCAACCAACGTTTCTTAACTTTACATCCACGCGCAAAATAGCACAAATGCCCGGAATAATCTAATCAGCCAGAAAATGAAACCAGATATTTAATTACGTTTTATATTTATACCGACCAAGGGTCGGGTTCCTTCTTCATCTTCCCAGTCCCAGGCCGTAAAGCAATAAAACCACAGAATGCAGAATGTTGCCCCAAAGTACGCTAATTTTGTTACGGAGCCTCTTTCCTCTCAATCCGGAAGCTGCTAATTAAATTTTCTACACATTTCTTTACATAAAATTTAACCTTTTTACTAAAAACTTTTCAAACAATCATTTTTAATTACCTTCTTTGATCCTCTTTACGAATCATCTTTTGATACAAAAACCTCCTCCAAAAATTTGGATACATTACCTTTACTCTCGGGTAATAAAATGTGTATAATCCTTGAACGGCCTTCGTTAGCCAATATGGAACTTGATTGATTTTTAAAAAAAATTGACCAAACTTTTATTATTTATTAAAATGAATATAAAGACCATTTCCAGGCGCAGTCTTAAAATGAAACAGTCCAGTAATAGAAAGGCGCTATAAAGTTGACCATGATGCAAAAATTATACAAAGCTATCTGACAGAAGGAAAATTTTTAGTAACAGTTGAAGAAGCAACATCCTCAATAATGAGCGCAGAATCTGGTATTCCTCAAGGCTCAGCGCTATTTAACGATATTTGAAAAATCCAGGATCACAGGATATCCTTGGCCACATATGCCGATAATACAGCCCTTTTCCGCACATCAAACTGACACTATATAATCACACTCTTGAAAAAACATCTTGAAGAGTTAAAAAATTATTTTGAAAAATGGGTTCTAACTCTGAACTCTTCTAAAACAGAAGGTATTATGTTCACCAGAGCGCATACACTTTATTAAAAAGGTGGAATCCTAAAATTAACTAAATAAAATTGTAATTTGAAAAAAATTTAAGTGGTTTTTGAACTATTAATTTTTAAACTTAGTTAATGAAGATTTTATCAAATATCTCACTTTTTTTAAATGCAATGATGCCTGGTTATTCGACTTTTTAAAAAAAGAATTTTATAACGATTATTTATTTTATGTATTTGAATTATTTAGAATTAGTTTTGGTAATTTTCACCGACTTCGAAAACCTTTTTTTTTTTTTGAAAAAAATTTTTTTTCGCAAAAAATAAAAACTAATATTTCAAAAATACTTCTTTTTTAAAAGTATTTTAAGCCATGAATAAAAATATGGGATGTTATATTTAAAAAAACAAAGTTCATGGTGTTTCCGGTGAAACCGGAAGTGATTTCGAAAATAAAAAATGCACATAAAATTTGTTTTTTTGAACCATAGAACATAGCCAAATTTCAAATTTTTCTATTCATAAATAAAAAAGTTATAGAGGTGACCCGGTTTTCATTTCCACCCGGTATATGGGATACCAAAATAATTGTATTCAAATCTTGTTTTGAAAAACCATGTGACCCGGCATCTTTCCATTAAAAAAAAACTGCTTAAATAATTTTACAAAATACAATTTTCCTTAGGTACCTATTTGTATTATTTGGAATGAGTTTTGGTAGTTTTTATCAACTTCGGATGAAGAAAAAATATTTTTTCAAAATTAAAAAGAAAAAAAAATTAAAAAATCACAAACTCTTTTTATAAAATAATTTTATATTTTGAATAAAAAATATGGGCGTTATGTTTAAAAAAATAAAGTTGATGTCACTGAAGTCATATTGAAAAAAGTTTTACTGCTGAAAATGTGTTTTATTGAAACATACAGCATAGTCAAATTTCAAATTTTTATTTTCATAAATAAAGAAGTTATAAAGGTGACCCGTGTTTCGTTTCCACCCGGTATATCGAAAATATTTTTAAATTGTAGGGCATACATGTACTGATGACACAATGTATGTTTCTGTCATGTTACCAAGCAACCATCTAGGATCCTCATTTGTGTTCCAAAGAAACAATTGTCTAGAAATGTTTCAGCAATGTTTCTGTTACGTTTCGAAGAAATGTTTCTGCGATGTTATCAAAAAAAAAATAGGAAATTGCTAAATCTACCACCTGTGCACTAAGAAAATCAAAAATAGTCTCATCGAACATTGTACATTTTGTATGTACAAGTTTGTATAGAGGTGAACTGTTTTTTCCATAACTATACTTTACACTATAGAGGCTATTACCCAGATTCTGGTCAAATCATTTAAGTTTAAAGGCCTTTAAATTTAAATTTGTTATATAGGTTGTAATGGACAATTTCCATGGTTACCTTGTTTGTTTCTAAATAAAGGCCTTTAATTTTGACCAGAATCTGCCTATATACTGTATGCAATGTTTCAAAATTCAGTTTACAGTTTTTAATGGCATCAAATTGGCATTCCAAATTCATCCGAAAAATGTTGTTAGCTTTGATCACGTTTTTGTTAAAAGAAATTGAATCTCAACTGGAATTGGAGCGCCAATTTGATGCAAATAAAACCTTTTTTGTTGATTTCCGTTTTAATCTCCTCAACTAACGGAGATATGGCCTGTAAACTGAAATTTGGACACCCTGTATATTTCGTAGAAATTTTTTGTTTTTTTTCAAAAACGAGGTCTGGATATTCCATTTTCTTAAAGACCTTATTGATCTTTTTTACTTTTGAAAAATGGCGATAAATGAACAGTTTTAATTTAAAATATTGTTATATACCCAGATTCCTGTCAAATCAATTTAAGTTTAAAGGCCTTTAAATATAAATTTGTTATATGGGTTGTAATGGACAATTTCCATGGTTACCTTATTTGTTTCTAATTAATAGGCAGATTCTGGTCAAAATTAAAGGCCTTTAATTAGACACCAATAATGTAACCATGGAAATTGGTATTATACCCAGATTCTGGTCAAGTCATTTAAGTTTAAAGGCCTTTAAATTTAAATTTGTTATATGGGTTGTAATGGACAATTCCCATGGTTACGTTAGTTGTTTCTAATTAATACCCAAATTCTGGTCAAATCATTTAAGTTTAAAGGCCTTTAAATTTAAATTAGTTATATGGGTTGTAATGGACAATTTCCATGGTTACCTTATTTGTTTCTAATTAAAGACCTTTAATTTTGACCAGAATATGCCTATTAAGGCCTTTAATTTTGACTAGAATCGGCCTATAAAGGCCTTTAATTTTGACCAGAATCTGGGTATTAATCTGTTTGAAAAAGGTCTTTTATTAAAGTAACTAAGTTGGAAGTTTAAATTTGAAGTAGTGAAAATGGTGGGTGTTCTTAAGTGAAGTATAAGGGCAATTTCGTTTAAAGGCCGTTATTTCTGGTTTATATGTTTTTGATTGTATTTATTGTTATTTTCGTAAACGGCGTGTGAGTTCGTGCAACAGGAAGCATTTTCCGGGTGGTTGCAATTTTCTTAAATGTGCTGACCAGATTGAGTCAGCAGAGCAAGAGGTCCTCGCGTCTGAAGTGGACATTTTGAGGAAGTTTTTATGTCCGGATTTAATGGATTGTGTAAGGCGGTGTCCGGTACTTACAAACGACCTTCGTGGACGCGTCTCTATTCTCTATTGTCCAGTGAATCAAGAAAAATAAGTTAATCCCCGACACTTTATTATATAAAATTCCAACGCGCGCTTTTTTATTATTTTAATATTGTAATAAACGATTACAGCTTTCTCCTAGCAATTAAAATTTCCATCTCCACATGCCTGAGTTTTATAGCAGAACATTTAAATAAAATAGGCTTTAAGTGCCGCAATAATATTCATATTTATATCCCATGTGTGATTAAAAATGGTTAAAACCTCTTGCATGCAAAGAATGCTTTTAACTCGAATTTTATTCCATTTCGAAAACATTAATCTTCAAGCAACTTAAAACAAGGGCTTTTAATGTCGAAGCGACAAATCGAGACGTTCTGCGTTTTTGTGGGCCATCGATTGTCAAATTCGAGTGGGCCCGCATTAAATTCACCTGTCCACTTTTCCGCAGCTGTGGGGACGACAGGGGAATAATTTATCACCACGATCGCCCAAAAAAAGCACCTGTCCCAAAACCCAACAGTAGTCAGACTCGGCTCCGAGATAAAATTATCTCTGTCAAGATATGAACGCCATACACCGTAACGAGCCACTTGATGAATCCGCTTACCTTCAAATAGGCTCAATTAGCTCCAAAGCTTTTAAATCCATTACCTCAGAGCACCCTTTATAATCCTTAATTAAAAAATATATAAATAAATTTAAAATAACTAAAAAATAACTGCAGGGATTTATTTACAGGCGCCTATTGTTAATCATATCCGGTAAATGTTGAACGAAGAATAAAATAGATGCAAATATTTTGGCCAAAGATCTATAGTATTGATATCTCCCAGCACGGATATCCGTGTAAATACACACACGATGAAAGTACGTGACAACGTATTTCTCCAATAAAATTTTAATATACACCATGATTTGCTTGGATAAAAAACTTTAAATCAACTTCTTCTTTAGTGACCATAAAATTCGCTTAAAATTAATTTTGTAGTTGATTTTAATTAACATAAATCTAAAAAAAAATGTTTAAAAAGGTCATAATTTTTAAAAGAATTAGAATTTTAATAGCGACAATTAAAATAATTTATGGTGTTCTTTTTTGAATTTTCATTTTTAATCGCAATAAAAGTGCATACTTGTGCGGCCATTAAAATTTCTAGCTGCGCTTGTAGTTTATTAAGTTAAATTACGATAACATTAACGTTAACTTGACTGTAATTCATTTAAGTTGTTGCTGGCTGCTTCTGTGCAAAGATAATCATCTTCCATCCCACATAGCACACAAGAAAAGCAGCACAAAATTAGTTCCAAATAAATGCGAATAATTAGCGCGGCGTGGAGCTTTGGATTCAGAGCTTCAGCAACGCGTGTCCTCCACGAAAAGCTGGCTTCTTCCTCAAACTTTAGCCCTGGAGCTTCCGGAACTAATTATTTACCCCAAAAAATAACTTATATAAATCCAACTTAACTAAAACAAAGCGTTTTTCAGTTTGGGCCGGGTATTAAACGTAATTATTTCGCATTAAAATTCAAAACATGTTTTTAATGAAGAAGTGAACGCCGAGCCATTTATTTCTTCGCTTTTATATGACAGTCGTTTTCGTTTACAGGGAATGTTAAAATGGGATAATATGATAATAATGGGGAACGTCGCTAAATCGTGCAATTATAAAATGAAAACAACTTTAATAGCTTGAATAACGTTTTTTCCTTCTTTTGCTTTAAGAGATTAAACCACGTCTTGCATAAATTTTAATAAGATTTAAATTGGATTTAAAAATAAATGCTCTACACACTTTTTGCAGAATTTGATATCCACTTAAACTTTTTCATCAATTAAAATATTGAGATTATTAAATCAATTACACTTTGAATTTTAATCATTTAAGGAGGTTACTTCTTTAATGCTTCTCATTAAACCGCCTATTTATTAATTTTTTATACTTATATCAATTCATTCCGCATACAAACTTACAAATTATATTTTTTCAATTTTAATTCTTAAGATTTTTTTGTTGAAGAATTTAAAATCTTTTACCATGAGTTGGATGACAATTCGTTTTGGTGACTTTTCTCGATTACCCTATCATTTTTTTTCAACATTATGCATTGTGGCAAAATCTTCCGAAGGTTCAGTTTGTGGTTCACCAAAATTCATCGACTTGCTATTTGTCGATATGAAAATTCACAGGTTCATTTTAGAATTAATTTCAAGGGGCTATTTTGTGGAGGCAGGTCACGATTCTAGTGTATTCCATTCGTTCACAATAACCTTCCAGAAGGTTTAATTAAAAAAAAAGAAAAGCACACATTTTTACTGATGTTTGCTATAACAAAAATAGTGGACTCGATCGAATCAAAATAAATATGGTTTTATAATGAGGGTAGATGACCAGTGATTATTAGACAAATGCACATGAAATAAAAGCCAAGCTATTTTGTGTTCATTCTGGGCGATCAGATTTCCTGGAATATTTCGATATCACATGTGACCGTTTGATCAGGGTCGAATTAGCATGTAGGTTAAAAAAAACCTATAGACTTTGGTTCTTGAAATATTCGGTCTTTCCAATTTATAGATTTGATGATCAAAAATGTCGGTCTTTAAAAATATGCCCAAAAACATCGAGTTTTCATCAAAATCGTAATCCAAATATACGTTTGTTGTTCGTGGTTCTTCCTATTGAGAATTCCAGTGACCAATAGAGGGCGCTCTACACGTAAACAAACATGGTTGAAGTAAGGTAGTGTGAGCTAAAACAAGTACAGTTTATGTTGCAAATCTTACCTATTATAATAACCTCACAAAAAGTATTAAATTAATTTGGATTAAAACACAGAATATGCACTTGGCGCATATGTAAACCAGCGGAATAATGGTGTCGAGTACTTCACTGATAGGTTATCTTATTTGCCACCAGAGGGCGAGCAAAAGGCTAGAATTCGCAATAATCAAGAAGGAAGAAATACGATTGCTCTCATGGTAGAATCTCGTTAAAGTTTCTTCCTCGCATGGTTTGATTATAGTAAATTTGGGTAGACCTACATAAAAACTCGAAATAGATAAATCTCAATTATTTTTAGTTGAAATGACTCAGGTGACTGAAGTGCCAAAAATGATAAACCGTTCTTGGAAGAGTCGTGATATGCTATGCAAATAATAATTAATGTATGAAGGTAATCGTTTCTGAAAGGAAAATAAATGAGTATTTTGATTGAATATTAAAAAATACCAAAAGAAAAAAAATAATTAATAAATTTTATTTACACTGTAGAGTAAATTGATTCAATAAAAAATAAATTGATGAAATAAAATTAAAATCCATGAGAATCAATTCAATAATAATTAACTTTATAATCATTTCGTGAGCGTGCAAGCACTGAACCCGTCGTAAAGTTATTAATATTAAAATAAAGGTCTCGCAGACGTTTCCTTGCGAATTAATAAAAAAAGAAGTTGATGGGAGGTTAATTACGTGGCGGGCAAAAGAGGTTTGTAGTGAGTCCTTCGAAACCTTTTTCCGGTTTGGATCACGGTTTGCTGTGCATCAACGTCACGCGTCACTTGGTTTTGTCAGATGCATCAAAATTGTCACGACTGATGAAAGATGTTCAGCTGGATCACGCGCGACACGGAGGACAAGCAGGCGGTCTTCGAGAACGTGGTCGAAGGCCTCAAGGTGATTTATAAGACGAAACTGCTTCCGTTGGAGTTGGCTTATGACTTTCATGACTTCCACTCGCCGCAATTGAACGATGCTGATTTCGACGCGAAACCTTTGATTCTTTTAGTAGGCCAGTACTCGACCGGTAAGACCACGTTTATAAAATACCTTTTGGAGCGGGATTTTCCAGGGATGCGTATTGGACCGGAGCCTACAACAGATAGATTTATAGCTGTGATGTATGACGAGAAGGAAGGCGTGATTCCGGGAAACGCGCTCGTAGTCGACCCCAAAAAACAATTCAGGCCTCTCTCCAGATTCGGGAACGCTTTTTTAAACCGATTCCAATGCTCTCACGTAAACTCCCCGGTGCTCAAGTGTATTTCCATAATAGACACGCCTGGGATCCTAGCAGGAGAAAAACAGCGTATTGATAGGGGTTACGATTTTACGGGCGTTCTTGAATGGTTCGCTGAACGCGTTGATAGAATAATCCTACTCTTCGACGCTCACAAATTGGATATATCAGATGAGTTTAGGAGGTCCATAGAAGCGTTAAGGGGACACGATGATAAAATTAGGATCGTTTTAAATAAGGCTGATATGATTGACCATCAGCAACTCATGAGGGTCTACGGGGCACTAATGTGGTCTCTAGGGAAGGTTTTTCAAACACCTGAGGTGGCCCGAGTTTACATAGGATCATTCTGGGATCAACCACTACGCTACGACGTTAATCGCAGGTTATTTGAAGACGAACACCAGGATTTATTTAGAGACCTACAGAGTTTACCCAAAAATGCTGCTTTACGAAAATTAAATGACCTTATCAAAAGAGCGAGACTCGCTAAAGTTCACGCGTATATCATATCCGAATTGAAGAAGGAGATGCCTAGTATGTTCGGGAAGGATGGTAAAAAGAAGGAGTTGATCAAAAATTTAGATCGAATTTTCGAGAAGATACAAAAGGAGCACAGTATTTCTCCTGGAGATTTACCAAGCGCGCAAAGAATGAGGACCGCGTTAAGCTCGCATGATTTTACAAAATTCAGCTCTTTAAAACCCCGCTTGATTGATATCGTCAATAATATGTTGAGTCAAGATATAGCACAAATTATGTCAATGGTTCCTCATGAAGAAACACGTTTTAACCAAATGAATCAAGTTATTGGAGGCGCTTTTAAAATAATTCTCGACGATAAATCCTCTCCATTCGGTTACAAACGCGGCGAAGGTGTTGATGCTGGATTTGGAGAACTCACGTGGATTGTTAGTAAAGAAAGAGAACAATTCGATCTTTTATTTGAAGCGTTAGCCCCAGTTGATGGAAAAATCTCAGGTTCAGCTGCTAAATCCGAAATGGTTAAATCTAAATTACCGAATTCCGTGCTGGGAAAGATTTGGAAATTAGCTGATGTTGATCGTGATGGGTTTTTAGATAAAGATGAATTTGCACTCGCGATGCATTTAATAAAAGTAAAAATTGATGGGAATGATTTACCGGATGAATTACCAAATCACTTGTATCCTCCATCTAAAAAAACCACTAATAAATTGAGTTTACAAAACTAACTTTGCGTTTAATTAAAGTGATGAGTATAACATACTTAAATTGAAGAAAAATTTAGGTAATTACTGTTATTTTTGTATTAATGAACTTCGCGTGTATTTGGTGGTTGGTAAAAAAGGATATAATAAATTTTTACGATTATTTATGTAAGTAATTTATTAAAACCTCAATTGAGCCATCCTATGTAAGTACTTCACAGTAATAATCGTGCGTTCTGATATTTTTACTGCATGCAACATATGTTTACAGTTAATCGTTGTAAACTTTAAATACACCTACACCAAATGCGCTGACAAGCGACAATCCTTACTCCTAATAAATCCGCGTAATTTTATTAAGGGGAAGACAAAGTTAGTTTTATTGGGCTCTAAATTTCCCGCTATCTTATCTCGCTTCTAATTTTGCACACATGTAATACACAGTGGGGCCTTTCTTTTAACTTCAAACTCTGAACTGTGCAAAGCATTTGAACATTGTTTATTTTTAGTATTTTTCCAAGCGGTGCATTTATTTGGAAAATGAACTACGTATCGGAATTTATGACTAGTGGGAACGACTTAGTTTATATTGAATTCGGAATGTAAACTTGGCTGTAACAACATAATCGAATTGCAAATTCACTAAAACAAACATGGCTTCGTATGTTCGCGTTCTCTTACACACATGGTGCATGTTAAGTACCTAATGAAAATATATCTATTTAGTTGAGCAGCCACAATTTATTGTCCCAACTTCATTTTTTAAGTGTAACTTGAGCACTCAATCACGTTGGAAATATCACTATAAATTCCCTGGGTAGTAGGATGTCAGCGGAGTTAATTTTGCATAAATGATGACTTTCCCATTTTCCGAGGTTAAAAATTTAACGCAGAGGAGACTTGTAATTACCGTAATCAGGACAATTCCGCCTGTAATTGAAACTCGCCCGACGGGCACCTTCCATATTTAAATATTTAATAGTTAAGGATTAGTATTAATTAAAATTGAGCAAAAATCGACCACACACACACACCTACGCTAGTTGCGCGCCAGCAAATAATAAATATGCGCCGGGAGGTCATTAAATATAAATAAACCGACAGGCATGCTTCCTTTTTAAAAGGCACAACTTTAAATATGCCTGTCATAACATTTCTGTATGGGTTTTTTATGGTGGAGAGCAGCGGGTGCCCGACCGGACCCATTGTCTTTGAACGCCAAAAGAATTTTAAATGGAACGCTGTTATCCCTTTGAGAATGCAGTGTAAATTTCCACCTTTCAAAACTTTCAAGGCACCCGGGACGGGTATTTTCCTCCTAAAACACACTCCCATCTCTTCGCATAACTCCGGAGAAACTTTCACCAAAAGTAACCAAAAAATCTACAAGATTTATTCAATTTAATAAACAAATTATGTTCCCATTGTAATAAAGACTGTACATAAATTTTAAAATTAAATTTATCTACTTAAAATTCCACCAGAAATTGATGATAATCCTCAAAAGAAAAATAATTTACATTTTAATTTATTTAATCTGAACTACTCCACGTACTTACAATTTATCTAAATTGTTCATACTGAACTTGACTGGAATTGGTTACAGGTCATATACAGGATGTCCTAAAATTCAGTTAGTTGAAAAGATACAAAATCAAATTTGCTTAAAATATCATTGACTTTTACCACCCTTAAAACCATCATAAACTTAGGTGCACACAATAGCATGGATAACTTAGTATGAATATTCGAAACACCATTATAAATGAATGCTAAAAAGTCCCTATCGATCCCGTACCAGGAAAAAATTTTATTAAAAGTCTTAAAAATGGGTTTTTAGCGTTTTTCAGCAAAACGGTAAGTTTTATCATAAACTTAGGTCAGACAAAAACTGTAGACCATATAATTATCTATAAAAAATGAATTAATACTTTTTCTCCTAAGAGCCACCGTTTCTGAGATATAACGATTATAAAAGTTGAAAAAGTTGTTATCTTCATAATATGCATAAGTACGCCACGTATACACATCATTGAAGCTGTAATACAAGTAAAAATATTTTTCTATCGGTCAATGTAAGCCATAAATCGTTCTAATCGGCCAACTGGTTTGGTCAAAATTAATTATTTTCCGATTAATCAAAAATTTCATAGCAATTTCTTCGTCCAAAACCGAAATTTTCAAAAATTCAACGGTTATTCGGTCATAACTTCTAAACTAAAAAAGACATCAAAACGAATCTTTTTTTGTGTGAAAACCTACGCAAAAACCTTTAAGATAAGCCATCATTCGTTAAAATCTATAAAGGGGCAGGGATTAAAAAAAATTGTCAAAATCGCATTTTTTTACAAAGTTTTTTGCGCGATTAAAATTTTGAGTTTTTTTTTCGAAATTGAATAAAGTCTATGCGTCGCGTAGTAATACTTGAAAATCTCATTCGAACGCATATTTTAGTTAGACGATAGGATGTGTCATTATCTTACAGCGATTATTTTGGTCGCTAGGGGTTGGAAAACCACAATTTTGATTTTAATAGGTCGGTGTGAGGTGAAATAAAAAGGTAGAGATTTCTAAACTTCAAACCGACCTCGCTCGATCAATTCTCTTGCAGGTCACGTGTAGCGATTTTTCATTTTTTGTCCCGTTTTGGCCCTATTTCCTCTACCAATTTTCTATACGCGCCGTTTTTTATCGATATTTTTCTACGCTTTTGGAAAAAAAAATCCCGACGCTGCTGGACGCGCCGGATAAAACCGATTATTTTTCTGGGTATTAACGGTACTTTTAGCCACAATATAAGCCGAGTTTCGTTAAAATCGGTCCAGTCGTTTGGTAGGTACGATTTTTTAAATTTCGTTAAAAAATCTCCAAAATTGCACCCCTATTTTCAAACGTCAGAATATGAGATAAAAAAGTACTCCGCTATGGGTACGTAAATTTGTTTCCTCTTTCCAAAAATGCCATTCGCGTTGTTTCTTTCCGGCTACAGTCAAAAACTAAGCAATATTACCTTTTTGTTTTTTTCTCTAAAAAACGCGACATTTTGATGTTTTCAAAGAAAAATTCGCCCTCGCCACAGGATTAAGCTAGGAGGGTCTGAAATTTTGGATATAGTAAGTGAGGATGTGGGAAAAAAGGGGGCCCGATTTGGTCGTTTCGATTCCGAACCCGGTGGAGCTACGATTTTTCAAAATCGGCGTGGAGGACGCTCGAAAAAAACCGCGAAAAAAATGAATTTTCGGGAGCTCTTTTAACAGATTTCCGGTCGCTTAAAAAAATAATTCTGATAGAGGATTATAAAACAAACATTCCCCTTTAATTCGAGGCCGGGTTTTTGAAATTTGGTTAAAAAATGTATCCGTTATCGTAAATATTAGACGATTATGAATCTGACGAATAAAGTGCATATTATGAAGATTACAACTTTTATAATCGTTATATCTCAGAAACGGTGGCTTTTAGGAAAAAAAGTATTAAGATATTTTTTATAGATAATCATATGATCTACAATTTTTGTGTGACCTAATTTTATGATAAAACTTACCGTTTTGATGAAAAACGCGAAAAACCCCGTTTCAAGACCTTTGACCTTGAATAAAATTTTTTCCAGGTACGTGATCGACGAGGACTTTTTATCCACAAACTACACCAACCGTAAAATCCTGAATAATAACATGAATCTTAATAATATTACAGGGATGCATATTAGACCACGTTCGCGTACTTTCGTACCCGAGGCTTCATGCTTCGCGTACGTTCGTTGATAGTGGAGGGGGCTGACTTGAAGCCACCACTATAGCATTATAGTGGTTAAATCAGTACAGAGTGGTATATTCATCGTATTGCAAATAAAGCTTATAAAACAAACATTCCCCTTTAATTCGAAACTGCGAAAAAATTGACTTTTTCAGGAGCGCTTTTTAAAGCTTTCCCATCGCTTAAAAAAATCCATTCCGATAGGATTATAAAACGAACATTCCCCTTTATTACGAGACCGGGTTTTTGAAATTTGGTTAAAAAATGTACCTGTTATCGTGAATATTAGACGATTATGAATCTGACGAATAATGTGCATATCATGAAGATTACAACTTTTATAATCGTTATATCTCTGAAACGGTGGCTCTTAGGAAGAAAAGTATTAAGACATTTTTTATAGATAATTATATGATCTACAATTTTTGTTTGACCTAATTTTATGATAAAACTTACCGTTTTGCAGAAAAACGCTAAAAACCTATTTTTAAGACATTTGACCTTGAATAAAATTTCTTCCAGGTATAGGATCGATGGGGACTTTTCATTCATTTATCATGGTGTTCCGAACATTCATACTAATTTTTAGCTCTACGATAATTTGTGCACCCTTGCATGTAGTTCAATGGACAGGGATGATGTTGGATTTTTATACTTAAAAGATAATAAATTTCCCAAAATCAGTGATGCCGAGATTAAAGTGGGTATATTTGTAGATCCACAAATCAGCCAATTGAAGAGGGATGAAATATTTAAACAAAAACTTAGTGATCTGAAAAAACAGCTTGGGAATTGTGCATGGAGGAGACCTCAATTTTTTTCGTAAATCACCAATTAACTATAAAAGTATTATCCAGAAGCTTTTACCCACTTATAATAAGGCTTTGGGTTGAAACATCATTCATCCACATTTGGATTCCTAAAAATTTGGGTGGCGGTAGCGATGAGCATGGTGATATTTCACCAGGACAGTCTACTGTACTAAACCTTCTTCCTAACAAAATTAGTTAAAAGTTTTCATGGCAAAATTTTGTTGATGGTCAGTAAAATCAATATATTACCATAAATCTTTAGCTGCCAATCACAAGGTTATCCACTATGAAAGATTGAAGGCTCTAAATTGAAAAATTATACCTGTTGATGGAAGGGCTGGTTTATCAAAGGTTATGTGGTGTAAAATAAATCCAAAGGTATAAATTTGTATTTTGATTACATGACAGTTTTTAATGAATTAGGTTGGGTTTATATTAATCTGCATGTAAGTTGGATGTAGAACACTTTAAATTACAGCGGAGTTTTAATTTAAGCCGTTCGTAAAGGGAATATTAATTTCATTTACGACAGAGCAATTTTTATCCTCCATTTCGACATAAATTTCAAAAAATTTAATTGCTTACCACGCCCATGTTATAATTACAGCTTAATAACAACAATCAATAATCTCGAGGCGCATTGAAATGAAGATGGGCCGTATTTTACGTAGGGTACCTGATAAATTTAACTGCTCCAATAAAGAGACCATTCCCTGACTGTTGTTGGCGAGTATCGCCTTACAATTCATTACAAGCGATTAATGGTGTAAGCGGAGTAAAGGTGTGGGATGAGCAGAGGTGTACTGTAACTGCCATAATGTTGTGCAGGCGCGACTGTGAGATTCGTTTGTATTGAGGTACCTTTTTTTAACCTTAAGCGAAGAGGTTGCTTGTAATAACCATTATTTCAATTATCCCAAGTATTATTTACGGCGCCGATATCATTACACCTTCTTTGCATGGACTGGTATATAAATTTATGAAAGAATCTCAGATTGGAGGGAATAATAACTTTATTATTAATTTTCCTCGTTTAATATTTATTATTTTAAGCCTGGATGAAGTTATAAAATTCGATCGATAAATTCATTGTGCGGAATGAAATCGTTGAACCGGGAAAGTACTTGATTATTGCACAAAGCCATATGCAAGCGCTTTTTACTATCAGCTTTTCTGGAGATGGTTATAAAGAAACTTCGAGATTCTAATATGAATTATTAAAAACTCGCGAATTGGAAGCTGAATTTTACTTACCGACTACTGTAATTTGTGCTGGCGGAGATATTCTCTTCGCTGCGATATTTTCTGCTACACAAGTGTAATTCCCTGTATCCTGTGTACGGGCCTGACCAATCAAAAGATGTCCTTCACTAGTTTCAATCACTGATGTATCGGCTTGTAATGGTTGACCACCACGTAACCAGTACACTCGTGGGGGTGGCAACCCTACAGGTGGAGTACAATGAAGCTCAGTCTGCTGACCAATCTCAACTTTCTTCGAAACTGGGTTCAACTCAAAGGACTTCTTCAAATCTGAAACAAACATAGTACATTAGCTTTCATCATTCAAGAATTGGAAATTTAAAATGCAGAAGGAAGGTTAAAATTTAAAGCTTTAATAATATTTCATGAAAGACGTAGTTTGGTTTTGAAGTTTCAGTATAAAAAAGTATGTGATGAATATGATCTTTGAGATATAATTTTTCATGCCAAGAAAAGTTCAAGGAGTTTAAATCATCTCTCCAATTTCGCAGGAAATAATAAATTACCTAATTACCTTCTTCTCAATCTTGTCTAACGTGTGGGGAAATTGGTTAATAGATTATCGACGTCTGGTGAGTAACACAAGATCGCACTTTCGGAGCGGAGGCATTTCATTCTGCTCCGCTACTTATAAATCGATTAATTAACTTTTGTCGAAAAGTTGGGCCCCTTTTCGCGCACAACTTGCCGCATAAAATATTTCAGGATGCGCTTTCCTTAGCTGATTTACGGCTTTGACCCAATTTGCCCACCGACAAACGCGAGGAATCTAATAAGTATTAAAATAAGTAAACTCGTTTCGCGCTTGTCGATGCTCACAAATTGAGAGGGGTTGTAAAAGTTGATTTTATTCAAGGCTTTCCAAGTGCTTCTTGTTCTTCAACTTTCTTTGACGAGAAGTTATTAAAGTCGTATTTTTCGAACATCAAATAATACCATTATTATTACCTCGTGATAAAAGACGATTTTTATTAGAGCTACAAAAATAACTGTAACTTCCAAGCCACTAGTGGCAAAACTTTTTATTTCACCGAAATTCAAAAAGTTTGTATAAACGCGCGCTTTGTCCGTTTATAGAGCAGTTGCTGGGTTGTTGATATCGGAAATAATCATGGTAAAGGTTTTATTGATTCCATCACTTTAGTTCAGCCACAATATGACTATCCTAGATTTTCCGCTTCCGCCGAGGAGAGCTTCAGTGGTTAAGTGCAAAAAAACTGACTCAAATGGGTTGTTTTGCAGTTTTTTTTTCCGAATAACTCAAACACAAGGTTTCGAATCAAATAAGTAGTTCTAATAACAGATATATCGCATGAAATTTTACATTAAATGAGTACCAATATCATGTACTTTAGTGTAAGTGTAGTAGAGATGGTACTTACTTTGTCTATTTATGAACCAGTTGCTGGGTCGTTAAATAATTCATGGTAAAGATCTTAATGATTCAATCACCTTAGTTTAGTCCCAATATGACTATCCTAGATTTTCCACCTCCGGCGAGGTGAGCTTCGGTAGCTATGTGGAAAAAAGTGACTCAAAATGGGATGTTTTGCAGTTTTTTTTCAGAATAACTCGAAAACAAGGCTTCTAATCAAATAACTATCAAATGCTTCCATTGGTACATCTAATAAACAAATTTATAAAAATTCAATGGCGAAAGATCGGGAGACCGTGCTGGCCTTTCTATTAGACCTCTTCGTCCGATCCTGCAAATCGGTTATTTAACCTTATCTTACCGGTGAAACAAAATGTGGAGGTGTTTCTATCTTGTTGAAAGTATAAATTTTCTTTGTCAAGAAACAAGTTTTCTCCTCAATTTGCTGGTTTTCTAAATTTTCGCTTTTTAGAGGATCAATTATATTCTCAAGGATATCTAAATATCGTTCTCCATTTAAATTGTCTTCCATTTTGAAATGCACACCCTTGTATAAAAAATATAGAGTGGTCACTAGTAGAGTGGGTTTCTCTTATTTTAAAGTGAGGATTTTTGAATTGTAAATGAGGAATATAAATCGTGCAGTTTTTTAATTGAGCTCCTTATTTAAGTTGTCTATTTGATCGTGTAGAATTTGTAGTGTGTATGGAGCATACAATACGTGGTCGTGTAAAATATTTCCGAGCGTGAGTAATTTATGGACGTGGATAAGAAAATGAATTGCATTCGAAAATAAGAGCAGGCTATAAATCGTTTGCGTACGTAAATAAATGTCCAGTGTTTACCTATATTTAATAAAACGCCTACTTCTTCGCAGGAATATTAAATAATTCAAGGAGAATTCGGATTTATCCTTAGCAAGCTTCGTTGAATATTTAAAGAAATGCTAGTGCCCGCCTGGCGTGTAATAAACTAGCGCACAATGCATAAATCCCGACACAAAACGCACACGTATCCAACTTATGTAAATTTAGGAAATGTTTATTTTGAATTATTCACATTTAAACGCTCAACCCGCATGAGCTGGAAAATGAAGAAGCGGGCGAAATTTTGCATTTTAATAATGCATTACTGCGTTCTACTTTTTCATGTTGGGAAATTTTTTGTCTGCTCAGTTGTGTGTGCGTTGGAATAAATCCCTGTAAATACGTAGGGGGAGATTACTAATCGTTAAGAGATTTCTGGAATATCCTGCTAACTGCTGGTATATTGACTACAGCTTTAAGTCCTCTACTTTCCTAGTTACTATCGGATTAGACCACCCTTCGATTCTTCGAGATAATTGGACTTTCCAACTAGCCCAGTTCAAAAATATCAATTGATACCTAATTAATTTTTCCCAATTACAAACAACTACAAAAGCTTTCTCCAATTTTAATCCAAAACGTATTACTGGTATATCGTATTTAATTTAAAATTTATACCTATCATGAACAGGAATTGAGTTTTAAAAAAGAAAAAAGTTTCATGAAAATTTTCATGACTAAACTACTTTACCTTCCAACATATTTGAAAAAGCTATGATTACATTTTTATTAATTCAATTTAATATTTTTCCTCGCGACTAAATTATTAACTACTCCACAACGGAAATTGAACCTAGAGTAGTGTAGCTATTAATTTAAGTGAATATTTAAACAGTAGTAATATATAATTAAAATGATTAGCTCGTATTGAATTACTAAATAGTGTACTCTAGAGGAGTTGAGCTGACAAAGTTAACTCCATAATTACTTGAAGCGTAGGAAATAGTTGACTGTGTAAACTACCTCCTCTCGTTACGAGTAGTTTTAAAGACTTTTCAGAGGCAAGTTATAAATCATGTCGCACTTCTGAAATTTTATACTCTTCATACTTTGAAATGCAGGGGCCAGAAATTCACCGCCTCCTAACACTCTAATCACTCAGGCAATATCTTTCGCATTAAACTGGCACCCTATGCAATATCCTCTAAGGTTTCCGAGTAAACACAGGTGTTAAGTGCGGGTGAGGTTCACAGCCGTTGTCTTAGGACTTGGGTGACTCATCGGAAAATTAGCATTCAGTCGGCGGAAATTGGTGCTGGGAAAACCTCGTGTTATTTTGGCGAGACTTCAAAAGCAAACACTCGACGTTTTACTTCCAGACGTTAGGGCCTAAGTAAATTCTAGTATTGTATTTTAATGCAAAAGCCATTAGGTTTCCTAAAAGGGGATTTTCAGGAACAATTTACTATCTAAATAAACAATTTTTGTATTACATTAATTTTTAGGAAAATTTAAACCCTCATAGCATACACGTTTGTCTTCCACCCGTATACATTTCCACAACACTACATTGTTTACTACAAACTCTATTATATTAACATTTCCCAAATAGACGATAGTTATATAGGGTTTTCAGAAATCATTACAAACATTTTTTTTTAAACTAATGCTGGTTTTACACTAATCCTTACCATACCAATTGTTAGAAATTCCTACAAGCTTTTGAAATTGAAATTTCTTCAGCATAGTTGGAAAAAACTTTGAACAACTTAATAACTAAAATTAAGAAACAAAAATTCGTACAGACAAATTTCTAAAAATACTGATATTAACATATTAAATTTTTTTAAATTTAATTATTTTTTGAGATACATTCACTAAAAAAATTTTTGGAGATTAAAATTTTTTTGGGGGTTGTAGAGGGCTGCTGAATTTCATCCATTTTTTATTATTTTTCATTTGCAGGGTCGATTTTGAAAAAAATTCGAAAAAAAAAATTTTGAGATATTTTTAAGGCTTGAAATTTTTAATATAAATCGGTTTTTATTTTTTTTCTCGAAAACTATAAAAGTTAACGTTTTCAAATTTTTACCAAAAGTAAACACTGTGGATAGACGTATTTAAAAAAATATTTAGTTAAAATCGGTTAAAAGGTTTTTTTGGAAAAAATTCGCAAAATTATGGCAACATTTTGGTACAAATACGGTTCTGGACGGCGCAATTTTAAACCGAAAATTAAAACTTTCACGGAATTTGATAGAGGAGGTGACTGTACGAATTTTAAGCTGTTAAACGTCTTGGTGGTGCTAATAGTTTCGAAGATATTAATTATTTTGTAAAAAGTGAAAAATTTCAGACCGAAATTTTGGCTCCAAACGGAGATTTTCCTTATTTTAGCTACATTATCGGTGATAACTCGAAAACGGAAAGAGATAACAAAGTAATCCTTTTTTTTTGAGGTAAAGTGAACTTAAAGAGCTTTTAGAGAAGGTGCATAAAGTAGGGTTGAAATGTAATTTGAAGGGTGAAGTTAACGCCGCCGAAAACCCGAAAAAAGCGAAAAAAAATCGACCATTTTCGGGAATTTTTTTTTAAGTGTCGGGAAGGTCCAAAAAATTTAAAATTCGAACCACACTTGGAATCAACATCCCTCTTTATATCGGAACCGGAATTCTTAAAATCGGACGAAAAAAACCACCCTTTCAGCCGCTCCTCGCAAAAAATATCCGAATTCGGGGTAAAAATACAAAAGGGGTCGTATCGTCGCTACCTTAATAGATAGGTCCGGGTGGGTCAAAACCCCCGTCTTCAGAATCTGGTCCCCCGTAACATACTAAAATTTGGTGCGATTCGGGGTGAATTTTGGTCAACAGGGCAAGAAGCTAAGTGTTCCGGTGGCGGGCCGTGTACTTATATACTCGATTAAAAAAAATAATATTAACCAATTTTGTTGCAGATCGATGTTATGTGACTTTTCGTGTCTGTTTAAAGTAAAGTGTTATAAATGAGAGTAAAGTATAATGAATAGGGCACGTGCATTAAAAATGAAAGCGCATCAATTAGCAATTATAAAATAAAATTATAGGGCTTATCGTGATGTGAGTGTATGCGGGTACATGCACTTGGTGAACAAACTGCTTCCTTTAATTAATATTTCTGCATCTATTTCCATGGGAGGTTTAAGGGTATCATGACAGGGAGCAATCAGCCCTTAAAGCGATACCGCCACAAACACACATTAATGTAATTATGCACGTGCGAGAGACATTTATTTTAATTCCTAGATTTATTTGAAGCCCTCGGGAGTTTAAAATAAAAGTTTTCAACTGCTCCTCGGGGAATTATTTTAAGAATGTTTGTTGATAATGGCGTGTAGTGAGTTAAGAGGCTAAAAATTAAAAGCAACCCTTGTTATAAGATGCGGCGCGTATTAATTAAATTTAATACGAAGGCATTGAGGGTTGTGCGCGTTGAAATTTTAATAATGTTGAAAACAACAGGCTTTTACACCCGCAACCACCTCGGACGTTCATCATGAGAGAAAACCATTATAACTACTACAACTTTAGTATTACAAGGGAATTTCATGCTGAGCCCTCCATATCTCAAGTTGCTTTAATCAAAATCCACCTTCTTTACCTCCTTAATTCATCATCACCAGGATACAACACGTTAAATCAACTTTTATTACGTCGGAATAATAAAGCTCTATTTATCTGTTTATTTTACGATGAAATCAGCAACAATAAAACGCGTATCGTGAAATATGGCTTGTCAATTTGAACATATATAATTTCCTTTCAGTAGCTACCTGTCCACATGTTTGTAAGCATTGTAAGTATTGTAAGTATTGTATCGATGAATAGACGATAATAAATTCTTCGATTTAAAGTTAAACTCTGCCCTCGCGCATTCTTGCATCCAGTGATGAAATTGAAAAGAAGCCTTTGAAATTTAGAGCTCTGTCGGTTGAGTTAGAGCCACTAAACGAAATGAGTTGCAAAGGGACGATATTTTTAAATTCCGTCGCGAATTTGGTTTACGACTAATGTATACGCTTTTTGGCTTGTAATGTTTGTCGTCGGTGTGACATTGTGGAAGAGATATGCGCTTGTGCTTTTGCCACATCCTAAAATATATTTCAAAGGATTCTCTAAAAGAGAGGCGTGTTGCTAACAGCAAAGATGTGTTGATCGTCCAGGCTATTCGTGCATTTTAGCGATTTATTATTTTCTATTTTCATCCGCATGCATACAAAATGGTCGGATGTTTTTACAACCTTTTTCCGACACCTAAAACACTAATTTATTGTTAGCACCAAAAATTGGCAAATGTTTCAGATTCATCTTTCAACCCTAACCAGACTAATTTATATCGTTTATACGATAATTTTAAATCAAATGACATTATACAGAGTAATCATTTAAAACGATATACCCTAAATAACTGCAGTTTCATGAGACTCGTTTTGGGTTAGAGTTAATCTCAAAAGAGTCTTTGAAAAAAATGGCAAGAACCTCAGAAGATTTTTAAAGAATTTATGGAAAATTCTTTGATAGAAAATTATTTGAAGAAAAATTTTGAGAAAAAATTCCGTTCCGAGAGACACTGGCGTAAAATGAACACTATTGTCGCCCATAATGAAACTACAAATTGAATATTCTTTTAATTTTATAATAAAATAAAAAATATAATCATATTTTTGTAAAGTGGTATTTTAGACAAAGAGGAATTCGATGTGTCATGATCAGTTTCCTGAGAATATTTAAGCAGAATTTAAACCCATGGCATGTGGCCTGAGAAGAGTTTTTACGTTAACAATTAAATTCAATTAAATTTTCCATTAGTAACGGCGAAGGTAAGGAAAGACTTCATTAAGCATGTACCCCAGGTATCTTTTATTAAGCGTATTATGGTTTAAGAATTATAAAAAATGGAGTAACGTGTCCTTTCCAAACTTTTCATCACTCGCTTCGTCCCTTCGCACGAGCGTTTTTAAAAATTAATGTTCCCGAAATTATGTAGCTCACTGTGTACACTTCCTTAAAGGCGAATTAAATATTAAACTTTAATTCATTTTACCGAGGGTTGCTCTCATTTACCAATAATTTTTATTAGGGTTTAATAAATTATAATGCATGTACTCTAAAGTACATGGAAATATAATTAAAGTAATTAAATCATTAATATTTAATTTACCTAAATCTACTTTCATTAATGCATACCTGTTAATAAAACTTATTACTATATTGCAAGCTCATTAACGTAGTTTTTTCTTTACAACATTTGTTATAGAACAATGAGTCTTTCTTCTCAAGTTTGAAAAGTACATATTAATAAAAAGTCAGCACTTAGTTTTTTGTAACCACAATTCAGTGGAGGATCTAGAAATTTTTTTTGATAAAAAAATTACAGCACTTTGAACGCCCAAAAATGACATTTACAATGAAGTTAGACTTACAGAATTAGTTTCATTAACAAATTTAGAAAAATTTCTATAAAATAGACTTATTTAAGTAATACTTTCCTCATAGAATCTTTTTTGAAAATTGATTATAAAAATACTCATTTTTTGATGTATAAAAAAATTCTAAAAACTTGATTAAAAACATAAAAACTGATAGTTTCTTTAAAATTGTAACAAATTTTTTGAGTTTAAATTAAAGATCAGGGTATAATCTATAACACAATAGCCTAAAATTAATATGGGCCAAAAAATAAATTTAATATAACCAATTGAAGTTAAAAGTTATTTTTTGGAGAAATTTTTTATCGTACTTTAATGACCTAAAAAGGGTATTTATAGTGAAGATATGATTATGACATAAGTTTCATTATAAAATTTGGTTAATTTTTTATAAAATGGACTCTTTAAAAATTAAAATTCGCAATGGGACCTTTTTGGAAATCCCATTTAAAAATTATTTAACGCTTTTATTAAAATTGACGTTTTTTATGAAAACTTTGTATGCACTTTGAACGCCAAAAAATGACATTTCCACTGAAGCTAGATTTACAAAATTAGTTCTGTTATAAAATTTAGACAATTTCCTATAAAATAGTCTTATTTAAGTATTTTTTTCCTCATAGAAACTTTTTTGAAAATTCATTTTAAAAAATTCTCATTTTTGGTGTGTTGCCAAAACACATTTTTGAAGAATTGTACTTGAAGAATTGGCTTCCTCGATCTTTCTGAAATACTATTGATGATTCCGAAATACAATTGATACTTTCTGAAATCAAATTGTAAAAGGTGTAGAAGTACATCTTATCTATATTAATTAGAAATTTGATATGAGCTGTATTATTATTGGCTTGCGGTTACAATAGATAATTTAATACTTTTTATTTTCCTGTTGAACAAATCTTGAACTAAATCTGTAAAATCAGTGCATTGTAAAGCTTCCCGTTAAATTTTCGTGTTGTTAAATCTGTAATGTTATAGTAATCCTTTTAAAGGAGTTTTAAGAAATTTAATACTGGATGTTTGTTTAGATTAAGACGTAACCAAATCAAGAAGGGGCGAGCATGTGTGTGGAGGAAAAGAATCACCCTGACACATCTAGATTACCGCAGAAGAAGCCACAATAAGGAAAGAAAAGAAGAAGGGATTAGGGTTGGCAGCCCTGTCCGCCCGAAAGGACGTTGGCTTGCGTTAATTGGATGTGACCTAAGACTCGCTTTCTTAAGAAGCTATCGTGTATCAGTTATTAACTATTTCTTTTACGGATCTTATTAACTTCACTATAATTCCTTCTTGTATGAGAAAATTTCAGAAAGAAAAAGTAGGTAAGCATGATTAAAATGTAACGTTTTTTATACGATTAGGATATTTTAAGATTAATTAAGTTAAGAAGTTTAAATCCCTAGTACTTCATTAAACGACAAATAGGTTACTAATAATTAAATCATCAATAACAGGATTTTAATTGAAGATTGGAGATTATCCAAAATATAATCTATTAACTTAACAACTCAATAACTCTTTCGACACAATGAATAACCTTCGGATAAGTAGCTTTGAGGATTGGGCTTAATAATAGTTATTTCTTAAGACGAGTGCAGTGATCGGCATTTTTCGAAAATTAAAATCGGGAAAGATGGATTTTATTTCTATAGGGAGAGGGTCTCATCCGCTTACTCTCGACCGTATTTCATCGGTCTGATTCAATGGGATCCCATTCAGGAAGGGATTTTTGAAGGGCCCTCTAAAAAATAAAAAAATGTACGCAATTCATCATTACAGCATGCTGAATTATTAAATCGTTTATAAATTAATTACTTTCGAGTTTTTCTATGGCTCTCCACCAGGTTTTGAAACGACAAGGACCAAGGCCCGCCCAATACTCAATTTAGATTATTTTTAAATATAATTAATTCAATTTATTTTGAGGGATTATTTTTGAATCGATTTACATTAATAAAACATTATTTGGCCCAATAAACCAAATTGCATTGTTTCCCATGATTCATCAATTATTTCATTGAGTTGTGTCTTGACATGGGTTAATTTAATTCGGAGCTCGAGTCAACAATGAAATGCTTATTTAGCAGAAATTTCACTATTTACTTTTGTTGCTCAATTTAACTTACAAATGTTTAAAACTTTCCCTCATTATAAATTTACTCATTAATTAAATCAAGAACAAATACCGATTTTATAAGAAGGCAAATTCGAAAACAACAAGTTAATTAAATGCTCGACTTTTCTAATTACTTATACTTGACAGAGCTTTTGGGAGTCTATTGTATTTTGACACCTCTTCATTTACAGAAAATATTTAAACATACATAAACGACTGTACAGAATAAAATAATAAAGATGTCTAATAATAAATCCCGTACCTGGAAAAATTTTTATTGAAGGTCAAAGGTCTTAAAAATGGGTTTTTCGCGTTTTCCAACAAAACGGTAAGTTTTATCATAAAATTAAGTCAGACAAAAATTGAAGATCATAAAATTATCTATAAAAAATGACTTGTTACTTTTTCTTCTAAGAGCCACCGTTTCTGAGATATAACGATTATAAAAGTTGAAAAAGTTGTAATCTTCATAATATGCATAAGTACGCCACATATACACATCACTGAAGCTGTGATACAAGTAAAAATATTTTTCTATCGGTCAATGTAAGCCATAAATCATTCTAATCGACGAACTGGTTCGGTCAAAATTAATTATTTTCCGATTAATCAAAAATTTCATAGCAATTTCTTGGTCCAAAAGTGAAATTTTCAAATTTTCAACGGTTATTCAGGCATAACTTCTAAACGAATAAAGATATCAAAACGAATCTTTTTTTGTGTCAAAGCCTACGCAAATACCTTTAAGATAAACCATCATTTGTTAAAATCGATGAAGGGGCAGGGAGATAAAAAATTGTCAAAATCGCATTTTTTACAAAGTTTTTTACGCGATTAAAATTTTAAGTTTTTTTCGCAAATGAAAAAAGTCAATGCGTCGAGTAGTACTACTTAAAAATCTCATTCCAACACATATTTTAGTTAGACGATAGGATGTGTGGTTACTTTACAGCGATTATTTTGGTCGCTGTGGGTTGAAAAAACACAATTTTGATTTTAATAGGTCGGTGTGAGGTAAAATGAAAAGATAAAGATTTTAAAGCTTCAAAGCGACCTCGCTTGATCAATTCTCTTGCAGGTCACGTGTAGCGATTTTTCATTTTATGTCCCGTTTTGGCCCCATTTCCTCTACAAATTTTCTCTACGCCCCGTTTTTTTATCGATATTTTTCTACGCTTTTGGTAAAAAAAAAAATCCCGATGCAGCTGGACGCGCTGGATAAAACCGATTATTTTTCTGGATATTAAAGGTACTTTTAGCCACAATATAAGCCGTGTTTCGTTAAAATCGGTCCAGTCGTTTGGTAGGTACGATTTTTTTAAATTTCGTTAAAAAATGTCCAAAATTGTACCCCGATTTTCAAACGAGACATTTTGACGGTTTCAAGGAAAAATTCGCCCTCGCCTCAGGATTAACCTAGGAGGGTCGGAAACTTTGGATATAGTTATTGAGGATGTGGGAAAAAAGGGGGCCCGATTTGGTCGTTTCAATTCCGAACCCGGCGGAGCTACGATTTTTCAAAGTTGCCGAGGAGGACGCTCGAAAAAAACCGCGAAAAAATTGACTTTTTCGGGAGCGCTTTTGAAAGCTTTTCCGTCACTTAAAAAATCCATTCCGATAGGATTATAAAACAAACATTTACTTTTAATTTGGAGACCGGGTTTTTGAAATTTGGTTAAAAAATGTACCCGTTATCGTGAATATTAGACGATTATGAATCTGACGATTAATGTGCATATTATGAAGATTACAACTTTTATAATCGTTATGTCTCAGAAACGGTGGCTCTTAGGAAAAACAGTATTAAGACATTTTTTATAGATAATTATATGATCTACAATTTTTGTCCGACCTAATTTTATGATAAAACTTACCGTTTGGCTGAAAAACGCGAAAAACCCATTTTTAAAACTTTTGACCTTGAATAATTTTTTTTCCAGGTACGGGATCGATGGGGACTTTTCTGCATTCATTTATAATGGCGTTCCGAACATTCATACCAATTTTTAGCTCCACGCTAATTGTCTAAATTGACCGGACTAAATAACATGAACTTACTAAAGTTAAAGGGAAGCAGATTAAACCAAGCTCGCGAGGTATCGAATTTGAGTCTTCATACTTCGCGAACGTTCGTTGATAGTGGAGGGGGCTGACTAAAAGCGAGTATTAGTACTATAGTGGTTAAATCAGTACAGAGCGATATGTATTCTATGTAGTAACCTGATGTAAAAGTATGTAGTGTGTAAAGGAATATGACATTTGAAACGCTAAGAATTATTTATTAATATAATTCGAGTAATTTCATGATTTAATTCGATCTTGCAAAAAGTACGTGATTAAAATGATAATAATATGTGAGAAAAATCTCAACCTAATAAAGTAGAGGCAACAATTATAAAAATAAACATTCACCAGTCAGAGGTTGATATTAATAAACTTTAACAATAACACAACTCCACCTAATGAATCTAATTAAATCAATTTATGGTCCAACAAATTTTAAGCTCGGATTTTAATTAGAACGTACGACTATTGTACTTCCAAATTAAAAATCCTGGGATACACCGTTGAGCTCGAGTTGGATGCCCGCAGGTGATACATAAAGTCGCACGTTTCGACTAAATAGTTCATTATGTCTTTCGTCCTGCCTGTAACACGGACCTAACTTTTAATTAATTTAACGAAATTGATGGATGGGATAGAAATTTAAGAGTTCGTATTTATTTTTTGTATTATATTTGACTTTAATTGAAACATTTTGCTTGCTCAAAAATCCGTGATTGATGGATCGAATTAGAGGTGATGCTAGTACTTGTTAAAACATTTTTTTATATTTGTATTAAAAAATGATGTAATCAGCAACTAACAAGAAAACATTAAGATGCTGAAGTTGAGTTATTAGAGGTAAACGTGAAGGCTTGTTTGGATTATAAATTGGGAGCTTTTATGGTAAGCTGCTGAATACATTTGTCATTTAAGAAGCGCATTTGTCTCAGGGAAGCTTTTTTCTTGCGTAATTTTTTTAAATAAGGAATCAATCTTCCATACACTCCCTACACACTTTTATTTACACATAATTTATTTTAATAACATCAAAAAATACTTTCAGTTTTTTAATTACAAAAAAATCCAAAAATGGTATATTATTTAATTGGGAGTAAAAGTTCACTCTATTTTTTCTTCAAACGTCGAAATTTTTAAAATAGTAATATAATAAATAATTTTAAAATTTGACATTTAATTTACATACAACACACAATGCAATGTTAGTGTATATTGGGTTGCCTAAAATTCATTTCCACTCCGCCCTTTTATTCCATGTCAGTGCAAAGTAGTAATTTCTACTCCTAGGCAGTACAAAGTGACCATAGAATCAACGAACATAAAAAGTTATATTTTAAAGCCTCTCAAACGTCATAGAAGACTGCACTTTAATGACGTTTCAAGTAATTTCTGGTAATTTTTTATTGTAACCAATGATGGACTATAAAAGAGTTATTTGAGAAGGAATTTAATAAGTTTTCCAACGGTAAATCACGGAATGCTCACCTTATCAAGATAATTATTTAATTGAAGTTTCAATAAAACTCGAAACTAATTAACGCATTATACGATTTTACCTTTGACAGAATCGTAGGAGGAAGAAACTAAAACTTTTAGAATCTCCATTCGATTATGAAATATGATGCTATAATAATTTTCTAAAAACTTGTAGGTGAAGTAAACGTGGATGAATATAATTCTCGCAAGAACTATATAAACTTCCAGATACTCCTCGGAAGTTTTTGTTGTATTATATTCTCGTCCTCATAAGAGGAAGTGTTGAGGCAAGTGTGCTAACAAGTTTTTGTTTAATTTTGCAAAAAGTGGTGGAACAAGAGCCTTGGAACTCTATGGTTTAGTGTCGTTCTAGCAAAGAAAACTATAATTAAACTCCCGATAACTTAATACCTCGTTAGGATTTTAATTAAAATTAACTTAAAAAATTTATTTGTTTTTGAGTTGAACTGTGGTAAGATATTGTAAACGATGATTAATCGTCGCGCTACCTCGTCAAAAAGCGACTGCAATTATCTTTTGAACGTTAACGTCGCTCTAAGAATTTAATAATTATGCGTTTCAACTTGCTTCATTATTTATCTTAGAGCTTTTTATTTACAATTATCTAAACCAATTATGTAGGATGCTACATTTATCTCTTCAGCTTGACAAAATAATTATTTCCAGATTATAATTATTTATAAATTAAATATTTAAATTCGAATTCAATCCTAGAAAATTATTCATTAACTTCCACTTCAAAAATTATTCTTTGATTGACTGATTTTATCAAACCTCCAGCATTAAATGTTTACTCATCTTTTACTACAGTATCTTCCGGGTTCTTAACTTCAGAACCATCAAAATAATTGTTGAAGATAATTAATTTTTTTTTTAAAGAATGTTATTGAATAAACGTTTTTATAAAAAATAGCGTAACATTTTGCTGTAACTACAAAGGGGTGTTTTTTAACATCGCCGCGGGATATTGTTGAGCACTTGATGTTTCGCGAACTTCAGAAAGGGCAAAAAAGAAGAGATAGAGCTAAAGTTAAGCGATCAAATTTCCAACTCCAGTCTATATAATGTATAAAACGTGGTAAAATAAAAACTCGTTGCCTTTTACGTCTTTTCCTCCTCAGGCGCGTCAATTAAAAGCGCTAATTGCGAAATTGATATTATACAATGCAGTGTAATAATCATAACAATAAACTTCGTGTTGTTTAAGATTTCATTATTACATATTTTCTTCCCACTTGCTATTATTAGTGGTGATGAAAATTAATAAATTTCTTCGACCCACATTGTTTTTTCCGGTACAACAAAGCCCGAGCGCGTCAATATTGTTTGAACCATTCTTATTATTTTTGCAGACATCAGACAGCGCCCTTTATGCTAATGAAATTGAGCAATAAATGCGCCAAACTTTTCCTCTAAATCAATCCTCATTTTATTTCCAATTTTTGTTTCTTTTGTAGTCTCGTGGTCTGTCGCGCCGAAAGATACGCGTCTTCCTTCTTTCATCACAAATAAAAAAATGCGCATAAATTTTACCCACTACTACAAAAAACGATCGCCACGCAAAGATTGTTTTTTACTGGAAAAAACAAGAATTATTACAAAAAGTTGTTTTATACTTTTTTTCCAAACATAAAGTGGTGATAAAGCGGTTTTCCAACCTAAAAGGTTATGACATATCATCTACTACGTTTCATACACAGTGTGTCCTAGTATTGCGATTGCGTAGTTTTTCTTTCGCCCGATTTTAAAAATTTATGTCGTTTTGGTGCCCCCAAAGTGACGCTTTATTTTTCGCGCAATTTCGATGCGGATTTTGAAAATTCGTAACTTTCCATAGGAACAACCTGTAATACTCGAATATTTTTTATTTTACTTATTTGGTATTTACTTATGAGAGAAAAAATCGGCACTTTGAAATTTTTACCCTGGACCTTGGAAAAAAATCGAACGTATCAATAAATCGGGTAAAACGCGGTAAATAAATTATTAACGTTCAAATTTTTCATTTGAAACGAAACACTCTTGTAACTATTTTAACCAAATTTTGCAGCTGTATTTATTATCGAAGAAAATGACGTCTGTCTATCTTCCTGTTGTTGCAGGGCACAAAAGGAGCTGCTCCCGTTTTTTAATTCGAGTATATCAAGTACACGGCCCGGCACCGGAACACTTGATTATTTAAACGCATGCTTTTATAAACTATTTCGTATTTTAACCATGAATTTTCGGGCGAAAATTGTAACACTGATAAATGATAGTACCATACACGATTCTACAAAATTTTGTAAAAATATTTATAAAAATAGAAAAGTTATTAAGTTTTTTCTAACTAAAGTCCCAAAAAAGTTGAATAAAACACAAACAAGTTCAAGACATTGACGATCTTGTCAAGTTTTTCTTGGAATTTTCCGGCGAAAATTGTAACACTGATAAATGATAGTACCATACACAATTGTACAAAATTTTGTAAAAATGTTTATAAAAATAAAAAAGTTATTAAGTTTTTTCCAACTAAAGTCGCAAAAAAGGTGAATTAAATACAAAATAATTCAAGAAATAGACGATTTTTTCAAGTTTTTCTTGGAATTTTCCACCGAAAATTGTAACACTGATAGATGATAGTATCATACACGATTGTACAAAATTTTGTAAAAACTTTTATAAAAACAAAAACGTTATTAGGTTTTTTCCAACTAAAGTCCCAAAAAAGGTGAGAGGGGTAAACGTTTTACCCAAATTTTGCAGATGTATTTATTATCGAAGAAAATGATTTCCTTCTATCTTCCTGCGTCCTGCAACAAAATGAGCTGCTCCTATTTTTTTAATTCGAGTATATCAAGTACACGGCCCGGCACCGGAACACTTGATTATTTAAACGCGTGCTTTTATAAACTTATTTCGTATTTTAACCATGAATTTTCGGGCGAAAATTGTAACACTGATAAATGATAGTACCATACACAATTGTACAAAATTTTGTAAAAATGTTTATAAAAATAAAAAAGTTATTAAGTTTTTTCCAACTAAAGTCGCAAAAAAGGTGAATAAAATACAAAATAATTCAAGAAATAGACGATTTTTTCAAGTTTTTCTTAGAATTTTCCACCGAAAATTGTAACACTGATAGATGATAGTATCATACACGATTGTACAAAATTTTGTAAAAATTTTTATAAAAACAAAAACGTTATTAGGTTTTTTCCAACTAAAGTCCCAAAAAAGGTGAGAGGGGTAAACGTTTTAATCAAATTTCGCAGATGTATTTATAATCGATGAAAATGACGTCCCTCTATCTTCCTGCGTCCTGCAACAAAATGAGCTGCTCCTATTTTTTTAATTCGAGTATATCAAGTACACGGCCCGGCACCGGAACACGTGATTATTTAAACGCGTGCTTTTATAAACTATTTCGTATTTTAACCATGAATTTTCGGGCGAAAATTGTAACACTGATAAATGATAGTACCATACACGATTCTACAAAATTTTGTAAAAATATTTATAAAAATAGAAAAGTTATTAAGTTTTTTCTAACTAAAGTCCCAAAAAAGTTGAATAAAACACAAACAAGTTCAAGACATTGACGATCTTCTCAAGTTTTTCTTGGAATTTTCCGGCGAAAATTGTAACACTGATAAATGATAGTACCATACACAATTGTACAAAATTTTGTAAAAATGTTTATAAAAATAAAAAAGTTATTAAGTTTTTTCCAACTAAAGTCGCAAAAAAGGTGAATAAAATAGAAAATAATTCAAGAAATTAACGATTTTCTCAAGTTTTTCTTAGAATTTTCCACCGAAAATTGTAACACTGATAGATGATAGTACCATACACGATTGTACAAAATTTTGTAAAAATTTTTATAAAAACAAAAACGTTATTAGGTTTTTTCCAACTAAAGTCCCAAAAAAGGTGAGAGGGGTAAACGTTTTACTCAAATTTTGCAGATGTATTTATTATCGATGAAAATGACGTTCCTCTATCTTCCTACGTCCTGCAACAAACCAGCGAAATTTTATGTTTGTTCTAAAATTCAAACACAATAATAAAGTTTCAGATGATTAGTCTACTACTTCGGAATTTAGAAAAGAAAGAAATGAAAATCAAACTTTACCTGTGAACCACTTCACCTTTACTCATACAAAGGCAATCTGAGCCCTTGTTAAATATATCTACTTAGCAGATAAGAATTGGTGGGGTGCTTAGGTTTCTGGACATCTTTGACCAAGAAGGTATCTCTAATAAACTCATTTTCGATAAACTTTGCTCTTTGAGCAAATTTTGAATTTAGTTTGGTAATGAACTCAGAAATTAATGGTATCCCTATCTCATTATGAATTTGGAAATTTGTGGTAAACATGTTAGCCTGAATCAATAAACGGATAATTTTGTTTTGCAAAATTTGGAGAGAATCAATATATCCCCGATGACCGATAATCCAAACAGGACTGCCATATGTAAGGACCGGCCTAAAAAGTTGTTTATAGTATACTGAGGCAATACTATAGTCTAAATTTAAAGATTTAAAAATGGGATATAACACTTTACATTTACAAGCGATATTCAACTTTACAGAATTTAAATTTTGTTTGAAATTTAGTCTTTTGTCTAAAATAACACCTAAATATTTTAGATCAGATTTCCAATTTATAACGTGATCATTCACTTTTAGAATTTTGCCCCTGAGGTCCACTCTTGATTTCTTCGTAAAGAAAATCGCTTCGGTTTTCTCAATATTCATTTGAAGACCCCAGACGGTAAAATACCTACTGAAAGTCTCCAACTGACTATTTAACAAATCAACAATTAAATGTTGCTGTGTGGACGTACAGAGGATAGCCGTATCATCCGCATAGGTGGCAATAGAAATCCTTGGGTCAATGCTCCCAGGAAGATCATTTATAAAAAGGTTAAACAGCTGAGGACCCAAAGCAGAGCCCTGGGGTACCCCAGCTGAAACCTTGTATGAATTCGAGAGCTTGTTGCCGATGCGAACTCGAAAAGTTCTACCACGCAAATAACTACGAAGTAGTCTCAATAAATTTAGAGGAAAGCCAAACTTATCCATCTTATGGATTAAAGCATTATGATGTACTTTATCAAAAGCTTTTTCCAGATCAATAGTCACCAAACCACTAGACTGTTTACGGTTAAAACCAACTGAAATTTTTTCAGTTAGTCTAGTGATTTGATGAACAGTTGAGTGCTGTTTTCTAAATCCAAACTGACAATTCATGAAAATGTTATTTTCCCAAATAAAATTATCAAGACGAATTTTGATTACTGTTTCGAAAAGTTTACTAATACAATTTAGCAGACTAATAGGGCGATAATTTGTGGCAACACAACTAGACTTTCCCTTCTTCAGAACCGGGACAATCACTGCTCTCTTCCAGCTAACTGGAAAATATTCCAATTTAAAACAACTGTTAAAGATATTAGAAATTTCAACAAAAGCCTCACGAGGAAGCTCCTTGTAGGCCATGTTAGGAATCCTGTCCTCGCCAGGAGCCTTATTTCTAGGCATATCTTTAACAATTGCTTCAATTTCCTCTATCGATGTTTCGATAGGAGGCAGATCCCCCACCATGCTAAGCAGCCTAGCAGTTGTGTCCTGGACACCATCAACGGCATCGTCGTCGTCAATTACGCCCGACACAAACTGCTTCTCAAATGCTCTGCCAATTTCATTAGCAATATCTACACTGGTGGTAAAGACATTAGTTCCAGACTTGATGGAAGATATTACTTTTCGTTGATTTTGCAGTTTTCTAAGCCGAGGCATTTTCCAAATATCAGTGCTTGTAGATTCTTTAATTTTGTCCATGTACTGGATTTTATTATGAAAGTTTATTAAATGTTTAATTTCTTTTTGAAGAATGTTAACTTCAGTTTTCAAACGTGGACATCTATTAAATTGAAATAACTTTCGTTTAACATTTTTAATTTTGATTAAATCCAAAACATCCTTAGGTAAAAAGGTAGTTTTAGATTTATTATTATTAACAAAAATTTTGGAATTTTCTAAAGAGTTCAAAATGTTATCATTTAACATCTGCACTGATTTATCTACATCCTGAATGTTGTTGATCTTGGTTAAACTACAAGAGTTTTTAACACAAGATTTAAAATTTTTCCAATTAATTTTCGAAAAATTGTCCACTGAATATAATCCATCAAGACTAGGAACCAAATCCACCTCCAACAAAACAGGGAAGTGGTCAGAATGTAGAGCATTGATTGTCCTAGCTGAATTAAGAACGCTCAAGTTTCTTAATAAGAAAAAGTCTAGAGTATTATCGCCCCTAGTCGGTTCGTCTGGGTGACACACTGTAAATTTAGATGCATCAACAACAGCTCTATAAATTCTTATGCCAGAAGAATTATTCGTTGAACAATTCCAAAAGGCATGTTTGGCATTAAAATCACCACCCATGATGGTCGGGTCGGACAGGCTACCCAAAGCATCCAATTCCTTGATATCAAGGGTCTTGGAAGTTAAAGAGTAAACACTAGCAACAAAAAATTGTTGACTGCCCGAGAAAACTTTCAGCTGAGTGGCCTCAATAGTATCGAAAGAAGGTAAGCCAATATGTTCGTGTTTTATGGATTTTTTGATTAAAATGGCTGTTCCCCCACCATTAAAACCTAAACGATCAGATCTATAAATACAAAAATTTGGAATGTTAAAGGAATGTTTTTCCTTTAAAAATGTTTCTTGTAACAAAACAATATCAACATTTTCAGCCTGAATTAGGTGAATAAGTTCAAATTTTTGGCCTAAAATGCTATTAGCATTAAAACTTAAAATTTTGAGTTGTTTAATTTTGAAAGTAGCCATTTTAATAATTAACAATTTCCATAATTGCCTCAGCAGCTATAATCAATCTATCCATTGAATTAGAGGTAGCCTTGAATTTGTCCAAAGCACCTCTAACACAACTAATCATTTTAGAGATATTAAATGACTTAAGTAAGTCAAACAATTCCCTTATGGCACCAAAATCTGACGATTCCGATGAAGGGACAGAATTTCTGTTGAGGTGAGGTCCCCAATTGACCTTTGGAGAATTATTCGACGTACTTACGTCACTTTCTCCTCTGTTAATAGAAGGAAACTCCTTCTGTGAAAGAACGAACCCATTAGAGGGTTTATTAACTGGCCGCACAGCAGGCCCATTCTGCCTCACAGGAGGCTTCACCTGCTGAACAACAGGCTTGACCTGTCTCGCAACAGGCCCCGCCTGCCGAACTACAGGCTTCACCACCGGCTTAACAGGACCAACCTGCCGAGCGACATCAGCCGAAGTCTTTTTAGAAGCCAAAAGTTGCTTCCTCCTATTAACTTCGGATTTGTACCTTTCACAACCCCTGTAACTTGCAGGGTGACATTTGCCGCAATTAGCACAGTTAAATTGTTCCTTTGAACTAATGGAACAATCTGCAGCTCTATGTGCACCTCCGCACTTTACACATTTGGCCTTCCTGTTACAGTTCTCCGAGGAGTGACCAAAACTTTGGCAATTATAGCACTGCGGAATGCCATTATTTTTGTACGGTTGTACAAAAACAACCATTCCACAGAGTCTATTTAAGTTATAAAATTTATCCACCTGTTCAGAGGTGGTAGAGACTAATATTATTGGCAGAACCTTCCTCGGAGAACCGGGATTGGGCTTTAGCCTATGGGCGTGGATGAACCCATAACCCTTGGATCTAAGATCCGCACAAATATCCTCATCGGGGATATCGATAGGGACATTTTTTATCAAAATTTTTCTAGGTCTGTCCTTCTTTAAATTGTAGGTAAAAAATTCAAATTTTTTACTAACCAAAGCAGCCTTCACCTTTTCAAAATCTGCTAAGGACTTTGCCTTGCAGATGATGTAGTCGGAGTAGAGCCTCAATTGGAAGCTCCCCTCCGAAATGCCAGCATCACGCAAGGCATTCAACAACGGCACAGACCGCTCCGTATAAATAAAGATTGGTGGCGGCTTAGGCACACCAGAATTTTGAGTCTTAACAGAATTTGGATTAGGATTACGTTTGGAAACAGAATTTTGATTTAAAATTTTTGAACTGTCAGTTCCTGACAGATCACTTAAAATTTGGAATTTATTATTAACTTTTATAGAATAACCCGAACTATCCGTGTCGTTACCAGAATTTACAGGAGGACTTTTATGCTTCCTCTTCGCAGATTTCCCACTACTCCTAGCTCTAGGCCCATCAGAGTCAATCTCCATCTCTCACTCAAAGATCTTTCAAAACGCTACCAAAATCAGGAGTTTCTACAATTTACACCCAACAAAGTCAACAACAAATTACTCCACGAAGCAATCTTCAGATGATTCGCTCAATTAACCTTTTCTTTAAAGAATTTTTGCAGAGCAAAAATTATTCACAGCTATTTTGACAGTTGTCAATGTCAATTCCTGCAACAAAATGAGCTGCTCTTATTTTTTTAATTCGAGTATATCAAGTACACGGCCCGGCACCGGAATACTTCACTATTTAAAAGCGTGCTTTTTTAAACTATTTCGTATTTTAATTTGGAATTTTGTATTTTAAAGTTTCTAATAACGTTTTTATTAAAAATTATTTACAAAATTATATAGATTGTCGTACATGTCGTCTTTGCTCTCGTTTTTCGACCTGGAAATGCAAACATTTTATGAAATAGTGGGAACGTTTTTTTAATATGTTAATATCAGTTATTTTTAGAAATTTATCTGTACGAATTTTTGTTTCTTAATTTTAGTTATTAAGCGAAATATTAATTTTTCAAAATACACCTCCAATCATTTACCAGAATGCCATATTTTATATAAATATTCATAACTTTTGTACGAAACATCGTTGAGACTTAAATTTTTTTACAGCAAATTTAGTTACAGCAATATTCGAACAAGCATCTTCGGGCCAGCAATATTCAAAGTGGAAATCCAATGGCCATTAAATCAAATAATTATCTAGATTTAAGTAAATTTTGGGCAGATCGGAAAATAAAAGGTGAGAAAAATGATTAAAAAGAGCGATTTAACTTTTGTATTCAATTATGTGAGAGATTTATAAGTGATACGTGTCCAATTATAAACGAAGCTATAAATTAAGGTGCATTCATCATTTTTATGCGACAAGATTTAAAAAATGCGTTCTCTTTACGTTTCAACTTGCAGGAAGCGTAACACCGTTTGATTTGTGCTTCCTTCATAGATCCACACTTTGATAATAGTAATTTATAAGAGTCCACTATACCTGCATATTTAAATACCCAATCACGTTTGACATTTGACAACCGAACCAGATCAATCTTATTAATAAGTTGTACGCGCAATCTAGCAATTAAATCGAGATTTTTCTAAAATAACCATTAGTTGAGGTGACTTTGATGTCTCTAATCGTAATAACAGAGTATGGGTTAGGTGCGTTTAATTTACAACTGGGATCTCTGATGTTAATGTAGTAGATACATCATGCAATTAAGATTCTGTTATTTAAAGCCCGCACGTTTCGGCACACGCCCCCCTCATATTTCACCTCTTTTATTTCTGAGCTACCCAATTTGTTTGACAAGCCGCGCAACGACCCGCTCCTTTCATCTCGCGTTCTTCAAATCATTTTCACCTCTCCATAAATCCGACCCAAATTAGAGAAAATGATGCGTTTTGTTATTATCCGCACGCTATTTTCCCATCTCTCCAGATGAATTGCGAAAATTGGAGAGTGCTACCTTTTCATTCCAACGAGTGGAATTACAGAAATATAATTTATAACCATCACAAGTGATGTAAGTATGATGAAATTAAATTTTTTCCTACCATCTCTTGTTACGGCGAGAAATTAAATTACAAATTTGTTACTTGATATTTTTCGTCTTTGGAGAAATAAGCAGTTTGATTTGACAAATAAGAAAGCCTCGAGGTATCCTTGCTTTTCCCCAGGGACTCACGCGTGTGTTTTTCTTTATTTCCCTTTTTTTATACGATTTTATATAACAAAAAATAAAATTAAGGGTAAGTGCAGACCAGTTCTTACTACGTTCGAGTTTGAATCAAACGATTGCACAGTTATTCCAAAATTTATGAACTACATCGCACTTGCCCCGGAAATATAGCAAATGCTTTATTGTATATTCTACGGGGTAAGAGCAGAATATTAAAAAAAGCTTTTGTAAATTGTAATTTAAAAATGACAACCCAAATAACTCGCTTACAAATTGACAATAAAAACGGGAAATAAAACATCCCGTGACATGGATGTGTATGAATAACTGTTCAAACGCGATAAGTCACCTATAAAAAATTTAATACAAGCCCTTTAATGGTTGTCCATAGTGATTATTGCAAATAATATTTGTTGATATTAATTCAGCAGCTGTGTATTATTTTTTTAAAGGCGCGGTATTTTATTTAATTTGTGCCAGGCACCAGTTGGTAAATAAATTTGGTCTTGATCCAAGCTGCGATTAAAGTAATGGATGCGAGTGGATTATCTATCGGAAGGGATGCGTGTGTTTGTGCGTTCATAAATGTTGTTGAGCAAAAATGCAAATGGTCGGTCGAGTGGGCAGCGTTCTCATTACGCTTTTATCTGATCAAGAAGATACCATCCAGCCATAAATTTTAATCAAAGAATAACAGCGCGTTTGATTGCGGCATTATTTTTAATAATAACAACAATCGAATTAATTTTACATCATTTTGAACTTCCCTACCTCATTAATTTTACTTATCTCCAAAATAAGTCATCGTTCACTAAATCCTGGAGAAAATTTTAGATCAAAATTGTAGGAAGAAGAAGTTAATCTACTTTGGGAGTTGCAAATCAAATGATCAACATTAATAATCCTATTCAGAGGTGAATTGCTCAGGAGAAGATATTGATCTTCCGTGAGGAATGTGTAAATATGTCACTTTATGATAATGGAATTTAACGGTTGGTGAAGCTTTATGAATACAATTACAAAATTTTATAGTCCATTTACTTCGAATAATAGTCTTGGACAATTTTGCAAAGTACATTACGAATATCTAAACAATCCTAACAAAGTTGAGTTTCTAATAAATTAGTTTGGTATCAAGAGGTGCAGGTGGAGGTTTGGGTTTCCCATTCCTTCCCAAAAACTTTAAAGTTGCTAAATCGACATAATTTCACCCACGTGCGAAAATAAAAATCATAAATCGATCCTGGATGGATTATTAAAGTGCTCGTTCGCGTGGCTCGAACATCTTGTTTTCGAGTTGGCGTCTGGCCCCGTGCAGGGTCGGGGCAGAGGAGGTGGTCTCGACCGTCGCCGATTTTATTGCCGGATTGGGTTGCGGCTCATTGAATAATTTTCTACTTTCGTACGAAATTACATGCAAATCGAGCAGGACGATTATAATTTATTTAAACTTCCACGCAATTTAAACGAATAAATCGTCCGCTTTAATATCAAAACGCATAAACATCTGAACCTTGCCAAGTGTTATTAGCTCAGATCATGCTCGAGAATCGATGAGCTTGCTTATTATGTTAATGACAGTCCTTGCGTTAGTTTTCAAATAAGTAAATATGAAAATTGTTATTCTGCGTGCAAAGTTGTATTTATAGCCAAACCTGCACTTCGCTCCTCGTTTATTTTTCTACCATACGTTCACATTTTTACACATGAGTTACTTCACTGGCTGCTTCAATATTTTATCTGCACAGCTCACATCAACATACAATGTTTTCTTCATAAACAAAATCTACTGCTACATTCAGAAACATCCACAAATTACACCAACTGTAAAATCCTCAATAATAACATTCTAAACTTACAAGGAAGCAGATTAAACCACGCTCGCGTACTTTCGTACCCGAGGCTTCATACTTCGCGAACGTTCGTTGATAGTGGAGGGGGCTGACGCAACGCCGCTATTAAAACTATAGTGGTTAAATCAGTTCAGAGCGGTATATTTAACCTACACACTTATTTGGTTGAATTTCGTTTTTACTCTCTTTTATACACTTTTAATAATAGATAAACCGAAATTATGAACCATCCCAAAGAAGAAATGGTTCGTTACGCAAACGCCAGACAACCAAGAATTAAAGCAACAAAAAATTAATAAAAAAATAAGCGTAGAGCTAAAAATTGGCATGAATGTTCGAAACACCATTATAAATAAATTCTGAAAAGTCCCCATCGATCCCGTGCCTGGAAAAAATATTATTCAAGATCAAAGGTCTTAAAAATGGGTTTTTCGCGTTTTTCAGCAAAACGGTAAGTTTTATCATAAAATTAGGTCATACAAAAATTGTAGACCAAATAAATATCTATAAAAAATGTTTTAATAGTTTTTTTCCTACGAGCCACCGATTCTGAGATATAACGATTATAAAAGTTGAAAAAGTTGTAATCTTCATAATATGCATAAGTACGCCACGTATACACATCACTGAAGCTGTAATACAAGTAAAAATATTTTTCTATCGGTCAATGTGCATCATAAATCGTTCTAATCGGCCAAAATTAATTATTTTCCGATTAATCAAAAATTTCATAGCAATTTTTTCGTCCAAAAGTGAAATTTTCAAATTTTCAATGGTTATTCGGTCATAACTTCTAAACGAATAAAGATATCAAAACGAATCTTTTTTTGTGTAAAAGCCTACGAAAAAACCTTTAAGATAAGCAATCACTCGTTAAAATCGATGAAGGGGCAGGGGGGTAAAAAAAATGTCAAAATCGCATTTTTTTACAAAGTTTTTTGGGCGATTAAAATTTGGAGTTTTTTTTTCGAAATTGAAAAAAGTCAACGCGTCACATTGTAGTACATGAAAATCTCATTCCAACGCATATTTTAGTTAGACGATAGGTTGTGTCGTTATCTTATAGCGATTATTTTGGTCGCTGGGGGTTGAAATAACACAATTTTGACATTAATAGGTCGGTGTGAGGTGAAATAAAAAGATAGAGATTTTAAAACTTCAAACCGACCTCGTTCGATCAATCTTCTTGCAGGTCACGTGTAGCGATTTTTCATTTTTAGTCTTGTTTTGGCCCCATTTCCTCTACCAATTTTCTCTGCGCGCCGTTTTTTATCGATGTTTTTCTACGCTTTTGAAAAAATAATCCGGACGCCGCTGGACGCGCCGGCTAAAACCGATTATTTTTCTGGGTATTAACGGTACTTTTAGCCACAATATAAGCCGCGTTTCGTTAAAATCGGCCTACTCGTTTGGTAGGTACGATTTTTTAAATTTCGTTAAAAAATGTCCAAAATTGTACCCCAATGTTCAAACGTCAGAATATGATAAAAACAAAAATTTCGAAAAAGTGCTACGCTATGGGTACGTAAGTCTATTTCCTCTTTACGAAAATGCCATTCGCGATTTTTTCCCTCCGGCTAATTCAAAAGCTAAGTAGGTAATAAACTTTATGTTTTTTTCGCTAAAAATCGCGACATTTTGATATTTTCAAAGAAAAATTCGTCCTCGTCACAGGATTAACCTAGGAGGGTCGGAAATTTTGGATGTAGTAAATAAGGATGTGGAAAAAAAGGGGTCCCGATTTGGTCATTTTGATTTCGAAGCCGACGGAGCTACGATTTTTCAAAGTCGCTCACAAAAAACCACGAAAAAATTGACTTTTTCGGGAACGCGTTTGAAAGCTTTCCTGTCGCTTAAAAAAAATCTATTCCTATAGGCTTATAAATCAAACATTCCCCTTTAATTCGAGACCAGGTTTTTGAAATTTGGTTAAAAATGTACCCGTTACCGTGAATATTAGACGATTATGAATCTGACGAATAATGTGCATATTATGAAGATTACAACTTTTATAATCATTATATCTCAGAAACAGTGGCTTTTAGGAAAAAAAGTATTAAGATATTTTTTATAGAAAATTATTTGATCTATAATTTTTGTGTGACCTAATTTTATGATAAACTTACCGTTTTGATGAAGAAACGCGAAAAACCCCTTCTTAAGAACTTGAGCTTAAATAAAATTTTTTCCAGGTACGGGATCGACGAGGACTTTATATCCACAAACTACACCAACCGTAAAATCCTGAATAATAACATGAATCTTAATAATGTTACAGGGATACATATTATACCACGTTCGCGTACTTTCGTACCCGAGGCTTCATACTTCGCGTACGTTCGTTGATAGCGGAGGGGGCTGACGTGAAGCCACTACCATAGCATTATAGTGGTTAAATCAGTACTGAATGGTATATTTATCGTATTGAAAATAGAGCTTATTTTATTATATTTCTGCATGGAGTACTTAAAAACTTTGAGTTAAGCTTTTGTTCGAACTAAATATAAATTATTCCTTGATTTGAAAACTTGAAGATTAATTTGAAACTTCAATAATTAAAATAGCAATTTAAAATGCAATCATGATTTCTCTTCTAGTTTAACTTTTGCGATGATAATCCCATTGTGTTCCCTAGGTAAAGCCATTTAAAAATCTTTTCGAGTTTGGAACATTTAATTCCGGGATTGCAGCGCTTTCGGGAATTAGTTGTCCGTTCGCTATCCCAAATTACTTTCCAATGCAGCCGGTTTTAATACGTTTAAGGGAAATTTTGTTGCTTTTTAATTAAAAATAAAAGTGGAAGTCCACGTCGGGTTTAGGGCGCAATAAAACTCCATCTTTCGCGTACGACTTTATACGCACTAAATCAGCATTTGCAAATTCGTATGCTCAGTCACGTATTCCATGTCTTAAACACACGCGATAGACATCAAGGACTGTTTTACGTAGTAAATTTTATAAATGTCATAAATTTTTCTAGGATGATTCACAGAATCCACAGGCGTTAAATGTAAATCAATAATCGAAGAACCCCGCGAGGCATCAAAATGTCATTTTAAGAAAACAAATCTTAACTTGAGTGCGTGCATGTTAGCAAAGCTATTGTTGGAAAGGGAGCCATGAGGCATGAGGCATAGCTATGCGTTAGGGGAGGCATCCACCCTCACGCCATTTGTCATTGCTAGTGATGTTTGATATATTTATGTTGGCCGGATTGTCTGCTACGAAGTGCTCGGGCTCTTCTGTTAATCGCGGAAATACGTCATGCCGTCCAAAATGGGGAACCCTACGCGAAAAGACAAGAGATTGTGGCTGAGCTACGCGAGTTTCTTTGTTCATATTTTTGCACTTTCAATGAACCTTTTGTTAGCCACCTTTTCTTACTCTTACACCCTCAGGATGGAGAATAAAGCCTGTATACTTGTAAAATATACTACTCGGATAAATACTACAGGGAAAAAAGAACAACAAAGTACGAATTACTCAGATCGGAATACATAAAAAACATAGAACAAAACGAATATCTCGAATGGAAATTATTAATGTCCCTTTTTTTACTTCTATATGCATTACCCACTTCTTCTACATAAAGAAAATTTATCCCAAAATGTTTTGAGATTTTCAGAGGTGTTTGCTAATGATTTTCCTGAATTTTGATGAAATTAGTAGCTAGAGTTAATTAATTAATATTAAAAATAATAGCAAATTCAAAGGATATTTGGAAGCAATCTGAGTTGTTTGCTCAAAATTAACCCCGGTTTGTAAATTTAGGCGCTTTGCTTTGAATTAGCATGTTGTTGTTTGCAAGTTAGAAGGGTCAGCGTTTAGAATCCTTTTGATTCAAGTACTCAATCAAGGTGGCCACGTTATATTAATTTTATAATAAACAAAGCCTGGAGTAATCTTCCTGGAGCATCCTTTCGTCCTAATCGCTTGATCCCAATCTTTGTACACACAAAGGATGAATTAATATCGTTTTTGTTGATGGTTGTTGGGCAAATAGGGAAAATGCGAGTAGCAACAAATTCGCTTTTGAGCGCAGGTTAATTCAATTTCACTGGAATCACTGGTGGCCGTTTTTGTGTACATTGCATATTGATCAATAAAAACGGACATAAATAATAATGGCTTTGAGAGAAACTGAGTTTAGCAAATAAATTTGAATAATTCCGGAGTTATGTTGGGATATGGGTTTCCTATAACGATAAAGTGCGTTTTAAGTACACGTTTCGCATTTGTTTTAAAGGCAACATTTGCATGCATGCATTATTTATGGCACACGTTAAGGATTCGCTAAACTTCCCATTTAGCAATAATAATTCGTTTAATCCACTCAAAATAACTTCAAACTTCCAATGACATTAAACATTAAACATCGCGGGCGGGAGAATTCGGCGGTTATGTTGAGTTTACTGTTGCATAAACCATTTAACATACATCCACGACAAAGTTGAAGTTGTGTGGTTCGATATTCAAATGTATACGATACTTGTTACAGCCGCAGAGCATCACCTAAACTCGCAAAATTTACTTTGTTTCAAATATTCAAATATTGAAGCTATCTTCTCGATTTGACTACGACCAAAACTTTCCTACATTAATCAAATAGATTAATAACTTTCATAAATTCATAAACCAAACCCAAATTAATAACTAAATTTTTTCAGAAATTATATTTGCTTAAGCAGAAATTAGGAAATTAAAAAACGAAACAAAATTCGTTTTGGAATAATTAACTGATTAAGCAGGAGTATAAAAATTACTGGCACAAACAAAACTTTTATAATTAAAAACTCCTTAACGATGCTTTAATTAACAGCATTTAAAAAAAGGCAGCAATAAGCCCTTCTTTCCTTTTCATGCGCCAATTTCTAATATTTCAATTAGCGTAAAACTTTTTAACTTAAGAATAATAAATACGTTCAAAACATAATTTTTAATAAAACCCCGACTTCAATTTTCAAATATCAATAAAACAGAATTTACTGCTTTAATTCCTCAAAATAATTTACCCATGTATTCGTATTAACACAATTTATAGTTACAACAACTTTAAAATACTCAATAAAATGCAGGATAAACCAAGCTCGCGCGCTTTCGCACTCGTGTCTTCATAACTCGCGTACGTTCGTTTATGGTGGAGGGGGCTGACGTAAAGCCACTACTCACGCATTCATATATTATTTCCCAGACTTCAATTATGAATAAAACAGAATTTATAGCTTTAATTGGAGAAAATAATTAAGCCATGTATTCGTATAAAAACAATTTCTTAAAATTTATGCGATAAATTTCTATTTCGATCGGTAAAAACAAATAAATATAAATACCCTGTCGTAAAAAATCGCTTTAAAAACCCGAAACGGGCATCGGGGTACATAAATTTAAATTTATACACGAGTGTCCTGCATCCCGCTGACGCGAGCGCTTGTAAATTCGAGGCCTTTTGTTTTTTTTTTCCATCACGAATTAATGGGGCGTACAAAGTTTGGATACTATTCCGGACATGCACACGGCCAGCCTGACATTCCCGGATTAATTTGTCTCCATGTGCACGCACCAGGCACGTCTTCCCGCGTTCCGGGAAAGCTCCACAAAGGATTAAGGATCAAAAGGCCAAATAAAGTTGGACTGAATTGAAACATTCCACACAGTTTTGATTTATTTTCGGATTAAATATTTAATTTCAAAAATTATATTTCATTCTCCAGCTTGAATATTTTCTAAAATGGGTCAGTGGAAAATATCACCTAAACAAGAAAAAAACCAGTTTTAATATAATCTCTCAGAAGACGTTCAAACAATGATTCCCGAAAAAAAAGTGGTCTGGGAATTCTTTTATGGTTTGATTTTTTTGAGTTTTTGGAAAGTAAAATTTTTTTGCGGGGGTGTAAAGGGCAGGAGAAGCCCTACATTTTATCCATTTTATATTATCTTTCATTTCAAATTTTTAATGGAAAAGGGTTTTTATTTTTTTCTGGAAAACTATATTAGTTATCGGTTTCAAATTTTTACCAAAAGTAAACACCGTAGATAGACGCGTTTTAAAAAATATTTGGTTAAAATCAGTTAAATAGTTTTTTTGGAAAAAATTCGCAAAGTTTTGGCAAAATTTTGGTACAAATACGGTTCTGGACGGCACAATTTTAAACCGAAAATTAAAGCTTTCACGGAATTTGGTGGAGGAGGTGACTGTGCGAATTTTAAGCTATTAAACGTCTCGGTGGTGCTAATAGTTTCGAAGATATTAATTATTTTGTAAAAAGTGAATAATTTCAGACCGAATGTTTGGCTCCAAAAGGAGATTTTGCATATTTAGCTACATTTTCGGTGATAACTCGAAAACGGAAGGAGATAGCGCAGTGATTCTTCTTTTAACGTAAAGTGGATCTAAAGAGCTTTTAGGAAATGTGCATAAAGTAGGGCTAAAATGTCAATTAAAGGGTGAATTTGACCCATAAATACAACTTTAAAAAATGTGATATAAAAAAAATTTTTTTTCGTTATTTTTTCGAAATTTAAAATACACTATGCGTGAGAGCTTTCGGTTAAAAGAGTAGATTCTAAAGCGTTTTTAAAATTGAAAATCCGTTAAAAAGTGACGCGGCGAGAGCCATTCACCCCTAAAATCAAAATTTCGAGTTTATTTGTACGTAATTTCCCAACCCTACTAAATATAAAAAATCTGAGTAGCCTATACACTGTAAAAAATATTCCTTTTTAAAGTTGCTAAAGAAAATTGCAAAAATTTTTAAAACTGCGGGAGCCAAATGGGCCCAGGTTGGACCGCGTTTTACCCGATTTTTTGAATATTTTACGTTTGATTTTTTTCCAAGGTCCAGGGTAAAAATTTCAAGGTGCCGATTTTTTCTCTCATAAGTAAATACCAAATAAGTAAAATAAAAAATATTCGAGTATTACAGGTTGTTCCGATGAAAAGTTACGAATTTTAAAAGTCCGCGTTAAAATAGCGCGAAAAATAAAGCGTCACTTTGGGGGCACCAAAACGACATAAAGAGTAAACGCATCAAAAAAAAACTCCCGATTTAAGGTAAAACCTGGAATTTAGACGAGGATAAAGCGACCCGAACTACTAATCGAAGCCAAAAAGTTTTGGTACTGTTGCTGTCCGAAAAGCGATAGAATTGTACAGTTTGTGTCTCGGGGCCGTGACGTCTCACCTTTGCGGCGGGAGGCTTAAAAATCGGTCATTGTAATCCCCAGGATGTTAGAATAAAATTTCGTCGGTTTCCTTTAGAATCCGACGGAGTTGCGATTTTTCAAAGTTAAAGCCGCCGAAAAACCGAAAAAAATCGACCATTTTCGGCAATTTTTTTCAAAGTGTCGGGGAGGTCCAAAAAATTTAAAATTCGAACTACACTTGGAATTGACATCCCTCTTTACATCGGAACAGGAATTCTTAAAGTCGGACGAATAAAACCACTGTTTCGGCCGCCCCTCGCAAAAAACGTCCGAATTTAGGGTAAAAACGCGAAAGGGGTCGTATCTTGGAGCGATAATTTTTGTAGTAAATTTGGTTAAAATTTATGGATGCAGATCGCAAATAAATTGGTTTAGTTTTGGTGAAAAGTCAGAGTAGGTATTTTAGAGTGATAATTTTTGTAGTAAATTTGTTGAAAATTTATGAGTGTAGATGAGATCTAAAGTGGTTTAGTTTGGGTGTGAACTCGGTGGAGGTATTTTGGAGTGATAATTTTTGTAGTAAATTTGTTGAGAATTTATGGATGCAAATGGGTGGTAATCAATTGAGAAGATGTATTAGAGAAAATTGGTGAAGTATGAAAGAAAAATTTATAGACTTAAAACATAGTGAAACTAAAAATGAAACAATGGTGCGCTTGAAAAAGATGGACGTTATTTGTACAGCAATTTCCTCTTGACATTTATAAATTTCCTAACAAAAGAAATTTGCATCCGTGCAGGCATATTTAAATTATTTATGCAGTGGAGGCATTCATAAAATAAATTATTACATAATAAATCAGGCTTATATTTAAGTAGCAGTTTAAAAAGTAATGATTTATTTCATTAATTTAAAATTGGTCAATTACTGGTTGCATGCAATAAATCGCATCTTCGTGAAATAAAATCGGAGATAAGCCGAAAGTTTACGGTTTTAATTAATGGTAAACAGAAGGTGCATTCGTGCGTCAATTAAAATACAATTACACGATGTGTTCATTGAAAGGTCGGCCACGAAACCGCGATAAAAACTGCAGACTCATTCTTTAGATAGGTTCGAACAGCGTCGTCGTGGGATCTCTTTTATCGCATGTTTTACCATTAAAGGAGCTATAAAAAAGACTTACATAACAATTTCAAGCCCGCATAAAACAAGGGAATAGAGCAACCCTTGTTACGTTTGTAAATGCGTAAATGGTAAACATACAAATTACCCTGTCCTCGTGAGGGCGAAGGTTAGGCTTTCCAGCGCGAAAATTATTTCTGACCCGCGGCTCTTCCGATTTGTGGGAGATGAAAATGTGGCGGCCTTTTGTTCCTTCAGGCTCGCTTTCACACTGTTACATTTTCAACGCCAGAAATTATCACAAAGGACAATAATTCTACCGTGATTTCTGGCGCACAGTTTGCTAATTTCGAACAAAACGCGATCAAATTCTCGCCTTGTGAAACTATAATTAATTGTTCTACACAAACAAAAGCGAATTTTGTATTTCAATCCACTGGACGTATTACTAAACACTCTAACGTCATGTAAATGGAGCTTTTGTCATTTTTCCCATATTCACAATTAATCCAAATTATTCAACGATTAACAAACAACATTTTACTACAAAACTTGTTTCACATGTTTTTTCGTTGTATAAATTTTGGTGAACCATCATATCTTCAAGATATTTTTAAACGAAGATTAGGTTGCAAGAATCCCATGGTGTTAAATTCCATTAGAAACACGATTGCTCATGTTCCCATTGTTGAACCTCCATTCAATCATAAAAATGACATGTAAAACCACAACTCTAAGGTCTTCTTTTTTTTGGTAATTCTTCAAATCATGTAAAATATTTTAATTCAAATTCAGTATTTTTGTAAGAAAATTGAGTTAGTTAAATATAGGTAAACGTCGTTTTGCGCCGATTCGATTTACGGCGATTCACAATTACACCGGTTGGTGCCTGCGTGGGATTTTCCGAGTTAGTTTTCGTTTTGTTTTCAAGAAAAATAAAAAGATACCTATTATGTTTTTTATTTTATTATAAAATTAAAAGAATATTCAATTCGTAGTTTCATTATGGGCGACAATAGTGATTCAGAACCCAAACATTGTGCGAAAAAACCGCGAAAAATGTGTGTTCATTTTACGCCAGTGTCTCTCGGAACGGAACTCCGGCGTAAAACGACCTTTAGAAAAACTGGAGTATCATAAATTTTGATCAATCATTAGTGGATAGTATTTCCTGTAATCAATAAATATAAACCCGATTTCGAATAGGACAATTACCGAAGAAAGTATAGTAAAGCTATAAATATATTCATCAAAAAGTATTTAATCAATGTAGATTTCCTGTTAGAATGTTAATACTGTGGGAATTAATTTGAGGTATCTAGGTGTAAACGGGTACAACTTAAAACCCCATATTTCAACGACCACGCACGCTGCTGAAGTACATTCTTTATATCCTAATGATATACAGGTCTTATATATTCTAATTAAGCGTGTCTTGCGCCGAACCGAACAGTAGGCTTACTTTTTAACTACGTACAAATTGTTCGTTTGTTCCGAAGGCTGCTCCATTCTCTTAAGCAACTCTGAATTCATTAAACTACTCAACCTGTCAGGAAGAAGACTTTAGTAGCAGCTTTCGAAAAAAATAATTAGCTACTAACTCATTTCTTGAATTCTAAATCCAAAATTAGAGATGTGTGTGATTTACGAGTTTTTATCGATTTATACAGTGGATCAAAATTTATTTCTGGAATTCTTAGTCAAGAATTCGTTGGAACATTTTCGTGCAATTAGTGAATTTATCCCGAAAATGTTGTTCTTAACTATTTTTAATAGGTCTAAATTTGGGATATGATTTTTGGACTATTTTTGAAATTTCGTAGCTTCTACAAGACTTGACCGATGATGACCGCAAGTGGCTCACGTTGTGGCCCAGGGTTCTCTTAATGTCTAGAAAAAAATTCGACATTCCTCGATTACTTCAGTGGCACACAGAATTTATTTCCTAAAGGCCTGAAAAAAACCATACGTTAATTTGATTCGGCGGGCGCGCCCTAAGATTTTACATGAGCGGTCGCGCGGTGTAAATTTTGCACAATGTAGATCACATCGTATCGATGACTCTTTCCGTTCTGAAGTAACGCCTTAAAACCGCTGAAAATTTGAGTCACCTTTTGACAGAAAAACTGTTGATTCATCAGAAAATAATTAATTTAAAAAAAACTACTTGGCTGATCAAGGCAAGTGGTAGCTTTAAATTTGCAGGATTGTTTTCTCTGTCGAATAAAGAGACAACGGTTCTGCTTGTATAAAAAATGCGCCCTTGAGGGCCGAATTTATACTCGAAATTTACAAAAAATTTTCGCAAAATCGAATAGGCTAATTTTTAATGAGCCTAACTTAAAATACTCCTCTTCTGGGTCTTAATATTCGATAAAAATATCAACTCACTGCTGTCAATATTTTTCGAAAAATTAAATAAAAACGAAATCAGGAAGAAAATTTTGAAATTTTATTTTCGCGATTTTTAACTCTATCTTATAGATTTGGGTTTGCTGATGACGCTTCAACCATTGTTAGCGCGATACGACGCGTACTTTTTAAATTACAGCGTTTTGAAAATTGCAGAAATTTAGAAAATTTGAAAAATTCATATTTTTTTTCTAAATTTTTTCGAATTTTATATAACTGATAGGTTATATTTATAGATTTCGGTCTGCTGATTACGGAGAACTAAAAAATTTTGAGCTACGACCACCAGTTTAGAAGCTACACCCGTTTTTATGGCCACCAAAAAATGATAGAGAAGGGTCCCCCCTTTGCTTTAAAAGTGAAAAATTTTGAAGAATTTTTTCGCGATTTTTTGACTTTATCTTATAGATTTGGGTTTGCTGATGACGATTCAACCATTGTTAGCGCGATACGACGCGTACTTTTTAAATTACAGCGTCTTGAAAATTACAGTAATTTAGAAAATTTGAAAAATTCATATTTTTTTCTAAATTTTTTCGAATTTTATATAACTGATGGGTTATATTTATAGATTTCGGTCTTCTGATTAAGGAGAACTAAAATTTGTTGCGCTACGACCAGTAGTTTAGAAGCTACGCTCATTTTTATGGCCACCAAAAAATGATAGAGAAGGGTCCCCCCTTTGCTTTAAAAGTGAAAAATTTTGAAATTTTTTTTCGCGATTCTTTGACTTTATCTTACAGATTTGGGTTCGCTGATAACGAATCAACCATTGTCCATTGTTAACGCGATCCGACGCGTTCATTTTAAACTACAGTGTCTTGAAAATTACAGTAAATTAGAAAATTTGAAAAATTCATATTTTTTTCTAAATTTTTTCGAATTTTATATAACTGATGGGTTACATTTACAGATTTCGGTCTGCTGATTAAGGAGAACTAAAAATTGTTGCGCTACGACCAATAGTTTAGAAGCTACATCCGTTTTTATGGCCACTAAAAAATGATAGAGAAGGGTCCCACTTTTGCTTTAAAACTGAAAAATTTTGAAATTTTTTTTCGCGATTTTTTGACTTTATCTTATAGATTTGGGTTCGCTGATAACGAATCAACCATTGTTAACGCGATCCGACGCGTACTTTTTAAACTACAGCGTTTTGAAAAATGCAAAAATATGGGAAATTTGAAAAATTCCTATTTTTTTCTAAATTTTTTCGAATTTTATATAACTGATGGGTTATATTTGTAGATTTCGGACTGGTGATTACGGAGAACTAAATAATGTTGAGCTACGACCAATAGTTTAGAAGCTACATCCGTTTTTATAGCCACTAAAAAATGATAGAAAAGGGTCCCACTTTTGCTTTAAAACTGAAAAATTTTGAAATTTTTTTTCGCGATTTTTTGACTTTATCTTATAGATTTGGGTTCGCTGATAACGAATCAACCATTGTTGACGCGATCCGAAGCGTACTTTTTAAACTACAGCGTATTGAAAATTGCAGAAATTTAGAAAATTTGAAAAATTCATATTTTTTCTAAATTTTTTCGAATTTTATATAACTGATGGGTTATATTTATAGATTTCGGTCTTCTGATTAAGGAGAACTAAAATTTGTTGCGCTACGACCAGTAGTTTAGAAGCTACACCCATTTTTATGGCCACCAAAAAATGATAGAGAAGGGTCCCCCCTTTGCTTTAAAAGTGAAAAATTTTGAAATTTTTTTTCGCGATTCTTTGACTTTATCTTACAGATTTGGGTTCGCTGATAACGAATCAACCATTGTCCATTGTTAACGCGATCCGACGCGTTCATTTTAAACTACAGCGTCTTGAAAATTACAGTAATTTAGAAAATTTGAAAAATTCATATTTTTTTCTAAATTTTTTCGAATTTTATATAACTGATGGGTTATATTTATAGATTTCGGTCTGCTGATTAAGGAGAACTAAAAATTGTTGCCCTACGACCAATAGTTTAGAAGCTACTTTTGCTTTAAAAGTGAAAAATTTTGAAATTTTTTTTCGCGATTTTTTGACTTTATCTTATAGATTTGGGTTCGCTGATAACGAATCAACCATTGTTGACGCGATCCGAAGCGTACTTTTTAAACTACAGCGTATTGAAAATTGCAGAAATTTAGAAAATTTGAAAAATTCATATTTTTTCTAAATTTTTTCGAATTTTATATAACTGATGGGTTATATTTATAGATTTCGGTCTGCTGATTATGGAGAACTAAAAATATTTGCGCTACGACCTGTAGTTTGGAAGTTACGACCGTTTTTATGACCCCAAAAAATTTAAAATTTGGAATTTTTTTTTCGCGATTTTTTAACTCTATTTTCTCAATGTTCACCTCTATGCTACAATAGTTCTTTGGATATTACAGTATTCATTTCCATGCTGATGTAACAAAAATTTCCATGGATTCAAATTTTTTGACTCATTGATGGAGATCTATTGAAGGTCACTACAAGGTGCTAATTATAGTGGGACTATAAAATTTTTTTGTATAAATTTTCTTGGTGTGGGTGTTTGATGTAAAGCAGTTGTGATCGATCAGCTGTGAACTTAATGGTTTTAAAAATAAGCGTGTGTTCGACATCAATTTAAAATTTATGTATTTTCTAAATCGGTATTAGCGTAACCTACAAATGAACACCCTAACATGAAGTAGCAATTAATGGAGAATAAATCCTCTTAAAATTGTCGCAATCAGATGCAATCAACAGCTGCACTTTCATTCATTTGCAATTCGCACCGGTGAAATTAGTAAAACAGGCACATTCTGTGGGGGCGCTTATTCCAAGGGGGCCCTAATGGTGATTACCACGACCTTATGTGTCGCGAGGTACAAACCTACATGTGTATCCCGCGCGCATTGTAATATTGCACATTTTATTAGCATAAAATCATCAATAAATAATGGCCGAGCGGCGTTTAAAACTCACATAAATTCATTTAAAAAACGCTTTTATGAGCGCATGTGTTGTTTTCCATACAATAAACAGGGAGGCCGCTATTAAATACCGTTTTTAAAAATGACTTGTTTGAAATACAGAGGTGGTTGTTTTATTACTCAGTAGGGCCGTTAATTTTTGTAATTATTATTATGCTTTTTATGATACCAACCATTTGTTAGGGGATAATTTCCGATTTCATTATCTCATCCATTGTAATTTTTTTCAAAGCAATTATTCAGAAGCCATCAATATACACACCAGACAAATCGTTAATTTACAAATTTTATTATCAAAAAAAAAAAAATGATTTGTGCCTTCGCAATTATCCAACAAACGTGTTTTTATATTTCCCCTCAAGACATTTTATGATTTATGATTATCCATGCTGAAATTTGTTTTGAGCCAATATCGATTTCCCTCTTGCGCCTGAATAATGACGTCAAAAGTAGGTTAGTTATCATGGTTGCTACATAGTTTTCAGTTGTTTTACACAACTCTGAGCCTATGAAATTATCTTTATAGAGGTCACGAATTTTATTTTCCAAAATTTTGTAAGATAAGCAAGTTTGTAGTGTGCTTTCGGAACAATTATAATAAAGTTTTACAGGTGAATAAATGGGGAAGTGTTAAAAGTAGTTTTTGAGCAAAGTAATCAAAAATGAAACTTACAAGCAACTTCAACAGTGGCAGGTTGGCTTTTAATGCTGCCTCTGCCACTCCAAGCATGACACTCGCACTTGAACTTCTCTTTTCCAAAAAACTCCTCCACCATGTCTCTTGTAACATTCGCCTCCGCCTCCATGATTCGCACCCCGTTCATGGGATCGACAAAATCCATTTGCTTGGTTTCCACCTTTTTCGCGCCGTTGCACTTAAAGTACATCTGAAGGGTGTGCGCCGCCCTGCATTGCAACAAAGCTGGTTTATTCTTAACGACATACGAATCTTTAGGTTCCAGAAGGAAGATTGGTAAAGCGTCCGAGTTGGAGAGCAAAGATTCGTCCGGCTCAGTCGTTGATGTTTTCGTCGGCTTTGCTTCTTCCAACAATGGACCGTCTGCAAAAAAGAAAAGGGATTTTAATTAAAAGCACGTATAAACACGAAAGAGGTCGTAAATTTTTATAAGGAGGTGAATAAATAAGGAAAAACCTCAGGGATAAAATTCTTTCAGGATAATTAATTTATTTATTTAGGTTAATTAAGTTTTTATTGTTTGCTACTTGTAAGACTTCGTATTCATTATCCTTCCTTAAATTAAGAATTACACCACAATTATCTAATCTTTTGTGAAAAACTGAAGTATTTGTATCAATTATTGCTGGGAAGGAAATAAAAAGAGTACGTTGAATCATTAAATTGCAGCTCATACCAAAATATGTTAAGACTGAAAAAGTAAAATGACCAGGCGGAATATTAATTGAGTGAACTCTTTTTGTGTCGAGCATTTTTGTACTTAATTAATTCAACCGAAATCCTTTAACTCTTTGGTGCGTGTGCACGTAATGTAAATGCGCCGATTTTCGATACGAAGCCTTCTTGACATTTTTTCGGCGGGAAATTAAAATTCAAGGCTGCTAATGTCGAGTTTTTCCTTTTGTTTCGTGCCCTTTTGTTTAAAGCACCGCATTTTATTTTAAGCGGCGCGCAGGGGGAAGCTGCTAGTAATAAAAATGCAAATCCTCACGATTCATGTGTACACTTTGTTTATATACAACTTTTTTCACGTGGCCGATGCTAATGAAACGCGCGCACAAAAAGTTAAAGAGAAGACAAAAAGGCAGCGTTTCGAAAGTAATGTGCTTGTTGACTATTTGAATTTAAAGCCTGTTACGGTTTTTAAACGATCCTTATTTACACTCGTTTGCTTACATAAAAACCAAATTGTTAGCTTTTTCAGATAATTCATGGGATTTTAACAGTTTAGAAACTTTATGTGGGAATTTTGATATTTAAAGGTCACTCTTGCCATCTAAATATATCTATGACCTTTATTCATTTCAATAACCATTCATTTTCCACTTCTGTTATGTAATAGATTCATTACTCAATACATTTTAAACTTCAAGAAATTCTTAATAATTTAGTGATTTGGAAATTCACTAACAAAAGTACTATCATTGTGGACCTTAAAACAAAAAAGTCAATCTCTACGTCCAGAACAGCAGAACAGAACATCTATGTTTGAATTCAAGTAATTCAACCACGACATCTCTTATTCTTTGACCATCAGAAGGTGCCATTACTTTCTAAGGGTGGATTTTTCGTCCGATTTTAAGAATTCCGAATTAGATGTAACGAGGGATGTTGATTCCAAGTGTTGTTCGAATTTTAAATTTTTTGGAGCTCCCCGACACTTTGAAAAAAATTCTTGAAAATGGTAAATTTTTTTCGCTTTTCTTCGGGTTTTCGGCGGCGTTAAAGGGAAGCGACGAAATTTTGACCCTTTTATTCTAAAATCCTGGGGATTAACATGCCCGATTTTTAAGCCTCCCGGAGCAAAGGTGTGACGTCACGGCCCCGAGACACAAACTGTACAATTCTACCGTTTTTTCGGACGGTAAAAGTACCAAAACTTTTTGGCTTCGATTAGAAGTTCGGCAGGAGGAAAAAATCGCGGTTGATTTATTCCACATCTAAATTCCACGTTTTACCTTAAAACGGGCCTTTTTTTTGATGCGTTTACTATTTATATCGTTTTGGTGCCCCCAAAGTGACGCTTTATTTTTCGCCCTATTTTGACGCGGACTTTGAAAATTCGTAACTTTTCATCGGAACAACCTGCAATACTCGAATATTTTTTATTTTACTTATTTGGTATTTACTTATGAGAGAAAAAATCGGCACCTGGAAATTTTTACCCTGGACCTTGGAAAAAAATCGAACATAAAATGTTAAAAAAATCGGAAAAAACGCGGTCCAACCTGGGCCCATCTGGCTCCCGCAGTTTTAAAATTTTTTGCAATTTTCTTTCGCAACTTTAAAAAGTAATATTTTTACAGTGTATAGGCTACTCAGATGTTTTATATTTAATAGGGTTGGGAAATTACGTACAAATTAACTCGAAATTTTGATTTTAGGGGCGAGTGGCTCCTGCCGCGTCACTTTTTAACGGTTTTTCAATTTTAAAAAGACTTTAGAATCTACTCTTTGAAGCGAAATCTCCCATGCATAGTGTATTTTAAATTTCGAAAAAATAACGAAAAAAAAAATTTCTTATATCGCATTTTTAAAAGTCGTATTTATGGGACAAATTCACACTTCAAATTACATTTCAACCCTACTTTATGCACCGTTCCCAAAAGCTCTTTAGGTCCACTTTACGTCAAAAAAAGAATCACTTCGCTATCTCTTTCTGTTTTCGAGTTATCACCGAAAATGTAGCTAAAATAATCAAATTCTCCGTTTGGAGCCAAAATTTCGGTCTGAAATTTTTCACTTTTCACAAAATAATTAATATCTTCGAAACTTTTAGCACCACTGAGACGTTTAATAGCTTAAAATTCGCTCAGTCATCTCCTCCATCAAATTCTTTCAAAGTTTTAAATTTCGGTTTAAAATTGCGCCGTCCACAACCATATTTGTACCAAAATTTTTTCCAAAAAAACCTTTTAACCAATTTTAACCAAATATTTTTTAAAACGCGTCTATTTACGGTGTTTACTTTTGGTAAAAAATTGAAACCGGTAACTTTAATAGTTTTCGAGAAATAAATAAAAACCGATTTCCATTAAAAATTTTTGTTTCGTATTTTTTCAAAATCGACCCCGCAAATGAAAGATAATAAAAAATGGATGAAATGTAGGGGTTCACCTGACCTCTACACCCCCTTTTGTTCCTGTTCTGTTTTCGGTCAATTCAATTGAGTTGAAGGGAACTACAATATGTTTCGGAAGGAAAATTTCTTATTCCTTATTTTTGCTTTATTAGTCTAGTCTAGTGGTCTATTTTCACTTCTTCATTTTCTTGAAGTTTCTTCTTTCCCTCTGGTACTGAAAGTTTATGTCCTCAAATTTTCTATCAATTTCTGACGAGTTTATACCAAAAATGTCAGCAGTTTTTTTTATACTTGCAATGAGATGACTGTTATGAAAACACAACGTCTAAAAAACGCCAAATGTTGTTACCACAAAGTAAACTGAGTCATAGATAAGATTTTAGAAACATGTCGAAACCTGAAATTACCGATGTCTCAGCAAAAACAAAACCACAAGCCGTTATGATTCATAATGCCCTTGGTATAAACAAGTCTCCTAATTTATTAAAAACGATGATTCAATTTAGTTGCTCGAATTTTGAAATAGGCAATTTTGTAAAGGTGGTTTGATTGGAAAAATGTTGCGTTAGAAAAATGATATTTGGAAACTTCCGAGTAGGCTAAAAACTGTAGTATTTTTCAGTGAATAAACGAAGTGATTGAGTGCATTCGTATTTGACACGATTTACAGGAAACCCTCATTTTAGCAATGTCAACTACCACATGTTTGCCGATGGAAATATATCAATGTCAATTAGCGTAAGTAAATGTGAAGGACAGTTTGAGAATAAACAATGGTCCGAGGTTTGAACATTTCCCTGAATGTGCTGAGCGCGTTGTTGTGCCCACACATGTAGGTTTTACGTGTTCTTCCCACAGGACTCGCAGATTTATAAATGTCTGTGGTACGCCTCCATGATTTCCTCCTTCCTTCCAGAGGTTGACGGATGGTTCCCGTTGGAATACGCACCGATTGTTTACAGAGAAATGCCATTAGGGAGATTTCAATTAGAATAATTTGGGCGCACTCATCTTTTCATCTTTGATTTATGAGCTCCTTTTACCTTTACGATTTATTATCATACTAAAAGGATATTGTTATATAAGTTATGTCAATTCCTGCGACTCCTGGAGGAGAGATAATGTCGTTTTCAACCAAATTGCTTACCTATATCACGAATTCACATCCATTATAATCCATATTTACAAACCTTATCTCGCCTATTCAATTTATTAACTGACTCGTTAATAGTTCTCTAAATAAATAAACAATATTTCATTGCTACAATAATTATTTCCAATAAAGGTTAAAGTAGCATCATTAATCGAAAGGAAACATCAACAAGTTATTTATTTCAAATGTGAACATAAACGCCTAATTATAATTATCAACTGATAACAAAAATGTCGAACAAGAAATTCCATTTGCTCCCTTTCAAGGCTTGAAGATTAAAAGATATTTCATGGTTATAATTTATGATGATTCGAATTGAAATAGCCGCTCATTCATGTGTTTATAAATTGCTTTTAACGCGAAGGAAGTCGAAATAATTAAATTCGAAATTTATTTCACTGATTGCAGTTATATCGCACTAAATTTAACAAAAATTACATCTCGTGATTATTAATTTATCTCAAGTAGCTTAATTTATTGTTTTTTTACTTCTACAAAATAATAAATGTTTTATTACTAGAAACTATTACATATTTTCTAATGATATGATAATAAGGAATATGTATTTATTTAATCGCTTTTATATATCTTTCGGAAATTCCTATAATACATAAATTGATACCAATTAATCCAAATCGCTTGAAATCTTTAGTTTATGTAATAACCTCACCTTAAAATACTTTACACTTTTCTATTAAATGAGCTACAAGATTTGTGAATTCCAACAATTTTTAACCACATCAATTTTGTCAATAATTAAAAAAATTTACAAAAAAATTTGTAGTCTGTTGTAACCAACTAATTATTTTTGTTCTTTTGTATAAGTATAAATATTTGATGTGACTGTATTCAAAGAATTTCCAAATGATAATAGGACAATGCTTATCAAAACGAGACCAAGCGATATTTTTAGAAAAATGGAATTGTGGCTTCAGATCATTTTGGAGTTCAACTATGTCGAGTGCCATAATCCTATTTTTCTAAAAATCCCTTTTTGATAAACATCGTCCAATTATACCCTCATCCCATCGAATATTGGAATAATACCAATTTTGAAAATTTCCGAATTTCCATCTCGGGAAGAGAAGACCCAAGATGGATGAAATCTACCAGACAATCACCTCTTTACTTTCGACTTCCATCAAAACAACATCTCTTTGCTTTCATCCACCACCAGAAAAAGACCTCTTAGAACTTGACAACAAAAAGAATACCCAACGTTGAAGTATGAATATTTGATGCGACTTTATTCAAAGAATTTCCAAATGATAATAGGACAGTGTTTATCAAAACGAGACCAGGCGATATTTTTAGAAAAATTGAATTGTGGCTTCAGAATAATTTTGGAGTTGAACTATGTCGGGTGCCATAATCCTATTTTTCTAAAAATCTCATTTTGATAAACATCGTCGAATTATATCCTCATCTGATCGAATATTGGGAGAATACCAATTTTGGAAATTTCCGGATTTCCACCTCAATCTATAAGACAATCACCTCTTTACTTTCGACTTCCTTCAGAACAACACCTCTTTGCTTTCATCCACCACCAGAAGAAGACCTCTTAGAACTTGACAACAAAAAGAATATCTGACGTTGATTCGCGAAAATGGTTACAATACCAAGGTGCCCAAAAAGTGATGGCCAATTTTTAAGCCTTTAAGTTTTGGATAATATCCATAATGTTCTCTTAACGCGTATAATTTGTTATGGAATTTTGTAAAAATCGTGCAAGGTGAAAAATTTAGTGTTTCATGTTAGAGTAGTAAGTATATCTTGTTAATTTATCTGGAAAAGTAATAAACTATGGAGCTTTTGTGTGGCAAACATTTTGCTAAAAGGTTTCAATTTAGCGTGGTGTTATTTTTAAATGTTGGGCAATAATTTACCTGGGTCACGTCACATGTGAAAGATCGCAGTTTTCCTGCGCGTCCGTGTTTAATGATAGACGCTATAATTCATGCCATTATTCCAGGAAAACAGTAATTTACTAAAAATTATTATGACAGTGTGTGTGCATCTCCGAAAGAAATTGCTCTCCATAAATTTATTACACGTTATTACTCCAAAAAAATCGCACCACCACGAAAGAAAAACCATAACTTATATTTTCAGCAAGATATAAATTTAATTAGGGAATCAATTAGTGCGTTGTCTGGTTGATAAGTTGTGAAGGAATGTAAGTGATGAGCATCCAGGGGGACTTGAGGGACTATTTATGTCACATAATGGGGGGCTGCTTTTTAGTCATTAAGTCTATTCCTCCCTAGCATGGCGTGTCTTTATGATTGCAGCAGGAACATGGCATTGAGCTGCAAGGGCCGTTTTATCTGAGTCTACTTTGTACCATTGTACGTATTTTTCTGCAGGGCTTAAATGAAGTGGAAACTTTAGATGCCGAAATAAATGGTTTGAAAAGTTTTATTTTGATAAATCTTTTAGCATTAAAGTGGCCCCTTTTTATGGAGACTGAGACTCCTTAAAAATGTTTAAATTTAATTTTCTTTCGCGTCTGTATTTGTTTATCTATTAGGTCGTTTGTGCTGGGAGGAGTGCATTGTTTGTAGGATAAATATTTGCTTAAAACAAGCACGCGGCGAGGCGCCATGAGGCGAGCAATGGAATACCCTAGCCTGAAAATTTATCTGCCTCAACCACCACGGGTCGTAACATGTGGCTGAAAGATGATCCCACCATAATTACACCGAAATGCGATAGCGAAGGAATAATTAAAATTGGTAACTTTAAACTAAATCAATGTCCAACATGAGCTTCAACGGAAATTCGTATAAAACCACATAAACAATATTTTTTTATGAGCATTTTGATGATCATAATTTTACGAATTTAAATGTGAGTATCTTAATAAAAAAGAATTTAGAACTACGAAATAAAAACTAACATTTTCAGCGTGGCAATAAATAATATATAAGGTGTAATAAACCTAATCGCCCTAACATATTTATGGATATATTCCGTTATTTATTTATAGTTGCTAATATAATTTATGTGAATAATTTAATTCGCACATTATAATTCGCGACTTTAGCTTGCAATTTTCCTGCCAAAACAAGAGGATTTATTTATCTATTTACAGTTGCTTCTAATTAACACACACGTAACAAAATCGTTCTAAAATTCACATTCGAGCACTATAAATATTTTGAATTAATATCAAAAATTTATCGAATTCTACCGGCGAGAAGTTAGCCATAAAATTTCCAGCCATTTTTTACATGTATTTCTCCATAAGAAGAAAAACCATTATAACTTCTTTATTTTACATTTTATAACAAAACTAATTATACCACTCGAAAGCTTAAAGAAATATCTATATAACAGTAGTACTGCCAATGCTTGCCTCATAATAATAAATCCGCAATTTGCATTTAATTAAATGACTACCTTAAAATTTCAAAATCACTTAAATGGATGTAACTTCTATTAAAATAAACTGACAACTAAAATAAAATAATCAGTAGAATCTGCATTAAATTCCCTACATTCTCATGTATAAAAAATGGTCAGCCACTAATTTTTAACTTATTAATTAAGCAAAAAAAATAATTTCTGAGTAATTTTTTTCTCTAATGCTACCAAAAACCGGCCATAAAAAAGTTATTGATTCCATTTGATAGAAAATTTATTAAGCTTTCCAACGATATATCACACAATGCTAGCCTCATCATAATTAAAAATTTAGAACTGAAAATTACTCAAAAATTAGTGTTTTTGGTTAATTGAAAAGTCAATAATTAGTGGCTAGCATTGTGTTTCACATCATTATTTTCATTTTCTAATGTAGATTCCAAAAGTGGGTTTAGTTTTTTCTGCTAACATTTTCTCCTAAATTACAGCGCATAATGCATTATTTAGTTTTCGCGGCGAGTTTAATTAAAAGTTTAAATTTTTAATTATCATGACGAGCCTAGCATTGTGTGATATATCGTTGGAAAACTCATTAAATTTTCTATCAAATGGAACCAATACCTTTTTTATTGCAGGTTTTTGGTAGCCATTAGAATAAAAAATTACTCAGAAATTACTGTTTTTGGTTAATTAATAAGGTAATAATTAGTGGCTGACATTGTTTTATACATGAGAATGTAGGGAATTTAATGCAGATTCTACTGATTATTTTATTTTAGTTGTCAGTTTATTTTAATAGTAGTTACACCCATTTAAGTTTTTTTGATATTTTAAGGTAGTCATCTGATTAAATGCAAATTGCGGATTTGTTATTATAAGGCAAGTATTTACAGTAGTACTGTTAAATAGATATTTCTTTGGGCTTTCCAGTAGTATGATTAGTTTTCGTATAAAATGTAAAATACAGAAGTTATAATGATTTTTCTTCTTATGGAGAAATACATGTAAAAAACTGCGGCTGGAAATTTTATGGCTAACTTCTCGCCGGTTCGAATTCTGACGATCCAAATCATACAATGAGCCATACAAATTTTATAATTACATTTAAACGTCGTTTTGCGCCGGTTCGATTTACGCCGATTCACAATTTCCGAATTTATGAGTTAGTTTTCGTTTTGTTTTTAAGAAAAGTAGAAAGAAAAAAGCACTAAAAATGTGTGTTCATTTTACGCCGATTTTTTTTACGCCCGGTGTCTCTCGGAACGACGTTTACCTGAATTTACCTTCTCCAACTTTATACAGGATTATTTAGAGGCGCCCAAAATTAAGGTAGTACCTATATTTTCTTGTGCATTTTGGATTTTTTTATGCGAACAGAATGACTTAAAAATATTTTTTGCATTAAAATTCTACATGAAATTTACAAGAAATTTAAATCGTAAATATTATTTAAATGCAATAACCGTAAATTTAAGTTTTTATTGTTAGGTTGTTCGTAGCTAATCGCTTAGTATTTTTAATAGCAGTGAACGAAAAACGAGTTTTTTTAATAACTATTGTTTCATAGCTACGGGCTAAAATGAAATTATAAAAAAATACACATATATGAAAATTATTGCAGAGTCATTTAAAATTTGTATGGGCATTGTTTCTGGTGAATTACCTTTGTAGAGATGTATGGTAACTTCCTCGTTAGTTTGGTTAAATGGGAATACAAATCGCGCTTTTTCTCTTTGATCAAATCTTTAATGAAGTGAAAACGTAAATAAAAGTCACGACAACTTGTTGAATAGTCCGTGACGCATTCACTCAACGCCAACCGAAAACGTTTTCTTATTTCCATAATAATTACACACGGCCAATGTGATCTTGAGATTAATTTCACAAAGCTCGTTAATTCAACACGCTTGCATTTTGTAAATTAAATCATGAGCAAGATTTTATAGACTAATTAAGATGTAAGCTCAACATTAAAGATTAGCAAACATTGCCAATAAAATTAATATTGATTTCTTAATAAACCTACGATTTATGATCAAATTTTAACTTTATGTAAAATGTCATTAAATCAGCTTGTTCAAGGAAATTCAGGATTGCTATTACAAAACTACACATAAGACGGAGCAACCTCGAACTCTCACCGCGCTACTATAATCACAGCCTAATTTTATTTAGGTGGAATCATTATTTTTCTATAATTAAATTTGAGTGGCAAATGATAATTCCTGCATTACTTATTAGTATCCGGTTAATTTTGTAATAAAGTGGTGAACAAATACTTGAAATTCCCTTTATATTCGTTGTTTAAGGTAAATATTACATGGTAAATATAGCAGTCGGTTGTAATTAAATGCAAACAAGATTGGAAGGGGTGTGCGCGAGTAATGCAACGTCGGTTCATAAAATCGCGCACAAACATAATGCAACAAACTTCATTCGCCCAAATAATCGCATTAATTTCGATGCTGCCAATGTGCGAAAACTTCATCAGTTGCGTTTGATGTATGCAGGAAAGTCGATGGAAAATCAGTACGTCGATTGAACCAACCCAGCTTGCTGATGCGACGGACATTCACTCCATTCGATTAAATTTTAATTATAAAGGATCAAGTTTGGAGATGATCATCACAAGCTATAGTCTTTGTTTAAGCCCCTTAATGCATCATTAATGTAATACTTTGCCTACTTTTTTCTCAGAAAATTCATTATAGATAAAATTAAAATCCTTCTACATTATGGATACTACATAACTATCACTTCTATAGCCTCGAATAGGCCGAGGAAGAAAGAGTTATTATCTTCAGGCTTCGGTAAGTCGCTAATTAAAATGTGAGATAAGGTTGGTGCAAGAATGGAGCCTTGTGGCAGCCCAGAAAGGACTGCTTTTGTGGTCTATAATACTAAAACCGTAAGAAACGGGGAAGGTGTTTTTTCGTAGAGAGTTGAAATTTTGAAGGTGTAAGGAGAAGAAAATTTTAAGAAGTTTAAAGTTATTCCACTCCGAACGAAAAATCGAGTTCATCCCCTAAGTGTCCGAAATTCACCCCGAATCGCACCAAATTTTAGAATGTTATGGGGGACCAGATTCTGAAGACGGTGGTTTTGACCCGACCAAATCTATCTATTAAGGGGGCGGAAATACGACCACTTTTGTATTTTTACCCAGAATTCGGACGATTTTTGCGAGTAGCCGCCGAAAGGGTGGTTTTTTCGTCCGATTTTAAGAATTCCGGTTCCGTTGTAAAGTATTATGTTGATTCCAAGTGTGATTCGAATTTTTAATTTTTTGGACCTCCCCGACACATTGAAAAAATTCCCGAAAATGGTCGATTTTTTTCGGGATTTCAGCGGCGTTAACTTAAAAAAATCGCAACTTCGTCGCATTCAAAAAAGAAGCGAAGAAATTTGGCCCCTTTTATTCTAAAATCCTGGGGATTACCGTGACCGATTTTTTACCCTCCCGGCGCAAAGGTGTGACGTCACGGCCCCGAGCTGCAAACTGTACAATTCTAACGTTTTTTCGGACGGCAAAAGTATCAAAACTTTTTTGCTTCGATTAGAAGTTCTGCAGGAGCAAAAAATGGCGGTTGTTTTATTCCTCATCTAAATTCCACGTTTTACCTTAAAACGGGCCTTTTTTTGATGCGTTTACTCTTTATGTCGTTTTGGTACCCCCAAAGTGACGCTTTATTTTTCGCGCTATTTTGACGCGGACTTTGAAAATTCGTAACTTTTCATCGGAACAACCTGTAATACTGGAATATTTTTTTATTTTACTTATTTGGTATTTACTTATGAGAGAAAACATCGGCACCTTGAAATTTTTACCCTGGACTTTGGAAAAAAATCGAACGTAAAATGTTCAATAAATCGCGTAAAACGCGGTCCAACCTGGGCCCATCTGGCTCCCGCAGTTTTTAAAATTTTTGCAATTTTCTTTCGCAACTTTAAAAAGGAATATTTTTTACAGTGTACAGGCTACTCAGATTTTTTATATTTGGTAGCGTTGGGAAATTACGTACGAATAAACTCGAAATTTTGATTTTAGGGGTGAGTGGTTCTCGCCGGGTCACTTTTTAACGGATTTTCAATTTTAAAAAAGGCTTTAGAATCTACTCTTTTAACCGAAAGCTCTCACGCATAGTGTATTTTAAATTTCGAAAAAATAACGAAAAAATTTTTTTTTTTATATATCGCATTTTTAAAAGTCATATTTATGGGTCAAATTCACCCTTTAAATTACATTTGAACCCTACTTTATGCAACTTCCCTAAAAGCTCTTTAGATCCACTTTAGGTCAAAGAAAGAATCACTTCGCTATCTTTTTCCGTTTTCGAGTTATCACCGAAAATGTAGCTAAAATAAGCAAAATCTCCGTTTAGAGCCAAAATTTTGGTCTGAAATTTTTCACTTTTCACAAAATAATATCTTCGAAACTATTAGCACCACGGAGACGTTTAATAGCTTTAAATTCGCACAGTCACCTCCTCCGCCAAATTCCGTGAAAGTTTTAATTTTCGGTTTAAAATTGCGCCGCCCAGAAGCGTATTTGTACCAAAATTTTGCCAAAACTTTGCGAATTTTTTCCAAAAAAGCTATTTAACCGATTTTAACCAAATATTTTTTAAACTGCGTTTATCCATGGTGTTTACTTTTGGTAAAAATTTGAAACCGGTAACTTTTATAGTTTTCGATAAAGAAAATAAAAACCAATTTCCATTAAAAATTTCAAATATTTTTTTTTCAATTTTTTTCAATTTTTTTAAAAATCGACCCTGCAAATAAAAGATAATAAAAAATGGATGAAATGTAGGTGTTTACCTGCTCTCTACACCCCCCCATAAAAAAATATGTCCTCTAATTTTCTATCAATTTCTGACGAGTTTATGGCAAAAATGTCAGCATTTTTTTTGTACTTCCAATGAGATGAGTGTTATGAAAACACAACGGCGCAGAGTGAGTCATAGATAAAAGACCGGGTTTTGGAAACATGTCAAAACTATTTGAAATTACCGATGTCACAGCAAAAACAAAACCACAAGCCGTTATGATTCATTATGCCCTTGATATAAATAAGTCTCCTAATCTGTTGAATTTTTTTTATTTTTTTTTTACTTTTCTTATGCTTTAAATATAATTTATTATCTTTCAAATTTTTAATTTGAAACGAAACACTCTTGTGATCAGATCCTAATTTAGATATAGATTCCTGTTCAATTGGTAGATGTACGTTTTTGGTAAACAAAATTTGTGAGAATAAATTGTTGGTATATTATTTTCTTCTGCGAATTAATCCATAGATTGTTCCACTGTTGCCTTTTACTATTAAGATCTTCGGCTGGTATGGTTGGAAAGTTACTATTGAAGACAGTTTGAAAATGTTCAGGTTCTTGGAGAGTTACCACAGATTTCTTGGATGACCTTACTTTGTTCCAACAACCAGTTTATTGACTGGATCTATCTTACAAACATTGTTGGAAAACGATCCCATGGAGTTACACCATCCTAGCCATCTTAAGTCTCTGATGGAACGCGTTTGACGTAATTGTCAATGTACGTTTTTTCGGGCTGTTAGAACAAACCTTTTGTTATAAAAAAACGAAATGATTTGATTGGTATTTTATTTCTGAATAAGGAGTGTCAAATTAATGAGGTAAATCTAGAGAGATACTGGTGATTTAATATTCCATCGAATTGGAAGTTACATGAGCTCATTTTGTGAGCGTGAGAAAAAGTTGGAATTAATCGGAGAAGACGCCTTCGTATTTAGCACCAAAAGCGATCATTTCTGCTGTCATAACGCGGCACGTAACTTATTTAAGTGTCGCAAAGAGGCACGCATACGGCGAAAAGATTCGGCACGCGCGTGGGCGCCAAAACCGTGTTCGGCATCACGTTTCGCGAACTGTGTGAAGATTTAAAAGGTTTAAAACCTCATAAATTATGTATTAAAAGTTGCTGACTAAACATTTTTCAGTAGAAATTTGAGATGATTGATGTAATTGTTTTAATGTTAAAGGAAGAGGACTTAAGTATGATTGATACATTTTATTGCAGCGGATTAAGATACTTAGAGAGCGCCGCAATTTAGCTGCCAGTCCAGGAAGAAATTATTAATTTAAAAGTAACTATTTTCGCGATGAATGAAGTGTGTCGATCGCAATCGTTTAAATCTATTAGCATGCGGTGGGTTTACGTAAAGCCGTAATTAAATTAAGGTTTGTAGGAAGATAAGGGCTAGTTCCGTGTTTAGTTGTGAGGCTACTCGTCTAAATAACGTGTACTTGGGAGTAATTAACGAGTGAGATTCATCTGGACCAACATATCATTAAAGTGGAATCTTGTGACATGATTCTCTTAATTACCTTAATTTATTTTACGAGATCGCTAAGCAGATAGCATACTAACAGCTTTTATGTTTGTGAATATGTTTAGCATGGCTATGCTATGGCTATTTCCCTGATGTGCGAACGGGTTCAGGATGTGTTGTAAGCCTCAGGACAATCGCGTGGGCCTCTCTTTAAGATCCAAGATAAATCGAAACGCGCCATCTTCCTGCATGCCTCGCATAACTTTTTTATTTTCAATTATTTATATTACTTAATTTACTACAACTTTTTATTAGCTAAATTTGTTTTTACGCCAATCCAATGCAGTTTTATTCCTCCTATTTAACGACCGCACAATAAACCCGAGCAATTAAATTTATATATGGCATAATGAAAATATTAATAAAATATACTTTAAATCACATTTTACTACCATTTACTGCTTTTAAATGTAATTTTAGGACGATATTTTAAAACTAATCGCATTTTTGAAACAAATTTGCAGCCACTTCATTTACAGTTGTTTCGATTTTATAGCATTTTTATATATTTGTTATCAAAATTTATCTCCAGACATTCCAAAATACATAGCACGTCTTACAAATACATGGTTAATGTTGCTGAAGCATAATGAAAAAATAGCCTAATTTACAGAACAATCAGGATTTAGAAAGGAATTTAGCTGTAAAACATCATTAAACAGAAATCAATTGGTATAAAGTTACAGGAAAAGTAGATTCTTCAGTAAGAGTTGACTCTGCCTAGGTAAAGTCGACTCTTACTTGTATTTTCAGTAAAAGTTGATTAATAGCGAAAAGTAATGAATTTTGATCAGCATTTACTAGTCAGAGTTGACTATACCTAGGGAAAGTATACTCTTACTGCATTGAGTTAGTAAAAGGTATAAATGGTCTACTATCTAATAAAAAGCAAATAAAAAGCAAAACCTTTATACAAACAACGAAAGATATAAATGTTTATCATTTATTACAGCATGGTAAAGATTTGTGACACTTATGCCCGTTTTCACCAACGATTCCTAAAACGTAGGCATTGAAAATACCTAAAAAATACCTAGCATATAACCAATGCCTAAGTTTAGGAATCGTTGGTGAAAACGGGCATTAGACTTGCAGAGCACATTTTTCTTTTTACACATGCACTTATTAGATTTGCATTTGGTGTTGCAAGAGCATTTGAAAAATCCTTGTCCACTTCCAAGTTATTATGAAGTTGCAACAGTCCTCACAGCTATTGTTTTATCCATAGGGACTTCATTTTCTTGGTTAATGTTCGTAGGACATTTACTGAATTGAGACCTAAACATCCAAATATATTATCATCTGAACAATTTAATACATGAGGCATGGAGAGTGGAGATAAAGAGAGATGTTTTATTTTAGCTTGTAAAAATTTTCCTTTCAATTGCTCAACATACGATCTCTTCCTCCATGTCCAGTAGATATGTGCGCTTCATCAAGAACTCCAAACAGTTCTTCATCAAAAACATAATACCTTCTGTTTTCATGGTCTGTCACAGGGTGAATTAGTTTTGTTATACCGTTTACTTCAATAATGTCATAGCGTCTTAAAAACCTGAGATCATTGCTTTCTTTTTTTATCCGCATTTTTTAGATTTTTGACTTTTTGAATGTGGCTATCATATTTTAATTTGGTTAATGTCAGTGAATTTACATTTACATGTGGATCAACTTTTACTAAACCACAGCAGGAAAAATTAACTCTTCCTAGGAAAAGTTGATCTGTTTGTTTTTAATCAACTTTTACTGATACTTTTAGTAAACGTTTACTCTTCCTAGGCATGGTCAACTCTCCCTAACAATCTACTTTTCCTGTAACATATAAACTAAAAGCCTCAATTTGTTGAGATGTACAATCGAAATCAACTAGTAAAAATCGAATAGGAATTACACTGGTAAACAGTAGTTTTGTTACATGAAGTATTATACCTAATTCTTAAAGTGTAGTTGCCTCACTAATTCTAAATTTGAAGTCCATTTTGCAATAGCCGCTCTAGTTATTGAGATATGAAGGAAATGAATTTTTACAAAAATATATCCGTTTTCAAGATAAAATCTTTTATTACATAAAACTACTTTGAACAAAACTTTCTTTTATGGGATTTTCTTGTAGAGCCGACTCTGGAGTACTATTCTGAATGCTCCAGCAGTAATCAACCATCATATTTGGATTCCAGTAACCCTGGTATCGCTCTTCCATAATGCGAATATCCTGATGGAAGTGTTCTCCTTGCTCTTTACTTAAATCGCCCAGATTTTCAGGGAAATGATCTAAATGGCTGAAGAGGAAATGTAGTTTAATGCTCATGTTGCATCCAATCTATCGTCATCATCCTTACTATCATCCCTATCTTCTGAAGGTGTTTGAGTTATTAGATAGGACATACTGGGTTGGGACTGTGGTATTGACTCATCAGTAGAACTCACTGAACTCAAAACAGGTCTAATAGCAGATTGCAAGCTAGGATAAATCCACTTGGAACGATTCTCGCCAGATGAATGGACTTTTGTACTTAAAACTGGATCTTTTTTATTTCCCCATAAACGTAAAGACTCTACACTCTACACAGCATTTACACACAAAATTTGATATCCAGGGATTGACATTTATTTGTAATAGCATGTCAAAGCAGTCCATATAGGCTTGTTTTGCAAAGTCAGACACATTCAAGCGATATTCTCTGAACATGTACTCACCACAAATGAAACAAAAACTATTTGGATTGTTTACACAAGTCTTCTGGATGACGACATCGCGATAGATTTATATAATTTGGTTAAATACTTCCCCCTTCGTAAAAAAGTGTCGATTAGTAGTTAAATTCTAGGGGATTCTTGTATCTCAAAAACTGTTAGATAAAAACTGACGTTAAATTCGAAATCAGCAACGTGAAATTAGTGGGAATCAGTTAAAAAAACCTCATGCAACAGTTTACCAGTGTTATCTGATAGAGTGATTTCAAGTTTTTGAGTACCACAGGGATCATTTGTGTAAAACGACGTTTACCTATATAAGAGAGACCCCTAGTTTTTCGTTTTTTGTCGATTAGATTTACTGTAGTATCTAACGTTGTGGTTTGTTGAACTCCGAACGAAACACTCTGTATAGAAGTATAATATATAACGTTAATTAAAAAACAAATTTTCCACTTTTTTGCGATTAATTTACTAATGTAATGTAAAGAGTGATAAGTAAATATTGTTGATGAAAAATATAAAAAGTAAATATGTAATTAAATTATGCATAATTCTTGTCGTAAAAGGTCCTTTATAATTCCAGTAGAGCGTTTATTAAATATTCAAGCGAGTTATAAAAATGAGTAGACTAACCTTGGTTGGCGTAGACTAGGGCTGAAAAAAGTGTCAATAACACTCCAAGTGACAGACAGAGGCTGACGGACGAAGATGCCATGGCTACGAGGGGTTCAGGGGTCGCAACGACGGGGAGTCACTCTCGCACTGAGGGGGGTGCACTAGTGTCACATCACTTTTCCGCGCAGCCACATTTTTTTATCTGCAACATAAAGAGAACAAAGTTAAAAAATTCAAAGAGGAATCCGGTTACCAATAGTTATTTTTTCCTGTATAATATATATAATTTCATGCGTCCCTATTTTAAACAAACAGAATTCAAATTCCAGTACAGCTTTTTCCTCCACTCCTCTTCACGCTCATGTTAATTTTTAATTTCATGGTAATTAAATCCAAATATTTTTTCCACGGAAAGCTTGCTTTGCTGCAATACAAAATATCTAAAAATATAATAGCGTATTTCTGCCTTTAGCCTTTGTTGATGGATTGGGAATTACAAATTGGCAGCGCTTAGTTATATTTAAATTATTATAAATAGAAAACCCCACTAATTAAATTAATTAATAATTAAAATTATCCAATTCTTCAATAATTTAATAATAAAATATTCATATCTATAATACTAAACCTATATTTACTGAAATTACGTTAATAATTTCCTAGAATTTGAGGGTTGATAATTTCCATACAATCATATCAATCGCGCGCAACCATCAACCCCCATATCCAGTATATCAAAAAATACACCTCCAGTAATTTGCATATAAAAATTATCCAATGGAATTGTAAATTATACATTGTTTCTTTCCCTAAGTGCATTATGTTAAAACCTATTGTACTGATTAAGTATTGTGTTTGTATTATCTTTATGAGCATAAGAAATAAATAATGCTCCAGACATGATACTGCCCAGACACAATGCTGATTGCATGGGCTAAGGATGACTAAATAAAAATAAGATGAAACAAGAACGAAAGCGAAGGGAAAGAGCTTGAATGTGTTGATGGGTTTAAAGCTTTTCGTTTTATTACTTCTAATGTTTACAGTTATTTATTACTTTTAGAGGGGCAAAATAAGAATAAATTAGGAAGATATATGTAAATTTGACGCGACTATAAAATATCCTCATAAAGTTATATCATAAAATAATTAAAAAATGCTTGAATCACAACCCAAGAAGTCGTATACGATATGATAGCTACACGCTCTTAGTTTTGGGGGCATATGCTTGAACCACTCAACTCGATTTCGTGTCAGGTCGTATACGATAGCACGATGAATGTCGTATACGATGTCGTGTCGAGTAGTTTTATAAAAAGCCCCCTGTTTAGAAAAAGCTTTTTGTGGTGTAATTTATTAAGTGAAAGTACAGGGAAGGTTTAGAGGCAATAAAATGATTATTTTAATTAGGGTATTGTAGGGATTAGTTTTGTGGTAGTTGTGAACAGGAAAAGCTAAGATATTAAACGCATGCAGAGGAATATTAAGGGGTTGGAGTGTAATCCAGGACCGGCAGACAGGTTAATATAAATGGCCCCAGGACACGCAAACGATACTATCGCGGTGCAAAACTATTATTTCAACACGGGTAACGCGTGTCGTGGCGGATGCTAAGGCATTACATTAAACACCGCTGACTTTTAATTGGTTTATATATTACCACCTCTTCACCATTAAATCCCTGTTATACATGGGCGCCTTCATCAGGATTCATCCACGAGTTTACTCCACGAAGCGTGAAAAGCCAGATTACCACCCTTATTCAGATATATCATAACAGCCCCTAGAACATTCCAAGAAATAATAATTTTTTAAAATCTAATTCAGGAGAATTAATTTTAATGCTGGCGTAGCGCACTTTCGAGCTGAAACTTTGTAGATAAATGATGAGTTAATTTATAACTTCTCCCAAATGGCATTTTTAATTTTTCCCCGTGTATTTAAAGTTTTCAACGAAGCGTGCTACGCGGACAGCTTTCTCCCAGCGCTCTTGTAAAATCATTAGCCCAGGAAAATTATAAATTCCAAAAGCTCCAGTATCATTCGCCTCATATTGATTATCTCCGTGATTTTAAGGGGTCAGATAACCCAACACTAATGAACAAAGATTACCATGAAATCATTATCTTTCCCGACGAAAAGTCGTAAATGTTCCCTCAGGAGCAAAGATCGATTCATATTAAATAACTCAACTCTAAAAACAAGATATCTTTCCACTCAATTCAATACTACCCATTTTATTATCACCCTTTTTTTCTAAACCCACTAAATTGCACTAAAAATTAAGCAAAAATCAAGAAAATTTCATTGATTTTATTAACGAAGTATTGATATCAGGTTTGAGATCATGTTTTTTGATGGAAGCAAGGCATTGTCTTTTTGGGAATGACGGAAGAAGAAGGCTCTATAAAGAAGGTTCTGTTCCACTATGATCTCAGATAATCACTCTTTAAAAAATCAAGAAATTTTAATTTAAAAAATGTTGAGTTTTTTTAGAGTAAAATTTCGGGGGGGGGGGGGGGTGGTAGAGGGCAGGTGAATCCCTACATTTCATCCATTTTATTATCTTTAATTTGCGGGGTCGATTTTGAAAAAAATCGAAAAAAAAATATTAAGATATTTTTAAGGCTAAGGGCTAATTTTTAAAGGAAATCGGTTTTTATTTTTTTTTTCTCGAAAACTATAAATGTTACCAGTTTCAAATTTTTACCAAAAGTAAACACCATGGATAGACGCGTTTTAAAAAATATTTGGTTAAAATCGGTTAAATAGTTTTTTTGGAAAAAATTCGCAAAATTTTGGCAAACTTTTGGTACGAACACGGTTCTGGACGGCGCAATTTTAAACTGAAAATTAAAACTTTCACGGAATTTGGTGGAGGAGGTGACTGTGCTAATTTTAAGCTATTAAACGTCTCGGTGGTGCTAATAGTTTCGAAGATATTAATTATTTTATAAAAAGTGAAAAATTTCAGAACGAAATTTTGGCTCCAAACGGAGATTTTAGCTACATTTTCGGTGATAACTCGAAAACCGAATGAGATAGCGAAGTGATTCCTTTTTTGACGTAGACCTAAAGAACTTTTAGGGAAGGTGCATAAAGTAGGGTTGAAATGTAATTTGAAAGGTGAATTTGACCCATAAATACGACTTTTAAAAATGCAATATAAAAAAAAAAGTTTTTCGTTATTTTTTCGAAATTTAAAATACCCTATACGTGGGAGCTTTCGGTTCAAAAAGTAGATTCTAAAGTGTTTTTAAAATTGTAAATCCGTTAAAAAGTGACCCGGCGGGAGCTACTTACCCCTAAAATCAATTCGAGTTTATTTGTACGTAATTTCCCAACCCTACTAAATATAAAAAATCTGAATAGCCTATACAGCGTAAAAAATATTTCTTTCTAAACTTGCGAAAGAAAATTGCAAAAATTTTAAAAACTGCGGGAGCCAGATGGGTCCAGTTTGGACCGCGTTTTACTCGATTTTTTGAACCTTTTATGTTCAAATTTTTCCCAAAGTCCAGGGTAAAAATTTCAAGGTGCCGATTTTTTCTCTCATAAGTAAATACCCAATAAGTAAAATAAAAAATATTCGAGTATTACAGGTTGTTTCGGTGAAAAGTTACGAATTTTCAAAGTCCGCGTCAAAATAGCGCGAAAAATAAAGCGTCACTTTGGGGGCACCAAAACGACATAAAGAGTAAACCTATCAAAAAAAAAATTCCCGTTTTGAGGTAAAACGTGGAATTTAGATAAGGAATAAAGCAATCGCGATTTTTGTACTCCTGCTGAACTACTAATAAAGCCAAAATGTTTTGATACTTGAAATTTTTGCCGTCCGAAAAAACGGTAGAATTGTTCAGTTTGCGTCTCGGGCCCGTGACGTCACACCTTCACGCCGGGAGGCTTATAAATCGGTCACGGTAATCCCCAGAATGTTAGAATAAAAGGGGCCAAATTTCATAAAATTAAAAAAAAGCGACCAATTTTGGAAAATTTAAAACCATATTTTCCCATCTGATAAATCTGATGATTCCAAACCGATTTATTGCTAAAAATATGTTTTGTAATTATTTTGATTATATTATTAAATAAATGGACATTAATTATACGTGGGTTTTTATATTTTTTTATAAAAAAGTGATAATGATGGGCAATGAACTAATGAATAGAAATTATAAGCATAAAATACAACATTAAGAGTATTTAATGTTTACATGCAGAAAAACCAAACATGTGTGATTAAAGGCGTGGCTATAATTGGAAATATTAATTACAGTTATGAAAGTTTTAATGCTTTAATAAAAAGTCGCGAGACATGCATAAATTATAGGCTAATTAAAGGTATTAAAGTAAATTAAAAAAATAAATAAGTTCGTGCTTAAGTACTGTACAAGGCTAAAAAAATAGTATATATATAATTTTTTTGGTAATTAAAAAATATGGATTTTAGTTGAAATTAACGGCAAAATTTCGGGGAATAATATTCGAATGTTAATTAAATTTATTATGTGCGGTGTATTAAATAATGAATTTTTTGACAGTTTTAGGGCTATAAATTTTTACGACGCGTATAACAACCGCATTGGCAACAAAATTTAGCCGGGCTGAGTTTCTAAAAGTGCCATAAAAGAGGCTAAAAGGCCGTGAAACTTTTTGGGGCACATTAAAAATAATTACAGGTGGCGCGCGAGCGCGGCCCGAGATGAAAAAGGCCGTTAAAATTCGGAAAGCAAAAACGCGAGTGATGGCTTGTAATTAACAAAAAATAACACTTCATCTTAACGTCACGGCTATCTTTCTTTGTGCGTGAGTTACGTGTGTTATTACTGATTTTTCTAAACGCTGCGATTATGGGTTTTCGTCTTAAACTTGAGCTCAAAATCGACAATCGGTGGGTGATGGATGACTGATAATTATACACGGCAGGAAATGAGAGTTCGGCATTAATGGATGTGTCTACATCAAAAGTATAAGAATATTCAATTTAAAAAAACACAATTATTGCTTCAAAAAACATTAATTTCCTAAAATATTTAGTGGTTTTATTGAATTCATTGGTTCTCCGCATGACAACCCACTTTTGACGTCATCACATTAGTTCGTCATTCGTTCGCAAGAGGGAGATCGCTTAGATTGAATAGCTTCATTCCTAGTTTCTTAAAACAACCTGCATTAAATTTTTACCAATAAATGGTACCATCAACTGTGATACCTTTGGCCCATATTTTGGAAAAAGGTGGTTTGATCTAGTATTATAGTGCTATCGAGTAGTCAACAGCGTTTTAATTTTTTCTGAAACAAGCTAGTAACTAATAGTACATCAAACTATCTTTTTTCAAGATTTGGGACAAAGTTATCCCAATTTATGGTAAGTTTTGTTTCTTCTCATAGGAAGCTTTTTCTATAGTTTACTCTAAAACTTTATGGTCTGTTTATTCTAATGTTGTAATGCTCTTACACACATAACGCATAAAGAAGAATCCGAAAATTGTGATGATAAAATAATGCAGGTGTAGTAGTTGTACTATGTAGATTGGAAGTCTTCTTGTTGTTTTCTTAGAGAGGATTTTCGAAGTGAGGAGGTGATGTTAAAATTTGAAGGAGATTTTAATTATTTGTTGAGTTTACGTTTAATATCAGACTTGAATTAATAGGTTCTAAATAAAACTCATGAGTTGAGCAACGGGAATCGGGCTTTCATACATAAAGCAGGCAAATCCTTCTGGAAAGCTTCTACATTAAAGGCAGCAAGACGAGTTGTAAGTTATTTTAAAGATGAAAGGCGACGTGTAAACCGGCCGGCTTTTGCATTTCCACGAAAAGTAATTAGATACAAGCAATCTATTAGAGAATTACTCTCGACATTCTCGAAATTTGTCAAGTGAGCGCCTGCAAGGCTTCTATTATTAGCAAGCAATTTTTAACACCGACTTGTTTCGACGGATAAAAAATTTACGATAGGTTACCAACGAGAAATATTGTTTATCTGATAAGTGTGAATAATGTGCGTGCATCTATTACACTTGAGTGCGCCAACGAGGTGGAGATAATCATTCCGAATGACCCATTATCTTGCCTCAATTTACATGCATCATGCATTACCAAGATAACATCGCTGCTTGCGAATCATTTTTGGCGGCTTATGATATTTATTGCACAGCAAAATATTTCACAACATTTTTACAATTAAAACAACTTTCCATCAATACTTCTAACTACTTCTATTTATACCAATACAGATACTTCAACTGATTACAGAATTTATGAAAATTAAATAAAATTTCTAAGGTCTAAAATAATAATACTCAAGGGTACAATTATTCAAGGCAATAAATTTTGAACATACATTTACGAATGGTACAGTTTTTGATCTGTAAAAATTTTGTTAGAATCCCAATAGAAATCTTGAACAATCGTTAAGCTTTTTTGGTAATAACTTTTTAATTATTTTAAAAATTTTTAACAAATTTGCAGTTTTATTGGTGAAGAAAATGAGGTGCTCTTATTTTTAAAATTGGGTATATCAAGTACACGGCCCGGCACTGGAACACTTTTCTATTGAAGCGCGTAACAACCTCCAGAATAAAAAAAGAAAAAGGAAACTACATCGTCGCCACATTCTGCTCCGAGCATCCGCACCGACCAGACGTCTTCCAGCTCAGTGCAACTTTTGTTCCAAGAGTAAATTCTAATTTTTCTTAAGTGTTATAAATGCAAGTGAAGTCATAGTGATAAAGACACGAAGTGACCTCACAAAAGATCCTCCCAACAAGGATAGTTCTCGGTAAGTCCGGGCATTAGTGTCCGTTATCAAACTAATTCATTCTATTAAAAAAAAAAAAAAAAATCTTCATCATGGAGTCCTTGGCCGCGGAACTCCGCGAGCTACGTAAAGAACTGACGAACCTCAGAGCCCAACTTAAGGCCCAAGCTGATGAGCATGCTGAGGAAAAAGCCATACTAATGGAAACCATAGAAAGACTGCAATGTCTTTTAACATACTACACCAGACCGGGCACCGACCCAATAACCTCAAACATCATAATACCAAAAATACCTGACCCCCAAGCAGACTCACAAAACGCAGAAGAGTCTAATGAAACTCCCGAAAGCGACATGGAGACAGCCTCAGCGGATATTTCCGAGGACGAATCGTCAACAGCCACCGACGACTCCTCTGAACAAAAATTCGTTTCAGGACAAAAAAGGCAACGCCCACAAAAAAAACAAAAAATCGAGAAAGTGGTCAAAATCTCTTGCCATAATCCTTACTCGGCCCTAAACATTGTAGAAAATCCTATTGATGATGAACAAAACGACTCGGCTTCCCAGAAGACCCTAACATCCTCCAGGAACTGTAATGAGTTTCCAGAATTACCCAAACCCAACAAGCCCACCCCAAGAATTCCCAGAACCCAAAGCTCATCAAGCATTCCTAGAACCCAACCCAACTCTAGCCCTTTAAGCATGCCAACCAACCGTCCCCCACCATCCAATCCAACCAATCAATCTAGCTCAGCAAAAATACCACCAATCACTCTATCTAATAGAGGACAATGGAAAGCTCTCGAGACAAATATGAAATCAAACAAAATTAACTACACCCGCGCATCCCCGACAAAAGACGGGATCAGAATCTTACCTGCCTCAATCGCAGACTACAGAGCCCTCGTTAAGCTCGCTAATGACCGAGGTTACCATACATTCACTTACCAACTACCTGAGGACAAAACGCTCAAGGTAATTATACGAGGAGTCCTCCAGGATTACGAGCCTATCGAGGTAGAAACGGAATTAAAATCATTAGGCTTCACCCCTATTAAAGTTGTCCGCATGCATCGTGGTGACAACGTGTTCCCCATGGTATATGTGGAACTACCTAAAACTGAAAATAACCTCGGAATATATAAACTCACACGCTGTTGCGGACTTACCGTCTCCGTAACAAGCAAACGACATTCGGGCAGCACCAATCAATGCCACAAATGCCAAAAATACGGACATGTTGCATCACGCTGCACAGCTGAGCCTAAATGCGTAATATGTGCAGGTCCACACCGCGCTTTCCAATGTGACCGCGATAAAAATACATTTAAACCTAAGTGCACCAACTGCTCAGGCGATCACGTCGCGAGCTCCAGAGATTGTCGCGAATATAAAGCCGCGGCAGAAAAACGCAAATCGACCCTAGAACCCACCCAAAACACTCCCAGTTATGCCAGCATAACAAAAAACAACACCCAATCACAACCTGATGATCAAACACAACAGATCCTAAAAACACTACTCCCATCCCTGACCGAATTAATATCCCAAATAATTAAAGCACAAAACAATTAACAATGGATAACACAAAAAAAGTAACAAACATCCGCATGATCGCGTGGAACGCCAACGGCCTAGCTAACAAAATAAACGAGCTAATCGAACTTACCGAACGCCTAGAACCTGACCTAATTTTAATTAATGAGACTCATTTTAATAAATTCCATAAATGTAATATTCCAAATTTCTTTCAAATCCGAAACGATAACATTAAAAATAGATCAGGTGGCACAGCAATATATGTACATAAGAAAATTCAACATTCAATCGGCGACAACGTAACAACCGAAAGCCTCGAAGCATGCTCGGTTATTTTAAACACCATAACTGGCCCCATCAAAATTTATTCAATCTATAAAAGCCCCAGTAAAAAACTACTACCAGATCACCTCAAAACACTTTTCGGCACAAAACTCCCCACACTAATAGCAGGAGACCTTAACTCCAAAAACACTAGATGGAACAGCCGCTCAAACAACCGGGACGGCAGAACATTAGACACTTTCATGATTGATAATCATATTGAAGTGTTCGCACCAGTCAACCCTACCATTTTCTCGGCTGCCGCAAAAGAACCCGACGTCATTGATATCGTCCTTGCCAAAAACATCCCATCTCTTATTGAAGTAGAATCACTAAATGAATTAAGCTCCGACCACAATCCGCTCCTCATAGAACTGGAACTTTCTGAAACACTTTTCAACAATAACGTCACAATTTTAACAGACTGGGTAAAACTAGAAAAATACCTAAAAAATATTCATATTCCAATACCAAAAATCAAAACTTCAAAAAATTTAGACCACATAATTCAAAAACTCACAAAAAATATCAACACTGCGTTACAAAAATCATCATTTCGGCGTAAATTGGACAGGAAAAAACCTGCCATTCCAAATTCCATTTCTCAGAAAATTCAAACCAGAAACCGCTTAAATAAAATTTGGCGAAAATTTAGAAATCCGGCAGACAAAACAGAAATAAATAAATTAAACTCAGAAATTAAAAAAGACCTCAGAAACAATAGAGAAAAGAACTGGGATGCCGTACTGGACGACATCAATGACGACGAAAGCCACACTAAAATCTGGACTCTATCCAAGAATCTGTCAAGACTTAAAAAAACCAACCATTATATTCACGGCTCGAATGGCCTAGCCTTCAGCTCCGCAGAAAAGGCGGAAACAATAGCAGACCATCTTGAACTTCAATTTCAACCTAACTTTGAAAATGCAAACACCCAAGATGTTGAAACAATAGAAAACCACATCAATAAATTCCACGGGAAAAACCTTTCCAACTCTCCTCCCATCAAACACTCCACACCATCAGAAATTAAAGAAATCATTAAAAATTTTAAAAATAAAAAATCTCCTGGCCCGGATAAAATAAACGCTAAACTTTTAAAACTACTACCAAATCACATTATAGCTCACTTAACCAACATCATAAATGCAGGCCTTCGACTCTCATACTTCCCACGCTCTTGGAAACACGCACATATAATCGCAATACCGAAACCAGGTAAAGACCCGAAATTCCCCCAAAATTACAGACCAATAAGTCTCTTAAACCATCTCGCAAAAATTTTCGAAAAAATTATCCTAAAACGCCTCCTCGATTTCACAAATTCAAATAACATCATACCAGAAATACAATGCGGCTTCACCGCCGGCAAATCCACCTCGCACCAATTAAAAAATCTAACCGACTTCATCTCCGAAGGTTTCCAAAACAACATGTTCACCACCGCCATTTTCCTTGACGTTGCGCAAGCATTCGACAAGGTGTGGCACGAAGGTCTCGTATATAAACTCATTCAACTCAATTGCCCCGAAAAACTAACTAAATTAATAACTTCCTTTCTTGATAAACGCTCATTTCAAATTAAATTCGATCAAAATCTCTCTTCTTCAAAAACAATAGAAGCCGGCGTCCCCCAGGGATCCGCGCTCTCCCCTCTTCTCTTCAATATCTACATGAGCGATATCCCCACTTCCAACCTCAGTCACACTTTCCTAGGACAATATGCAGATGACACCGCAATTGCCACTAGAGCGCACAACTATAGATATGCAACTTCAAAATTAAATAGTCAAATAAAAAATATAACAGAATGGTTCCATAAATGGAGAATAAAAATTAACCCTACTAAATCAGAAACAATGCTATTCCATAAATCTAAATTAACAAAGAGTAAACCTTGCGGAATCAAAATTGAAGATATTACTCTAAACTGGAGTAAAAACACCAAATATCTCGGCCTAATTCTAGATAGTAAATTAAATTTTTCAAAACATAAAGAAACAATAATTAAAAGATCATATCAAGCCATGGGCAGACTCCACTGCCTCATGGGCAAAAAATCTAACTTATCCTCTAAAAAGAAACTACTTCTTTATAAATCTCTCATCAGGCCAATTATGACTTACGCCAGTCCAATCTGGCTTAAGGACAAAAACAATAATATTAAAAAACTGTCTCAACGCGAAAGCGCAATAATTCGAAGAATTATTGACGCCCCTTATTATGTTAAAAACTCAACAATTAAAAAAGATCTTAAAATTATATCTATAGAAGATTATGTAGATAATCTTAATCAAAATTTCCTTTCCAAATTATAATTAATCGGTTCTATTTAACACCTTGAGAAACCTCACTTAGAGGACAAATTTCTTCATAACTAGTCTTTCCCAATAAATCCCTCAATCTAATAATTTTATTTCAAGTACTAAATTAGACAATAAATAAAAGGTAACAACCTAAAAATTTATAAATAACAACAGTTCCTTAAGACAGTGGTTTTAGTGGGTATTGGCTAATTTTCAAATTAGGTCCCGAGCCCCACACTCTGTGCGTAAATAGCATTTCCCTGTCGTTAAAAAAAAAAAAAAAAAAAAAAAAAAAAAAACATCGTCGCCATCAACTCCAGAAGAACTAAACAACGTAACAAATCGTGTGGGGTACCATCATTTATCAGTGTTACAGTTTTCGGCGAAAAATTCCAAGAAAAATTTGAGAAAATCGTCGATTTCTTGAATTATTTTGAATTTTATTTACCTTTTTGGGACTTTAGTTGGAAAAAACTTAATAACTTTTTTATTTTAATAAACATTTTTACAAAATTTTGTACAGTCGTGTATGGTACTATCATTTATCAGTCTTATAATTTTCGGCGAAAAATTCCAAGAAAAATTTGAGAAAATTGTCGATTTTTAGAATTGTTTTGTATTTTATTTACCTTTTTGGGACTTTAGTTGGAAAAAACTTAATAACATTTTTGTTTTCATAAACATTTTTACAAAATTTTGTACAGTCGTGTATGTTACTATCATTTATCAGTCTTATAATTTTCGCCAGAAAATTCCAAGAAAAATTTGAGAAAATCATCAATTTCTAGAATTATTTTGTATTTTATTCACCTTTTTTGGGACTTTACTTGGAAAAAACTTAATAACTTTTTTATTTGTATAAACATTTTTATAAAATTTTGAACAATCGTGTATGGTACTATCATTTATCAGTCTTACAATTTTGTCAGAAAATTCCAATAAAAATTTATGAAAATCCTCGATTTCTTGAATTGTTTTGTATTTTATTCATCTTTTTGGTACTTTAGTTGGAAAAAACTTAATAACTTTTTTGTTTTCATAAACATTTTTACAAAATTTTGTACAATCGTGTATGATACTATCATTTATCAGTCTTACAATTTTCGCCGAAAAATTCGTGACTAAAATACAAAATAGTTTATAAAAGCAAGCACGCGCTTAAAAAGTTAAGTGTTCCGGTGCCGGGCCGTGTACTCGATATACTCGAATTAAAAAAATAGGAGCAGCTCATTTTGTTTAACAAAGCAGAAAGAGAAGGACGTCATTTTCTTCAATAATAAATACATCTACAAATTTGGTTAAAATGTTTACAATATTTAAAAAGTTATTGACATTTTTGTATAATACATGAAAAAATCTACAAAATACACGATTTTTCAAGATTTCCATTGGTATATTCTAACAAAAATTTTACTGATCATAAATTATAGAATCATAAGCTAGTATACACAATTTTAAAAAAATGTTTATAGAAATAAAAAAGTTATTCAAAATTTTATAACTTAAATCTCAAATTTCGTGACTAAAAGTGTTTATAACATCACGGATTTTTCATCTTTGCATTGAAATTTTCTGACGAAAATAGTACAATTAATAAATAATACTACAATAAATACCTTTACAAACTTTGGTTAAAATATTTGTAATAATTAAAAAGTTATTAACAATTTTATACTTCAAATCGCAGAAAAATGGAGAAAATATATACAAAATCCACGATTTTCCATTGGAATTTTCTAACAAAAAATATAGCGGTTATAAAATTGTAATATGGTAGTCAAATATACAAAATTTTGTGATTTTCGCCAGAAAATTCCAAGAAAATTTGAGAAAATCATCAATTTCAAGAATTATTTTGTATTTTATTCACCTTTTTTGGGACTTTACTTGGAAAAAACTTAATAACTTTTATATTTTTATAAACATTTTTACAAAATTTTGTACAATCGTGTATGGTACTATCATTTATCAGTAATAGAATTTTCGGCGGAAAATTCCAAGAAAAACTTGAGAAAAACGTCGATTTCTTGAATTGTTTTGTATTTTATTTACCTTTTTGGGACTTTAGTTGGAAAAAACTTAATAACTTTTTTGTTTTTATAAATATTTTTACAAAATTTTGTAAAATCGTGTACAGTACTATCATTTATCACTGTTACAATTTTCGCCGGAAAATTCCGAGAAAAACTTGAGAAAATCGTCAACTTCTTGAACTAGTTTGTATTTTATTCACCTTTTTTGGGACTTTAGTTGGAAAAAACTTAATGACTTTTTTCTTTTTATAAATATCATTACAACATTTTTTAGAATTGTGTATGGTAGTATCCATTTATTAGTGTTACAATTTTCGCCGGAAAAATCCAAGACATATTTGAGAAAATTGTCAATTTCTTGAATTATTTTGTATTTTATTCACCTTTTGGTACTTTAGTTGGAAAAAACTTAATAACTTTTTTATTTTTATAAAAATTTTTGCAAAATTTTGTACAATCATGTGTAGTACTATTATTTATCATTAGTACAATTTTCACCGGAAAAATCCAAGAAAAACTCGAGAAAATCGTCGATTTTTTGAGTTATTTTGAATTTTATTCGCATCTCGTGTCTTCGATCTATGTGGCTATTGGATCAAGATATATCTTTTGTGTCCTTGATATCTTTGCGCGTGATTGTTCATTATCTTCAAAACCTGCAGTTACTCGAGAGCAAACATAATGTCGTAATGTGTCCCTTTTCTTTCTTCATCAACATGAACAATTTGAAGTTTTCAAATAAAAAATGAAAGTGTAATTTAATTACAAATTTCGTTTATAAAAAAGTAAATCTGACTAGTTTTTAAGCGTGTGTTCTTAAATTCTTATCTATTACAAGAGAACATTAGTATGTTAACATAAATTTTTTTAATAACTTTTTTTACGTGGAGATCCTTCGATAATCTTCATTAAAGTTCTTGTGGTCCTCTGAGGCATCATAAAAGCATGCACGAAAATTCTTAACGTGGAATTAAATTTACATACGAAAGATTTTAAGTTTGAATTTACGATTTGAGTGGATAATCTAAAAGTCCCTTGGTGTTTTAATAAAAAAGTGAGCTACGTTTCTTGAAATTAAACAAGCCGTCAATTCTCAATTAACAGCTTGTTTAAAATAGACCGCAACAATGAGATAAAATGTTATAACACAAGCAGCATAAATAAATACACAAAGCCCCACACAAAAAACTCGAGGCGTTTGAAGCACTTGTATGACAACTCTCGAAACTCCACAAGAGCCATCCTACACGTCGATCCTCGAAAAATCCGGTCTTGTCTAGAGAGGCGGATAAATTTTGAAACAGCGGTGCCCCACGGGCTCCTTTAAAACATCTCAAATTACCAACTAGGATAATACTAGCGGCTCAATTTCCCAGAACCCACGAGATTCAATTTTTGTGCCTGACCTGCACACAATTAACATAATTCAAAAATTAATTCATGTTTGTTTTAGTTCTTCAAAATATTCTCCCAACGTGTTTAACACTTGACGGTTAAAGAAAGCTCTTGAAGGGTCTCTCGCACCCCTCACAGCCTTTTTCATTATTTATTTGCACCACGTGGTGCCTTATTGGTACTTCAACTTCTTTCTTTTCATTTTTACCCCCAGCTTTACTTCACATGAAATTTTGTATATACCTAATTTGTTATTAAAAGTGAATAAATCGCGCAAAGGTAATAAATAATATTCCCATCGTGCGGGTAAATAATAAATGTAATCCCACCGTTTTGAAATATAAAGCCATCAATCGCGGCTTCATAAATCAATGGGGCTATAAAAATAAATCAAAGATGTTTAATTGCTATTCGGCTTTTGTTTCAGATGGTTTCCAATTCACTTATAATCATATATTTTTTATTATCATAAAATTATAATCGAGTGGGTTTTTTTATAGAATTAATTACTAGTTTTTATGTTTTATGTTGTGGTATTTGGTATGGATTTCTATTTAAAGCGGGAAGAAGATGTCAAGTTGAGGCACGAAACGCGACAGGGATGATGTCGCTGCATTTACAACCCGGGCACTTGAGAGGGGAATCGTGTCAGTTGGGGAGATTTCCCCCTTGTAATGAGAAAGTTTTTTGTTGTTTGTGGAAGGCCCTATGAAATGACGTGCTGTTTTTTCGCTTTTCTACGTTTTTCTGAAATGTAAATAAGACGTGAAAAGGACGGCTCGAGATTAAATAGTTCTTATGAAAATGTAATGCTCAATTTTTTTCCTCAATGTACAAGGGATTTTAAGAGCAAACGTTAATACTACAGTTTTATCATAAAATTTCTCTAGAAAAAAAGAAATTTAACATCACTTTTTATTACAAGAAAAACTGCATAGTAGGTAAAAATGTTACTCGAGAATTTTGATTAACCGTGCCCTCGTAGCCTACTTTTTTTATCCATGAGAATTTTCAAACACCAACTATCCCTAGATTTATACCACTTAACCCTACGTGTTGTAAAGACCCCTTATTATTCCGCCTGCATAAATTCACTTTAAACCCCTCTCACGGTTTGCTGAGATTTGGTTCCAAATTTATTGACAATTGATTCCTGAAGAAGAATTGCGGTAAAAATACCTGCAACATAGTACAATGACATCATTAATCTTTGCACCAAAGTTACCAAAAGACATCAATGAAGAAAAAATTAATAGTAAACTACTGAAATTATTGCCTAATAGTATTTCTATTTGTTACAAGCCCTGAAAGCGAAAAATGTTCCCACTCTTGCTTAAAATATTTGCATTTTCAGGTCGAAAAACGAGAGGAAAGACGGCATGTACAACAATCTATATAAATTTGTAAAAATATTTTTAATAAAAACGTTATTAGAAACTTTAAAGTACAAAATTCATGATTAAAATACGAAATAGTTTATAAAAGCACGCGCTTAAATAATCAAGTGTTCCGGTGCCGGGCCGTGTACTTGATATACACGAATTAAAAAAATAGGAGCAGCACATTTTGTTGCAGGACGCATGAAGATAGAGGGACGTCATTTTCGCCGATAATAAATACATCTGCAAAATTTGGTTAAAATGTTTACAATAATTAAAAAGTTATTGACATTTTTTTAGAGTAAATCTCTATAATACAGGAAAAATACTGCAAAATTTTCAAATTTTTCAAGATTTCCTTTGGAGTATTCTAACAAAAACGTCATTTTCTTCGATAATAATAAATACATTACAAAATTTGGTTAAAATGTTTGCTCTCACCTGTTTTGGGACTTTAGTTGGAAAGAACTTAATAGCATGTATTCAGCAACCGTGATGAAAATTTTAGAGACGTCGTTAAAGTTAATCACGTCTTTAAGAAAATATTTCTTATAAAGAAATATTTTTTAATCACGTGATTAACGATAACGACGTCTCTAAATTTTTCATCACGGTCGCTGAATACACGCTATTAACTTTTTAATTTTTATAAACATTTTTACAAAATTTTGTACAATCGTGTATGGTACTATCATTTATCAGTCTTACAATTTTCGCCCGAAAATTCCAAGAAAAACTATAGCAAATCGTCAATTTCTTGAATTATTTTGTATTTTATTCACCATTTTTGGGACTTTTGTTGGAAAACACTTAATAACTTTTTTATTTTTATAAACATTTTTACAAAATTTTGTACAATCGTGTATGGTACTATAATTTATTAGTGTTCCAATTTTCGACGGAAAATTTCAAGAAAAACTTGAGAAAATCATCAATTTCTTGAACGTTTGTATTTTATTCACCTTTTTTGGGACTTTAGTTGGAAAAAACTTAATAACTTTTTTATTTTTATAAATATTTTTACAAAATTTTGCACAATCGTGTATGGTACTATCATTTATCAGTGTTACAATTTTCGCCGAAAAATTCGTGATTAAAATACAAAATAGTTTATAAAAGCAAGCACGCGCTTAAAAAGTTAAGTGTTCCGGTGCCGGGCCGTGTACTTGATATACTCGAATTAAAAAAATAGGAGCAGCTTATTTTGTTGCAGGACGCAGGAAGATAGAAGGAAATCATTTTCTTCGATAATAAATACATCTGCAAAATTTGGGTAAAACGTTTACCCCTCTCACCTTTTTTGGGACTTTAGTTGGAAAAAACTTAATACCTTTTTTATTTTTATAAACATTTTTACAAAATTTTGTACAATCGTGTATAGTACTATCATTTATTAGGGTTACAATTTTCGCTGGAAAATTCCAAGAAAAACTTGAGAAAATCGTCGATTTCTTGAATTATTTTGTATTTTTTCTTCACCTTATCGGGACTTTAGTTGGAAAAAACTTAATAACTTTTTTATTTTTATAAACATTTTTGCAGAATTTTGTACAATCATGTATGGTACTATCATTTATCAGTGTTACAATTTTTGGCGGAAAATTCTAAGAACAACTTGAGAAAATTGTGGATTTCTTGAATTATTTTGTATTTTATTCACCTTTTTGGGACTTTAGTTGGAAAAAAATTTACTAATTTCTTTATTTTGATAAACATTTTTACAAAATTTTATACAATCGTGTATGGTACTATCATTTATCAGTCTTACAATTTTCGCCGGAAAATTCCAAGAAAAACTTGAGCAAATCGTCAATTTCTTGAATTATTTTGTATTTTATTCATATCTTTTTTGGGAGTTTAGTTGGAAAAAACTTAATAACTTTTTATTATAAACTTTTTATTATAAACATTTTTACAAAATTTTGTTCAATCGTGTGTAGCACCATTACTTATCATTGGTACAATTTTCGCCGGAAATTTCCAAGAAAAACTTCAGAAAATCGTCGATTTTTGGAATTATTTTGTATTTTAGTCACCTTTTTGGGACTTTAATTGGAGAAAACCTAATAACTTTTTTATTTTTATAAACATTTTTAAAAAATTTTGCACAATCGTGTATGGTACTATAATTTATCAGTGTTCCAATTTTCGCCGGAAAATTCCAAGAAAAACTTGAGAAAATCATCAATTTCTTGAACTAGTTTGTATTTTATTCACCTTTTTTGGGACTTTAGTTGGAAAAAACTTAATAACTTTTTTATTTTTATAAATATTCTTACAAAATTTTGCACAATCGTGTATGGTACTATCATTTATCAGTGTTACAATTTTCGCCGAAAAATTCGTGATTAAAATACAAAATAGTTTATAAAAGCAAGCACGCGCTTAAAAAGTTAAGTGTTCCGGTGCCGGGCCGTGTACTTGATATACTCGAATTTAAAAAATAGGAGCAGCTCATTTTGTTTAACAAAGCAGAAAGAGAAGGACGTCATTTTCTTCAATAATAAATACATCTACAAAATTTGGTTAAAATGTTTACAATAATTAAAAAGTTATTGACATTTTTGTATAATACATGAAAAAATCTAGAAAATACACGATTTGTCAAGATTTCCATTGGTATATTCTAACAAAAATTTTACTGATCATAAATTGTAGTATCATAAGCTAGTATACAAAATTTTATAAAAATGTTTATAGAAATAAAAATGTTATTCAAAACTTAAATCTCAAATTTCGTGACTAAAATTGTTTATAACATCACGGATTTTTCATCTTTGCATTGAAATTTTCTGACGAAAATAGTACAATTAATAAATTATACTACAATAAATACCTTTACAAACGTTGGATAAAATATTTATAATAATTAAAAAGTTATTAACAATTTTATACTTCAAATCGCAGAAAAATAGAGAAAATATATACAAAATCCACGATTTTCCAATGAAATTTTCTAACAAAAAATATAGCGGTTATAAAATTATAGTATGGTAGTCAAATATACAAAATGTTGTGAAAATATTCATAACAATAAGAAAATTCAACCAAGGAAAATTATTACTCAGTACATTCGATGAGCTAGAATAATTTTTTATAATACATATTTTGTAGAACGTAGCGTGGTAATATAATTTTAGTTTTTTATGGTTCAATTCAAGAAAATTAAAAGGGCAAAAAACATATTTAAATAATTTTTAATCAAGTAATTTCGGTAATAAAACCTAAATTTAAGGCACTTTTAATATTATCTATGCACAGACGCATACATTTTGGGCTCTATTTTTAACATTTTACGACTTTCTAAATAAAATGCAAATGTTCCGTTGAAACTAATGATTTTTTAAAAATAAATTAGCATAAATTTAACTCGTTCCGTATTATTTAACCCTAAATATTGTTTTACTCCACATAAATTAATCGAGTCAATTAGTACGTTGTCATATTATAATTTTATTTATTTAATTAAGAATTTTAATAACATTATTTTATTTTGAATTTTAATTCATAGCGTTTTTTGGTCATAAAACTTTTTCTAATTACTACTTTTAAAATACCTATCTTTGGTATAGGGTATAGTGGGGTAAGTGTAGACCAAATTTGTGATACTTTGTAGAATATGCTTAAAATTACAACTTAATCGGGCTTTTTTTTTATTTTAACTGCCTTTATCATTTATTCAAAGGGCATAGAATAATAGGTAAGTTTTTTTAAATAAATTGTAATAAAAATACAATAAAAATACATAAAATAAAAAGGCCCTATCCAGTTGTAATTTCTGTATTTATCGACAATGGTTGTCGCTGAAAAAGTAATGTCGATGAAACGTTTGTGTCGATGACAAGGACTTTTCATCAACAAACAATATCATCGACATTGCCAATTCTTCAACAACGTCCTTTAATCGACTACAGTTTCATCGACAGAGATGTTTTATCAACATCCTTTTCATCGACAGCAGTTTCATCGAAACTACGTTTTCACCGACATTACCAATTCTTCAACAATGTCGTTTCATCGACTAGAGTTTAATCGACATTGCCTTTTTACCGACAAGGCCGATTCATCAACAAAGACATGTTTTATGACCAAAGCTTTTCATGGCCAATATAGTTTTATCGACACATTTAAAATATTTTAGAGTCTTCGGGAAAATGTGTAATTGGTATATGACGAATATGTATTTAAATTACTAAGAAAAAAAGAGTTCGAAACTGTCGATGAGACGTCTGTATCGATGAAACATCCTTCTCGAAGATAAGATTTGTCAATGAAAAGGTATTGTCGATGAAACGTCGGTGTCGATGAGGAAGTAGGTCGACGAAACGTCCTTGTCGAACAAAAGGTTAGTCTATGAAAAGGTAGCGTCGATTAATTGGTTGTCGATAAAACGTTTGTGAAAGGGTCATGTCGATGTAAAAGTCATGTCGATGAAAAAGCACTGTCGATGAAGTGGTAGGACGCCCTCTGGGTCACATGATACGTTTAAGAAGTTTTTAACATGGGGCCGTATTACAAACATGTTCGCTACGTAGCGCTCTTCGTTATGAGAACTGCAGGGCGCCATGCTTAGGATTGGTCGATCTCTAGCCTTCGCTACGTAACGAAAGTATATTTGTGACCTGGAGTTGTCATAATAAAAATATTTGATTTATGTCGGTTTATTTTACGGTTTGTTTAAGAAGCGAGTTGTAGAAGCGAAGCATAAAATAAACTATGATGTTTTGGTTCATTAGTAGTGAGGTAAATCGTTGGGCAGGTGCAAAACGTCGGTGAATTAAATCGAACGAAGGGAGAGATTCGAGGCAATGAAATGAATATAAATCGTAGCGAGGTCGTAAAATAAATCGTCCGGAGGTAGGTTGATTAGAACTTTTGGCTTGGTTGATTTGCAGGAGCGATAATGGGCGCGAGTCCGTCGCCACTCTTGATTAAAATCGAACTTTCGAACTACACCTTTGCGGCATGTAATTGACTCGCAAACCGACACGCAAATCTCTTTGTGCTCGCAAATTAAATCACAATTCTACACGCTAAAAACAAGCGACTCCCGCTACACTCCTGAAACAATGAGGATTTAATTAATTATTAAAGTGGATGGAGTCGTGGAATACTGCAGCGAGGCTTTAAAGATATACAAAATTAAACTAATCTCATTAAAATAACGCTCAAGTCTTCTTCTAAATCTCAATTCTTAATTCCTAATTTAATAAATAATAGTTTCATGGGCTTTCAAATGTCGTTAATGTTGTACGTTATTTACATTTAGAGTAACGAAAGCTTCTGGTAATTTCCCCATCCACGATTGAAATTTTGAAACACCACAATATTTAAATTGCTCCCCCAAAAAATAAATCTAAAATTAATTACAACAAGGGTCATTTTTGGAGAAAAGGGACATATAGTGCCTCAAAGCGGTGTCCCTTTCTTTAAGGTTGTGAGACCGCATGTTCTTTCCGCAAATTCGGTTAAAGAGAAATGTGACCCCTCACGTTCCATGCATAAATCTAAAATGGACCAACCGATAAGAGCAACTTAAAGGAAATTGATGCCTGTTCAAGAAAAAGGACCAGGGTTTAACCATAAACATCAACTTTAAGACTACAAAAAAAAACTCTTTACATAAATTTTTAAGGTATACACACTTCACACAATTCCTCTGATCGTGAATTTAAATAACACCAACTACAAAAAAAATCAAATTTAAAAATAAATTAAGTTGTTTTAATAAAATTTGAAATTACAGCTATTAATATTAATTAAAAATTTCTGAATTAAGATTATCGGCGTCGTAAAAACGCATGTGTATATTTCACATGTAATGGATGTCGTTTTATTTAACGACCAGGCCTTTTAGAGGAGGAATGGCAGTTTTCCGGGGAAATCGCACCGCCATCAATCTTACAGAGGAATGCCCGTCCTCGTTTCGATCATCGTTTAAGAAAGGTCCTAATGCGCCCCATTAATTGTTAAGAACGAAAAAATTGGCAGTCTTCGGTAATCAATTGTCCTCGAACCACCCACAACCCACAAATAGAGAAAAATAATTGCGATAAGTTTAAAAAAAAAAAACTATTATATTTTGAGATAATTCTAAGATTTATCCCGGAAGATAATTTATGAGTTTGTTTGTGTAAGAAGGGTTTTTATCTCTAGAAAGTGCAAAGCCATGTAATAGTGGCATGTACAAATTAATTAGCGACATTTAATTTGTAAACGATTACACCCAGAGTGTACGCACGTCATGTTCAACTCGCTATTTATAATTGTTAATTAATATGATTAATTCGTTATTTATGGCTTCGTACATATCAATTTTCTCAATTATCCGTGCGTAAATTTTTACCCACGAACTGATTTCATGTCCACTACTTTGTTTGCGGTAAACTTGTAGACGCAGGTAGAATTTTTTTCTCCTCTGTGGTTGAAATTTATTGTTTTTAAAAGGCACAGGTAGATATTTGTTTTCAGCTTTATCTTTAGTATTATTTTAAGTGGATTTTAGACACAGGAGTACATTAAAATCCACTTATGAGTCTTAAGTTAAAAGCGATGTAAAATCTTTTCGAAAATCAAAAAGTACATTAAAGTAGAAGCTGCTTTGTTTTTACCTTTATATCATTTATTATTTTTAGAAAATATTCATAGTAAAAATAGGTTGAATCACTTAATTTGAAATATATGTGAAATTAAGCAAATGAAATATAATTAAAAAAAACTAAAAAGAAAAACTCCAAAATAACCTTTTTTGTATTGAAACTATCTTATATTTTGGATTTTTTCAGATGAGGCGGGGTAAAATCATAAAAGGGACAAAGTCGTTAAGCCTTTATTTATTACTAAAAAAATGAAAATTGCAATATTTGATATGCAAAAAAATATAATACGTCAAAGCAAAAAGCATTCTACAGGAAGTTTATTTATAGTTCTGCTCTTGCCCCGTAGAATATGACATAAGGTTTCAAACTATTTTTTACATTTATTTTATACATTTACCTCATTTTCAGGGTAAGTGTAAATATTTTCAAAAAAATCAATGATACTAAAAAAATATACAGGAATCCCAAAAATCATTAAAATATTGAACTTTTAAAACAGTCCAATAATGAGTATTTTTTTAAATAAATTTTCAACTAAGTTCCTATGAGGAAAAAAATACTCGAATAAGCCTATTTTATAGGAAATTGTTTAAATTTTATAATAGAACTAATTTTGTAAGTCTAGCTTCAGAGGAAATGTCATTTTTTGGCGTTCAAAGTGCATACAAAGTTTTCATGAAAAACATCAGTTTAACTAAAAGCGTTAAATGGGATTTCAAAAAAGGTCCCATTGCGAATTTTATTTTTTAAATAGTCCATTTTATAAAAAATTAACCAAATTTTATAATAAAACTTATTTTATAATCATATCTTGACTATAAATACCGTTTTATGTCATTAAAGTACGATTAAAAATTTCCCAAAAAAATAACTTTAACTTCAATTGGTTATATTAAATTTATTTTTTGGCACATGATTGATTTTACACTTTCGAATTCTAGATTATACCCTAGTCTTTAATTTAAACTCAACAATTTTGTTATAATTTTATCGAAACTAGCAGTTTTTAAGTTTTTAATCAAGTTTTTAGAATTTTTTTATACACCAAAAATTAGTATTTTTATAATCAATTTTCAAAAAAGTTCCTATGAGAAAAATATAACTTAAATAAATCTATTTTATAGGAAATTGTTTAAATTTTTTAATAAAACTAATTTTGTAAGTCTAACTTCAGTGGAAATGTCATTTTTGGGCGTTCAAAGTGCTGTAATGTTTTTACAAAAAAATCATTTTAAATAATTTAACTTAATTTATCAATCATGGTAAAAGATTTCTTTTAATGACATTTACTATTTAAAACAAGTGCTGAAAAAAGTGGGACACCCTGTAAAATTGCTCATCGCTCCACCATAAAATTTTACTCTAGATCCACCACTGGATGAGAAGCTTTGGCGATGGAACATAACTTTGCGATACAAAGGTTGTATGATACTGTAGTCGATGAAATGACATTGTCAAAGAATTGGTAATGTCGATGAAAAGGTTTTACTATTGGGTCTTTTCTACTTCAGCATTTTGCTTAGTCGACCATTTGCCCCTATCGGCCCTTTTCCTTGATTTCACCAGAAGAAGCTGTATCCTGAACATCATCATCATTGATTTTGCCAAACACGAACTGTTTCTCAAAAGCTCTGCTAATTTCGTTGACAATATCTTCACTGGTGGTAAAGACATTGGTTCCACCCTGATACTGACCTACTCTTCTTTAAAAGTAAATAACTAGATGCTTCCAAAATAAAGACAAGAGGAAAAAGAAGCAATTTTGAAACCTTGACCCTAATCCCAAGATCCCATTGGTGATTTTAGTGGGAATTTCACTAAATTTAGTTTGATGTGTCGATCCCAAACTCCAGGCAGGCCAGTACGTAAAAACCACCACCACCAAAAAAATAATTGGTTTTAAATTTAATGGTAGATATAAATTTTGATTGGTTCTCTTGTTTTGTAGGCATTTTCCAAATATCAGTGCTTGTAGATTTTTTGATTTTGTCCATTTAATTGTGACTTCAATAAAGACCAGATGCGGTTATAAAACAAGTGCAAAGATGGCATGTCCAAATAAATCATTACTGAAATTAAAAGCTTGAAAAAATTTCGTCATTAGGAAATCTCAACTTTTGTTATAATTAAGTAATTAATTCAAGTAATTTAAAATAAGTGATAATTATGAATTTGCTGCTTTAAATGTGCAATAATGAGCGTAGTTCTAATTAAATATAATTAGAGTTAATTTTGAGAAAATTTGTTTTTATTTACTTCTCGTTTAATTAAGTTTTGATGTTTCAATTTAGGTAAAAATTGGCAATCTAAAAAACACGAGTGTTGCAACAGGTGTTCCCAAGCATCTCCTTAATTAAAAAAAGGCCCAGAGGATAATTTAAATAATAAGCCGTGTCTCTGTCTTCATTATAACCACATATGGCGATGGCTCTTAAACGTGTAATTTAGAGCTCCGACTAAAACCTTAATTGCCGCACACGGATTCCACAACAGGCTTAAAACGCCTTGATAACATCTACCCTCGAAAGTCCCAAAATAAAGCGCGCCTCCCAAAAATTAAATCTACTGAAATGCTGGTTATTATTTTTTAGGTTATCTCGTAAACTTTTTGATAACTTTTCAACGCGTGAGAAAAGTTATCGCTGTTTTTTGGTCCAAAAAATACCTGCCATGCACCCCAGTAGTGGTTATCGGATTATCAACCCCCTGGAGTCGTGTAGCCACCCTCGTTAAAATATTTAAGAGACCTAGGCACTAGGTCTGAATACGTTTTTCACAAATAGATTACAGTAAGAATGGAAAGTGTATTTCAGGTCGAGAAGGGTCGACAATTTTATTTATTTTCACGCACATGTGACACCAGTGTAGGAAACAACAAGCTTCAATTTGGACGAATTTAATTTAAGAAGGAGCCTGTTACTCTAATTAGAGATGGCACGGTAGAAATTCCGAGTTTATTAATAACATAGTTTACACAACGTGTCAAAATTTGTCTTACAATTCCAATTTATTTCTTTGTAAATATGTATTTTTAGCCTGAAATATTATTACACTAATTTTGACATGACTTTTGGAAATTTTAAAACTAATAAATTTCTTCCCCTAAAATAAGTGGAGACGCTGAAATACAATAACACAATTATTTCAAGCCAAAATTGGTGAAATAATACAACGATCGCGGGGTAAATTAAGATTTTCAAACATGGTGATAACCTAATCAAATTAAGCCGCCACTCCAGAAAACAATACAAGAACAGATGTTGGCGCAAAGTTTCCCCCATTCTAACAAATATCAAATTTTCATCGCGACTATTAAACAATAAGTCCCTTATACATTAGAGCTTCAATTCTCTAAAAACACGCTATAACAATTCGAATTATGGAAGGATATAATTTAATTTGTAATACAAGTATTTTTGAATTTCTTAAATAAAAGATATGTTTCACAGGATGTATACAAGACTCTAGCCCTTTTTATTTATTTAAATGCACTCGAGAAACGCCGACACAATAATCTCAGATACAACGTGAGTTATATTGTAACTGTTTATTTCTGATTTCCCCTTCTGTGCGAATCGAAAAAGCTTTTAGTGAAAAGAAAAAATAGCTTTTTTAATTGTTTTTCCATTCTCTTATAAAAGCTCGTTTATTCCAACTTGAAAGAAAAGGGGTTTAGATAAGTAATTAAATTAAAAATGTAATAACGTTATTGATTTATATTTTATTTTACGATTTTACCTGAATTTTGTTTATTAAAGTAAAAATTCATTAAATTTTAATACAACAATGATGATATAATCACTGAGGTCTTATTAAGCCTCCAATGACCAGGTGGGGTCACTACGAGTGTTTATTTTTTTATTGTATTTTTGTAAGAGCTCAAATATTTTTCTAGCCTTTTCCAACAAATTATTAAAATGTATTAAAATTACTAAAAATATAAAGAAAAAAAATATGATCAAATAATTTGATGCCCCCCCCCACATGTAACGCCCCTGAAAATATTGGCACAGTTATTCAGGAACACCCTGTATACACTAATAATTCAGTTTTGACCTTAAAATGAGTTTTACTTAAAATAAGTAGTCAATAATAGTTGTTAACTAAAGGGGTCATAAAGTGACCCCACCTTAAATCAATACTACAGTGGATCATAATTTACTTCTGGAATTCTTAGATCAATCAGGTATCAGAGGAATTGCTTGGACATTAATTGCATCATATACAGGGTTCTTCTGAACAAGTGTCGAATAATCTAGGAATGGGTTTTTTGACCAATTTTAAGACAAAAAGTAAAAATACATTTTTTCGCTAAAATGCTCCATTTCGGAAATGCCTGTCTCGATGAAAAAGTAATGTCTATCAAACGACCTTGTCGATGACAAGTTTCTTTGATGAAAAGGTAGTATCGATGAAAGTTTTCAGTGAAATGGTTTGTCGATAAAAAGGTATTGACGATGAATGTTGTCAATGAAAAGGTCTGTCGATGAAAAAGTCTATGTCGATGAAACAGTAATGTCTATGAAGTGTCTTTGATGAAAGGTAGTGTGGATGAAAGTTATCAATGAAAAGGTATGTCAATGAACTGGTTTTTCGATAAACAACGTAGTGACGATGAATGTTGTCAATGAAAAGGTTTGTCGATAAAAAAGTCTATGTTGATGAAACAGTAATGTCTATGAAGTGTCTTTGATCAAAAGTAGTGTGGATGAAAGTTATTAATGAAAAGGTATGTCAATGAAAAGGTAGTATCGATGAAACAGTATTAATGAAATGGCAATGTCGATTAAACGTCTGTGTCGATGCGATGTAGTGTCAATGAAACGTCCTTATCGATGAACAGATGACATATCTACAGGATGATATATCATTCTATCGATAAGGACGTTCATCGACACTACGTAGCATCGACACAGACATCAGATATGCCAACTTTCCATCGATAAGGACATTTCATCGACACAGACATTTCATCGACACCACGTCGCATCGACACACCCGTTTAATCGACATTGCCTTTTCATTAATACTGTTACATCGACATCATGATAATGCATTCTATGAAAAGGCTATAACAACCCCAATGTGAAATGCCTACATCAAGATTGACATATCTTCAAGTTGACGTATCTTTCCATCGATAAGGACGTTTCATCGACATTGCTTTTTCATTAATACTGTTACATCGACATGATTATATTTTATTCTATGAAAAGGCTATAACGAACCCAATATGAAATGTCTATATCAAGATGGACATATTTTAAAGTTGATGTATCTTTCCATCGATAAGGACGTTTCATCGACATTACATCGCATAGACACAGACATAAGCTATGTCAACTTTCCATGGATAAGCACGTTTTATCGACACTACGTCGCATCGACTCAGATATTTCATCACCATTGCCTTTTCAGTAATACTGTTACATGTTACATCGACATGATGATATTGCATTCTATGAAAAGGCTATAACGAACCCAATATGAAATGCCTATAGCAAGATGGCCATATCTTCAAGTTGACGTATCTTATAACGAACCCAATGTGAAATGCCTTTATCAAGATTGACATATCTTCAAGTTGACGTATCTTTCCATCGATAAGGACGTTTCATCGACACTACGTCGTATTGAGATAGACGTTTAATCGACATTGCCTTATCATTAATACTGGTACATCGACATCATGATATTGCATTCTATGAAAAGGCTATAACGAACCCAATATGAAATACCTATATCAAGATTGATATATCTTCAAGTTGCCCTATCTTCTCATCAATAAGGACGTTTCATCGTCACTACTTCGCATCGACAGACATAAGATATGTCAACTTTCCATCGATAAGGACGTTTCATCGGCACTACGTCGCATTGACACAGACATTTGATCGACACTACGTCGCATCGACACAGACGTTTAATCGACACTTTTCATTACTACTGTTACATCAATATGAAATATCTATATCAAGATTGACATATCTTTAAGTTGACATAACTTTCTATCGATTAGGACCTCTCATCAACACTACGACGCATCGACACAGATTTTCATCGGCACAGACAATTAATAGACATTGCCTTTTCATTAATACTGTTACATTGACATCATGATATACCTACATCAAGATTGACATACCTTTTAGTTGACATCGAAAGACATAAGATATGTCAACTTTCCATCGATATGGACGTTTCATCGGCACAGACATTTCGTCGTCATTACGTCGCATCGACACAGACGTTTAATCGACATTGCCTTTTTATTAATACTGTTACATCGACAACATGAACAATATACAGGGTGATTCCTTCATTTTTAGGATTTTAAAATCAAAATTAACCAGTTTCTTTGGGAAATAATTGCTTTTCAAATAAAATGTTTTTAATGAAATCTCATGTAGGTGAAAGTAATCAAGGTGTGATGAATCAGGTGATCGTGACGGTCTAAAAAAATTTCGTATTCCAAACTGCTACTTTTAAAAATCAAGCTGTAGTTGCAATTTTTGTCGTATTTTGTGTATTATTTATTATCAAGTAACTTATCATGCTTGACCTGTGGATAAGTAGCAATTTTGTGGCGTTTTTGATGATTTAAGCAACTTGTTGTAAGTCTGGGCACGTGTGGAGTTTTCTAAAGATTGAAAAGATTTTTGTTTTCCACTTTGGAGTTGTGAATTATGATTGTTGCTGCCATCTGCGTGGTGTTTAATGGGGCGTTAGGCCGGCAGCCCTCGTCGCTTTGGGGAAATCTCGTTATAAATCGGCGCACAATAGAGTTTTTAAGTTAAACATTACAACAGAAAGAACGATTCGATTGTGAAAAATTAAGTGGCTCGTTTATTTCAACTAATTGGCGTTAAATAAACGTCTGCGTCGACATGGGGTCGTAAAAACGTGCAATAAAGACGGTCCGTGGTCTAGAATTACTTACACTGAGTCACATTTGTAAAAAAGATTAAATTATGTATTATTAGGAAAAAAAAAATGGGTTGCTGATAATTGTTGCGATTCGCCGAAGAAATTTGTGATAAGAAACGGGTTTATGTTTCGTCTAGTCATTTCCTTTGCAATAAATTTAATTAACATGTTGAAATTTAATTATTTTAAGTAATAATTGTTTTCATTGTTTTAAAAGAGGCGATGAATTGCGCGATAATCCCCGCAGAAAATGCAGACGTACGCCTTAGCATTATTGTTGTGCATACTAAAAATAAAGCGATAATCAAATATAAATATTCCTTACGTGAAATTACAATGGAAACAATAAACAATGTTAATCCTTTGCGACGTAATTTTATGCAATCGATTGTAATGAAAAGTATTGAAATTATATTCTTGTCTGCAGTAGACGATTAAAATCATAAGCGTTAAATTAAATCTTTTATTGCAAAGAAAAAACTTTTCATTAAATAACATACAATCTACAAACAAGTTTACTACAATTATTCGATTGGAAATCGAATCCAATTCTTATTTTTAAAATACGCCCACACTTAAATCATTTCTTAAGAAGATAGTCGGTGAAATCTCGATTTCGTAGTTTTCACAGAAAAGACAAATGGTTGATTGAAATCGATTAATTCTTTTTTGCATTGTTTAAGAATTCCTTATTGCATCTTTTCCCATTTGGCTTTTTTTGTAGTTTTCATGTTTTGATGTACTTAACTGCTGTTGAAAACATCCAAAAATAGGCAACTTTTAGGTTCAAATTTCAGCCTTATGAAAACAGTATTTTTTTAAATCAAAAATGTGAAAAGGTAGTTTGTTTAATGTACTTTTGAAATAATTTAAAAACAATCAATTTTATCGTACGACAGGATTGCTCGCTCGAGCAACCGCATCGTACGATAATTTTGATAAAAAGTCTTGCTATAGGTATTTCATATTGGGGTCGTTGTATTTTTTTGGATTGTAAAAGCTTTAACTTTCTTAAGAATGCTGGTTAGATTTGAAATTAGTTTCGAGTGTTTTCAATAAATATCTTGCAGGTCGGAAGGCTCGTTAATTACGCGGGGAAGAAAAGAAAAACGGGTCCATTGTCGTGAGATCCCGGTTCCAATTGATGGCGCTACGTCTTTATCCTTCACGGGATGTCCTGGCCAATAGAACCGACGTATATTCCTGTCAACGTTCTCCAGGACCGGGACGCGAAACAATGAGAGCGCCCTTAATTTATCACCCAGCGGGACCATTTCCTTCCTTCACAATCGAAACCCCGTAGACTCCAATTCAGCCAGGATAATTCTGTATCTATCCAGGACTACCAACGACTGCACACTCTTCCTTATAACCAATTTACTATCAATTCACTAAAAGTTCTTACGTTTTATAAATAAACTACGAAAACAGCTTTCAAACGAAAACCAATTTACAGAAATATTTTGATGATACAATTAAATCCTAAATGGAAATAGTAAGTCGTTCTAAAATTCATTAGACTAGCCTGAAGGTAATCTTAGTACGTAAATTTATGTTCGCATTTTAGTATCATTAAATTTTGCATTGATACCTGTTCCCCAGTTTCTAATACTCGAGACGTGGTCGTATGAAAAAAGTCGTACGCTTGGACAACTCATAAAATATGTGCAGGTATTTGCATAGGAGTTGAAATATCAATAAATAAGAGATAAGACGTGCAAATGAGAGCAAAAAATCCCCGACATGTGCGATTATATAAACTGGCTCATTAATAATTTATTGGCTGCAGAATAATTAATTTATGTACGCACCGGGGCGATTTTTTCGAAGATAAACGCCGATGGATTTACAACTGGCTCAAATAATTGAATTCCTTTCCCCCCTTACAACCCCTCGCTGGAATGCCAATGGCGAATGCACTTTTCAATTCGCACTTTGCCAGATTTTATCTGCACGTACGCATTTTTGCAAGGCAGCGCTTTTGTGTCGCGACTCGTTTTCTTTTATTGCATACGATCAGAAGAAATTCCACTTCACTCAAAATCGATTCTTTTCTATTCCAGCTGAATAATTAAATACTACTTGAATTTCAAATTGCTCACCGTAATGAAATTTTCAAAAACTACTACAAATTGCTTATAAATTTGTTGCAACAAATCTAAAATGACCACAATTTTTATTCAATTGTTACTAGTATTTTATGAATTTCAATTATAGCAATTTTAGAAAAATCCTTTATTTACTATGTTTATCTTTCAGGAAAGGATTGAAATCGGGATTGTATTCAATTCAATCACTTAAATGTTGGAGTAGATTTGGACGCCAATTTATGCCTTTCCGAAAAATCATTCCACCCTTATCTGGAATTGAAGGTAGAATTGGACGCTAATTAAGGGTATATGTAGGAAATAGAAATATATTTTGATATCCAAATATACCTCCCTTTTTTGTGGTGAAAATGGCCAGCGCGCAAATCTGCCCTATCATAAACATTTATTTATTTAAATCTATTCCAACTACCTAAATACCGCGTTAGTCTCCACAAAATTCATTTTGAGTGGCCTGGAATTTTTGAAACCAATGTTAATCCTGTAGGTACAAATTAAAAAACTTTTGGTCGAGTTATGTCGTTAAAAGGTTTTTCAATCGCGATCGAGAAGTTCAATCCCAAAATTTTATAGGATTAAACTCAATCTAATCCGACAAGAATAATACAATCGTGTTTCAATCGACGATTTTAGTTTAAAAAAATTCAGCTATTTTTATTTCATTTTATTTATTTATAAAAAATACTCGGTGTCGTAATTTTAAGAAATTCGTCATTCACTCCAATTTGTATAAAATAAAAAAAATATATGAAACATGATTTTTTGGATAATATTAAAACGTATTAACAAAAAAAAATATATTTTTACCTAATCAGTAGATATAAATCCAAAAATCTAGATTATGGTTTTTTGAATTTTAAGAATTATAGTTTTGATTTAAAATTTTTTTCTTAAATTTTTAAGATAATTTCAAAAACCAGGAGAAAAAAAATTAAATTTTTGATTTCAAATCAAAAAAGGGATAGTTGTACTATACTGATGATTTTTTGGGTGTTTCAAAAATGGCTTTTTATAATCATTTCGGTTACACAATTTATAGTTTTAGAACAACATAGTTCAATTTTTGTAAATATAAAATGTTGGCATATTTTTAAAATGTGCTAATTTTAAAAGTAGGAGTCCAAAAATATTAATTGATTTCTTTTCAGTGAAGTTTAAAAATTATTTAGAAAACAGCAAAAAAAGTCAATATTTTTCTATTTTAATGAAACATTAAATTTTTGAACTAATAGTTAGTACCCAAAATGTATTCTCAAGTAAATTTTGAGTTTACTTAATTTTGGGTCATGTAAGGCAATATCCTGGTTACTAGATAATTTTTGGGACGATAACAGTTGTTGAGATTAAATTTTTGATATTAAATGAAAAAAGTTTTATGAATATGAATTTTTTGATGTTTCAAAAACATTGGTCTGAAAGAAAAAAAATTAGTTTCTTTTTTTAATATTTATCTAGTAACTTCTGATCAATTCAATCGGGTTTATGTCGTTACAAGTTTTTATACAATCGCGATCGAGAAGTTCAATCTTAGGATTATAGGATTAGACTTAAAAAGTCAATCCTGAAAATAAATCCAATCCGACATGTTATTCGAAAAAATTAGGACTGAGTCAAGCCTGTTTTAATTCAATCCGAATGCAATCTCATGCGATTAACATAGTCGTTGATGAATGATCATTTCAATCCAATATTTATAAAAAATCACATAATTGTCGTAATTTTGATTAATTCGTTATTTGCTGCAATTTGTATAAAATCAAAAAAATGTGAAGAAATTTTTTTTGTATGAAATATGACTTTTTGGTTAATACTAAAAAGCATGTATCTTCTAAAAGACTGGTCACCAAAAAATTCATACTTTCGCCTATTCAGCAGACTAAAATCCAGAAATCTACTTTTTTTTTAATTTTAAGAAATAGCGCTGTGATTTAAAATGTTTGTACAATTTTAATTTATCCAGACTTCAAAATATTGGTCACTAAGAAAAAAAAAACATTTTTAGTGGTTTTTATTCAATCACGATCGAGAAGTTCAGTCCTACAATTTTATAGGATTGGACTTAAAAAGTCAATCCTGCAAATAAATCCAATCTGTATTTTGCAAAATAGGCGATTGAATCTATCCGAATTTAACACGAGATCAACAGTCAACAATCAACTGGTCATCGAAAAATTTATATTTCACATAATCTAGTAAAATCTAGAAATTTACATAATATTTTTTTGATTTTCAAGAAATATCGTTTTGATTTATAAATTTTTGTACAATTCCAATTTTTCAAATGTACTTTAATTTTACCTAATTTTGCTACAATTTTTAGAAAAATGTTAAAAAACCAGCAAAAAAATCAATTTTTGATATCAAAGGAAAAGAAGTGATTTTTTTGTTATCTTCAACATTGGTCAAAAAAAAATATGGAAACTATTGTTTTATTTTTACAATTCAGTTACATGATTTGTGATTTTATAAAATCAAAATTTTACAATTTTCGTAATTTCGAAGTTTTCAAAATACTTTATAAACAGCAAGAAGGACAAAATTATTCAATTTTAACGAAAGTTGAAAAAAACCGTAAGTAAATTAAATTTTTGATATTAAATGAAAATCTAGGTGATTATTTTTTATTTATGATTTTTGAATTTCAAGATATATCGTTTTGATTTACAAATTTTTGTACAATTCCAATTTTTCAAATATACTTCAGTTTTCCTAATTTTGCTACAATTTTTAGAAAAATGTTAAAAACCAGCAAAAAAATCAATTTTTGATATCAAAGGAAAAGACATGATTTTTTTGTTATCTTCAACATTGGTCAAAAAAAAATATGAAAACTATTGTTTTATTGTTACAATTCAGTTACATGATTTGTGATTTTAGAAAATCAAAATTTTACAATTTTCGTAATTTTGAAGTTTTCAAAATACTTTATAAACAGCAAAAAGGACAAAATTATTCAATTTTAACGAAAGTTGAAAAAAAACACCGTAAATAAATTAAATTTTTGATATTAAATGAAAATCTAGGTGATTATTTTATATTTATGATTTTTGAATTTCAAGATATATCGTTTTGATTTACAAATTTTTGTACAATTCCAGTTTTTCAAATGTAGTTCAATTTTACCTAATTTTACTACAATTTTTAGAAAAATGTTAAAAAACAGCAAAAAAACCATCAAAAAATTGGTCAAAAAAAATTTGGAAACTATTGTTTTATTTTTACAATTCGGTTACATGATTTGTGATTTTAGAAAATCAAAATTTTACAATTTTCGTAATTTTGTAGTTTTCAAAATACTTTTATTTAGAGCTGTAATGTTGGTCACAAAGAAAAAAGCATTTTTTATTGGTGTATCATAGCTTTCAATCTGTTGGTAACTTTTGGTGAAGTCAATCGGGTTTATGTCGTTACAAGTTTTTATTCAATCGTCATCAAGAAGTTCAATCCCACAATTTTATAGGATTGGACTTAAAAAGTCGATCCTGAAAATAAATCCAATACATATTTTGCAAAATCCGAATATAACACGAGATCAACAGTTGATTTTAGTTAAAAAATTCAAGAATTTTCATTTTATTTTAAAAAAACTCCTAGTTATTTTTTTATAATTTTCAAAATCCAATATTTATAAAAATACACGGCGTAGTAATTTTGATTAAGTCGTTATCCACTCCAATTTTATAAAATCAAAAAACAATTATTTTTTGTATGAAACATGCATGTATTTTCTAAAAGACTGGTTACCGAAAAAAATTATATTTTCACTTAATCACGAGAGTAAAATCTAGAAATCTAAATAATACTTTTTTGAAAATCAAGAAATATCGTTTTGATTTATAAATTTTTGTACAATTCCTATTTTTCAAATGTACTTTAATTTTACCTAATTTTGCTACAATTTTTAGAAACATTTTAAAAAACTAGCAAAAAAATCAATTTTTGATATCAAAGGAAAGAGGTGATTTTTTTGTTATCTTCAAAAACTTAGGTCAAAAAAATTGTATTATTTTTACAATTCGATTACATGATTTGTGATTTTAGAAAATCAAAATTTTACAATTTTCGTAGTTTTGTAGTTGCAGTCCATAAATTTTTATTGATTTGTTTTCGGCAAAATTTCAAAATACTTGATAACAGCAAGAAAATGTTAAAATTATTCAATTTTAACGATTTGAAAAAAAAACACCGAAAATAAATAAAATTTTTGATATTGAATGAAAAAAGAAAGGATTATTTTATATTTATGATTTTTTGGTATTTTAAAAATGGTATCTTCCAAAATATTACCGACATTTTTTTTTCAATCTTGTTGTTATTTGGGGATTATTATCTATACAATTATGAAGCATTTTTATTTTTAAAAGTAGGAGTTGGACTCCAAAAATATTGATCTATTTATTTTAGCGACGCGACGTTTCAAAAATATTTTGAAAAAAGCAAAAAAGGTTAATATTTTTCGATTTTAAATTTTCGATCAAGAAACACATGGAAAAAATAAATATTGATGTTTAATGAAAAAGGAGGTGGTTATTTATGATTTTTTTGGGTGTTTCAAAAATGGCTGAATCTTCCAAAATATTGGTCACAAAAGAAATTCTAATTTTGTCGTAAATAGCGAAATATTATCTTTATAATTCGGTTACATGTTTAAAGTGTTCAAATTCTAAAAGTAGGAGTTGTACTCCAAAAATTCTGATTGACTTGTTTTCAGCGACGTTTAAAAAATCTTTTAGAAATAACAAAAAAGGCTAATATTTTTCGACTTTAACGAAACCAAAATCTTGGTCACAAAAAAATCCAATTTTCTCGTAACTACGGAACTATTATCTATACAATTCGGTTATATTTTTAAAATGTTCTAGTTTTAAAAGTAGGACTCCAAAAATATTCATTTGTTTTCAGAGATATTATTATTATAAAAATATTTTTTTTGAAGTATCAAAAAAGGGTAATATTTTTTGATTTTAACGACAGATGAAGTAAATCAGGGAAAAAATTAAAATTTTGATTTAAATGAGAAAGTAGATGGTTAATTGATATTTATGAATTTTTTGGTGTTTTAAAAATGGCTATTTCAACCAAAATTGTTGCCACAAAAAAATCAATAATTTTGAAGTTGTAATCGAAAAACATTGATTGATTGGTGGTTGTTATATATTTATGAATTTTTTGATGTTTTAAAAATATTTGTAACTTTTCAATGTATATCGTCCTTAATGAATAATGGCCCATCATTAAGGACTTAATATCTGTAACTTCCAAAATATTGGTCACAATGAAATAAAATCATATTTTGTTGTAATGAGGGGAATAAGATGTTTTATGACTGTTACCATATCAATTTTTGTAAATATAAAATATTTGCACATTTTTGAACGTTTGATGTATTTGTTTTCACCGAATTTTGAGAAAACATCTAACAGATCTTATGTAAATTTTCAAGTGTTAAAAAACTGATCATCCAAAAAAAACAACGGTTTTTGAAAATCAATAATCTCGGTTCAAATAAAAAATATGTAGCATAAAATTTTAAATTTCACGCTTTGGATTATAAAACCTTTTTTGGTAACTCAAATCCATTATTATTAATGTTGTTATAAAAAGCACCAAGGGAATATGGGAAAAATCAAAATTCATGACAATAAAAAGGAAATTACAGGATAATAATTGTAGATAATTTTAGGGTGTTATATTGCCCCTCATGAGGGAGTGAGCTAGGGTATAATCTACTCTTTTGTACGTGACTATTCCTAATCTTTTTAGCATTAAAAATTTGTAACGGATAGTGCAAATTTACATTTCCACAGTTTTTTGCAAAAAGTAGGGCGTTAATCTAAATACGATTTCATATCTAATCACTGGTAGTGAGACCAATATTTACACTAATTCGCCCTCAAATTTATCAATAATTTTTAGGAAATTTTTTTAAAAAATTTATCATAATATACAAATAAAAATTGATGTGCGTAAATTGATTTTTTTATTAAAACTTTTTATGGAAGTATAAAAACTCCCCTGGATTTTAATAAATTATTGGCATTGACTTTGGTGTAGTTTACTATATTAGGATGAGAATAATAAAGATCACGTGTGCGAGTCAGGTCAGATCTTTTGTGCCTGAAAGCTCTCACGAAATTCGCACGTTGATAGGATACACACTTGTGACTTGGATACAAAGAGAAGGAAGCTGGGACTCCAAGTTTTTTAATGAAATTACAAAAGAGGGGCGCAAAATTAATTGCCTTATTATTGTTTTTAATTGAGCTTTAATTTAATAATACCAATTGAAATGCAATTATTTCATTGGGTCCCATTAGATGGGATAATTTAATAAAAGAAACAATTGCAAGTAAAATTTCTATTGGAAAGTTTGGAAAGTGTCGTGGGGGCGAGATAAGTTTATAAAAGATTAATTTTTTAATCGTCATCCCTGTGCGAAAGTTTTAATGAACTTCTTTGTTACAGCAAGATTGCAATAACAGGGAATTAAAAAATTCAAAGCGCGCGTTTTACCTTTTTCATAAAATGCGCTCCTTTGATTTTCAGGAAAAATCCAATAATAATGATAATAAATTTTTCAAACAACACAAATAACAAGTTTTAACAATAAAGTTTATTTATTTATAATTTTAGCACATGTTTTTAAAGTTGGTCGTATACGACGCGAACGCGCGCGCGCTCTTCGCTGAAAGTTGCCTGAAGCTGCGCTTACAGCGGTTGAAAGCGGACTGAAACCGCTGAAAATGTTTTCGTTAAGCGCCAGCGTGTTCCTTCTTCCTTCTCCGTCATTTCAGACCTGCCTTCTACCTTCTACCATCTACTTCTATCCTTCCACGCATCAAACACGCCTCTTTAAAAATTTACCTGTGTTTTAAGCTTTTTTCATTTTAGAATAGTGATAAAATTTCATGATACTTTCTGTAGTAAATACTAAGAGCTTTATATCGCGAGATTTAACAACTCTAATATATTAGAGATTAGGAGTAATCCCGACCGCTTAAAATGTAACGTAAATAATTAAACTGTGTTCAACTTGTTTATTTACATAAAGAACGAAAATTTTACGACTTTTATGGTTTTATCTTACCCGGAATGATAGATATAAATCTCAACTTTTCAACTTGGAAGTCATAAACGCTTTGATATACACTCATAAATTGATTCACTACCATAATTGTTATTTAATCCCTATTTTTATATCACTTCCTTAACCCACTAAAAATTTTTATAATTTGTCTCACCCATTATTGTAAATTTTTCTTCAGTAGCGTAGCCAGCAGTTTAGGTCAAGAGGGTACGGACTCTAAATAAGCCCCCTTTTCTTCGAAATTTTGAAGGTCAAGAAATTTTGAGATTTAAAGTTATTAAAATTTTTCCAAAATAATTTATGATTAAAATTAATTTTTTATGAGTTTCGGTGCAAGAAAACGACATAGTACGCCACTGAGTAACCACCAAATATCAAAAAATGTAATTATACTTACCTATTAAATTGCAGTTCATGATGCGTAAAGAATTTTTGAAAAATCTTGCACCGTTCAAAAGTAATTAAAGTTTTTCCAAAATAATTTAAGATTAAAATTGAATTTTTTTACTAATTTCGGTGCAAAAAACGACATAGTACGATACTGAGTAACTACAAAATATTGAAAAATGCAATTTTCATTACCTATTGAATTGCAGTTCATGATGCTTAAAGAATTTTTTAAAAATCTGGCACCGTTCTAAAGTTATTAAAATTTTTCCAAAATAATTTAAGATTAAAATTGATTTTTTATGAATTTCGGTGCAAAAAACGACATAGTACGCCACTGAGTAACTACAAACTCTTCAAAAATGTGATTTTATTTACCTATTGAATTGCAGTTCATGATGCATAAAGAATTTTTGAAAAATCTTGCACCGTTCTAAAGTTATTAAAGTTTTTACAAAATAATTTAAGATTTAAATTGATTTTTTATGAATTTCGGTGCCAAATACGACATGGTACGCCACTGCGTAATTACAAAATATTAAAAAAAATTATTTTAGTTACCTATTGAATTATAGTTTAATGAGGGATAAAGAATTTTTGAAAAATCTTGCACCGTTCTAAGGTTATTAAAGTTTTTCCAAAATAATTGAAGATTAATATTGATCTTTTATGAGATTCGGTGCAAAAAGACGACGTAGTACGCCACTGAGTAACTATAAAATATTAAAAAATGTAATTTTAATTACCTATTGAATTGCAGTTCATGATGCAAAAAGAATTTTTGAAAAATCTTGCACCGTTCTAAAATTATTAAAATTTTTCTAAAATAATTTAAGATTAAAATTGGTTTTATACGAATTTCGGTACAAGAAACGAGATGGTACGCCACTGACTAACTACAAAATATTAAATAATGTCATTTTAATTGCCTATTGAATTCCAGTTCATGATGCATAAAGAATTTTTGAAAAATCTTGCACCGTTCGAAAGTTATTAAAGTTTTTCCAAAATAATTTAAGATTTGAATTGATTTTTTTACGAATTTCGGTACAAGAAACGACATGGTACGCCACTCACTAACGACAAAATATTATAAAATGTCATTTTAATTGCCTATTGAATTGTAGTGCATGATGCATAAAGAATTTTTGAAAAATTTTGCACCGTTTTAAAGTTATTAAAGTTTTTCCAAAATAATTTTATAATAAAATTGATTTTTTATGAGTTTCGGTGCAAAAAAGCGATATAGTACGCCACTGAGTAACTACAAAATATTAAAATATATGATTTTAATTTCCAATTGAATTTCAGTTCAGGATGCTTAAAGAATTTTTTAAATATCTTGCACCGTTCTAAAGTTATTAAAGTTTTTCCAAAATAATTTAAGATTTGAATTGATTTTTTTACGAATTTCGGTACAAGAAACGACATGGTACGCCACTGACTAACTACAAAATATTATAAAACGTCATTTTATTTGTCTACTGAATTGCAGTTCATGATGCATAAAGAATTTTTGAAAAATCTTGCACCGTTTAAAAGTTATTCAAGTTTTTCCAAAATAATTTTATAATAAAATTGATTTTTTATGAGTTTCGGTGCAAAAAAGCGACATAGTACGCCACTGAGTAACTACAAAATATTAACATATATGATTTTAATTTCCAATTGAATTTCAGTTCAGGATGCTTAAAGAATTTTTTAAATATCTTGCACCGTTCTAAAGTTATTAAAGTTTTTCCAAAATAATTTAAGATTTGAATTGATTTTTTTACGAATTTCGGTACAAGAAACGACATGGTACGCCACTGACTAACTACAAAATATTATAAAATGTCATTTTAATTGCCTACTGAATTGCAGTTTATGATGCATAAAGAATTTTTGAAAAATCTTGCACCGTTCTAAAGTTATTAAAGTTTTTCCAAGATAATTTTAGAATTAAATTGATTTTTTATGAGTTTCGGTGCAAAAAAGCGACATAGTACGCCACTGAGTAACTACAAAATATTAACATATATGATTTTAATTACCCATTGAATTGCAGATCAGGAGGCTTAAAGAATTTTTTTTAAATCTTGCACCGTTCTAAACTTATTAAAGTTTTTCCAAAATAATTTAAGATTAAAATTTATTTTTTATGAATTTCGGTGCAAAAAATGACATAGTACGCCAATGAGTAAAAATATTAAAAAATATGATTTTAATTACCTATTGAATTGCAGTTCATGATGCATCAAGAATTTTTGAAACATCTTGCACCGTTCTAAAGTTATTAAAGTTTTTCCAAAATAATTTAAAATTATTATTGATCTTCTATGAGTTTCGGTGCAAAAAAAACGACATAGTACGCCACTGAGTAACTACTAAATATTAAAAAATATGATTTTTATTAACTATTAAATTGCAGTTCATGATGCATAAAGAATTTGCGAAAAATTCTGCACCGTTCTAAAGTTATTAAAGATTTTCCAACAAAGTATCCATATCCATATATGGATGATGGTATCTGAAAATTTCGTGACCAAATTGAAATTTCTCAATCGAGTGTATCCAAGATCTTCAGGACAAATAAGTTTCATCCCTATCATATTCAACCGTTGCAATAGCTCAGTGAAAATTATTTTGAAAATCGTAGAATGTGATGAAAATCAACAAAACGCAAAACAACCGATTTCTTGATTATATTAGGTTAGGTTTGTTTATGGACAAGGCTACATTTCATAAAAATGGATTTGGTAAAGACATAATTTTCATTATTATGTTACAGAAAATCTTATTTAAGTATTTTTTTCCTCATAAGAACTTTTTTTATAATTTAAATACCTCTGGTATTGTTTTAGGTATCAATTTCTTGTTCTCATGTTGGCGCTTGAAAAACAAAAGTAGCTTATCATTTCGCAGATATATTTTGGAAAAACTAAATCAGATTATAGTTTTATTTTTGTTATCCTTTTTAAAGTTTTTAACTCCATTTACTTTTATAATACAGTCGAACTTCCATAACTCGAACTTCTATAAGTTGAATTTTTCCATAACTCGAATTTTGTTTGTAATGTGTTTGTAGAAATATTCGTTTTTAACTTTGCGAAATTATTTCTATATCTCGAATGTTCTATAAGTCGAATTTTTTTTAAAGTGCCTTGAAGATTTGAGTTAGGGAGGTTTGACTGTAATTTTGAAAAACCAAAGGATTTAAATTGTATGTCGCCTAAATTTTATGAATAATTGACATTACGCGCTCATCCAAAAAGTCTTGGGGTTCTTAAAAATTTTACTGAAAACTTTTGTAGTCGTTTTTGAGTTGAAACCACTAATAGAGAAATTAATTATAGTGCATTGTAAATTCACTCTAAAACTTAATAATATCATAATAAATTCATATCCATAATTATAAAAGTTAATTAATAAAATATGTCTTATGTTTATGGAGGTAATGGAAAATCTAAAAACCTTTTATTTAATTAAATTTATGGAGTAATTATTTAAATGCAAATAAAACGATTTAAAGCCATTGTCCTTACAATTACTCCATTCTCTATTAATTCAATGACATTTCCTTTTTATTTTTAATTACTGGTTTTAATTTGTCTTGTATAATTTATTTTCTTTTATTGTCTCCTCACTGCTAGCACCAGCATGTGAATTTTTGTAAAGGAATGGGGGATGATTTATTGTTGCCCGTCAGAGGTCTCAGGTTTCTGTTTTCATTGCCGCCCCAAGAATCGAAGGGCACATAAAAAATATCCCGTAAAACTTTGACAAAGCAAAGTTTTAGTTATTGTGGGTTGGATTTCGTTATGTCATAATCAATATTCATTAATAATATTAATTTATCCTCTACCTCACGTCACTGTATTTTCTCTTAAATCAATTTAAATCACTCATATTAATTTTAGAATTATTTATCATACATAAGTAATAGTTTTAGAGAAAATAACATTTTATTGGACAAGAAAAAACTCATTTTAAATTAATTTATGTTAAGCAAATTCTTTACAGCAAGTAATCAATAATTAATTGCAATAAAATCAACTTGTACCATGTTAAAACCATTTTTAGAAAGTAATTTAATGGGATAAATATAAATAAATAAATAAGAACATTTTACAATATTGGGTGAGACAAATTATAAACATTAACGTGATATACAGGATGTTCCAATTTAAGTTGCTTTCCATGGGCATCTTTGTTATTAATAAAGTTAAAAATTGGGTTGAACGACAATGTTTTCCAGTTTTTTTTACTCGTTTATATCCCATATTTTTTGTAAATCTTCTAGTTAACGAAATAATTGATGTTTTAAATAATTACATTTTAAATCATGTAACTAAAAAATTATGTATTTTGGTCTTTTGTGACTGAAATGGTATAATAAAAAAAAATAAAAATATGTACCTAATAAAATAAAACTGAATAATCCTGACTTAAGTCACTTTTACCAAATTTCAGGTTTCGTACCGCACAAATAACTATTTAAAGAAATTTTTCTTGGGCATGTTTATGGTACCAATCAATTCATATTTTATGCCTTCAGATATTGACTTTGCATCAAAATTATGCTTTAATTGGTTATTGAATAACTTTACTGTAAAGTGGGAGTACATTAAGTGATTTAAAAAATACACTTACTGTTAATATATTTTTATTCCGCAATATGAAGATCATTATTATAAATATTTTTAAATGCTATCAAAATTTAGTACAAAAATATTAAGTAGTTTATGAGTTATTTATTTAGCATACTCAAAAAATGACACTTAAAGAGTCCAAAAAAATATTAGTTCATTGGAATTTTTTTAGTTCAAAGTGATATTTCCTACCTAAAAATTGTAGCTAGAAAAAAGTGGGACATCTTGTATACAGGGTGCTGCAAAATTCGATCGACCATATTGTAAAATATTTTTTATAATCAATTTTCTATTAGAAAAATATTAGGTACTTAAATAAGTGTATTTTATAGGAAATTTTCTAAATTTGTTAATGCAGCTAATTTTGAAAATATAACTTCAGTGGAAATGTCATTTATGGACGTTCAAAATGCTGTAATGTTTTTATCAAAAAAATCATTTTAGATTCACCAATATTTTCTCTACATTTCAGAACACATCAATTCAATTTCGGAAATCATCAATTGTAATTCAGAAAAACATCAATAGTATTTCAGAAAAATCAATTTAATTTCTAAGAGTATCAGTTTTTTTTCAGAATCATCAATTTTATTTAAGATTGCATTATTTGAACATCAGAATTGGTCAATTTAATTTCAGAGAATAAATCAGAAGTAATCTAAATTTCTAGGTTATCTAAATTTTGCTGCAGAAATTTTGGTTTACATTTTAGCCACAAACAATTGTATTTTTGGCTTCATCAATAATTGTTTTTATGCAAACCAATATTTGCTCAATTGCACAGGTGAAATATTGTAAGTGGTATATTGTTCAATTTCCAAAGCACATTATGTGTCCTTCTGAAATTAAATTGATTTTTTTGAAATACAATTCATCCTTTCTAAAATACAATTGATGATTCTAAAATACAATTGATGAATTAAGAATCTATAATGATTAATTTGAAGTACAATTGATGTTTTCTGAAATACAATTGATACTTTCTGAAATACAATTGCGCAACTTTTATGCACTAATTGGTGAATGACCAAAAGGACGAATTTCTAACTACTATTTACAGTCCTTTCGTTAAAATATGTAAGTTATGTTTTTTGAACCATAACTAAGGAGTTGGTGAATTAAATAATAAATAAATTGAATAACGAATTATGTTATTTACAAGTCTCTAAATAAATATTACCGTAGTGAGATGAAATTACGTTAGGAATAATATTTATGATGTTGGATGCGGAAGACTCAATTGGTTTTTGTTGTAAAAACGGTAACAAAGGTTTCCATAAATATCCCCGCGGAATTATGTAAGCATAGTAATGATAATGAGGGTTAGATTTGGTGTGTTGGAAAATGGAAAGACAAAACACGCGTCCAATTTACATATTATATGGTGCATCAATTATCTAATCCATTGTAAATTTTAATAAATTAAAAGTAGAATCTTATTCATTTATTCATAAAAGTTGTGGATAATTTTATTCAAAATCAATTTTCCAGTAAAATCCTTCTTTGGTATTAAAACAGGCATGAAACGTGATTAATATTTAAGGTATTAGAGCAAACAAACTTCCCGAATGCGTAATAACTCTGTAGTAAGGGATGTACCATTTTTTACTTCTCGAGGAACTTGTTGGGTATTCGTGTTTTATCGAAATGATAGGTCTGCTTTGCTTTGATATGTTTTCTGGGGGTAAAAAGTGGAGGCCACCTGCGCTTTCCTGCGATTGTTACTAATTCATGGCAAACGTCACGGAAGGAAAAGCAGCTTAGGCCTGAAATGTCTCGATTCCATTACAAAAGGCAGCCACCTACAATCAGCTTAAAAACATCCCTTTCTTCTTATTAAAACCCCAGTAACCCGGATATTATATCGCTTATCCAATAAATTCGTTGCGTACATTAATATCCCACAACTTTACTAATTGAAATCGCGAAAAATTATCTCTCGGATTAATTTGATTAAAATTTATATCTCGCGGAAGTTTTCCCGTGAAACTTCCTTTCCCGTAATTTGATCAATTAATAAGCGCAGCCTCAAAGTATGAATAAAATATTTAATTCCAATGTAAAGGCGTCTCTTTGTAAACGCAATTTATTTTAATTTCATATTTGTATAAATAATTGAAACAATGTAAAGCTGTTGCCAAGGGGGCCCAGGTTATCTCGGCGTGAATATTTAAGTTTGTTTGATTTGTCGGAGTTCGCTTTAGCTATCGATTCCTACGAGGGCGTAAATATGAATTAGCTTTAACAATCACCAATAATAGAATTAATAATTTTATTTGCATTGCTTCAAATTGGATGCTGTTGTAGGGTAAGCTTTTCCACCTATTCGTTTTTTGTCTAACTTTGTAAACATCGATATAATTTGAAATTACTGCAGGACTACACAGAATAAATTTAGGGGTTTGATTCCAAACATGCATTCATCGGAACACGTGGCAGAAAGTGGTGGGGTGCTCGCTACGGGCGACGGAAACGCGCGAGCTTCGCACTCTATGTTCGGTTCGCCATGCTGCGCCATACGGTACGTGTCAAAGTGCGCTTAATTTGGATTTTACTCTGCGACAAAAAGATAATTACACTATACAATATTGTAACTTCGTGAAGTTACATTACATGTTTGTTTAAACATACTTTTGATTGACTAAAAGTCTATACAGGGTGGGCCAACGAAAACGAAACAGACGAGTTTTGAAATAGTTAATAAAAAAATTTGAAAAAATGCTCGGACAGGTCAACTTTAGTTTCGAGGGGGACATATTTTGCAATAGGGCTGATTCAAAAATCCATTCATCCCTGCGCCCTATGGACACAACCCCTTAAATTTTAATAGGGATGGTGGGGTAAGTAATACTTCGATGGAAAGATCTTTTTATCCAGAGTAACATACAAAAAAAAAAGTTAAATCGATCGATTCATTTTTAAGATATTCAAAATTTAGCAAGGAGAGATTTCATGCCTTTTAAAATTGTGCCATGAACACCACACCTTCAATTTTAAGTGTTTTGATAAGGTAAGTAATACCGTTTCGAGAGGGACATACTTTGCAATAGAGTTGATTCAAAAATCCATTCATCACTCGCCCTTTGGACACAACCCCTACTAAAATTTTAATAGGGATGGTAGGGTAAGTAATACCTCGTTGGAAAGATCTTTTTACCCAGAGTAACGTACAAAAAAAAAAGTTAAATCGATCGATTCGTTTTAAAGATATTCAAAATTTAGCAAGTAGAGTTTTCATACCTTTTAAAATTGTGCTATGAACACCACGCCTTCAATTTTAAGTCTTTTGATAGGGTAAGTAATACCTCCTTGGAAAGTTCTTTTTACCACAAGTAACATACAAAAAAACAAAAGTGAAATCGATTGGTTTGTTTTAAAGAATTCAAAATAAAACAGTATTGCACATTATTTTTTATTTAACCAAACTAAACTTAACTAATCTTTTTGAAGAAAATTTAACACTTTAAAGAATCCCATCGATCCCGACACTTTCAAGGATGTTTTTATTATTTTATTAAATGTTCGAATTGAGTTCCACCAACCTCCATGCAAACGTACAAATTTTGCTCAAAGCGAATTCTTACATTTTGGCATTCATTAATAATTCTCTGTCGTAACTCGGCTAGAGATCCTGGTTCCGTTGCGTAAATCTTACTTTTTAAATGCCCCCAAAGGAAAAAATCAAGGGGAGTAAGATCGGGAGATCGCGGCGGCCACTCCAAAGGTCCTCTACGCCCAATCCATTGCCCAGGAAACGTCGTATCCAAGAATTCCCTAACAGGCCGTGTGTAATGAGGAGGGGCTCCGTCTTGTTGGAAAATCAGATGGTCTTCTAAATAACGATCGTCATTTTCGATAATATCGTCAAGAAATGGATGAACAAAGTTTTGAAGTAGATCCAAGTACATATCCCCTGTTAGATTGCCATCTAGAAAATAAGGAGCAATAAGACGGTCTCCAAAAATTCCAACCCACTCATTCAATTTTTGAGGAGTTTGAGTGTGAACTTCATGAAATACCCTAGGATTCTCATCTGACCAATATGGACAATTATGACGATTAACGGTTGAGTTTAAGAAAAAAGTGCACTCATCAGAAAAACAGATATTATAAAGATAATTTTCATCAGCAATTATCCGTTCCGTCATCACCTCACAAAATTGCAGCGCCTATCAAAATCATCTTCATTTAACTCATGAATTAAATGAATTTTATGGGGATGATATTTGTGACCTTTCAATATTCGGCGAATGGTTGTTCTGCTGATGTTAGTCACAGTCTCCAGTTTTCTTGTGCTTAAAGTTGGATCTGCAGCAACTTGTCCAAAAACACCTATTTCAACGACCTCATTTCTTATTGGACGAACATTACCAGGATCGCGTTTCTTATTACCAACAGAACCAGTATTTTTAAATTTTGCAACCAACTCCAGAACGTATTTTCGGTTACAATGTTTGTTTGGATGTTGTTCATTAAATAAATTAGCTGCACGATGAGCATTCTCATCGTTTTTAAAATAAAAAGTGATTAATTCAACCATTTCTGGAATTGTATAAACCATTGCTAGCAGAAGCTTTTACAGAAGTTCACAAAATTTTAAATATTGATTTCTAATAATTAGTCATAAACAGTTTTAACACGATGAAAATCACCACTAATACAAAATACAACTGATAAAAAGAATCTCAATGTGGTTATAAATCGTTTTATGTTTTGCATTGTTTTGTTCCAGATGTTACAAAATTTTAAACAATTCCTCGAATAAATTTAAATTTGTTTTTTAAAATCTCTCTTTTGTAGAAAATGAAAATAAATTGCGTTTTACATGTTTTTGTATGTTACTTTGGGTTAAAAGATCTTTCCCAGGAAATATTACTTACCCTATCAAAACACTTAAAATTGAAGGCGTGGTGTTCATAGCACAATTTTAAAAGTCATGAAATCTCTACTTGCTAAATTTTGAATATCTTTAAAACGAATCGATCGATTTAACTTTTTTTTTTGTATGTTACTCTGAGTAAAAAGATCTTTCTAACAAGGTATTACTTACCCCACCATCCCTATTAAAATTTTAGGGGTTGTGTCCATAGGGCACAGGGGTGAATGGATTTTTGAATCACTTTTATTGCAAAGTATGTCCCCCTCGAAACCAAAGTTGACCTGTCCGAGCGTTTTTTCAAAATTTTTTATTAACTATTTTAAAACTCGTCTGTTTCGTTTTCGTTGGCCCACCCTGTATGTATAAAACCCCAATTTACTGGATTGGAAGTTTTTAATAAAATATTGTAATGGTATTTCCTGTCTATTAGTATGCAAAATTAATTTTAAATTTATTAATTTTTGTCGCCCAGAATGAGCATGTTTATAAAAAAAAGTTTACCAATTAGCGTCAAAGGAGAATTACTATTTTTAGAAAAGTGTAAAATATTAGAGAGTAGCTACCACCTACAATTTAATTTAATGGTGTAATAAAGTGCTTAAAAAGAGTTGAGAGAAAGTTTGTTCGTAATAAGTTGGTCCAATATTCGTCCTGCAGCTTCTCGCTTCTCCCCCGGAAAATGACTTTAAATATTTCTATCTAAGTAAGTAGTTTTCGCAACTGCATTGTATCTTATGTTTGTTGTCTTCGATTGGCGCCACATTATGCAAAAACTTCTTTAGATCCCCCTGAGAAAGTTGGGGTTTAAAACTTTTCGTCATTTCCCTTATTCCTTGCGCTTACAAATTTTAAACATTAAAACATAAAATGATGAATGTCCCAAGTTGGGCATTAAAAATTGTATAATTGTGGAAGAGTCGGCCGAAAATAAATCCCATTTCGCCGAGTTAATGACGCGAGACCACCTCTCACTAATACCTCGCTCTTCTCTTCCACTCTTTTGAAGTTGTGCATACACTCAACATTTCTAAATTTACAATGGAGCTCGCGAAGTCGCCCCCCTCGAGCCGCTTTCAAATTTAAATATATCCCTCTTAATTTTCATCGCTTTACTTAGGGAAATTCGGCGTGACTCTCCGCATCCTGTGGCCGCTTCTTAAAACAAACAATTTCTTTTACTTTTTACCACGTGCTTGTATTTATGATTTTCACACGGGCAATTGATAATAAAAGTTGGCGTTCCGAAAATATCCATTTCTTGATCCAACATCTGCGGAACGAGAGCGCACTCGAATTTTGGGCTCTTAAGAGTGTTTAGGCTACTTAAGAATGCTTTTAAGTCCGCGCAGTCTCCAGATAATAGCTTCCTTTAAGGCTCTGCTTTTCGTCAAGATGTTTTGGCTTAATGGACAGGGGTGGGGTACTTTTTAATATACTGATCATGCCCGCAAGCCGACGTGTTCTACCAACTCGCAATAAAATCTGTGTTACGACAGGATGTTTAATTTTTGACTTTATTAGTACTTACACGCATACATGCATGTGCCGTGTAATATTTTATGGATTTCAATGAATACGTTTATGATTCCTATCCTCTATTTTATGCCTTATTTGCTAAAGACTTTATTATTAGCATCATTATCGCATCCAGTAATTGCCTATTGATTGACATAAACATCTTCAGTTTCACACTCTTCATCCTTCAAGTATGTACAGATAAATTTCTAAAAATTACTGAAATTAACATTTTTTTGAGACACATTGCCTAAATATTTTTTGAGTTTTTGGGAAGTAAAATTTTTTTGGGGGGAGTAGAGGGCAGGTGAACCCCTACATTTCATCCATTTTTCATTATCGCGCGGTGGATTTTGAAAAAAAATTAAAAAAAAATTTTTGAGATATTTTTAAGGCTACGTACGGGCTCGAAATTTTTATTGGAAATCGGTTTTTATTTTTTTTTGGAAAACAATAAAAGTTACCGATTTAAAAATTTTACCAAAAGTAACCAACATCGATAGACGCGTTTTAAAAAATATTTGGTTAAAATCGGTTAAATAGTTTTTTTAGAAAAAATTCACAAACATTGGAAAAATTTTGGAACAAATACTATCACGGAATTTGGTGGAGGAGGTGACTGTGCGAATTTTAAGCTATTAAACGTCTCGGTGGTGCTATTAGTTTCGAAGATATTAATTATTTTGTGAAAAGTAAAATTTTGGTTCCAAAAGGAGATTTTGCTTATTTTAGCTACATTTTCGGTGATAACTCGAAAACAGAAAGAGATAGCGAAGTGATTCTTTTTTTGACGTAAAATGGACCTAAAGAGCTTTTAGGGAAGGTACATAAAGTAGGGTTTAAATGTAATTTAAAGGGTGAATTTGACCCATAAATACGACTTTTAAAAATGCGATATAAAAAATTTATTTGTTTCGTTATTTTTTCGAAATTTAAAATACCCTATGCGTGGGAGCTTTCGGTTCAAAGAGTAGATTTTAAAGTGTTTTTAAAATAGAATATCCGTTAAAAAATGACTCGGCGGGAGCCACTTACCCCTAAAATCAAAATTTCGAGTTTATTTGTACGTAATTCCCCAACCCTACAGAATATAAAAAATCTGAGTAGCGTGTACACTGTAAAAAATATTCCTTTTTAAAGTTACTAAAAAAATTGCAAAAATTGAGATGAGATGAGCCCAGGTTGGACCGCGTTTTACCCGATTTTATGAACATTTTACGTTCGATTTTTTTGCAAGGTCCAGGGTAAAAATTTCAAGGTGCCGATTTTTTCTCTACTATGTAAATACCAAATAAGTAAAATAAAAAATATTAGAGTATTACAGGTTGTTCCGATGAAAAGTTACGAATTTTCAAAGTCCGCGTCAAAATAGCGCGAAAAACGAAGCGTCACTTTGGGGGCACCAAAACGACATAAAGAGTAAACGCATGAAAAAAACTCCCGTTTTAAGCTAAAACGTTGAGTTTAGATAAAGAATGAAGTAACCGCGATTTTTTTCTTCCTGCCGAACTTATAATCGGGGCCGTGACGTCACACCTTTGCGCCGCTGGGAGGCTTAAAAATCGGTCACGGTAATCCCCAGGATGTTAGAATAAAAGTGGCCAAATTTCGTCGTTTCCTTTTAGAATCCGACGGAGTTGCGATTTTTCAAAATTAACGCCACCGAAAATCCGAAAAAATCGACCATTTTCTGAATTTTTTTTCAAACTATCGGGAGGTCCAAAAAATTTAAAATTTGAACTACAGTTGGATCAACATCCCTCTTTACAGGAATCCTAAAAATTACTAGACTTCTGAACTTTTAAAACAGTTGTAACACACCAACAATTAGCATTTTTTTAAATAAATTTAAAAAATTGTTTCTATTAGGAGAAAAATACTTAAATACACCTATTTTAAAGGAAATTGTCTAAATTTTATTATGAAACTAATATTGTAAGTCTAGCTTCAGTGGAAATATCATTTTTTGGCGTTCAAAATGCATATAAAGTTTTCATCAAAAACGTCAGTTTAAATAAAAGCGTTAAGAAAATTTAAAATGGGATTTCAAAAAAGGTCCCATCGCAAATTTTATTTTTTAAATGGTCCATTTTATAAAAAATTAACCAAATTTTATAATAAGACTTATTTTATAATCATATCTTTACTATAAACACCCCTTTTAGGTGATTAAAGTACGATTAAAAATTTCCCCAACAAAATAACTTTAACTTCAATTGCTTATATTAAATTTATTTTTTGACCAATGATTGATTTTAGGCTTTCGTATTACAGATTATACCCCAACCTTTAACTTAAACTCAAAAATTTTGTTATAATTTTATCGAAACTAGCAGTTTTTTGCAAGATTTTAGAATTTTTTTATACACGAAAAATAAGTGTTTTTATAATCAATTTTCCAAAGAGTTCCTATGAGGAAAACATTATTTAAATAGGTCTATTTTATAGGAAATTTTCTAAATTTTTTAATGAAACTAATGTTGTAAGTCTAACTTCAGTGGAAATGTCATTTTTGGGTGTTCAAAGTGCTGTAATTTTTTTTATCAAAAAAAAAATCATTTTATCGAAAGTGTTTGTAATTCTGGTTCGGTATTCCAAAAAGTTACAATCCAAATTTCGTTAGATTCTAGTTTGGTGAACTAAAGTGCATGATATTGAAAAATTTTATTCTTATTTTTCATACTCTGAATATTTCATATGTGGTTTGGAGATTATAATTATGTTTGAATAAAGCAACTAATTGTTATAATAGGAGTAATTTAATTGGATTCTAAATATACGAAAATTAATCATACATCTTGTTAATAATTAAAATTCCAATTGCATCCATAAAACACACATTTCTCTCATACTTATGGTCATTAAACGTGCATAAATTAGAGATTCCGTGTATAATAACAGCAATTATAAATTGACGACGGTTGTGTAAGTAAAATTCCTGCTTTTATCAAATTATATTCCACGCATATTACGATTTGCCATAAAATACTGAATTTACAAAGCACGAAACCCCATTAAAACATCATAAATTGCATGCCTTTCTTTTATAATAGATATTGCGTTTTCTGTATGTTGGATTATACAGATACAGATATGCGGCGACAATAGTTTAAAAATTATAATCCTTCAAAGATGATCATTTCCAAGGTGCTTCACGAGCAGCTTGATTGAAAACAACTGACATTTGGACGTTATCCAAGCCGCCGAAGCCGAAATTGTATTTAATATTTGAAGCGATTCTTGAGACTTGAAATTATACGGCGGAAAGCGTTTCAGATTAATTATTTATAACGTGGGAAGGGTTTTATTTAGATGATTGCAGGCCGCAGGTATCCCTCGTTTTATATGAATATGAATATATGATAGGGTTCGAATTGAAATTTCTATATGCATGTACGAATTTTCTGATTGCGCAAAGTGAAGCCAAACACCTGGGCCCTCTATTTTTCAATAATTTCTACTTCTTCGAAACCACCGCTTTTTCAGATTTTATTAAAGCACAAATTTTATTAATATTTTATGACCAATACGATTGGAACGAAGCTTTTACTGCAAGTGCACGTGAGAGTTAAAAATTTAAATAAATTGGAAAACGGTTGTGATTTTGTTTGTTTGTATTGTCTCGTGTATTTATTTTAACACAATACTTTTTCTACGTTTCAATAGTTCCATTACAATAATTTTAAAATTTATACCAAAATTGAATTGAAAATCATTATCGGATTTCAAATACTCGCATAAAAGCTTTACACCCTAATACTCAAAGTATTACAAAGCTTAAAGAATCTACAAGAGGAATATGGAACACTACAATTATTGTAAAATACAAAAAATTTATTTTGGAATAGTTTTTATTTTTATAAAGGTAATTTAATAATAGAGTAAATAATAAAAAGTGTAATGTAACCGTGTGGGTTTGTGATAAAAAATAAATACAACTCGTCAGTCGTAAATTAGGCTGAGATAAAAAGATAAAAGTGCCTAAAAAGAGAGTTACTACTTCATCAATCTTTTGTAAAAAACATTCTTGAAATCCCTAATACATTCTAAGATAATTAGCGTTTTTATTACTACGAATATAGTGGCATTAAATTTTAAATTGTCACTTTAATTTAATAAAATATGCGAATTGGAAAGTTAATAGATTTATTCGAATCATTAACATTATTTAAATTCCTTTAAACGACTAAAAATATTTATTAAAAGTCGTTCACCATTTCTTCAATTCAGTAATTAATTTTAATTTTTCTGAAAAAAATATTTATCAAATTTTCCTCTTTTGGGAACTGTCATTTTTGGGTACATTTTACTGGATGATCGCATAATTTGTCATAATTTGATGGCGAATAGGTGTTAGTTTAATGAATTGATAAATTAATTTAAATGATTTTTTTTTTGATAAAAATATTACAGCACTTTGAACGCCCAAAAATGAGATTTACACTGAAGTTAGACTTACAAAATTAGTTTCATTGACAAATTTAGAAAATTTCCTATAAAATGGACTTATTTAAGTAATATTTTTCTCATAGGAACTTTTTTGAAAATTGATTATAAAAATACTCATTTTTGGTGTACAAAAAAATTCTAAAAACTTGATTAAAAACTAAAAAATTCCTAGTTTCGATAAAATTACTACAAAATTTTTGAGTTTAAATTAAAGCTTAGGGTATAATCTATAATACGAAAGTCTAAAATCAATCATGGGCCAAAAAATAAATTTAATATAACCAAGTGAAGTTAAAGTTATTTTTTAGTGAAATTTTTAATCGTACTTGATCTAAAAAGGGTATTTATAGTTAAGATATGATTATAAAATTAGTCTTATTATAAAATTTGGTTAATTTTTAATAAAATGAACCATTTAAATAATAAAATTTGCAATGGGGTCTTTTTTGAAATCCCATTTAAAAATTTTTTAATGCTTTTATTTAAACTGGCGTTTTGATGAAAACGTTGTATGCAATTTGAACGCCAAAAAATGACATTTCCACTGAAGCTAGACTTACAAAATTGGTTCCATTATAAAATTTAGACAATTTCCTATAAAATAGGCTTATTTAGATATTTTTTTCCTTATAGGAACTTTTTTGAAAAATTAATATAAAAAATACTCATTTTTGGTGTGTTACAACTGTTTTAAAAGTTCAACTTTTAGTAATTTTTGGGATTCCTGAATATCAAGGATTTTATTAGAAACAAGTATGCTTCAGATTTTCAAAAGATGTGGTTTATAGTCAAAAAATTAACTGGTATGGTTTTTGAAATAAACTATTGATTTAAAAATTTTGGTTAATTGAGTTTGGAAGAATCACTCTGTCGGTCAAGGGGCTTGACACCTTAAAATTTGCAGGATTGTTTTCTCTATAAAAAAAACGATTCTGATGGTTTGAAAAATAAATGCAACAACAAAGTAACAACACGCTAGCCTAATGAGATTAGTGGTACTGTAACATATTTATGACAGTAGCCGCTAGGCAGGTGCCGTAATAAGGCTATAAAGTATGTTTCCTATTGTGGTAGATCATTACAAACAATGGTGGCCAATAAAAATATGTTCAAATTTTATATGGTACATGCAAACGCAGAAATGATAAAGAAACAAGTCGAATAACTTATCACCTGTTGATTTTAATCGTGATGTGTATATAATCCATTAGTATTCAAGACTGAAAGAGCATTATAAATATGTTTTGAAATACTTAGTAAAAGCAATTAAATTAAAATGGAAATTGAAATGAAATTACTTCTGCAAATTACGCATTAGGATCAAAATTTGCGTAGTCACGTCGAGTAGTTGCGGCGAGATTTATTAAAACGTAAGCCATTGTTAACTTGCCTTGTTAAAGGAGTGGAGACAACATAATTATAATAGATGTGGCGTGACGAAACAGATTTTCGCAATAATCCCAAAACACATCTCAGCATATTTTAAAATATTTATTTACTATTCCGTTATATTGTTGAAGAATATTTAGGTCGGCTTTTTGGAGATGTATGGTACCTGGGCGTGCATTGTGTTGGAACAAGTCAAGACAGGAGCTAAGTGCACACAACTGAGGAATGAGGAACACATTTGCTCCTTTGCAGGCGTTTACTTAAGGTTCGCACGTGACAAAAGGACCTCCATAAACAGGCGATGCAATGTTGATAATGGAGATTAGAGAAGCTTTAACAAAGACCTTACTGTACTGTAGCCCACAATTCGTCTCAGAATATTTAATGCATCCATGTTGCTCATCAAATATACACTTCCTACAAACAGGTAACTACGAGTGAAGCGCACTTACCTCCAATAACGTCATTCATACTTCAAATTATCACTCGCTTTGATCATCGTGACTATTATAATTGATAGACAATCACTTTAATGAGCAAAAAACAAACAGGATGCTCTTAGACTCTTAGAGGCGTCAGTTTTGAAAGGGTTAACCATTCAGGATCATATTTCCAAATATTTTAAGACGCAGGAATACAATAAACCACCACGGTTTGGCTCGAAGGAAGAGATCATCTTACTCCCTTTATGAGCACATGCGTGTGAATCCAGCGCGACAAAGAAGCTCTATTTAAAAGCAAATTGTACCTTTTTGTGGTGAAGTTTTCCAAGAGTCCATGGAATGGAAAGAATAGGCACACATTGCGTAACTTATCCTCGAACACAAAAGGCGGGGTCCACTTCGCAAATAAAGTGGAATTTAAAGACTTACCTCGGGGTAGGAAAAAGAACATGTGCTGCCTCTCTCAATGGACCATTGTTTGCTTTGGATTAACACTGGAGCATACTTTTAAAGTGTGATTATTCTCCTCAACTCGGATAAGTAACAACCCGTAAAACACTAAAATCTTTTCAGGATAACAATGATAATAATGATACAATTTAGTAGACCTAGCGAATTTTTGATGAAGGATTTTCTATTTTTCTTATGAACTTTTTGGAGATTTGGGTTGTTGAAAAGCATTTTAAGATAGTCACACAGTGGAATTAGGAGTCGGATTTGAATCCACTTTACGGATTAGGCAAGTAGTGCTTTAAATGCACGCCGCCCTGTCAAGCTGTGGACTCGAGCTCACACATCCCTCCCCTTCCTGTGGGATTTTTGTGTTTATTTCGGGATTTTAAGTTTTAAAGATTTTCAAGCGTAGAACAATGGCGCTAGTATTTGAGGATAAAATCATGCGATTGGTATTTGATATTCGCAGTTGTTCTTAAATATTTGTTCTGGTTTCAAGGGAAGTTAATGCTGTGGGTTTTTAATGACGGTCTTTAAATTTTTATGTTTAACTTTTGGAAATAAAAGCGCAGCTGCGTGGTAATGGGGTCCTTAGTTTATATGGGGTGTTTAAAAACCCGCTTTACGTTTATCATAAATTCGGTTTATATTAATCTACTCACTCTAATTTATTTAGTTTTGTGATATAATTTGATTGTACTAGTACTTTTTTACGCTTGCTTCTAATTAGGGACAGACGCTTCAAATTTTTAATTAATCCAAACCATATGGGCTGGGACGATCTTTTAAGAACTTCTTTTCCCCACAGCTGTTGTTGCTTCAGTGACAACTTACATTAGCCGAGCTGACGTCCTTACGACATTTTCATGCCATGCACCAATAGATGCAGCACACTTAAATTTATAAGCTCCACTATTAATTATTAAATTATTTTCTAACTTTGATGTTTTATTCTCATTATACTTTAAACGACAGGAATTTCTAGGAAACGAGTTTTATTAGGATAAATTCTTCATAACTTTTTTTATTTTACTTACATCCATCTCTCTTTTAAAGGTTATCTCCACTTCAATTTCACAAATCATCAATTGCAATTCAGAAACGTATATTCAATTTCAGAAAGGATCAAATGTATTTTAGAAAAACCAATTTAATTTCAGAAAGTATCAATTGTATTTCAGAATTAACAATAGGATCAAAAATACAAAAACAAAACGAATACTAAAAAATGTTATGGAACTTATGAATCTTAATTTTGTAAGTTCTTCATCGCCATCCAAGGTTTCTTCTCTACAAAAACTATCGAGGCATAGATTTTTCTGGAAATGGAAGTGGAATCCTCAGTCCACTCAATTTAGTCCTAAAAATAGTAGTAAAGGTGCTAATATGGTATTAGCGTAGAGCTAAAAATTTAGTATGAATCTTCAAAACACCATTATAAATAAATTCTAAAAAGTCCCCATCAATCCCGTACCTGGAAAAAATTTTATTCAAGGTCAAAGGTCTTAAAAATGGGTTTTTCGCGTTTTTCAGTAAAACGGTAAGTTATATCATAAAATTAGGTCCTACAAAAATTGTAGATCATATAATTATCTATAAAAAATGACTTTTAACTTTTTCTCCTAAGAGCCATCGTTTCCGAGATATAACGATTATTAAAGTTAAAAAAGTTGTAATCTTCATAATATGCATAAGTACGCCACGTATACACATCACTGAAGCTGTAATACAAGTAAAAATTTTTTTCTATCGGTCAATGTAAGCCATAAATCGTTCTAATTGCTCAACTGGTTTGGTTAAAATTAATTATTTTCCGATTAATCAAAAATTTCATAGCTATTTGTTCGTCCAAAAGTGAAATTTTCAAATTTTCAACGGTTATTCGGTCATAACTTCTAAACGAATAAAGATATCCAAACGAATCTTTTTTTATGTGTAAGCCTACGCAAAAAACTTTAAGATAAGTCATCAGTCGTTAAAATCTATGAAGGGGCAGGGGAGTAAAAAAAATTGTCAAAATCGCATTTTTTTATAAAATTTTTTGCGCGATTAAAATTTTGGGATTTTTTTTTCGAAATTGAAAAAGTCAACGCATCGTGTAGTAGTACTTGAAAATCTCAATACAACGCATATTTTAGTTAGACGATAGGATGTGTCGTTACCTTACAGCGATTATTTTGGTCGCTGGGGGGTTGAAAAAACATAATTTTGATTTTAATAGGTCGGTGTGAGGTGAAATGAAAAGATAGAGATTTCAAAACTTAAAACCGACCTTCTTCGAGCAATCCTCTTGCAGGTCACGTGTAGCGATTTTTCATTTTTTGTCCCGTTTTGGCTCCATTTCCTCTACCAATTTTCTCTACGCGCCGTTTTTATCGATATTTTTCTACGCTTTTGGAAAAAAAATCCCGACGCCGCTGGACGCGCCGGATAAAACAGATTATTTTTTTGGTTATTAACGGTACTTTTAGCCACAATATAAGCTACGTTTTGTTAAAATCGGTCCAGTCGTTTGGTAGGTACAATTTGTTAAATTTCGTTAAAAAATGTCCAAAATTGTACCCCTAAAAATTCGCCCTCGCCACAGGATTAACCTAGTAGGATCGGAAATTTTGGATATAGTAAATGAGGATGTGGGAAAAAGGGGGGCACGATTTGGTCATTTCGATTCCGAACCCGGCGGAGCTACGATTTTTCAAATTCGGCGCGGAGGACGCTCGAAAAAACCGCGAATAAATTGACTTTTTCGGGAGCGCTTTTGAAAGCTTTTCCGTCGTTTAAAAAAATCCATTTCGATTGAATTATAAAACAAACATTCCCCTTTAATTCAAGACCGAGCTTTTGAAATTTGGTTAAAAAATGTACCCGTTATCGTGAATATTAGACGATTATGAATCTGACGAATAATGTGCATATTATGAAAATTACTACTTTTAAAATCGTTATATCTTAGAAACGGTGGCTCTTAGGAAAAAAATTATAAAAACATTTTTTATAGATAATTATATGATCTATAATTTTTGTTTGACCTAATTTTATGATAAAACTTACCGTTTTACTGAAAAACGCGAAAAACCCATTTTTAAGACCTTTGATCTCGAATAAAATTTTTTCCAGGTACGGGATCGATGGGAACTTTTCATCATTCAGTTATAATGGTGTTCCAAACATTCGTACCAATTTTTAGCTCTACACTAATATGTGCACCCTTGCATGTCTAAATTGACCGGACTAAGCAAGGAATGCTGTATTTTATTAAACGCTTTAGACATGTCAAGATATTTTTTGAGTAAAGTTAAAGAGATGAGTCATAAAACCATGTTGTTGCATATATTGAAGAACACACTTTGAATTATATATAAGGATTAGAAAGCCGGAGTAGAAATCATTTTAGGCAACCCAATATACTCTAAAATGACAAATGTAAATTAAATGTCTAATTTTAAAATCATTTGAAGAAAAAATAGCATGTTTTATTTGGAGTAAAAGAACTTATTGTGGCTCTTTTACTCCTAATAAAACAATATACTATTTTATCTGAGCATTGTTGTAAGTGTTGTAAGTTAATGAATAAACAATTTTTATTGTATAATTGACTACATTAGAAAGTTGTGGGGAAAATTAGGTAATAAAGCGTTTTCCACCTGATAATACATAAAGTAATCTTCTGGTAACTTGAATAAGATAGCGTAAAGTCGCAAATCGCAAACTACTTGTCCCCCATGCTTCTTCCGCGACCAAAACTTTGGAACTCGCAAGTTAATAAAGGCTAATCTCGCCGCATCACAGAGCTTTAATGGCGGAAATCGAGCTTAAAAAGTTAAACAATACTGAGATTGCTTTATATTAAACGCGGTTTGCTCCAAAATTATTTAAACGAAGTAATTAATGCGAGACAAATTTCGCACCTGCCCAACTTTTTAATTCCTGCACCCCTTAACGAATGCAAATAGCGACACCAGGGCTCAAAACTTGTAATTGAAATATGTGAATATTTAATGTTACTTCAATGTTGTTTGTGTATAAATTTACAGACTCGTCGAAGAAATTTGCAAGTCGCTGTCTATCGTAAGCTCGTAAGCTTTCCTCCAATATCCAACTTTTCCTGAGGGCGGAATTTTTCTTCCTTAATTGAATAAAGTTTGGTGCAGTTTTTTTTTGCACTGCCCAACGTATAAAGCCGAACACATGCACTTTTCGAAACGATACATGTTTAAATGGAATTGAGCCAATTTATGAAGTGACAATTATTTCGAATCTTTCGTTGGCGCACTTAACTGCCTCGTGGCCTTTATAACGAACCTCGTTCCTCAGGGTTATTATCATGCTGATATCTTTATAATTTCACACATATGCGCGTCGGGGAGTTCTTTTCACACGTTGATAAATTAGCTCCCTGTATCTGGTTAGCATAAAGGAAGGAATGCATGAGGAGGGTTAAGATGGATTCAAGTTTTCTTTGTCGACTTTCGGTAACAATAAAATTACTTTAAATAGAATTTTAATGGCTTGCAGATTCTACGTTATTATTAAGAATTATTACCACTAATTTAAATTACTCACTCCAAAATACTACAATTACAATTTTCAACCCGGAAAAGCTCTTAATTACGTGCAGAAATACAGAGTGTCCCAGCGCACTCAAAAAATATTTTAATAATATACCGGGTGCTAATCCAAGTTATGTTTTTTTTAATTGAACACCCAGTATATTATGATATTTTTGGATTCCTTATCTATCTATCTTCACTCATTTTGTTGATATTTTTAACGTTTTTTGGTAATTTTTTTTGTATTGTTTTGTGATATTAACAATAATATTATTGAAACCAATCTTATGCAAATTGTTGAATAGGAAGGAGTTAAATCTACAACGTTTACTGCTTGCTATGGTGTTCCCCAAGGATCGACGCTTTGACCACTTCTATTTAACTTTTTCGTAAATGAAGCATGTTTTGATATATCTCCATTCTATTTTTCATATGGTGACGAGTTCAAGATTTTCATTAGTGATTGCTACAGTTTACAAAGTGATGATGAATAATAATATTCTATAGTCTTTTATAATCAGCTCAATTTTAAATTTTTCTAATGAAATTTGTTTAATACAATTATTTTGATGATGGTGGAAAGTGGAAAGCTCTCGATGGGTACTCGTCGCTTTGTTAAACTAGGTAAACGAGTCGTTTTTGATTAAAACAATTACACAAGCTTTTCATTTTGTGTGTTTTGGTGTACACCTGTTTCGCAATTGACAAAGTGCTACACGTGGGCTCTCTAACGCATGCACTCGAAACGAAATTAATTAAAAGGTCACTAGAAACTAAATCAAACATTGATTAGTACGTCCTGGCTGATAATTAAAGCAGTACGCCAGGACGAAGAATTCCTGAAACAATAATTGGCGTGCGCTGTACGTGTCAAACGCATGACTTTTCCCTCTCTTAATTAATATTTAGCAAAATTACAGTTGTGACGATTAAAATAGTCGACGTGTAATTATTTTTAGCAAATAATTAAAGCGAGAGCTCGTTTAGCGAGATTGACTTTTTGTGCATAATTGCGCGCACTTAAACTTCACATATTTGGCTTTGAGCTCTCTACAAATAAGGAAAGATGGACGTTAAATAAACAACAAATATTAACACCTTTAGATCTGCAAACATTTAAAACGAAACTTGTTTTAATTTAAGAACGCTTAACTTTTTAATTGCTCCCAACCGAATAATAGCAAGTTTATAGTTTTTTAATCAGGAACACCTGGCGTTTCTACAAATAAACAGGCCGTATATTTTTAAAGCGACACTTTAAACTCATTTTAAAAAGACAACTTGACAGGCATAAACTTAACATCCCAAAACTTCGTTATATATCGTCCCGGGTCGCTTAATAAGTCTACTATCTTGTAATTCAAACCGGAAATAAAAAGATTTTAAGGTAATATTATGCGCAGAACATGCGTCATTGTTTCAAGAGAAATGTGTAATTAAAAAAAGTATTTCATTGTTACTAATTTTACATTTGAAATTTATAGTTTATTCTTCGCCAGCACCGGCAGCGTTAATTTTTATGGTCGTTTTTTTTTATGACCGTATTCCTCCTACATATATCATGCAACTTAAGTTTTAATAATTTAATGTCTCGAGGCTGCCTTTGGAATTATTTAATGGCTTTTCTTGCCGGAAAGCTAATGAAGCGTGCTTGAAAATCGTGTTCTTCCAAAACTTATAACAATTATCATAAGAATATTTATTTTAATTTATTCATATCTAAAACACATAAATAAATAATATGGTTATTCCATCATTAACAACCAATCACTGCTACATTAACAGTGACCTATCCAGAAAAATACAGAGTAAAGTGGTAGGCTACGATAACAGATTTTAGCCTGCTGATTACGGAGAAATAAAAATTTTTAGGCTACAGCCTGTAGTTTGGAAGTTACAGCTATTTTAGTGGGCCTAAAAAAATGATAGAGATGCTATAAATTTTTTTTTTCAACTTTTTTAGCGTTTTACGATAGACTTGGGTACGCTGATAACGAATCAAGCAATGTTATTGCGATCCAATGCGTATTTTTTAAAATAAAGTGTTTTGAAATATGGGAAATTTACGAAAATTACAAAAAATTATATTTTTTTTCAAAAATATTCGACTTTCATATAACTAATAGGCTAGGAATATAGATTTCAGTCTGCTGATTAAGGAGAACTAAAAAAATTTGAGCTACGACCAGTAGTTTAGAAGCTACACCCGTTTTTATGGCCACCAAAAAATGATAAAGAAGGGTTCCCCCCTTTGCTTTAAAAGTAAAACATTTTGAATTTTTTTTTCGCGATATTTTGACTTTATCTTAAAGATTTGGGTTCGCTGATAACGAATCAACCATTGTTAACGCGATCCGATGCGTACTTTTTAAACTACAGCGTTTTGAAAATTGCAGAAATTTAGAAAATTTGAAAAATTCATATTTTTTTCTAAATTTTTTCGAATTTTATATAACTAATAGGTTGTGTTTATAGATTTCAGTCTGCTGATTAAGGAGAACTAAAAAATTTTGAGCTACGAACACTAGTTTAGAAGCTACACCCGTTTTTATGGCCACCAAAAAAAGATAGGAAGGGTCTCCCCTTTGCTTTAAAACTGAATAATTTTGAAAAATTTTTTCGCGATTTTTTGACTTTATCTTATAGATTTGGGTTCGCTGATAACGAATCAACCATTGTTAATGCGATCCAACGCGTACTTTTTACATTACAGCATTTTGAAAATTGCAGAAATTTAGAAAATTTTAAAAATTCATATTTTTTCTAAATTTTTACGAATTTTATATAACTGATAGGTTGTATTTATAGATTTCGGTCTGCTGATTAGGAAGAACTAAAAATTGTTGCGCTACGGCCAGTAGTTTAGAAGCTACACCCGTTTTTATGGCCACCAACAAAAGATAGGAAGGGTCTCCCCTTTACTTTAAAACTGAATAATTTTGAAAAATTTTTTCGCGATTTTTTGACTTTACCTTATAGATTTGGGTTCGCTGATAACGAATCAACCATTGTTAACGCGATCCGACGCGTACTTTTTAAACTATAGCATTTTGAAAATTGCTGAAATTTAGAAAATTTGATAAATTCATATTTTTTTCTAATTTTTTTCGAATTTTATATAACTGATGGGTTATATTTATAGATTTCGGTCTGCTGATTAAGGAGAACTAAAAATTGTTGAGCTACGACCAGTAGTTTAAAAGCTACACCCGTTTTTATGGCCACCAAAAAATGATATAGAAGGGTTCCTCCCTTTGCTTTAAAACTGAAAAATTTTTGAAATTTTTTTCGCGATTTTTTGACTTTATCTTATAGATTTGGGTTCGCTGATAACGAATCAACCATTGTTAACGCGATCTGACGCGTACTTTTTAAACTACAGCGTTTTGAAAATTGCAGAAATTTAGAAAATTTGAAAAATTCATATTTTTTTCTAAATTTTTTCGAATTTTATATAACTGATAGGTTATATTTATAGATTTCGGTTTACTGCATACGAAGAACTAAAAAATTTTGAGCTACGACCACTAGTTTAGAAGCTACACCCGTTTTTATGGCCACCAAAAAATGATAGAGAAGGGTCACCCCTTTGCATTAAAACTAAAAAATTTTGAAATTTTTTTTCGCGATTTTTTGACTTTATCTTATAGATTTGGGTTCGCTGATAACGAATCAACCATTGTTAACGCGATTTGAAGCGTACTTTTTAAACTACAGCGTTTTGAAAATTGCTGAAATTTAGAAAAATTGAAAAATTCATATTTTTTCTAAATTTTTACGAATTTTATATTACTGATAGGTTATATTTATAGATTTCGGTCTGCTGATTAAGGAGAACTAAAAATTGTTGCGCTACGACCAGTAGTTTAGAAGCTACACCCGTTTTTATAGCCACCAAAAAATGATAGAGAAGGGTCCCCCCTTTGCTTTAAAACTGAAAAATTTTTAAATTTTTTTTCAATTTTTTGACTTTATCTTATAGATTTGGGTTCGCTGATAACGAATCAATCATTGTTAACGCGATTGGACGCTTCATTTTTAATCTACAGCGTTTTGAAAATTGCAGAAATTTAGAAAATTTGAAAAATTCATATTTTTTCTAAATTTTTTCGAATTTTATATAACTGATAGGTTATATTTATAGATTTCGGTCTGCTGATTAAGGAGAACTATAAATTGTTGCACTACGACCAGTAGTTTCGAAGCTACACCCGTTTTTAAGGCCATCAAAAAATGATAGAGAAGGGTCACCCCTTTGCATTAAAACTGAATCATTTTGAAATTTTTTTTCGCGATTTTTTTACTTTATCTTATAGATTTGGATTCGCTGATAACGAATCAACGATTGTTAACGCGATCCGACGCGTACTTTTTAAACTACAGCGTTTTGAAAATTGCAGAAATTTAGAAAATTTAGAAAATTTGAAAAATTCATATTTTTCTAAATTTTTTCGAATTTTATATAACTGATAGGTTGTATTTATAGACTTCGGTCTGCTGATTAAGGAGAACTAAAAATTGTTGCGCTACGACCTGTAGTTTAGAAGCTACACCCGTTGTTATGGCCCCTTTGTTAAAAAATCGAAAAATTTCAAAAAAATTTTTCGCCATTTTTTAGCGTTTTTCCGATAGATTTGGGTTTGCTGATAACGAATTAAACAATATTAGCGCGATCCAATGCGTTTTGAAATATGGGAAATTTACGAAAATTTCAAAAAATTATATTTTTTTTCTAAAATATTAGAATTTTATTTCATTTTTTTTTTTCGTTTTTTTTCAAAATCGACCCCGGACATAAAAGATAATAAAAAATGGATGAAATGTAGGGGTTCACCTGCCCTCTACACCCTTCCAAAAAAAATTTACTTCATAAAAACTCAAAAAAAATCAAAAATTTTTTAGGTAATGTATCCTGTACGAATTTTTGTTTCTTAATTTATGAAATATGAAGTTTTCAAAATACACCTTTACTCATTTACCAGAATGCCATATTTTTGGACGAAATATTGTAGAGGCCTAATTTTTTTTATTTTTTTTTTACTTTCCTTATACTTTAGTATAAATTATTAATTTTCAAATTTTTAATTTGAAACTAAACACTTTTGTATACTACTAATTTTAGTGATGAAAAAATAAAATTAATAAACTGGATGGAATTGTATATTCCACATGATTGTTTTGAGACTTTATGTATGAGGTTGGTCATGTATAAATAATATAGCAGTTAGTGATGTTGAATTTAATGTAACATAAAATGCACGTCTGGTTAAAAATAATTACAATAGTTTAATTTTTGTGCATGGATGCAAATTAATATTTATTGCGATCGTAATTTAATTGTCGTGGGCAAGGGGCTCCGCGATTGAAGCGGCGGTCGCAAAAATGTTTAATTTAAATTATGTAAATTTATTGAAATCGACATTTTACGCAATTGTCCCCTTCCACATTACATTTATCTATTAAACGTCGCATGCATCGATAAAGGACTGATATGTTTTTACTAATTAGTTACTAATATATACTGCAGTAATAGGGATGTCGCGCTCGATTAAATTAACCATTGCGGATATGAACCAATATCGCGATCAGCGATCACATTTGCAATCAATTTCGTCATTGATAATTAAAAGAAGATGTGATTTTCATTGTTTGAATTTTGCATTTGTGCTGTGTTTGGTCAGCTGCTTGGGCGTTGACCATTAGTTTGAAATGCCCCAAAAATTTATTACCGTCACTGTAAGTGAGAACAAATAAATACATGCACGCGAATTATTCACCCTTCGATCCACCCTTTTTCGTTCCTACCACTTCTATATGGGGAGATAACCCTTTTATTAGTGAACGGTGAAGCTGCCTTTTGGAGCAATTTTTTGACAGGCATCGTTATCGCAAAGCGTCTGTGTGCGATGTACGTTCGATAATTTTATACAAATACTGATGACAATAATGACACTCCCTTCATCATCCCGCATCCATGTATCAACCGTAACTGAAAGATAACTACAATAATATTTTTCTACTTTTGTAATTAAATTAAAAACTATGTAGTGGTAGGACATGTGTATACTCGTAATCCTCGCTTTAATTTTCTCATTTCAATATTAGGGAGTTGGAGTTATTCGAGACGGTAATCCGGACTCGGCTTATTGTAGCTCCAAGTGTATTACATTGCGGCTATTAAATATAGCCGTAAGCGGTTATTCAAATGCGCCGGCCCTGTTTGCATGACAATGCAGCCCTATGCCAGGGCTGTCAGGGACTAGAACGGTGGTTACGGTGCTTAATCGCTCAATGAGTCGCGTTAAATACAGAATCCACCAAGAGAGCCCTTAAGATGTGAAGTACCTGACTCATTTCACAGCACCTAATTCTTTTTACCGCTTTTCCCTTATTGGAAAAACCGATTTAAACCGCCATATGCACTCCTTTTAAAATGATGAACTTCAATATCCGAAAAATTTCATTTACGGGTTGGGAAAACTCAAATCTACTGGAAAATACAATTTCTTCTTTTAAAAAACACGAACACTATCCTTAATCCTTTCATTTTTCCTTGTATCACAATCATTTTTCCTTATATTTAGACCTCAACTGGGCTTAAACTTCGTTACGTTACGTAACTACGTAAAGAACGTGTTTGTAATTCAAGCCCTGGTTTATGTAATGAGCGTATTATTGAAACAGTCCAGACGATGTCATATGCCACTTTCAGCATTCTCTTCTTGCCACGTTCATGTAGACATAAGAGTCTATCCTTGTGGTGTGGTATACGGCATCGTGTCAGTAGTCAGTAGTTCAAGAATACGGCTCCTGGATCTTGTTCAACACAAGTCTACGGCGACGCGAAGTTCTCACCTGTATCCTGTATTGTTTGTTTCAAGGAAATCCTATGTGGCTGTTATAAATACAATATGTTTGTACATTTGCTGAAATTAAGTCACGAAAACAGCCTGGAACAAAAAAGTAACAAGAAGAATTCAAGGAAGAATTAAAAAAATGCAACAAATAAGATATTAGCAGAATCTGATGCTTCATTGCCCAACTGCATGATAAATGTGACACTGTAAGAATTAAAGTACCTGGGAGCATATTCTCGAATCACTCAACACTATATCGTATACGATTTTCATCAATCGTTCATCTGTTGTTCAAATGTTCTCTTATCGTATACGATATTATATATTATATCGAGTGATTCAAGAATAACCCTGAACTAGCAAACTAAGACTAATTCCCGTCCGATTTTGGCTGTGATTCTTAATAAAACCGAGGATGGTTTTCACAAATTGGGAAGCAAAACGGGCATCTTGAGACCATTATACGCAAGATCCCAAATTTAGTGTTTGTAAAGAAAAGAATCTTACAAAAGAAAATGAAGAATTTTTGACTGACCTAATTTTATGGTAAAACTTACCGTTTTGCTGAAAAACACGAAATACCCATTTTTAAGACCTTTGAGCTTGAATAAAATTTTTTCCAGGTACGGGATCGATGAGGACTTTTCAGAATTCATTTATAATAGTGTTCCGAACATTGATACCAATTTTTAGCTCTACACTAATTTGTGGACCCTTGTATGTCTAAATTGACCGGACTAAAATGCTATGACTATTCCATCCATAATTACTCGTGAAGGAAGAAGCTTAACAAAAAAATTCTCCAACTTTTACGATTTGAATTTTAGGTACCTACCAGAAACGTTTCTAAATTTTGAAGGTATTTTGAATAATAATAATAAAATGGTCTAAACTTGTGGATTTGGAACTTTGCATAATCGAGGATGATGGAGCGACAAACACGCGGATGACAATCGTCTGGGAAGTTTTATCAATACATTCATCAAACATTTAAATCAATCAATCCCAGGAGAGGATTGTGGGTTTCGTTGGGATGGATCCTATGAATGTCCAATTTGCATGGGAATGTTCGGAAAAAATGCACGCATGAGAGTAATGAAAATTGGCCCTAGCGACTTATGGAAGCGTAATGAACTCGGATTGGAAATTTTCACCTTTTGTTTCGCGAGTGGCAGGCGTGGTTGTCGGTAACAAGCGTCGGATAATTGTGAGGCGTATTATTTACCGCGGAATTAGAGACGGGAGCTATCATCGGATAACTATCTTGTCATTATGTATTGTTAATTTGAGCCGATTGAAATGGCTTCGCAATCAAGCCCTCTTTTCGGCAAGATCGCGCAGTTCATTTTTGCCTCCGATCCTATTCAGCCACGACGTCGCTTGTACTGGACCGAAAATGCGAGGGTGGCTTTTGAGATGAAAGGGAATGAACATAATAATTACGTTTGCATCGTTAGATGAGTTCCATCCTTCGTGTGCATGTGGACGTCGGAAGTGTCGGAAGGAGTGCTTCGGTCTTTTGTTCCTCCAACGTTACAAATCGCAGTTGACCGCTCTTGGACATGTCTGCTGTTTATCATTTCCTTGCGCATGACTTGTACATCGTTCACTTAACTAGAAATTTTAATCGTATATCATATATAATTGAGCCACAATTAAAACTTGCTTCAAACTCCCACAACAGTATTTATCAAACGTTATGATGTATAATACAAATTTGTTACAATTTTTATTCCTCATTTTACTCTTAGTAAATAGTTTTTTGTCATTCCATTAGGATATCATATTTCAGGGTGTTCCCAAGGTTACTTTTGCGGTACAAGAAACAGATCTTCCTAATGTAGCCCTTAATAAGCCTAAGAGCTATGGTAATCCTATCTTCTAATAATGGCTATTTTATTTTTGTGTCAAAATCTAGGATAATGGTGTTCCGAACATTCTATCAATTTTTAGCTCTACACTAATTTGTGCACCTTTACTACTATTTTTAGGGCTAAATTGACAGGACTATTTCCTCGACAATACACTTTCTTCGACATAGCCTTTAAAGCGAATGCAATTTCATCGATAGTCCGTTTCATCGACACAACCGTTTTATCGACACAGACGTTTCATCGACATGGCCATTTCATCGACACAGACGTTTCATCAACATTGCCTTTTCATCGACAACCATTTCATCGACAATACCTTGTCATCGACAAACATTTTCTTCGACTATTTCTTATACAATATCGTTTCATCAACTACACCTTCATCGTCCTTATCGAAGAAAATGTTTGTCGATGAAACATCCGTGTAGATGAAACAGTCGTGATAATGTAAAGGTCATGTCGATGAAAAAACACTGTCGATGAAATGGACTGTCAATGAAGTGGAAGCATGACACTCATGAAGTCTATGGATGAGCGTTCCGAAGTGATAGTGTAGGGATAAGATTTTGGGGGGCCGGAAGACGAAGAAAACTGATGGATTTGGAGTATATACTTAGAGATTTTGGTGGTCTAAACGAGAAATTGTGTTGGAAAGATTGGTTTTAAAATCGCAATATAATTCCATTTGAAGGCAAACAAAATCAGGGGTTTAAATGGGTGGTTTTCTTTGAAAACCTTTTGCACGTACTGCAATATGCTTTAATAATGTTCACAGGCCAGTGCTTCAAATGGCGATCGGTATCCCGGAATCGATCTGTTTGGTATAAATATTAAAGCGAGATCAGCATTTTATATATGTTGGAAACATCTTTCGGTCGCGAGTTGAACATTTATAGCGTCATTATGCGTATTGATGTCGGATCGATGTTGGAAGGAGCTTTGCTCGTTTGGCCTGCTACATCGCCCTCTCCCTTCGCCAAGAGCGGCATGTAACTTTTTGAAATAGTCATCAGAACCCACTAATGATGCAAACTTGACTCATCATAAATCCCTCGGAATATCGCGCGATCCTCCACCCACTGCCGTTATTATCAATACCGAGATTTTTTGTGTTTGCGAAACAACTTCATCCATGGCGACCCTAGAGCTCAAGAAAATTGTCTTCTTTGTAACCGCCCCGTTGCACATCGGGAAAATCAACTTTGGGGTATCTTAATTTTAATCAAAATACTATCGATTTTCATGCGTTTTGGTGCAAATTGCAATATCCAAGCTTAAATAGAAAAGCGATGTTTGCTTTTAAACCGATTAAACGGAACGTATAATACTCGCGACGAGTATTAGAGTATGAAACAATAATAGCGCTGCTTCAACACATGTTACCAACCGCAGATCGGTTAATAATGACCGCGTTGGGTTCGAAATCGGTTTGAAGTATCTGTAATTCCCTCAAGGCACACTTACCCGGTTGCGTATTAGGGATCCATTGTCTGCCTCCTCGAGTCTTACTCTAATCGAATACTTCGTCCTATATACAAGCCATATTTAAACGAACGTGATTTAGCTTCAATTGTTACCTACTTCTTTAAGTTTACCACATCTAAATCATTCCCAAGAAACAACTTCTTCTTAAACATAATTGGAAACAATTGTCTTTAAAACAAACCAGATATAAACCTACAATTATCTCCACATTCTTGAAGTAACTCAAGAGATCACCAATGACATGACTTTGTACCTTCTTCGGATTTCTCAACATAAATTAGGATTTTACGAAAATTCCAAATTAATTGAAATCACCTAAGGGTTAAAACATGGTGCAGCTCCGACTCAAGCAGCGATCCAAACACCGAGTCGAGCATTATGAACAAACATAAGTATGTGAGCATGGTGCAGCACCGACTCCCGACTCAAGCACCGACTCTTACACGCATAAGAAACAATGTGTTTGTTTTTACTGCTTGAGTCGGCGCTTGGATCGCTGCTTGAGTCGGTGCTGCACCATATTTTAATCCTAAGACTACTGTATGGTATTATATTTTTCAAATTTGCATGTTATTTATTATCAAGGATTATGAATGCTTTAAAACTAAATAATTAAATTGAATGACCTCAAAGATAAATCAAAATTGTAGAAAGCAAACAAACATGTTATTGATCGAAAAAAATGTGTGTCCAAACATAATAGTGCATTAATCAATCGGGATAAATTGCAATAATAGAACTCCCTCGCTGATATAACCATCCACGTCTGAACAATGGGATGTTAACAAAACCAGGAGGTCTTGATTTATACGACCGAGTCGACTATTTCATCGCATTCTTTAATGCACGTTCAGTAAGCGGTTTCCTTTTCCGCATTTTCACTTTTTGCGAGGCTAGCGCTCCCCAGTCTCGTACTTTTTCAAGTCCAAAAACTGACTCGACTTAATTATTTATAAAGCTATTTTTGTTATTTGTGCAATTCGTTTTAATCCCTCGTCTCGTGTATGCAAGAGAGCTGGAGGAAAAAAGTAGCAACAAATCCGATTACTTTACTAAACCTGAATGCACCGACAGGCTTATCTCGAAACTGATAATGCGCGTGTTTGTGCAACGTGGCATGCTCGCAAATCCTTGTCTCGAGAAGAAAAAGTGATGCTCGTTTTTCGCGCTGTAAATACGCGTGGGATTTTTCGCAGTTAATTTAATGGGGCACGGGATTTTTGACTTTTTGATACCCTCCTGTCAGTTTAGAGGATCATTTTCTCATTGTCGATTTGCGTATTGTGCGGTGCCCGTCAATCAAATGCGTTCACGTCCAGCAGTTAGGGGAGACATGACACCGAATTTGAGCTGCTTCTGGCGGGGAATATTTTTATTCACTTCATGAATATTCACTGCATTTCTATTGTACTAAATAAATAATATCAAGATCAATACTGATTGATTGAATAATTGCATAAGCTTAATATTTTATGTATTGGATTTGATTAAAACAACCCCATTATCATACGGTATCATAAAATTGATTTTCATTTTAATTAAAAAAAGGTGCAAAATAAATAGATTTGGGTTCGCTGATAACAAATTAATGCGGACTTTCTAAAATACAGCGTTTTAAAATATGATACAAAATTTTCGAAAATTTCAAGAAACTAATTTTTTTTTCAAAAATATTCCAATTTTATATAAAAAAAAATAGGCTACTATAATACATTTTAGCTTGCTGATTACGGAGAAATAAAAATTTAAATTTTTCTTTTGCCATTTTTAGGGGTTTTCCGATAGATTTAGGTTCGCTGATAACAATTTAACCAATATTAGCGCGATCCAATGCGTACTTTTTAAAATACAGCGTTTTGAAATATGGAAAACTTTCAAAAAATTATATGTTTTTCAAAAATATTTGAATTTCATATAACTAATACGCTATGATTATAGATTTTAGCCTGATGATTACGGAGAAATAAAAATTTTTAAGCTACGGCCATTAGTTTGGAATTTACAGCCATTTTATTGGCCCTTAAAAAATGATAGAGAAGGGTACCCCCTTTGCTTTAAAACTGAAAAATTTTGAATTTTTTTTCGCGATTTTTCGACTTATTCTTATAGATTTGGGTTCGCTGATAACGAATCAACCATTGTTAACGCGATCCGACGCGTACTTTTAAAACTACAGCGTTTTGAAAATTGCAGAAATTTAGAAAATTTGAAAAATTCATATTTTTTCCAAATTTTTTCGAATTTTATATAACTAATAGGTTATATTTATAGATTTCGGTCTGCTGATTACGGAGAACTAAAAAATTTTGAGCTACGACCAGTAGTTTAGACGCTACACCCGTTTTTATGGCGCCCAAAAAATGATAGAGAAGGGTCCCCCCTTTGCTTTAAAACTGAAAAATTTTGATTTTTTTTTTCGCGATTTTTAGACTTTTTTTTATAGATTTGGGTTCGCTGATAACGTATCAACCATTGTTAACGCGATCCGACGCGTACTTTTTAAACTACAGCGTTTTGAAAATTGCAGAAATTTAGAAAATTTGATAAATTCATATTTTTCTCTAAATTTTTTCGAATTTGATATATCTGATGGGATATGTTTATAGATTTCGGTCTGCTGATTACGGAGAACTAAAAAATTTTGAGCTACGACCACCAGTTTAGAAGCTACACCCGTTTTTATGGCCACCAAAAAATGATAGAGAAGGGTCCCCCCCCTTCTCTATAAAACTGAAAAATTTTGAAATTTTTTTTCGCGATTTTTTGACTCTATCTTATCGATTTGGGTTCGCTGATAACGAATCAACCATTGTTAACGCGATCCGACGCGTACTTTTTAAAGTACAGCGTTTTGAAAATTGCAGAAATTTAGAAAATTTGAAAAATTCATATTTTTCTGTAATTTTTTTCGAATTTTATATAACTGATAGGTTATATTTATAGATTTCGGTCTGCTGATTACGGAGAACTAAAAAATTTTGATCTAGGACCAGTAGTTTAGACGCTACACCCGTTTTTATGGCGCCCAAAAAATGATATAGAAGGGTCCTCCCTTTGCTTTAAAACTGTACATTTTTGAAAATTTTTTTCGCGATTTTTTGACTCTATCTTATCGATTTGGGTTCGCTGATAACGAATCAACCATTGTTAACGCGATCCGACGCGTACTTTTTAAACTACAGCGTTTTGAAAATTGCAGAAATTTAGAAAATTTGATAAATTCATATTTATCTCTAAATTTTTTCGAATTTTATATAACTGATAGGTTATATTTATAGATTTCGGTCTGCTGATTACGGAGAACTAAAAAATTTTGAGCTACGACCAGTATTTTAGGCGCTACACCCGTTTTTATGGCGCCCAAAAAATGATAGGTCCCCTCTTTGCTTTAAAACTGAAAAATTTTGAAATTTTTTTTTTGCGATTTTTTGACTTTGTCTTATATATTTGGGTTCGCTGATAACGATTCAACCATTGGTAACGCGATCCGACGCGTGCTTTTTAAACTACAGTGTTTTGAAAATTGCAGAAATTTAGAAATTTAGAAAATTTGAAAAATTATATATTTTTCAAAATTATTCGAATTTCATATAACTAATAGGCTACGATTATAGATTTTAGCCTGCTGCTTACGGAGAAATAAAAATTTTTAGGCTACGGCCAGTAGTTTGGAAGTTACAGCCATTTTTTCTATTTTTTTCAAATTCATCTTTGCAAATGAAAGATAATAGAAAATGGATGAAATGTAGGGGATCACTTGCCCTCTAGACCTCCCCAAAAACTCAAAAAAATCAAAAGTTTCTTAGGTAATGCACCTTAAAAAATAATTAAATTTTAAAAAATTTAAAATGCCATATTTTATATAAAAATTCATAACTTTTGAACAAAAAATCGCAGAGCCTTGAATTTTTTTTTATTATTTCTTATTTCTTTATTCTGCAACCCAAAATTATTAACGTTCAAATTTTTAATTTGAAACTCTGCAGCTTTGTTTAGTTTTATTCTGGTATCACTTAAGATTAAGTTTAGATTATTTTTACACATTTGCCAAAAATTAATAAAAAATTTTAATAATATTTTTCTACAAGCTTCTTACTTTTAACCAAAGTTTAGACCATTAGAACTTTTGGCACTTGGTCCCCTATAGATAAACAAAAGCAGTTTTAAATTTTTATAATTTTTGTTCCTAAAGGACATTTTTTCCAAAAGAGTATTTTTTTGTATCTTAGTAAGCGAATTTTAATTTTGACTTTTGTTTTGTTGATTTGATCTAACAGTATTCGAAATATTAAATTTTTAATGTTTTTTTTTTAAATTGTGATTTTTAAAAAGTAGTCAATTGTATCATAATTACACCCCATTTTTTAAGCACAGGAAAAACATGTTTGTTAGTTTAGGTAGACTAGGATCGATGCTGCTGGGTTGACAATTACGGCACGTGCACATCACCACAGTAACACCCCGTCCGACACGCGAAATTCTGCATCATCTGTGCCCTATCTGTATTTAACTGTCATCGTTTATTATCAGGGCTTAACATCTTTGTTTTGACAAGAATTCTATTAAATCTGGACCTTGTTTTTCCATTCTTCCGCTTAAAGAGCGCGACGATCTCTTTTCAAAATCCTCATGATAAACGACACCTTTCACCTGCTTTTTCATCCCTGGAATAACAGGAATGTATTTTCGAGTCGCTGAAAGCAATTATAACATTTATAACATTCTTCGATGCAGGAGTAGACGTTGGTAGTTGGAAAATACGATTTATCGCCGATCGCACAAAGAGAATGGAAACTTATTTAATCACTCCAGTTTCATTGTTTCAGAATTTCAGACGGATTTGTTTAAATTTGCTGTGATCAATTTCAGGTGATTGTTTGATTGAAAACGAATTCTTCGCTCATGTTGCTTCAATTAGATCTTAGCATTTGTTTGAGCTCTCATTGTCCTTGGAAAGGACTCCAAGCCATACGACACCTTTAATTTAACGTTTTAATTAAAATTTTAATTAATAGATTAAAACGGGAGGAGATTCTTTTTTGACGTTCATGTGGAAGATTTAATTATTTCTGGAAATTATCAATTTTTATAAAATTTCTAGTACCTATTTTTATATTTATGGTATCTAAATTCTTGAAATAAAACTCCTCCTTCATGGTTATATACCAACCATAATTTTAGCTGAAACGACTCGACGTAAAATAATAAAAGCGGTTATGACCCGTGGATGTTATGAAAGCGTTTTTCGAGAATCTCACAAAGCGCTATAGAATCATTCATGGCTTTACTTAGTAATTTGTATTGATTTGATCGAAGCTATGCTAGTTTTTATGGGCGATCGTGACGCTAAATTCACTAAAGACACAGATCTTTTCTTTCCCAACAAATGAATCCGACTACCGCTTTTCACTGGCAATGTTTCAAAAACACTAATAAACCGACGTTTCTTGGTAATGAACTTATTAAATTATTTCCTCGCTTTACAAAAAAAATAATTTCTAGATTTATTTATTACATGTCGCTATAAATTTCCTTTGAGGTTAATATAAACGTCTGCCAAAAGGCATTATATTTTTAATAACAGCGTTGAAAACAAATCATTTATTATAATGAAAGTAACTTTGTTAAGTTTATTTTGGAAGATTTTTAAACAGAAATATCCTGGTGAAACTGGTCACCTTCGTACTCCGAAGAGCTAGAAGTGCATCTTGACTGTCTGATAAGATGAAGAACAGCTTCTCATTGTAAGCTTTTTTGTTGTTTCCCATACACATTGGAGTATTCCATAAATCTCCGTCTAAAAGGCAGGCGATTATTTTCTCAAGGGAAAGCGAATCCTCATTTAGGTCTTTCTCCGTACACACCTGACCCAGTGTCACCTTAGATCTTAGACCCTTCGGGATATCTCGAATAATTTGATCCGTGGCTTCTCGATACTTTATAATTACCTCGATAGAAGTCATTGAGTCTGTCCACATTTCTAGAATTGAACTCCTTATCCCATCAGTTCCTTTTTAATATTTTGGATTCCCATCCTTGCCTCCTATTCTAGTACTAAGTATAACGGAGCAAGGTCCAAAGAGTTTCCTAAGCTGCCATGGGCGTTGTTCTCATGGTCCTCGTTATACCGAGATAAGTAAGTCTTTATATCTTGCTCAGTCTTTTTCTCCTTGTATGCCGTAATCGAACCATTTTCGGTTTAAGACCCCATTTATCGAAAGTCTGACTACTGCAAGGGTAATCTCCGACTTTCTGATAATCTTGTGAATGTGTCCGTTCCAGGTAATCTGTGAGTTTAGCGTGATATCCAAGTACTTTACCTCTTTGGGTGCAGTAACTTCCTTGAAACTAAGGTATAAAGGTCCTAGATTTACTTTAAGTCCTCAGTTGCAGTAATTTATCCTAAGTGAGAAGTTATTTGGTGAGAGGGCTTTTTGGATCTGCCTTCCAAGGAATTTAGAATTTCTTCCTGCGTGTTGATGATCAAAACGTGTCGTGGATGACAACGGTCTGGATCAGCGGTTGAAGTTCCAGTTTCTCCATTTATCCAATGAAGCCTTTGAAAAACATCAGAAGTTGTATGTCTTCTTGCAGGATATCTTTGACTATACTTATTGCTTCCTCTGAATTATCGTGGTATTCACCAAGAATCTTCAACATATCTTGGTATTCCTGATGGATGTACATATTTTTATCAATCTGACATTAACAAATAAGTTATTAAAAGAGGAATAAGACCGAACGGAAATTTTCAACTATAACTCTTCATATTTCGAAGAAAAATCAAAAGGATTTTTTTAAATATTTTTCCGAGGATCCCACGAGAGTCTTCAGAAACGTATTGAAGAGCCATTGTACAATTTATGGGACATCCTGTATAATTAAATCTATATTTTTCAATTAGCCTTTTTTGTTCACTTTTTTCCCTCGTTTCTTCTGAAGCTACTGATAATGAAATTGCTATTTCAATTAGGAGGATAATTTTGAAACAAATAAAACTAGAATTATAACTTATACGTTCCGGGAATGGGATCCTTTAATCAAATATCTGGGATTTAAAGTCGAGCTTCGTACTCCGAGGTTCAGGATTTCGACTCTGGTGAATTCGTCTTAGGACATATTTAAGAGGATTAGTTATAAATTTGATTTAAGGTTTTTTTGAAGCGGTTAAGGTTTGATGTTTGAAAAATCAAAATGGAGATTATTGGATTTCCTTGGGCATGTGAAAAATTTAATATAAGAGGTAACAATGAAATAAAAAGTTCTTTTTCATTTCGTCAGGTTATCGAAGTGAAACCCCGTCCGTCATGTGCGTTTGTCGTTCATACAAGTGGGAATGAAGTTACATGAAAACTTTCCAATCAGACAAGAAGTCGATCATTTGCTTTCAGTTCCGGACGCGACAGCAATATCGACGCTGTTACTGACAGCTTAGCGCGTTTGTGGCGGAAAAGTATGCACCCTGCCAGGTACTTTTTCCGCGCACTTTCAGACTATTCGACTGGGTATTCGAAGATTTGACTCTAAATTCCAACCGCTGACGTACAAAAGCCTCACGTCTTTGCGGGAATAATGAGATTTTTGGAATTAATGCGGAAAACTGGCTGTGCAAATAATAAACGAAGCGAGCTGCAGGGGTTACAAATAAAACGATACAAAAGGAATTAGCGACGCATCACGTCCGATATAAATTAAATTTTCGCGGCGTCGATTCGCTCTTCGTAAATGCGTTAAGGTCCTGACAGCGGACTACTGATCCGTAAACGGGAATTTAAATACGTCAAAACAGGGAAATATCACGGAGACATTTGAGCCGACGACCCCTCTGTGACATTTCAACGACCTGCAATATAAATATTTATTGATTATCTTTATCATCCTCTCTCAACCGTAATTTTATTAAGAAATTTAAATTTTTGCACCCCATCACTTTTATCCTCGATATCAACTTATTATTATTAATACTATTCTGTATGTAATTTTGATAGATGTTAATTTATGTTAGTACCTTACTTGTGAATAAAACATATCTCCTCCTTATTAATAATTAATTAATAAAGGGTTCGACGTTCATGTTCCATAATACTTCAAGCCCTACTAAATTTGAAAGCTCCTTCGCTAGAATAATACCGATCTATGCCTTTTGCATTCATACATCTGCACCATACCATAATAATTTCCAGCGATGCGTACATTTCTCAAATCAAGCGTTGAAGAAAACGTCTCTAATTGCGTCCTGTTCCCTTTTGTGCATTCCATTGTAAAGAGGGTGCCACACGAGCCAAAGGTATATCGAACTGGCCGGCTCTAATGACGCATTATGTTTTAATGGGGAGTTGAATATCTAAGACTTGTAATTAGATACGACGATTAGTGAAATTGATGCTCGGGGAATACGTGAGACGAAATTCACCCAGCGACGAGTAGATTTATAATCGCTATATTCCGGATTTACACTCTCCTTCACCTATATACATCTGTTCTGTTAAATATATATTTAATTGAAATGGGTGGGCTTCTAAAGGCGCCACCCATTAAATACTTAAACTTTATTGCACGACGTGTACTGTAACTTTATGACGAATTGCAACATGTGCTCCTGCATAAATCGTCAATTTTCCTTCTACACCGAAATTTAAAGATTAGTACCAATTCAATTTACTAACATTTCAATACATTAAAATAACGTTAATCTACGTTATGACTTATCCTAAAGTAAAGTGCTACGATAGACTACAAAATCGGTCCCCTGGATTCAATTATGCATGACCAATACAAAGTACGATCTACAAACTACAATAATTGCTTGCGCGTATAGATATTCCAGAATGTTCAAATTTGTGAGTCTTTTAGAATTCCTATGATTTGGATGGAACCCCAAAATTGAAAACTGCTAAACCGATCCCACACATCGTAGAACTACGAGCTATACCAGAACCAACTCAAAGCTCCAATGTATCTGTTGAATCAGAGGAAGAAGATGGCATAATATTTGATCCTGATTTTCCTCATCTAACGGGTCACATCTACTTTATCATAAAGATTTGGTTCGTGATTTAAATTTACCAGAAATGTTGAATTCCTCATTAAGGGGATGAAATTTGTTACAACCAAGAACTAAAATATGTTATAACGTTTTAGGTAATGATTATACTCTTTATCCCTTCGAATAATATATTTTATTCGAAGGGATAAAGTATAATCATTAGCCAAAACGTTATAACATACCTCTCCTTTCAATGGACAGCCAAAGATTTTATGAAAAATATGTTACTTTCGGTATCGAAACATCTTGGGAATCTTTCATTAAAGTGATCTCAAATCTTTTCGGATATCGTCGTTCAAATAACTATATAAGTATCGAAGTCTTAAACATAATTGATCGATTTAAACCAGTAAACAACGGTGTACTGAAGACTAAAACTTTGGATGCGCTTTTGAAAATCAAGGAAGTTATCACCAGTCCCGAAATCGTTTATGTGTTCATTTTACGCCGGCGTCTCTCGGAACGGAACCCCTGCGTAAAACGACGGTTACCTGTACTCCAATCTGTATGGGAAAACCACAAAAAAACTTACAATGAGGAGTTGTTCCTCATCTTATCAGTCAGTCAAGATGCACTTCTATCTAATAAGGAGGCGGAGATACGACTTACCCCGAATTCGGACGTCTTTTGCGAGGAGCGGCCAAAAGAGTGGTTTTTCCGTCCGATTTTAAGAATTCCGGTTCCGATGTAAAGAGGGATATTGATATCAAGCGTGGTTCGAATTTTAAATTTTTTGGACCTCCCCGACACTTTAAAAAAAAATATTGAAAATGGTCGAGTTTTCGCTATTTTTCGGGCGTTAACTTTGAAAAATCGCAACTCCGTCGGATTCTAAATGGAAGCGATGAAATTTGGCCCCTTTTATTCTAACATCCTGGGGATTACCGTGACCGATTTTAAAGCCTCCCGGCGCAAAGGTGTGACGTCACGGTCCCGAGACGCAAACTGTACAATTCTACCGTTTTTTTCGGACGGCAAAAGTACCAAAACTTTTTGGCTTCAATTAGAAGTTCGGCAGAAGGAAAAAAATCGCGGTTGCTTTATTTCTCATCTACATTCCACGTTTTATCTTAAAACGGGAGTGTCTTTTGATGCGTTTACTCTTTATGTCGTTTTGGTGACGCTTTATTTTTCGCACTATTTTGAGGCGGACTTTGAAAATTCGTAACTTTTCATCGGAACAACCTGTAATTCTCGAATATTTTTTATTTTACTTATTTGGTATTTACTTACTTGGTATTTACTTATGAGAGAAAAAATCGGCACCTTGAAATTTTTACCCCTGACCTTGGAAAAAAATCGAACGTAAAATGTTTAACAAATCGGGCAAAACGCGGTCCAACCTGGGCCCATCTGGCTCCCGCAGTTTTCAAAATTTTTGCAATTTTCTTTCGCTACTTTAAAAAGGAATATTTTTTACAGTCTATAGGCTACTCAGATTTTTTATATTTGGTAGGGTTGGGAAATTACGTACAAATAAACTCGAAATTTTGATTTTAGGGGTGAGTGGCTCCCGCCGGGTCACTTTTTAACGGATTTTCAATTTTAAAAACACTTTAGAATCTACGCTTTGAACCAAAAGCTCTCACGCATAGCGTATTTTAAATTTCGAAAAAATAACGAAAAAAAAATTTTTTATATCGCATTTTTAAAAGTCATGGGTCAAAATCACCCTTCAAATTACATTTCAACCCTACTTTATGCACCTTCTTTAAAAGCTCTTTAAGTCCACTTTACGTCAAAAAAAGAATCACTTCGCTATCTCTTTCCGTTTTCGAATTATCACCGAAAATATAGCTAAAATAAACAAAATCTCTGTTTGGAGCCAAAATTTCGGTCTGAAATTTTTCACTTTTCACAAAATAATTAATATCTTCGAAACTATTAGCATCACCGAGACGTTTAATAGCTTAAAATTCGCATAGTCACCTCCTCCACCAAATTTCGTGAAAGTTTTAATTTTCGGTTTAAAATTGCGGCGTCCAGAAACGTATTTATACCAAAATTTTCCAAAACTTTGGGAATTTTTTCCAAAGAAACTATTTAATCGATTTTAACCAAATATTTTTTAAAACGCGTCTATCTACAGTGTTTACTTTTGTAAAAAATTTGAAATCGGTAACTTTTATAGTTGTTGAGAAAAAAAATAAAAACCGATTTCTAGTAAAAATTTCAAGGTTTAAAAATATCTCAAAAAATTTTTTTTCGAATTTTTTCAAAATCAACCCCGCAAATGAAAGATAATAAAATATGAATGAAATGTAGGGGTTCACCTGCCTCTATACACCCCCAAACTTTTACTCCCCAAAAACTCAAAAAAATTAAAAAATTTTTAGGTAATGTATCTCAAGAAATTATTAAATTAAAAAAAAATTAATATATTAATATCAGTAATATTTAGAAATTTATCTGTACGAATTTTTGTTTCTTTATTTTAGTTATTAAGCGAAATATTAATTTTTCAAAATACACCTTTTTTCATTTACCAGAATGCCATATTTTATATAAAAATTCATAACTTTTGAACGAAACATCGTTTGACATTTTTATAAATGACCTGGAAGTTCGTCTTGAGTCTTGATGATCATCCTCTAGCTGCAATTAGAAATATGTGGTTCACCTAGATTTTGAGAATGGTTGGACGATGAATATACTGAAATTGGATAGGCCGCAATGGACATGTACCTTGGCCACCAAGAAGTCCAGATATCACACTCCTGGACTCTGGACTGTTTTTTGTAGGATCATGTCAAATCTTGTGTATACTGTACTCTCGTGATTAATGAAGAAGGTTTAATTAACCGAATCCAAAACCCTAAAACCTCAAATATTACAAATAAGGGTTCAACAAAATTTCGAGCAATTTTTGTAGGTGATTTTATCTAGTAGATGCAAATTTTCAATTCCCATTCTTTATTTCATAGCACAATTTGGGTCGAAACATATGACATTAGGCGTTTCAGTGAAATTCGCATAGTCGCATGTGGAGAGTTCTTTGGATTATAATATGATGTCAACGATGAAGTATGGTACTTTCCCAGAGAAGTCGCGGGATTTCGAATATCTCCGACTTCATAACTGGTTTCTTCAATCTTGAATTGAAAATTTTACGTGGAGATTTTTAATTATTTTAACAGGCCTACACACGAACCGATTTGGTTGGGTGGTTGGATACAATTTGGTCGTGTCGGATCGCGCGGAGGTTCCTTACCAATCAAGTTGGATGGTCTACACTCGATCAAGTTGGACCTTGCAGACGTTCTCAGTGAAATAATTAAATATTTTAGTACAGGAGGTGCGCAGTATCGTGTATTTCTAGTACGATTCTCCTTACGCCTGCTTTATAATACTTTTGAGTTTAATTTTTAAAAGTAATGATTAGATCTGTAATTTTATGCGTGAAGAAATGCGGGGTTTTAAAATGTTTAGCAAAACGCATAACAAAATATGCAAAAATCGTAAGCCACGCATTATTCAGCCTGTAAAGCGCTTAAAAACGTCCAAAGTTAATTTTATGGATACAAAGCCGTGATAATACTTTTGTTGTTTTAATCTTCGTTCCGGTAAAAAAGCAAACACATACAAAAAACCACATTATCACATGAATGCGGGCAGGCAAATTCCATTCGAATAATTTTAATTAGAAAAATAAATACATACCTATAATAAAATAGAATTACCGGAGTAGTATAAATGTTTGGATTTTATTTATTAAATTTGTGCAAGGCGAGTGAAGAAATTTTAATATCCATTGAAGTTGCTAAGTGCTTTTTTCCATTATTTTATTTGCTTTGAAATGCTTTTTTAAAATGGGTTGAACTAAATGAAGAATCATCCTGCGGACATTGCAATGAGCAATAAAACAGAGGAGAGAGAGGATATTTTAACGGGAGGAAATTAAATAGGATATGGATTTAGACTGTCGTATTTTACACAACGTTTTTCATAAATTTAATGCACTAAAATTCATTGAAATACCCGCCTTTTTAAACGGAAATTTATTTACTCACAGATTAAACCCGATTTATTTTATGTTAAATTTTATCATTTTTATTAATTATCTTAATGCATTTCAATCAGATTATTAAAAAAAATACCTTTAAATCAAATTGAATTTATTTTAATTTCGTTATATGTTTAGAAGGTCCAACCAATTAACAAAACTTGTGTCGGAATGTCTATGAAAGGCTCTCAAAGTTTTTCGCTTTTTACGCCTTGTGTCCTTTTTCACTTTTGGTGACTTCTTGTATTTTTGTGCAACGCTTTCTCGTACTTTCAAATTATGACTCACTATTGCTTTGGAAATACTTGAATTCACCCCGGAATTGATCTAAAACAGAAATTAATTAGTTATATTAAAAATTCGTAAGTACTGGGGATGAATTATAAAACACGGACGATACGTAGCGATCTACGTTATGACGGATATAGCTGCTAACGATTTAACCCCTCCAGTCTTTATACAACGTAAATCGCTACATAACGACAGTGTTTATAATTCACCCACGTTTAATGGTGGTTTGAACAAAAAATGTGTGTGGTAAATTTTGTTATGAAAGAGTTTTTTTTTGATTGATAGGATATTATTTATTAAATAACCCGGAGTCAAATTACACATTCACCACAGGATTTACCAGGGCTGGTAGCGTGTGCTTGCGTGTAGCATGATGGAGTGTAGTTATAATTCATAGATGTTCTGGCATCAGACTGATAAATGCGAATGCCAATATCAGCCACCATTCGGCAATCAGGGCCTTCCATACATGCCGCCGAATAAAGACAAAACATGGGGATAGAAAGGGAAATCCCGACCATTCTTCTCAATTCTCAGCTTTCATCCGCAGCTCTCACCAGGGCACGCATTACCACCACTGATATTTACGACCTGTCCTTCTCTGCCTTACTTATTCATCCATGCTCCATTTTTTATTAAAAAATATAAAAGGAAAGAAGAGTGCACTTTTTAAAGTTCGCTCGGGAATCGAACCAAAGGAATGAGGAATGCACGAACGATTACCCTCCTTAGTCATCCCCATGCAGCAGAATGTCATAGACAGGAGGTTCATACATCATCCCCGGTGGCAAAGCTATGCTCGATTTAAAGAAAGACCAATGATGAAGAAATCAACCGTGAATGCGCCTTGCAAACAGCACGTGTTTAACTTCGATCATTAACGACAGGATTCTTAACAGTTACCAGACCTTTGTTTGCTAAGAATTTAAATTATTATGTGCAGAAATAGTATATATGATAGCACACCGATTTTTCATCCCCAGAGACAGTGGCTGATTAAGCCATTTGGAGGCCTGAGGCGCAACCTGATTTTGAGGCCGCTATTTTTTTGAAATAAAATAAGATGACCTTTTTAGTTGACATCAGTTTCAGACGTTTCAGGGGTTAGTTTAAGGAAGACTTAGAAGTGCAAAATTTGAATATAGCGCCATAGGTGAAATTTAAAAAAAAATGGCAGGTCAAGCATTTCCAGATACTTTGGAAAAACATCTCGTTTTTCTCTTTTTCAAAAAATTTCATGGAATTAGATGAACTGTAAAATATAACCAAAAGTTAAAATTAAAGAAGAAACTAAATTATACAGGGTGTTCCAAAAAGAAGTGTTCAGAAGAAAATCTTAATTGACAGAGTTTAATGTGAAGTTTTACGGATATACAAAATGGTACCTTTATGGGGCTTGTCGTTAATTTTTTGAAAGAAGAATTTTTTTTCCATCAAAACATTCTTCTGATGATATTTTTTAACTTCAAGCCAAAGTGGCATTAATTAGCTTGACTTTTCAACTTATTTCTTTTAAAATGATCAAATAGTTTATGAACTACAACAAAATTTCGAATTAACAACACTTTTTGTAGGAACAAAATTCAATGACCCATCAAAAAAGCTGGTCCTGCTCATTAGTTTTCTTGTTGATGAAACCTCGTCTATTGTCTAGGATTTTCTTCTGAGTACTTCTTTTTAGGATACCCTCTACCGGGTGGAAATGAAACTAGGGCCACCCCTGGCATTTCTTTATTTATGAAAATAAAAAATTAGAATTTTAGTATCTTATATGATCTAAGAAAACAAATTTTATGGATCGAATAAATCTTTCATTTTACTTCCGGTTTATCAGGAAATGGCACCCACTTTCTTATTTTAAATGTAACCCCCTGATTTTTTCTACGTAAAATCAAACATTGGTTAGTTTTAAGTATGTTTATGACAAAAAAAATTTTTTTTCAAAACTTTAAGAAAAAATGTTGAATTTTTTTTTGGTAAAAAATTTGAGTAAAACCTACAAAAACTATTTTTAAATAATACAAATACGTAAAATAAATTGTAATTTATAAAATTTATTTCACCGTTCTTGAGATATTATTTTTTATAATTTTCAAGAAGCGTTTTTTGGAAATATCTTTACTTTTTAAATGGGATGATATAAGGGCCATCCCCTAATTAAATAGAGAGTTTTTTTCCGGTTACTGTGATATCTCATATGTACGTATTAATTTCAAATTAATTTTTTATCGAATTAATTTAACATCAATTTATTTGAAATAAAATATTTTTTTGACATAAACATACTTAAAATTAACCAATGTTTGATTTTACGTAGAAAAAATCAGGGGGTTATATTTAAAATAAGAAAGTGGATGCCATTTCCTGATAAACCGGAAGTAAAATTAAAAATTTATTCGATCCATAAGATTTGTTTTCTTAGATCATGTAATATACTAAAATTTAAATTTTTTATTTCCATAAATAAAGAAATGCCAGGGGTGGCCCTAGTTTCATTTCCACCCGGTATATGTATAACTGGTTCGTTCGAACTGACAAAATTTTAGAAGGTGGGTCTCAGAAATTTCAGAAAGAGAATCTTTTTTAAAGTCAACTTGTCTGGAACTGGAAAGAAAAACTCCTTTGTATATTGGTTTGTTAGGTATATGGTTTATTTGAATAGAAGTTTTCAAAAACGACCATGACTGGTAAAAAAATGTGACTGCATAATTTTTTTCAATTTTTTTGAGGCCGGTTCAATTATGAGGCCAAAGGCGCGCGCCTCATGCGCCTGTGCGATAATCCGCCACTGCCCAGAGAATAAATAATTTTTTTTAAATTTAATTATTTTTTGAGATAAAGAAATTTTTCTTCGCTTCCCTTTAGAATCCGATCGAGTTGTGTTTTTTCAAAGTTAACGTCGCCTAAATCCCGAAAAAAAGCGATAAAAATCGACCATTTTCAGGAATTTTTTCCAAACCATCGGGGAGGTCCAAAAAAATTTTAAATTCGAACCACACTTGGAATCAACATCCCCCTTTACATCGGAACCAGAACTCTTAAAATCGGACGAAAAAACCACCCTTTCAGCCGATCCTCGCAAAAAATGTCGATTTTTCGTTCGGGGTGGAATAAATTTTTTCGGTGTGGTCCGATCGAAAAGGGACATTTAAACTTTTTTCTTAAAATTTTCTCCTCCTTACAAAATTTCAACTTCCCCGTTTCTTACGGTTTTAGTATTATAGAATAGATAATTTTTACTCTGGCACGTGTTGGGATAATCAATATTTAAAATAAGGGTGTATGAAGCTTCCATGATATTTTAGAAAAACAAATCGTGGAACGTGTAAAATTTTCAGGACTGCAAAAACTCGACGCCTAGGGCTTCGCATCCTGGTTCATCCCGGAGGTGTGTAGCGAAGCGCCTGGTTTCCTTTGCATTATAAATTACAGAACGCGGTCATTACAAAAGGAAAGTCATAAATAATACAAGCTCTAGGGCGTAAAGTCCGCGAGTCATAAAAAATTTAATATTATGTTGCTGTCGTGAAGGATGACTTAGAGTTTTTGAGCAAGGACAAAAAGAGGATGATAAAAATTGGAATTGATTACTTATTTTTATGATATAATTTAATCTACCTCTAGAATTTTCTAGCGCATTTTCTTGCGAAATTGTTATTATTTTTAGAAGTTACTTTTTAAACGTATTAAAATTCAACGGGCGGAAGTGGAATTACTTCCAGAAAGCTTGCTCCAGTTTAAATTTCTGTACTACTTACAGTCGATGACTCCTGCGGAAATTTGCAAATGTTGGAAGAAGGAAGGAGGAAGTCTTTCAAAGCAGTAGATCTAAATTAAACCCATTTTCTCATATTGCGCATTTAAATGGACACACATTACTACTTCCAAGTGGCAAATTGCAAACTCTAATCATGTTTTTCCACCCAGGGACGCGAACAACCAACTAAATGCATTTTCGCATTATACTCGACATAAATACTTGTTTATTATTAGAACGAGGAAATTTTATAAATAAAAATAATGAGAAAATCGATTGTTATAAGAAGTTTTCTGTTGTTCCTCTTTATCTAATCCTTTAAGACGTTTTCATCGAGGGGGCGATTTCTAAGAGTCGTCTTGTCCCACCCCTCAACGATTTGTTACAGCCGATAAACAAAGTTCGGACCGTGTTTGTGCCATTTCTCCTCGAATTCGGAATGACAAACTGCATTGGGGTGGAAGAGCGTCGCGTTCTTCGTCGCGAGGGTTTTGTTATGGTTATACTGAAGATAGTTAGCGATCTCGTAAAATCGTCGTTTTTACTGCACTTGGGGCAGCGTTTGAGTGACATTAGTATGACTCACTTCCACCATGGTTTTTATTGTGCCACAATCCCGAATCGCTTCATTCGAGCGATGAATGGAAACTTTCTGATGGCTCGACGAAGTTTCACCAAGTTTTGTTTGAATAAAAGATAGTCATCAGGATAAAGAAGCTATTATCTCATAATTTACAACTTTCTTCCTTAATTTTATCTATTTTTTTTTCAATTATAGTCTACAAGTTTGCTGCAAACATTTATTATTCAAATTCAGCTGCTCTACAATTATATTCCACACCACCGTAAAGTTTATTCAATTACAAACAAACTCTTCCAACATAATCATCTTTTTATCCCCATATAATTTGAAAAATACACAATAATAAACCAACTACTAAACTTTTTTCTTAAAGGCTATTTAAAAGATAATCGTAAGGTGTACAATGACGTTTAAAACACTGCTGATCTACATGATGATGACTGAAAGGACTAAATACTCTGCAGCTGTTGCTAAGAATCTATTCCTTCGAACATCTAGCAAGAATAACGTAGTTCGGTACGTAACGACAATATTAATAATTCCTTCCCTGAGAGTCCTATCGTATACGATATCATTTCGAGTGATTCAAGAATAACAGGGGAGTTATTCTCGAATCACACGACGTTTATCATTCTATCCTGGTCATGCAAAAATAAGTGTCAGTCCTTGTCATGTCGTATACGATACTCGAGAATAACCCCCCCAGGAATATTAACTATATTACACGTTACGTTAAAGAGAATTGTTTAAAATTGTCTATTATTATCAGTTATCAGTGCATAAAGTCATGCTTTCTTGCACGAGTGTAGAAAAGTATTGCTTAGCCCAAACAAGCATGACTTCAGTAATACTGTAATTAATTTCATGTTTCTAAGAAATTTTATTATTTTTAATGGTTGATGACCACTTTTTGCACTTGTTGCATAAACAACTATTTAAACTCAACGACTACACGAGTGGACATTTTTCAGCTTAAAAAAACAATATTTTACCCCGCTTCTCCTTCTTGGATTTTAACGTATAATGAATCATTTTAAAGGTCTTTCCGTGAGTTTTAACGCAAAAAAAGATTTATGTTTCTATCTTTTTTCGTTGAAAAGTTATGACCGAATAACTGCTGAAAATAAGAAATTCTCATTTTTAAACGAAAAAAACTGCTATGATTTTTTTGTTAATGGGAAAATAATTAATTAATGACGAAGGCGATATATGGGTTATATTTGCAGAATGTGAATTTGTACTCGAAATTTACAAAAACTTTGGATTTTTTTTCGGAAAAATTATTCGGCCGATTTTCATAAAACGCGACCATATTAAGTTTTTTATCTTGCCTAAATTTTCTAGCTGGATGTTGAGAGTACTTTTTGATAAAATTAAGGAAACTGAAAATCCTGAAAAAATCAAGCCAAATAAAGGCTTCAAAAATTATGAAAAATAAAATATTTTCGAATTTTTGCAAAAACGACTCTTCTAATGAAAGATTACTAAAAACTGATTAAAATTGATCACTCAGTTCCACTTTTGGACTATTATATTAATTTTTAGCTTACTTTGAAGTAGTTCAAGTTCTCAAAAATAGGGAAAAAGACTCATATCTAAATATTTATTCGGTCCAAAGATTTGAACCAAAAAAAAATTTGAAAAAATACATTTTGTGCTCAATTACTCAATATTCCACAAAAAATCACAATCCAGAAAAAACAAAAATGTATAATATTACGAAAAAATCAGTTTCTACTCAACAATGACGTTTATGTGATTTTTAATGTAATTTGTTATTGTCGTAGCCCTGAAGAAGGATTAACCATTAAATGTGAAACTGGTCGACTTAATATTGTAAAAATGTATTTATTACACTTGTCCAAAAAGACCAAAATCCCACATCTAACATTCGATTTTCATCAGTGGACGGTGGACGTTCTTTTAATCATTTCTAAAATTTCAGGACTTTTGACACGAAAGTGGGATTTTGCACATTTTGCTCCAGAACGGAACGACATAAAAATTATTATTCTTTTCTGGCCACAAATTTATCTAAAGCCCTTTCGAAAATGTAAATTTTTTTTTACTGTTTATTTTTCAAGTTCACGATTTCAATAAAACCACTTAAGTTATCAACTCCAAAATTTTCTACCAGAAACATATAGCACCTAGATGTATTCTAAAAAATATTTGGTAAAAATCGGTTAATTAGTTTTTCCATAATAAAATCGGAAAATATTTGCAGAAATTTGGGAACAAATCCGGCCCTAGAGAGTTTAATTAAAGACTTTTTAACATTTTACTTAAATGATCCGAAAATACAATTCATCCCTTAAATTTTGAGCCTTTAAACGTTTATGTATTCCATATAGTTTTTGTTTTTAGTTTGAGTTTTTTCTGAATAATTTAAAATTTCTGGACTAAATTCGACTTGAAGGTTTTGTCCAAAACTTAAAAACGAGAAGTGACAACACAATAATTCTCATCTTAAGCCGTTTCGAAAAAATATTTAGTGAGTTTTTAAGTTTTTTAAGATTTTTTTGAAAAATACCAAAATTATCAAAACCAAATTTTTATGAATTGCCCTTAATGATCTATTTAATACTTTACTGATGAAAAATGCTAGGATCGCTACTGAGTAAACGTAAATGTAAAAAAAATAAAATTTTATACCCCGGCGCATTCACCAAAAGTGCATGGTTTGATCTTGAATATAATTTATTTAATAAGTGCTAATAAATGTTGGTGATAAAAACAACTTTTATTAAAAGTAAATTATATGCTTCCACTTTGTCCCTTAGACTATAAAAATTAAATATACATGTATAGTTTTATAACAAGCATAAAACAAAGCAAATTTTATAGTTTTCAGCCATTACTTTAGTTATATGATGTTGAAATGGTGCTTGTATACTCATGCTAACTTTAACAAATCGACATGGAGATGTGTTGTGTCCGGTTGATGCCGCATTTATGGTCTATTGGTTTTAATTGATATGGGCGAATTGATGAAATACTATTAGTCCAGGAAGCGATGACGAGATGACGCTGAATGGTCTAACAAACCCGACTAAGCGATATCTGTTAATTGAATTGTTCGTAATTACTAGCCACACACAAATTTTAATTAAGTTTTTGTAAGCTAAGCAAACAAAGCGATAAAATTAACTTGGGCTCATTAGAAATTAAAATAATATTGTAATTCCCGCAAGTTTTAAACCCTCTTTGTTTACTTTTCTGCTTACTTTCATCTTCGTAGAGTGCAAAAATTTAAAACTTACATCGTAATCTGCAGGACCAGGAAATTCATCGTTCTGCTCCTTGAAACGTACAGACCTTCCAATTTTTCCTCCCTTGAATAACACATCATATTTATGAACAGCATAACTTGAAGGACCTGATTTAAAAATTTATCATTGATTAATTTTTCACAGACTTCTGTGTTTTATTATAATCAATAAATTTTACTTACATGGTGTATAAAAAGAGGTTGGTTGAAAAATAGTTCCTCTACTAATCCTTTTAGTCTCAAAAGGCACTTTACTCTTATTATGAGAGGTGGAATTGCGAATCTTGTTGAACTGTTCGGAGACGTCATAAGCAGGCGATTCCAGTGTATTTATCTGGAAATAAATTGCGGATGAATTTGGGTTGTATTTGGGCGATAATGTCGGAACACCTCGCAAAAAGATTTAAACTGTTATTTACGAGCTGTTTTGGTGAAGAAGCAAGATTGTTTTCCAGCTCGTGACTTACGCCCTTGCAGCAGCGCATCAGTGCCGGTCGGAAAAGTTTAAAGCTGGAAATATTAAAATGTTATTCGAGCGTGGAAAAACTTTTGTGTCCGAAATGTTCCCAGACGAATCGATAATTGTGAGGGAGCAAGTTTCATTTGTTTGGGTTTGACTTTTCAATGGATTTCATTTAAATAATTGTCCTTTTGCTTTTTATACCCACATTTTTAAAACAACCCCTATTCAAACCAATATCTCACCCATAAAAGATAAAAAAACTCAAAAGATCCAACTACTAATTAATTAATTATACAACGCTAAAAATACAACGCCTCTACCGGGAGTTTATAGAACCTCAAGCCTCGACAATATAAAGTGCTTTCCAAGTAAATTATAAATACACAGTTACTAAAAACTACTTAAGTTAAAATCCTGTTTGAACAAATATTGTTCTTTTCGTAATATTTTCCAAAAAAACTTAGTTGATTCTTATTGAACTATCTAGGAGTATAATTTTATTCTACTATAATCCCAATATAATTGTTGCTTCATTTTCTGTATGTTTTATACAGGGTCATCAAAAAAGGTGATTTATATGGTAGGAAATCTAAGTGTGGCTAATTCTACACGACACGATATCGTATACGACATGACAAGGACAGACTCTTTTGCATTTGAATGACTAGGATGGAATGATGGAAGTCCTATCGACATCGTGTCGTTCAAAAATATGCCTGTTACCTATGCTCGAACCACTCAACGATGTCACATATACGACTGTTATCATTCTAACCTTGTATTTCAAATGCGAAAATTAGAGTGTATCTGTATCATGTCATCACTCGACACGATGTCGTATTCGACATTCATCATTCTGTCCTTGTCATTCAAATGCAAAAATAAGACCTCGGCCCTCTTATTCTATCCTAATTATTCAAATACATAAATTGGAGTGTGTCCTTGTCCTGGACGTGGATTCCTGAAATCTCGCACAGTGAATCTCAATCTGTCTTTCGTCGATGCGCATGGGTCAAAATCTCACCGGCTTACTCGGTCTGAACCAGCAGCCTTATTCTTGAACCAGTGGACAAAATGTCGCCAACGACTTTTATCATTTGTTCTTTTCTGATACATGAAAAAATAAGAGTCTGTCCTTGTAGTCTCGTCGACGACATGATCGCAACCAGCCCTAGAATAAGCCCCCAGGCGAATCAACATTCACGGGTGAGATTTTGCGCATGCGCTCGAGGAAGGTGAGATTTCAGGAAGCGACATGCTGACGTATACGACATTTTGTCGAGTGATTCGAGCATAACCTCCCTGGAACGCAACTATAGATTGTTTGCCACCGCCCTCCGCAGCGCTCCTAGCGTCAGTTTAAAGTACCTCTACACTCGATGATAGTAAGAGGTTTTCAAGGCAGCGGCTCTGGTGTGAGTTAAGAGTAGGTGAAGAGTGTGCGGAAAGTCTAGTCAGGTTCGAGATAAAGCTGTTTGATTAAATTGGGATTGTAGGCAAAACCCCAAAGCCAAAATTAAAAACAAAGTGAGTTAGAGCACTTGAAACAAATGTGAGGTCATAAATCCCAATCGGCTCCCCTTGAGTCAGACGCGTCCGCCGCCACATTTCATTCCCGCGTCGATGGAGCGGCAAGAGTAGGTTTGATGGAAGGTCATCCTCGAATTTGGATCGAGCATTGGGAGGCGGCGGACATGAATCAGGCGGCCACACGACGGGCAAACTTCACGCTGGGATCGTGATCGAAGATCTGGGGGTGGACAAACGGGTAAATACAATTAACGCGTGGAGACAATATATTTCAATTAAAGCCGGGGACGGAATATACATTCCTCATTCCTGCTCAAAGCGACTTGCTTAATCAAAGCACGAAATTTGCAGAAATCGTATTACTTTGCATTCACTGGATATTTCAATTGGTTCGTGATTTGCGTTTCGAGAGTTACTGGGGTTGCTTTGGATGACCACTAGGTAGAATTGTTTTTGCTATTAGTGGAGATTGTATCGTTTAATAGAAATAACCGGACTTTAGGGCATCAACAAAACATTTAATTGCAAATAACGCAAAAAATAAACACCATTCGAATATTAATAATCCTATTATCTTAAACAAACACATCTGCACCATTTTAATCAAACATAATATAATAAATCAAAAAATATATAAATTCACTATATTTACTCAGTTTTTTTAATAAATTATATTTCAAAGGGATGGTTGGGAGTTTCAAATTGTAACGATTGAAGGAGGGTTATACGCAGGAAGTTGAATTTCTTTGTAGTTTTCTAATTGTCCCGAACAAGATAAATGAGTGCTTAATGCAATATGCTAAACAGATTTTAATGCCTTTTCTCCCTTCGGGTTTTCCACTCGCGAAAGTTAAAAGTAAAAATAACGATTAGGGAGAACTGCCATTCTTGATTAAAACGTCTTGCAAGAATAATAGGGTAAAACAGCAAACATTAGATTTTTATTTAAACCTCACATCAACTAGAGTGTATCAACTATTTATAACCCTCACCTTATCCAACTTATCTACCTTTCCAAAAAAATAGGGTCTGTCCATTCACTTTACTCTCCCCTACTTTACCGAACACGTGCCGCAAAAACCAGCGCGGTTTCTTTATATACCTAGGATGTAGATAAGCCAACAATTAAAACTGACTTGCACATGTTGTGTTCGTACTTGTATTATTACATACGTGTGCATATGTTAACTAACAGACCTGTCTGTGATGGCTTGTCACGAACTATTTAGATAAACTACGTGCACGTGTTTATGCAAAACCAATATTTGTATAATGTGAGCGATCCATGGCCCAGAAAAATGCACAATTTGAGTACGTTGCGTTCAATCAATAACGTGTGGGAAAATTGTCAATTCCAAAGCAGAATTTGCAATCTTGAACAAACATACTGTTTACACTGAGTTGATTACAAAAATAAATAACACGGATTGTTGAGCGTTGAGACGAGTTAGTATTTGAGTAGTGATAGTTTGTTGTGCTTACAAAAACTCTTCAAACAATTTAACTTCTTTAAATACTGCAGTAAAAAAATAATTCTACAATGTAATTTTCCAAATATTGGGTTTTATCAAAATTGTGAGCATATATAAATCATTCGGTTGAATTATTTTAAACATATGATATGTAAATAATCATGTATGCATGTCTGAATCTGATATTTACCTCTGGGAATCTGTCAGTTCGAGATTTGAAGATGGAAGCGGTGACTGAAGCTGTGACAAGTGGTGCCTCAAGAGTGTAGTCGAATGGACATGGGAGAAGTTCGGCCTCTTTGCTAATGAAGGTCGTTTCCCTCTTGGCAGAATGATTAAACGGTGGCATAAAGTTATTCCGCGCCCGCAGTTTCCTCCAAAGTTTTTCCTCCAGAGGACCATGCACGTTGTAGTCCGAAGGCCCTTAACATTAAACATCCATTTTAATCAATAAATTTAGCCCCAAAGTGATTTACTCCCACAAATAAAACTGTGCCACTATAAAAAAAAAACTATAGAACCACAAAATTCGTGATAAATCTCAATTTACAAAATTAAAATCTATCATGAAATGTTGCGGAAAATTTATGAAAAAAGTCTACTAGCTATTGAGAATTTCAACTACGTATGGCACTATTATGACAGACATTTTGTAACACTACTAACTTTATCAAATGACCACCAGAGGTGGTATCTGATCTCAGAAATAGCGAGAATAACCGAAAAATGTCTTTTACGAATTCATGATCACCCTGTATATGTAGCATTTTTTTCTGCTGGAATTGATTAAAGTATCTTTTTTTAATTTTGTTATTAGAAAAATTTAATATTTTATGATACTTCATATTAGGAAGTTGTATAATTTCCAATTTCCCTTCAATTAAATCGCCCGGTATATAAAAACCTCCTCTAATTAATATTTAATTTTAATTAACGCAATAAACGATTTTTTTTAATAAAGGCATATTAAAATTTGCATTGAAACGTGATCAGCTCGATAACAGCATAATTTCAATTTACATGTTAATTGGACATCAATGTGTAACATTCACTCTAAAACTATTATTTAGCTTTATTATTATGATGAATATGGCTGCATGCACGTAATTACCTGGCGTGACTAATTTTTTTTGTGCCGGGAAGCGGTCGCTGTCGACATTAAATGGAGAAGCTTTCATGGAACTGCCTGATTTTATTGCTTCGTTGGAAACGTTGTAAGAATTGGCACCAGGTGACTCGCTGCTATTTGTTTCTTGAAATCTTCTAGCACGAGTGTTGAATGGCGCAGGATTGCGACTCAGGGATTTTTGATGGCAGTGATTTTTAGTTTGGATGTTGTAACTAGAAGGACCTGGAAAATTCTACACAAAGTACCGTCAACTGAGGTAACTTTAGCTCAAACTTTGGAAAAGGATAGTTTGATCTATTGTGAGTTATCAGCTTGTGTGAGTTACCGCCTTTAATGCCCAAGCGGGATACCTGAGAGACCCCAGTTTCATATATTTCGCATATCATTATTTCATCATTCCCTCTATTGTAACTTTAAAATTTTTGCTACACCCTCAAAAATGTAAATTTAAAATTTTGATTTTTTTAAATATTTTTCTTGAAGTTCACAAAACTTTAAATATCTACAAAAGTTTTTAAGCTACATTAATGTTTCGCATGTCATTATTTTCGTATTTTTTTAAACTTTTTGGTGATATCTTTATTCTTACTGTAACTTTAAAACATTTAGCTACAGCCCACAGCCCCAAAAACGCAAACACTAAATTTTAGGATTTTTTCCTTAACGTTTACAAAACTTTAAATATCTACAAAAGTTTTTAAGCTACATTAATGTTTCGCATGTCATTATTTTGGTATTTTTAAAAACTTTTTGGTGATATCTTTCTTCTTACTGTAACTTTAAAAGATTTACCTACAGCCCCGAAAACGCAAACACGAAATTTTAGGATTTTTTCCTTGACGTTTACAAAACTTTAAATATCTACAAAAATTTTAAAGCTACACAATAATGTTTCGCATTTCATTAATTTCGTATTTTTTTAAACTTTTTGGTAATATCTTTCCACTTACTGTAACTTTAAAACATTTTTCTTCAGCCCCAAAGACGCAAACACGAAATTTTGGGATTTTTTTTTCTTAACGTATACAAAACTTTAAATATCTTCAAAAGTTTGAATCCTACATTAATGTTTTGTATGTCATTATTTTCGTACTTTTTAAATCTTTTTGGTGATATTATTCCTCCTATTATAACTTTAAAACTTTTTGCTACACCTTCAAAATAAGTAACAGTAGATCAAACTATATTTTATCCAAAATTTGGGCCAAAGTTACCTCAATTTACGGTATAAAATTTCCAAAATGAAGATTTTAGGATTGTAACATTTTTTTCCTTATTTTCTGCATGGAGAAATTGGTTTAAAAAAATCATAGCAAGAAAACTTATCAAGATGAAATTTTTTGTAAGGTCATTTTTGGAAAAAAATTTTGGAAGAGTAAAAATCCTGTTAAATCCATGATAATCTCATGAATAATCAATTTTGAGTAAAAAAATATATCAAAATACTCAAAATTTTTTAGTGTTCACATACATCATAACGAATTTTTGTAGCCAAAGCATCTAAAAACCGTGGTACAACTGCAGTAGCTCTCGCCATCTCTCGGACAAGTTCATCACGAGTGTTCAAGGTTTTCTTCATCGACGTATCGTAGGTGCATGGAGCTGGAGTTCCAGTTTCCTTGTATTTCAAGCGCTCTGTTTTACTTCTACTCCAGCATCTCCCTTTATACCCACTAGATGTCGTGCACGACTCCTAAAAACATTCAAAAAACACCAACATTTCATAAAAATTTAAAAAATTACTCACTGATATAACATCATAAAAAGCAGGTCCCAAAGACATATCATGATCACATGGAGGATTTTTGACCAATCTATCATTTTTATAGGAATATCCATTTTCATCAATCCTCGTGGGAATTGAAGGTCCTCTGCTTTCAGAAGAATAAGGAACCCTGCACACGTATAAATGTCTTCCTTTAAATACAGAAGGATCAACAGGTTTTTGAACGGTTTTCTTTGGTAATTTTGGATTATAAATTCCAGGACCAGGAGTTGTTGAAGGACAAATCGTTAACCTCGTCGACTTATTGCGTAAACTTGAACCACCCTAATTTTCAAATTAGAAAATGATAATTTTGAAAAAAAAATACTTACAATAGTACTTTTTTTTATTTGAAGATTGTATATAGCATCAGTGTAGATTTTTCCTGGAGCACCTGATGATAGTTCTGTTGTAGATAAGAACGGTATAGCATTTTCTAAAAAAAATAATAGTTTAATTAATTTATTTTTCTGATTTATAATCTTACTTAGAATTTGTTTATCATCAAAATAATAATGGTTAGGTCCCAATAAACGAGATGTAGTAGTTCTAATTGGTTTCCAACGAGGTGATAAGCTGAACATGATAAAAACTTTACAAAAAAATCATAACTGTCATTAAATATTGACGAACGCCAAATTTAAGTTAGTGTTAATTTGATTATTTTATTCTTAATTATTTAATTTTATATCTGAGGAAATTTATTTACATTCAACTTGCATCCCATTAAACGACTACATCCGTTTCAATAAAGACCTAATTGATTTCGCTAAAATAACGAGCAAAGATTAAGCGTGCCTAATCGCTTTAAGCCTCACTAATTCCATTACTATTCAAGTAGTGACGGGATGAGCTAAATTTTATTTATGACTTTGTCTAGCTTAAATTTTAGATAATCGAATATGTTAACAACTTTTTACATCGCAGCTGCTTTTTTAACTATTATAGTTTTTAGTGATGACAGACTCTGTGATTTACAAGATTTGGAATCTAATGGAGGCATCTGCCAACTTAAGGAGATGCAATTGTACACCAGAAGGACTTTAAGGAAGTTGGAGAGAAGAGTCAGATCTTTAGAACAACCAGGTAAAAACTATATATTTTTTGAAATGCAATGCTTGAACATCATTTCCCAAAACTATAAAATTCATAGTACTTCTATAACCATATTTAATTTTTTGTTTTAATTTGAATTTTTCTCAGAGTAATTTTGAGTAAATTAAGCTACTTGGTGCAATTCTATGCAAAACTGTAAGTCCTTACAGAAAATTTCTGTAAGGTAACCAGGAAAACTGTACATCGAAAGAAAAAATCTATAAGGTTGTAATGAAAGGTTTCCATGGTTACCTTACAGATAAGGACTTGTACAGATTTGTACAAAAGCTCTAATATTTTTAATCAAATGTATTTTTGGACTGCTGTTGATGACCTTGAAGTCAATTATTGTGATTGGGCATATTATTTTTGTTTCAGTTTGGATCGTAAGTGATGATAATGATCGTTGGATTGCATGTGCTGCAAAAGGTCCTTGCAAATGTAGACCTGAAACTAAGAGTATCAGTTGTTGGAATTCGCGATTAACAGATTTACCAGTTGAGCAAATTGTACCTGAAGATATAAGAGCAATGTAAAATTAGTACATTTTGTGAATTGATTAAAATTTCTTATTTCAGAGATTTAGGAATTAACAGTTTAACCACTTTAAATAAACAAGCTTTTCAAATCCTCACCCATTTAGCTGAAATTGATTTATTTGATAACAAAATAGATTTTTTGCCTGAAAGTATTTTTAATCATCTGGATAATCTGCAATATCTGTAAGTAATAGTTTTTTTTAGTAGGAGTAAAAGAAGGATACATGCGAGCAACAAAAAGTTCTTTTACTCCGAATAAAACATGGTATTTTTTTCAAACGTCGAAATTTTTAAAATAGTAATATAATAAATAATTTTAAAATTTGACATTTAATTTACATACAACACACAATACAATGCTAGTATATATTGGGTTGCCTAAAATTCATTTCTACTCCGCCCTTTTATTCCTTCGCAGGGCAAAGTAGTAATTTCTACTCCTAGGCAGTACAAAGTGACCATAGAATCAATGAACATAAAACATTTTAGAGCATGTCAAACGTTACAGAAGACTGTACTTTAATGACGTTTTAAGAAAAAAATATTTTATATTTCGATTGGTTTATAAAAATTTGTTTTTTTTTTTAGTAAATTGCATCAAAATAATATTGAAGATTTACCAGAAAAAATATTTTTAAAGCTCCGAAATTTAAAAACCATTGATTTAAGTAATAACAACATGAAGATATTACCAAAAATGTTATTTGGCAACAACATGAATTTAGTTGTAATACATTTATCAGGAAATTATATAGTTGAACTATCAGATGAACTATTTTTGGAATTATTCCTACTGGAGGATTTAGATTTGAATTCGAATCAATTGGGGCACCTAAATAATACTGTATTTAAAAATTTAATAGGGCTTAAAAGATTGAAATTAGCTGAGAACCAAATTGAAAATATACAAGAAGGTAATTGCAAAATCTTTAAATATTTATAAAATTTAATAATTTGTAGATGTATTTTATAACTTACACAATTTGGAGTATTTAACTTTAAGAAAAAATAAATTATCTAAAATCACCAGGAAACTTTTTAGTAACTTGCATAATGTACAAATGTTGGACATTGGTGGAAATCGAATTGCTGAGGTAACATTATTTTGCACGTTTTGTTTTAAAAATTATTAAATCGAAATTTTTTTTTTAGTTGCATCCTTTGGATTTTGCGTATATGACAAATTTAAAAGAGCTCCACTTGGAGCAAAATTATATCGCAATAATACCTGAAGATATATTTTTAAACACCAAAAAGTTGGAGAAACTAATTTTATATTCGAATAATTTAGAAAGTTTGGAGGAAAAAGTTTTTAATGGTTTAAAAAATTTGAACACTTTGTTGGTTAATAATAATATGCTAAGAATTATCCATCCATTAATTTTCAATTACACACCAGCTTTACAAAAATTGTAAGTCGAAAATTAATTTTGGAAACGATTTTATATAAGGTGATGGTTTTAGACATTTGGATAGCAATAAACTTCAATATTTACCAGATAAATGTTTAGATAACTTACACGAATTAGTGTCAATTAAAATGGCTAAAAATCCATGGCATTGTGATTGCAACGTGTTGTATTTAGCAACGTGAGTTTAGTATAGTACGATTACAGACATGCGCACTGGTTATAAATTATGGGCATTAGCTATAACGCATTGCTTTATAACTAATGCGCATGTCCGTAATCGTTCTAGAACGATAATGTGCAAGCTTGGAAATAACCTATAATTTAAATTTGTAGATGGATTCAAGGACATAAAGGAAAATTATGGGATACTCAACCATCCTGTCGTGGACCTGGTGGTTTAGGAGGAGCTTATCTTATCAACATGGACTTTAATTCTCTCTGTGATGGTCAATGGGCAAGCATGTTAAATCTTGCACCACGTGTTTCAATCAGGAATAAATCACTAACATTTTTGTATTCCCAAATGAATGAAACTGATGAAATCAATTAATTAAATTTTATTTATAATATGTTTTTAATTTACTAATAAACATGTTAAGTCAAGCAAAAATAATACAAAGACATGAAATTGTAAAAATAAATACATTGTATTGTTTGTCGTATAAAATAAATTTTTAATCAAAAGTTCAATTTGTGCCAAGTAATTGTAGTTTGAAGTTTAAAATAATAATAATTATTTAGTATACTTAATTCTAAATTTACATAATAGAAATTTGTGGACTAATTTCCATTCTTTCAAAATCAGACTTTAATTTAATTTATAATCACTGGAATAAATTACTACTACAAGCGTGGTAATTCTATCTAATTATTCGAAATCAATCATTTCGGTGACGGACGTTGTAGGCGCAGCGACGATTCTGGCAAAAATGGGCGTGGTGTAGTTAATGTCGATGCGTCCGACCACTTCTTTTTTGGTGAGTGCATTTTTGCACTTGAGGCGAATTTCTACCCTCACCCTGTCCAAATTATAATTATTAACTGTTGCTTGGGTCGTCGCCGTCTTCGGCTCAATTTTCATACTGATGGTAGGTGTAAAAGTATCGCCCTTCCACTTTGAAACCTGCACGTCGTACTCGAATATAGTCATTTTTAGGTACAACGAATCTAAAAACACCAAATTTATTTTTTTTTGATTTTCACAAATTCTAAAAATGTCTACACCTTCTCCAGTCATATTTCAGAAAAGATCGTAATACTAACGTAAATTATATTTCAGGAAGGATCAATTGTATTTCAGAAAGCATCATTTGAAAATCATATAATATTATTTGTAATTCAGAGGCAATCAATTCTATTTCAGAAAGAAGTATTGTCTTTTATTCAAAGTAAAGTAAGCCTCAGAAATTTTGGATTACCTAACTATGAAATTTTAGCCACTAGCAACCGTGTCTTTTATTGCTAAACCAGCTTCAAGATCGTTTGTAGTGTATTGTACGGCACGAGCACAATCACCACCATCAATGATATTTTTGGCATCATCAATAAGTGTTTCTAAATAACCTTAACAAAAATCCAAAATTCTTAGGTGCAATTGATGATTCTAAAATACAATTGAAGCTTTCCGAAATTAATTTGATTTATCTGAAAATTGATGATTTCTGAAATACAATTGGAAAATTATTACCTCCAATTTTTTCATGTTCATGCATGGTCTTCATACTGCATCTAAATTTTGATAAGGAAATTTGCACCAAGTCATTTTTACCATCTTCACTATTAGAATAAGTCATATTAACCTCCAAACTACCCTTTTTACTTTCTTTCTAAAAAAAATAAATGAATTTATCACAAATGTGGAAAATTACAATTACCGATTCTACTGCAAATCCACTTGAAATAGAAGTGACTTCCCTCCAAATATCTGGTGTAGCTTTAGATTTATCTTTTAGAACCACACTAAAATTTTTTTCTTCTAAATTATAAGTAACTGCTCCTATAGTTCTTCTATCATTAAAACCATATCGACTACTATTTCGCCTCACCAATCCTCTTCGTCCAGTTTCTTCTTTATTAACAAAAGCTTCAATGTGTTCTTTAAATGATCCACGTGTTTTAACTTTTTGGCCATTTTTCTTATCTTGATCTAATATTGAGTAAAGCGTTAAATTCACGAACTTTCCCGTCAGATTTTTGATTTGAGTAAATTTAAAGTCTTGATTAAAACACGGTTTGGATTGTTTTTGGATTTCCGTGTCGTACTTTTCTTTACCTGGAAACACCTTAACCTAGAAACACATTTTTTTAATAAAAAAATTAGGTTTCCTATACAGGGTGTTCCGATCGTAGTTCACCAAATATCTGGGTTAGAAATTAGAACAAATTTTGTCGAAAAAAATTAAAAAAAAATGTAGGTCTGGCTTTTTTAGTTATGGAGCAACAACATTTTGAAGTGAACTTCATCGACAGTCCATTTCATCGACAGTGCTTTTTCATAGACAATGGTTTCATCGACATGGGCTTTACATCGATACGACAGTTTCATCGACACGACACGACGATATTACTTTTTCATTAACACAGACGTTTCATAGAAATTACCTTTTCACCGACAACAGTTTCATCGACTCTACGTTTTCATCAACAAACCTTATTTTCGACAAGGACATTTCATCGACACTAGCTTTTCATCAACAAACCTTTCTCTTTGACATGGACGTTTCATTAACAAACAATATCATCGATATTACCAATTCTTCAACAATGTCGTTTCATCGACAACACTTTCATCGACACAGACGTTTTATTGATATTACCTTTTCATAGACAGCAGTTTCATAGACTCTACGTTTTTATCGACAAACCTTATTTTCGACAAGGACGTTTCATCGACACTACCTTTTCATCCATTACCAATTCTTCAACAATGTCGTTTCATCAACAACACTTTCATCTACACAGACGTTTTATCGACATTATCTTCTCATCGACAGCAGTTTCATTGACTCTACGTTTTCATCGACAAACCTTATTTCCGACAAGCACGTTTCATCGACACTACCTTTTCATCGACATTACCAATTCTTCAACAATGTCATTTCATCAATACAAACACTTCATTTTTGATTGACACTATGTTTTCATCGACAGTACTAATTCTTCAACAATGTTGGTTCATCAACACTACTTTTTCATCGACACAAACATTTCATAGACCTTTTCATCTACAACCGTTTCATCGACACTATCTCTTCGTCTATAAATGTTTTCTTCGACGAGGACGTTTGATCGACATTACTTTTTCATAGACACAAACATTTCATAGACATTGCCTTTTCATCGACAAACTTTTCTCTTTGACAAGGACGTTTCATTTACAAACAATATCATCGACATTACCAATTCTTCAACATTGTCGTTTCATCGACTACACTTTCATCGACACAGACGTTTTATCGACAGCAGTTTATCGACTCTACGTTTAATCGACTCTTCATCGACTCTAGATCGACAAACCTGTCTGGGTCGATGAAACAGTCTTGTCGATGAAACGGAGTGTCGATGAGATTCAAAAGGCTATAACTGCAATTCAAATAAGATAACAAAATTGTAAAATAAGCTGTAAGCTTTTAATTTTTGTCGATAATATTTGATCTAGTTTCTAAACTCGACGTTTGGTGAAGCATGAGCGGAACACCCTGTATAATACAGTGTAACAAAATTGCGCTATTTTAAAAACAGTAAAGGGGAATAATTTTGTGTAGAGTTTATTAAATACTTGATAAATATATATATATATATATTCGTATCCAAAAAGAAACAATAAATAATATAAGCAGTTATATAACACCAGACCAAAACTTCGCACAATTAATTGCAGATGGACTTGCTTCAGCTAATTCAGAATTATTTGTAAAATTTTCAAGTTTTGGACAAATTAAGAGATGTTCCATATTTTGAATTTCTTCACCACAAGAACAGGAAAGAGATCCATCATAAAAGCCCCAAAGTTTCATATTATATTTGCAACGACCAACTGATGTACGTAATCTATTAAGACTTTTCCAAATTATCCAATCTTGATTGGCACCAGGTGGAAGACATTCTTTTGGATTTAAAAGTAAATTCCTATCTTTATCATTTAATGATTGTTCCCACAACTCAATTCTCTTTATAGATTTAGTACCCAGAAGAGGTAGAACACTAGATAAAAAACTTTTACGAGATTTTAGATGATTAATTTCTGCTCTTTTACCATACATTGGATGAAGAATATCATTTTGTTGAATATAACGTTCATACATGCTTGTTACAGACCTTCTTATATTTGGAGGAGCAATCCCACTAAGAATATAAATATGACTAATTAATGTAGGTCTTAGACATCCAGTAATTATTCTACAACTTTGATGTAGAATAGTATCTAATTTTTTCGTATGACAAGATCTTTCCCAAACTGGAGCAGCATATTCTGCTGCCGAAAAACATAAAGATAGTGCGGTAGTTCTTAAGGTATGGGGAGAAGCACCCCATTTAGAACAAACCAATTTTTGAAGTAAATTGTTTCTAGTGGAAACTTTGGCTTTCGTTTTCTCAATGTGTTTGTTAAAAGATAATGTTCTATCTAAAGTAATTCCTAAATATGTTGGGTATGCGTTATACTCTATTTGTTGATTATACCATTTAAGTCTTAATTTTTGATTTGCACATCTATTAATTAGGTGAAAAAGGCTTGATGTGGTTTTTGACGGATTTGGACGTAGACAATTATTATAATAATATATTGACATATTTTGAAGAGCATTTTGTAAGTTTCCTTCAATAATAGAAAACGATTTATTTTGGGTTGTAATTGCTAGATCATCAGCATATATAAAACTTTTTGTATTGATCGTAATTGGTTGATCATTGGTATAAATATTAAAAAGTATAGGAGCTAGAACACTACCTTGAGGAAGTCCATTTTTTTGCCTTCTCCATCTGCTATTTTTTCCCCATAATTCCACAAAAAAACATCTATTTTCTAATAATAGCTGGATGATCTTAACAAGATTAAAGTCTTTTGTTATATTATATAATTTCAGTAAAAGTTTACGATGATTCACAGTATCATAAGCTGCTGAGAGATCAACAAATACTGCTCCAGTAACCAAACCTTTTTCGTAACCATCTTCAATATATTGAGTTAAATTTAAAATTTGACCGCAACAATTTTTTCTTGGTCGAAATCCTGCTTGTTCTGGAATTAGTCTATCATCTATATTTAATGACAGTCTATTAAATATCATTCTTTCAAATAATTTATAAAGGCAACATAAAAGTGATATTGGACGAAAGTTTTTAGGATCATCTAGAGATTTTCCAGGTTTCGGAAGAGAAATAATTTTTGATTTGCGCCAAATTTTAGGAATCGAATTTTCAATAATGCAGTTATTAAATAAATGTAACAGCCAATTTTTAGTATTTGGTCCAAAATTAACTATCTGTTCATTTCTTAAATCATCTAAACCTGCTGATTTTCCACATTTTAGCATATTGATCGCAATTTCGAGTTCATTTAAATTAAAAGATGAACTGTAACTATTTACTTCTTTTGCATAGTCTCTTATAATGTAATTTTTAGGAATTTTATTGGATTTTCCATTTATTATAAGATGGTGAGCTACTTGATTAGCCGTAACGTCTGATTTAATAACTGGTCGTATTGAATCATTATTAATTACATTTAAAGTTTGATAAATGATGAGGCTTCAACTTTATTATAATACAATGAGTCAAGATAATCTCGTCGTTCTTTCATGATGATGAAGAATGCGATAATCGTCTACAAGGGGACGTTTATACCTATATTATCTCTTATTATCTTTAAGGGTTTTTGATATTAAATTATTTATTTGAGAATAAAATAACTAAATGTTTTTGCCAAAAAAGACATTTGCCTAAATTTTGTTGGTTTTATTTTCCGAAGAATTTAGATTAACGCCGGCGGTATTACGTTTTCAAACCAAAAAATCCGGCGGACGGCGGTATTATTATCATTATAATCAAAAAACTCCCGTCAAAGTTCAATTAGTTTTTAGTGTTTATTTTGCACTAAATATAATCAGAGATTTCTAGGAATTTATTGATAAATTTTAGGACCCGAAAGTTTATGTCGTATAAATCAATATTTATGAAGCAAATGAATAAGAATAAAATTGACAGCTTAAAAATAATTGAAAATGTAGGTCATGTATTTACTTCAAGTAATAATCTAAAATACTCGTAAAGATAAAAATAATTTCAATTTGAGTGAAAGTTTTATAAAAAAAAACTGAAATCACCTTGACTAAATATCCTGCTGGTTTAGTACTACCGTAAGACGTGGGAAGATTCCTTGCACCTATCACTTTCACGCCCAGTTCTTCTTTATCAGTATAATAAATAATCTTAAATCCCACCTCAGGGCGAGCCTCTGCACCATCTTCAGCATCCACGAACTCTTTATGCACGAAAATATTCTTGACCCTCTGCCACTTGGAGAACATCGCGAGATAAGATCAAGTGAGCATCCGCGACTCACAAAACTCTTAAATGGTTTTAAATTAATAAGGACGCAGTATTTGTTCCATAACAATTCAACAAACGTTAATTTCACTTAATGAGGATAATAAAGAATGCAACGAGCGCGAGTTAGATAAGATAAGGATTAATCACTGATTAATCCAGCAAATATTAGAAAATAATAGAATGCTTTTATTAAAATAAATATTTTTAAGTTAGAACAATGTTTATCTTCATACTCATCATCATTATCAGTATTTTCGTCATCAACACTTTTGTGAATCCTTGAATGACACTAATTTAATATTTAAAGCTGATTCATCTTTTTTGGCACCAAATAAAATTTCCAACTCATCAAAACCAATATTTGCCAACTTTATTATTGTGATGAGTTGTTACGGGAACGAATTTTAGAAAATCACTATTAAAAAACAACAAAGGCCTTTATTAAAATAAATATACATATCTAAGTTATAAAAATGGTATTATTTAGTTTCTTTATCTTCTTGAACTTCTTCGTTTTCGTTATCCTCTTCTTCATCTTCAGAGCCAGAATTATCATCAACAGTTTTTTCAATTTTAAATCTTTCAACTGTACTGTTAAAAGACACTGATTTTCTTTGATCAATCAAATCATCTTTTACACTTGAAGTATCTGAATTATCTTTCTGTGGCACTAAAGTTTTTTTTGTGACATTTGGTGTTACTTCTTTTTCCGATTTTATGCTTTCCACATCATCATCATCATCATCATCTTCGACTGGTGGAGGATTGAACACGTAACCAGTTGGTCTACGCGGCATTGGAGCCCTAAAAGTTACATTTTAATTTTATTGATTTTGATGTAATTTTTGAAATTACGTGTCAACAAAGTCGTCATCATTATTATTATTAATAGTCCGGCTGTCAAATTTCTTTTCATAAATGTCATAAGTATCAACGTATACATCAGGTTTAACTTCTTCTTCCACTTCCAAATTATTATCACGATTTCTAAAAAAATAATTCTTGAAGATCCAAAGAAAATTACTAGCTTCGTTAGTTACCTAAACTTGAAGTACCATAAAGCTAAAAATCCCATAATAAAAAGTATCAATAGTACACCTAAAACTGCAACTGCTGCGATTAATCCAGTCACATCTTCATCTCCAATAATAGATTCACACGTCGCGTTAGGCTCAAATTTAACAACTGTTGCACCAGAAGATCCTTCAAGACTCCTAAAAAATAATAAAAAATCATATTTTATTATCACTTTTATTAAAAACGCACTTCTCCATGTCTTTACTATTAACGGGTTCCTTATTATTTATAGTTAAACCATAAATAAATAATTCCAAAGTATAATCTTTATTTTTCAAAAACGCACTCCTTTTCTTCTCTTCTTCTGCAGGAATTGAAGCTGTAGATAAAATGTTAAGCTCAATACCAGCCTCTGAAGAAAGCTCCTTTATTTTATCCTCCAACTTATCAAAGTCTACATTAGGTAATTTTATAACCGAAATTTTTTGGTCATCAATTATTTTAACCTAAAAGCATGTACAAAATTTCACGAGAATTAAAAAAAATATATGAATATTACTGTTAGTTTTAATGTATCAGTTTTTCCTCCTCCATCAGTAGCAGTTATTGTAAACACGCGCTTATTTAAATTGTAAAATTTATCTGAAGGAAAAACGTAACCAGAGCTTGGATGGACAACAATTTCATCATCAGTTGAGGAATATGTAACTAGACCATACGTAGATTCGATTGAATCCAAATCAGAAGCCTATCAAAAACATAAAACTCTTAATCAATGTAATAATAAAAATTTTAACGTGCTCACAAAAACTTTGGTTATGTACATGGGCCTGACAACCTCCACTAACTCTTTATTTGGATAACAAACTGTAACTGCGTTTTCTGTAAATGTTGGAGCATGATCATTTTCATCTTCAACAATTATAGTAATTGTGGTTTTTATGGGTGAATTGGGAATTGTTTCATAAAGATTTAAACCATCAAATAAACCACTGGCTCTCCTATTTCTCGTTAATTCTCCACAAGCTTTTCCTCCATCTTTTTCCAATTTTATAGTCAACAAAAACTGGGGCTTTGATACATTTCTAAAGTAGCTAGCTTCTCTATCAAGATTTCTCGACATAAGTGCTCCTTTGTCGATATAAAATAATTCTAAAATTGGTTAAATAAATTTAATGATATTTTTGATAGCATTAGTAATGTTACCATCTTCTATAACTGGTTCTGTTCGTGCTATGCAATATTCGTAATCGGTGTTATCAAAAGCTGTTAAAATCGAGGTTTCTCGGAGACCTTCATAAATTTTAACCACTTGATATGAATTTGTAACTCTGGGTGTGTTACCATCACAAATTACTTCACTTTCAACTTTTAACCAGAACTAAAAAATAGATTTATAATATCTACTTGAATTATTTTTATATTCACCTCGTGTTCTGCATCTGCTTTTGATACAGACCCTTCAGCTACTACTGTCAATCTGTAATATTTTGGAGCAATTTCATCAACTACATTCAAATCACCAGTATCTGCATCAATTTTTAGGTTTGCAGGAACATTTCCTAAATAAATAAATCGTTTTATTGTTTTTGGAATTTAAATATGGCCTCCACACGATCCAATTTGATCGGAAATTCGGATACAATCAGATTCGATGACTAAATCAGATACTCTTATTTCGGTCAATTTAGACATTGAAGGGTGCTAAAATTAGCGTAAACCTAAAAATTGGTATGAATGTTCGGAACACCAATATAAATGAATGCTAAAAAGTCCCCATCGATTCCGTAAAATTTATTCAAGGTCAAATGTCTTAAAATGGGTTTTTCGCGTTTTTCAGCAAAACTGTAAGTTTCATCAAAAAATTAGATCAGACAAAAATTGTAGACCATATAATTATAAATAATATATAAAAAATGTCTTTATACTTTTTTTTCTAAGAGCCACTACTATTTTTAGGGCTAAATTGACCGGACTACCTACCATTTTTGCAATTTTTAATGATTAAATCATTTTGTATGGGCTTACGGGTTTGCACAGAATCGACGGATTATTCATAGAATCCAACCGTCTGATCAAATCCGATCGTGTAGAAGCCAATATAGTGTAATTACCTTTAAGACTATAAACTATTTCATCATCTTCATCGTTGGATTTTGCAGAGAATTTAAAAATTATTCCTGTAAGATTAGGCGTAATATTGATTTCATATTCTGGATCATCAAAACTAATTATGGTTGGTTCTAAAATTTAGAAAAATACTTGATACGTTTTTAGGAAAACATATGTGTAGATATGGGATTTTTGAATTAATTTATAGTACCTTTCGTTGTTATTCCGGGAAGTGTGGTTGTTGTTGTGCCAGGATCTGTTGTTGTTGTTGTCCCGGGATCTCGTGTTGTTGTTGTCGTAGGATCTGTTGTTGTTGTTGTTGTCGCGGGATCTGTTGTTGTTGTTGTCCCGGGATCTGGTGTTGTTGTTGTCGTAGGATCTGTTGTTGTTGTTGTCCCAGGATCTGTTGTGGTTGTTGTCCCAGGATCTGTTGTTGTCCCAGGATCTGTTGTTGTTGTGGTCCCAGAATCTGTTGTTGTTGTTGTCCCAGAATCTGTTGTTGTTGTTGTTGTCGCAGAATCAATAATATTTTCCAAAACTAATACAGTATTATCAACTTTAATATTATTAATCGTAGCTTGAATGTTTATAAATATAAGGGGATCATCGGGGAAATCGGTTACTTGTTTAGGTTTTACTTCAATCTCTTGATTATTCAAAACTGCATCAAAAAATTTTTCTTGGCCTAAAATAATTATAAAATAAACATCATGTTAATAAACCCAAAAAAGTTCATACTAGAATCCACTTTTACTTTAACATTCGGATTGTAATTTTCGAAAGCAATTTTAGAATGATGTACGCCATCGGGTAATTTAAAATCAACAGTTCCATTATAAAAGCGTTGATCAAAGAATGGAACGTTAATAAGCTTTAATACGATTGTGGTTCGTGTAATTTCTTCAACAGATATTTTTGCTTCAATCTCGAAGGTGATAAACTGATCACCTTTATAGGTTAGTGGATTCTTAACATCTAATTTATAAACTCCTTCTGTTTCTTTTTCGATTTTAAAATTTTTATCGTAACCTAAAATATTTTATTTTATATTAATTTTGTTCATATAAATATTGAAATAAAAATTTCATATTTAAGAAAAATGATACAATACCTTCAGTTATGGTCATGATTACATTTTCTCCCCTGGTATTTTTTAAAGAAATTATTACATCATTTTCAAGTTTATTACTTAATAAATTAAGGTTTTCTTCGTATTTACTGTCTTCAAATTTTATTACTGGTTTATTAATTAAAGTTAGAGTAACTTTTGTGGTTGCTACAACCTTATTTGTTGTAAGGAATGCTTCAATTTTAAAAGAAATAAAACTTTCGTCGTATGAAAGTTTTTCCGACTGATCTACTTCTAATATAACACTATCATTTGTGGACTCAAATGCAATGTTAAAATATTTTTCGTAAGCTTAAATAGTTCATTTAGTATTGTTTTATTGTAAAAATGTTTCGTACAAACCTCCAACAATCCTTACATCAACATTTTTGGGTGGGTTATTGATGATTATATTAGGTAGTTGTTTTCCAAATTCGTAATCCGTTAAGTCTAGTTCGCCCTCATAAGAAATTTCTTCAAATTCAGGTTTTGCACCAGGAACAATAATATTTTCCAAAACTAATACAGCATTATCAACTATAATATTATTAATCGTAGCTTGGATATTTATAGTTATAAATGGATTATCTGGAAAATCGTTTACTTGTTTAGGTTTTATTTTAACCTCTTCATTATCCAAAACTGCCTCAAAAAATTTTTCTTGGCCTAAAATAATTATAAAATAAACAACTCGTTAATAAACCCAAAAATGTTCATACTAGAATCCACTTTTACTTTAACATTCGGATTGTAATTTTCGAAAGCAATTTTAGAATGATGTACGCCATCGGGTAATTTAAAATCAACAGTTCCATTGTAAAAGCGTTGATCAAAGAAAGGAATGTTAATAAGCTTTAATACGATTGTGGTTCGTGTAATTTCTTCAGCAGATATTTTTGCTTCAATCTCGAAGGTGATAAACTGATCACCTTTATAGGTTACTGGATTTGCCTTCTTAACATCTAATTTATAAACTCCTTCTGTTTCTTTTTCGATTTTAAAATTTTTATCGTAACCTAAAGTATTTTATTTTATATTAATTTTGTTCATATAAATATTGAAATAAAAATTTCATATTTAAGAAAAATTGTACAATACCTTCAGTTATGGTCATGATTACATTTTCTCCCCTGGTATTTTTTAAAGAAACTATTACATCATTTTCAAGTTTATTACTTAATAAATTAAGGTTTTCTTCGTATTTACTGTCTTCAAATTTTATTATTGGTTTATTAATTAAAGTTAGAGTAACTTTTGTGGTTGCTACAACCTTATTTGTTGTAAGGAATGCTTCAATTTTAAAAGAAATAAAACTTTCGTCGTATGAAAGTTTTTCCGACTGATCTACTTCTAATATAACACTATCATTTGTGGACTCAAATGCAATGTTAAAATATTTTTCGTAAGCTTAAATAGTTCATTTAGAATTGTTTTATTGTAAAAATGTTTCGTACAAACCTCCAACAATCCTTACATCAACATTTTTGGGTGGGTTATTGATGATTATATTAGGTAGTTGTTTTCCAAATTCGTAATCCGTTAAGTCTAGTTCTCCCTCATAAGAAATTTCTTCAAATTCAGGTTTTGCATCAGGAACAATAATATTTTCCAAAACTAATACAGCATTATCAACTATAATATTATTAATCGTAGCTTGGATATTTATAGTTATAAATGGATCATCTGGAAAATCGTTTACTTGTTTAGGTTTTATTTTAACCTCTTCATTATCCAAAACTGCCTCAAAAAATTTTTCTTGGCCTAAAATAATTATAAAATAAACATCATGTTAATAAACCCAAAAAAGTTCATACTAGAATCCACTTTTACTTTAACATTCGGATTGTAATTTTCTAAAGCAATTTTAGAATGATGTACGCCATCGGGTAATTTAAAATCAACAATTCCATTGTAAAAGCGTTGATCAAAGAAAGGAATGTTAATAAGCTTTAATACGATTGTGGTTCGTGTAATTTCTTCAACAGATATTTTTGCTTCAATCTCGAAGGTGATAAACTGATCACCTTTATAGGTTACTGGATTTGCCTTCTTAACATCTAATTTATAAACTCCTTCTGTTTCTTTTTCGATTTTAAAATTTTTATCGTAACCTAAAATATTTTTTTTGATATTAATTTTGGTCATATAAATTTTGAAATAAAAATTTCATATTTAAGAAAAATGATACAATACCTTCAGTTATGGTGATGATTACATTTTCTGCCCTGGTATTTTTTATAGAAATTATTACATCATTTTCAAGTTTATTACTTAATAAATTAAGGTTTGCTTCGTATTTACTGTCTTCAAATTTTATTACTGGTTTATTAATTAAAGTTAGAGTAACTTTTGTGGTTGCTACAACCTCATTTGTTGTAAGGAATGCTTCAATTTTAAAAGAAATAAAACTTTCGTCGTATGGAAGTTTTTCCGACTGATCTACTTCTAATATAACACTATCATTTGTGGACTCAAATGCAATGTTAAAATATTTTTCGTAAGCTTAAATAGTTCATTTAGTATTGTTTTATTGTAAAAATGTTTCGTACAAACCTCCAACAATCCTTACATCAACATTTTTGGGTGGGTTATTGATAATTATATTAGGTAGTTGTTTTCCAAATTCGTAATCCGTTAAGTCTAGTTCGCCCTCATAAGAAATTTCTTCAAATTCAGGTTTTGCACCAGGAACAATAATATTTTCCAAAACTAATACAGCATTATCAACTATAATATTATTAATCGTAGCTTGGATATTTATAGTTATAAATGGATTATCTGGAAAATCGTTTACTTGTTTAGGTTTTATTTTAACCTCTTTATTATCCAAAACTGCCTCAAAAAATTTTTCTTGGCCTAAAATAATTATAAAATAAACAACTCGTTAATAAACCCAAAAATGTTCATACTAGAATCCACTTTTACTTTAACATTCGGATTGTAATTTTTGAAAGCAATTTTAGAATGATGTACGCCATCGGGTAATTTAAAATCAACAGTTCCATTATAAAAGCGTTGATCAAAGAATGGAACGTTAATAAGCTTTAATACGATTGTGGTTCGTGTAATTTCTTCAACAGATATTTTTGCTTCAATCTCGAAGGTGATAAACTGATCACCTTTATAGGTTACTGGATTTGCCTTCTTAACATCTAATTTATAAACTCCTTCTGTTTCTTTTTCGATTTTAAAATTATCATCGTAACCTAAAATATTTTTTTGATATTTATTTTCTTCATATAAATTTTGAAATAAAGACTTCATATTTAAAAAAAAATGATACAATACCTTCAGTTATGGTCGTGATTACATTTTCTCCCCTGGTATTTTTTAAAGAAATTTTTACAGCATTTGCAAGTTCATTACTTAATAAATCAAAGTTTTCTTCATATTTACTGTGTTCAAATTCTATTACTGGTTTATTAATTAAAGTTAGAGTAACTTTTGAGGTTGCTAAAACCTCATCTTTGATATGTGCTTCAATATCTACAGTAATAAAATTTTTGCCAAGTAAATTATTAATATTCGTAACTTCTAACGTAAATCCGTTTTTTATTGATGTAATTTTAAAATCATTCTTGTAAGCTAAAATAATTCCTGAAGTACTTACTATTTTATTGTAAAAAATTAGTACAAACCTCCAGTAATCCTCACTTCAACATCTTTGTGGAAATTTTCGATGGTTATGGGAGGATGATTAAGTATGTTAGTTTTTAAGTCTAGCTCACCTTCATATGAACTTTTCTCAAAATGTATTTTTGCAATATTTAGTATAACTACTGTTTCAGCAACTGTATTTTTATTGCTGTCTGCAGCAATGACGTTCAACATAATAAAATCTTCAATAATATTCTTAATTGGAGGATCAACTTTAATTGTTACCTTATCCTCATTAAGAATACCCGAAAAACGATCTATATATTCTGAAAAAATATTTTTTAAATTTTTTACCATGCAAATATCCTTCTATATTTACGCTGATTTTCAATTTTAATTTTTATAGAATCTTGAGGGCTTTTTAAGATGATATCGCCGATAATATTGACTTCATCTGAATTTTCTCTATAATTTCCTTCATAAACGTTATTGGAAAACTCAGGTAAGGTATCACCAGGTTCGTTACTTTTATTTATAATAATTTTAGCCTCTGCCTGTCTAGGTGGATCACCTGTATCCTACAATTTTGGATAATATTATGACATTTCTATTTAATTCTTTATTTACTTACAATAACCGTAATTTTATACTCGCGTTTATCAAAATTTATATATTTTTTGGTAACCAACTTTGCTGAATAAATTTTGTTTAAATTACCGTCAACTCTTTCTCTGTAATCTATTTCAATATCATCATTTTTTTGTATTTCAAACTCAACTTTTAGGTTGCTAATATCAATATCACGAGCCCAAATTTTGTCTCCAAATTGTTCCAGATCGATATTAGGAGGAAAAGGCATTGGAATTTTATAAACAAATTCTATTGTTTTAGTAAGATTTTCGAATATGAAGTAAGGATCGTTGTTGTTGGTATCAATAACATTAAATGTAAGGTTCTAAAATGTAATACATATTATCAAATTTATAATGACAATTTTATTTAGCTCAAATTTTTCAAAAGATATATTTGAGCAAAAATATATGATTTTTACCTTATTATATATAATATTATTCTCACATTCAATATTCAGATGTAAACACATTTCTGGGCTATTAAAGGCGGTTTCAGTTACCTCTTCAAAATCTTTCATGTTTTGAGATCCTAATATGAGCTTGTCATTTTTTACTGATACCGTAACATAATTATGTTCATTCAGATCATCACAATTATAACCTTTTACATCCGTATCTGTAAAAATAGCAATATTAAACTTATTCATTTCATTTTTTTTATAATTTTACCTTTTATGTTTGTAACATCTTCAAATTCTATTATTGTTGTTTGATTATCTTTGAACTCATAACCATCAAGGTAATCTTTTAAACTTCCCACAGAGCAAGCATCTAAATTAAACCAAAAAAGTATTATAATTATTGGCGATAATTTAAAAATAATTATAAATATTATCCTTACATACACCAATAATTTTCTAATATTTTAATCTCCTACTTCATGATTTTAATATTCACTTATATAATCAATGCATGCATAAATAATTTATTATAATAAAAATATTTTTAAAGTACAAACCTCCACTAATTAATCGCAAATTTGCCACTATTAACAATAAATATGTTAAAACCAGAATTTTCATGATTAAATTCAATTTCTCATATTTTCACGGTGATCAAATTGCTAATGGCAGGCAATCTTTATCTATAATTCATGTAGATATTGATCATTTAATATATTTATTATCATTTTGAATGCTCAGCGACCAAAAAATCATATCTTATCACCAAGCTTTAATTAACGCTTGTTCAATATTTTTACAGTTTTAGAACAATAAAAATATTTTTAGTGGAATAATCCATTAAATCGTTTATTACTAATCATTAATTAATAACAATACAATAATATTTTGATAATGGTCTATTTTTTTGTATTATTTCTATTTATATTATTCATTATTAAAAACAAACGAAAAAGATTTTAACCATATATCATCACTATGTTTTATAGTTTTATCATATTTGTAAATTTTTTGAAAAAAAAGTATTTTTTAATTTTTCACCAATTTTCTAAACGCTGTCATTCAAAAAATACGTATTAGATCGCACTAATACTACTTGAAGCGTTATCAGCACACCCGAATCTATAAGATAGGGCTAAAAAATTTCAAAACAGTCTTATTTATTAGATTTCATGGAAATACAACAAATGAAAACAGTTTTCCAAATTTTTATCGAAAAATAGAAAAGTTACATTTTTCATTTCGCATTTTTTTGAAATTTTTATAAATAATAAATGATAATATCATAAATAATTGTACAAAATTTTGTAAAAATATTTATAAAAATAAAAAAGTTATTAAGTTCCAAAAATATTATTGACTGAAATGCGACATAATTTAGAAAATCATGAATTTTCACATGTTTTTATTGGAATTTTGCGATAAAAATTTTACCATTTTTAAGTAGTAGCATCTTGAATATATTTACAGAGTTTTTTTTTTAAATATCTGTAAGAATAAAAAAGTTATTAACAATTTTGTTATTCCAGTCGCTAATTCACAAAATTCACAATTATTCAAGTTTCTGTTGGAATTTTTTAACACAAATTTTACTAATAATAAATTAGAGTATCATAAACAAATGTACAATATTTAGTATTAAAATTAATTAAAATAAAAAACTTATTAATAAACTCAAAACTTAAAAAAAATGACTAAAATACGAAATTACTTGTAAAATCATGGATTTCTCAAGTTTGCCTTGGAATTTTCCACCAAAAATTTAACCATTATTAAGTAGTTGTATCCTGAATTTATGTGCATAATTTTTTAAAAATATCTGCAATAATAAAAAAGTTATTAACAATTTTTTTTATTCCAGTCGCTAAAATACTCTACAATTTTTCAAGTTTCTCTAGGAATTTTTAAACAACAATTTTACTAATGATAAATTGGATTATCATAAACCAATGTACAACATTTTGTATAAATATTATAAAAATAAAAATAAAAATCTAATTAATAATTTTATAACTCAAAAAACTTAAAAAAATGACTAAACTACGAAATTACTCAGAAAATTTCTCAAGTTTTCATTGGAATTTACCCCCCAAAATTTAACCATTATTAAATAGTGGTATCCTGAATTTATGTGCATAATTTTGGAAAAATATCTGCAACAATAAAAAAGTTATTAATAATTTTTTTTCATTCCAGTCGCTAAAAAATAGACAAACTCCACAATTTTTCAAGTTTCTCTAGGAATTTTTTAACAAAAAATTTACTAATGAAAAATTGGATAATCATATACAAATGTACAACATTTTGTATAAATATTATAAAAATAAAAATCTAATTAATAATTTTATAACTCAAAAAACTAAAAAAAAATGACTAAAATACGAAATTACTTAGAAAATCATAGGTTTTCTCAAGTTTTCATTGGAATTTACCCCCCAAAATTTAACCATTATTAAATAGTTGTATCCTGTATTTATGTGCATAATTTTGGAAAAATATCTGCAACAACAAAAAAGTTATTAACATTTTTTATTATTCCAGTCGCTAAAAAATAGACAAACTCCACAATTTTTCAAGTTTCTCTAGGAATTTCTTAACAAAAATTTTACTAATGATAAACTGGATTATCATAAACAAATGTACAACAATTTGTATAAATATTATAAAAATAAAAATCTAATTAATAATTTTATAATTCAAAAAACTTAAGAAAAAATGACTAAAATACGAAAATACTTAGAAAATCATAGATTTTCTCAAGTTTTCATTGGAATTTATCCCCCAAAATTTAACCATTATTAAATAGTGGTATTCTGAATTTATGTGCACAATTTTGTAAAAATATTTGCATCAATAATAGTTATTAACATTTTTTATTATTCCAGTCGCTAAAAAATAGACAAACTCCACAATTTTTTAAGTTTCTCTAGGAATTTTTTAACAAAAATTTAACTAATGAAAAATTGGATTATCATAAACAAATGTACAACATTGTGTATAAATATTATAAAATAAAAATCTAATTAATAATTTTATAACTCAAAAAACTTAAAGAAAAATGACTAAAATACGAAATAACTTAGAAAATCATAGATATTTTCAAGTTTTCATTAGAATTTACTCCCCAAAATTTAACAATTATTACTTAGTGGTATCCTGAATTTATGTGCATAATTTTCTAAAAATATCTGCAACAACAAAAAAGTTGTTAACATTTTTTATTATTCCAGTCGCTAAAAAATAGACAAACTCCACAATTTTTCAAGTTTCTCTAGGAATTTCTTAACAAAAATTTTACTAATGAAAAATTGGATTATCATAAACAAATGTACAACATTGTGTATAAATATTATAAAATAAAAATCTAATTAATAATTTTATAACTCAAAAAACTTAAAGAAAAATGACTAAAATACGAAATAACTTAGAAAATCATAGATATTTTCAAGTTTTCATTAGAATTTACTCCCCAAAATTTAACAATTATTACTTAGTGGTATCCTGAATTTATGTGCATAATTTTCGAAAAATATCTGCAACAACAAAAAAGTTGTTAACATTTTTTATTATTCCAGTCGCTAAAAAATAGACAAACTCCACAATTTTTCAAGTTTCTCTAGGAATTTCTTAACAAAAATTTTACTAATGAAAAATTGGATTATCATAAACAAATGTACAACATTGTGTATAAATATTATAAAATAAAAATCTAATTAATAATTTTATAACTCAAAAAACTTAAAGAAAAATGACTAAAATACGAAATTACTTTGAAAATCATAGGTTTTCTCAAGTTTTCATTGGAATTTACCCCCCAAAATTTAATCATTATTAAATAATGGTATCCTGAATTTATGTGCATAATTTTGTAAAAATATCTGCAACAATAAAAAAGTTATTAACAATTTTTTTTATTCCAGTCGCTAAAAAATAGACAAACTCCACAATTTTTCAAGTTTCTCTAGGAATTTTTAACAAAAATTTTACTAATGAAAAATTAGATTATCATAAACAAATGTACAACATTTTTTATAAATATTATAAAAATAAAAATCTAATAAATAATTTTATAACTCAAAAAACTTAAAGAAAAATGACTAAAATACGAAATAACTTAGAAAATCATAGATATTTTCAAGTTTTCATTAGAATTTACTCCCCAAAATTTAACCATTATTAATTAGTGGTATCTTGAATTTATGTGCATAATTTTGTAAAAATATCTGCAACAATAAAAAAGTTATTAACATTTTTTTTTATTCCAGTCGCTAAAAAATAGACAAACTCCACAATTTTTCAAGTTTCTCTGGGATTTTTTAACAAAAATTTTACTAATGAAAAATTGGATTATTATAAATAAATGTATAACAATTTGTATAAATATTATAAAAACAAAAATCTAATTAATAATTTTATAACTCAAAAACTTAAAAAAAAATGACTAAAATACGAAATTACTTTGAAAATCATAGGTTTTCTCAAGTTTTCATTGGAATTTACCCCCCAAAATTTAACCATTATTAAATAGTGGTATTCTGAATTTATGTGCACAATTTTGTAAAAATATTTGCATCAATAATAGTTATTAACATTTTTTATTATTCCAGTCGCTAAAAAATAGACAAACTCCACAATTTTTCAAGTTTCTCTAGGAATTTTTTAACAAAAATTTAACTAATGAAAAATTGGATTATCATAAACAAATGTACAACATTGTGTATAAATATTATAAAATAAAAATCTAATTAATAATTTTATAACTCAAAAAACTTAAAGAAAAATGACTAAAATACGAAATAACTTAGAAAATCATAGATATTTTCAAGTTTTCATTAGAATTTACTCCCCATAATTTAACCGTTATTAATTAGTGGTATCCTGAATTTATGTTCATAATTTTGTAAAAATATCTGCAACAATAAAAAAGTTATTAACATTTTTTTTTATTCCAGTCGCTAAAAAATAGACAAACTCCACAATTTTTCAAGTTTCCCTAGGAATTTTTTAACAAAAACTTTACTAATGAAAAATTGGATTATCATAAACAAATGTACAACATTTTTTATAAATATTATAAAAATAAAAATCTAATTAATAATTTTATAACTCAAAAAACTTAAAAAAAAATGACTAAAATACGAAATTACTTAGAAAATCATAGGTTTTCTCAAGTTTTCATTGGAATTTACTCCCCAAAATTTAACCATTATTAAATAGTGGTATCCTGAATTTATGTGCATAATTTTGTAAAAATATCTGCAATAAAAAGAAGTTATTAACAATTTTGTCACTCGAGTATCAAAACTAAAATGATATTAAAATACGAAATAATTTAGAAAATCATGGATTTTGCCTTGTTTCCATTAGAATTTTCCGAGAAAAATTTTACCGTTAGTAAATAATAGTATCATGAATACACTTGCAGTATTTGATATAAATGTTAACAAGAATAAAAATGTTATTCACAATTTTATAACTCGAGTCATTAAAAAATAAGAAATAACTCACAAAATCAAAGGTTTTTCAGGTTTCTTTTGGATTTTTTTGACAATAATTTTACTACTGATAAATACATCCACAGAATTTTGAAAAAATATCGGAAAAGGCTGAAAAGGCTCGAAAAAAATATTTTTTTTCGATTTTAGATTAAAGGTGGCTTCCAAACTACTGGTTGTAGCTAATGACATTATCTAAATTGAGATTTCTAAGAAATTAATTATTAAAGGATAAACAATGTTTAATTCCTTTTAATACCAGTCTGGCTTTGTCTGCATGGTCGTGGAAGAAAAACGACAACGAAATTAAACACACTCCTGAGAATCCTCATAAATATTTATACGTTCGAGAGGAGAGAAAAAGACATCTCACAAAGGAACACACAAATGGTACAAAAAGAGCATTTAAAACTAACGTTTGCATATGCAAAAGAAATTGGTAGTTTCGTGTGGAAATAACAAGTTTTTAATTGCTTCCAGTCGACGCAATTAGCACTGCGTTGTAATTTTGCGTTACTATTTGTTTTTTCGTGCCATATCATTGCATAAATAATGGGATAATTGGATGAATTTGTCTCAACATCACATTACTTTGGTTATAATTAGGTGTATAAACCAGTTTGAAGGTTTAAATTACAATCATCGTCAATTTACCACACACCTACGTCTTCTTTTAACATACTTTAACCAATAAAACCTTTATTAGCCTTGTTTTACTATTTAATACAAAAAAAAACCAAATAAATTTACTAAATTTAATTTTTTTTTGACAAAAAAAATTATTGTATTTTTTTAATATTAATTTTGTAAACTAGTTTAACCGGTGTAGTTTTCCTGAAAAAAATTCGCTGAAAAAATAAAAATGATTGAAGAATTCTTATGATTGGACACAGGCACGCTCCTGTTAATTTGAAAAAAGGACAAAATTTGATGTGGGAAGAGAGGCGCGCGCGCTATCACCCTGAAACCTGAATCTTTCCTGAAGCGACTTAAGTTAAGCCACTTCAGCGGATTCAGGATTCAGTATTCAGTGGGGAATCGAACGTGCTCGGAGCAACTCCCGTTCGGTGCTGCGCGATGCGCGCTTGAAAATAAAACTAAAAAAGGAGCTTTATCGTTTTATTGCAAAATTAAACAACATGCACGGGGAGATAAGTCCAAATTTCGGAACGGTACGTGTGTGCGAATAGGTTTTATTATTATTTCTTTGTGACTATTCGCAAATATGACTGCCAATCATGTTTTCTTCATTGTTGTAGTTATTGGTGCGAATATCGTTGCTAAAGAAGCTAATGTAAGTTTTTTTACCTTATTTTTTTAATATTTGAATCCCCTAGATTTTCGTTAAAAAAAATATTTCTTACGATTCTTTCTTTAATTCAATTTGAAAAAAAAATAATACTCCTATGTTTTTATTTATTTTCAAGTTGGTATATGTATATTCAAATTTTGTTTATTTTTATTAAGATAAAAAAAGCTCGGCCCAATTTATACTTCCTTATTTTAATGTAATAAAGATAATATTAATTACACTTAAATAAATAAATAATTAATTTTATTTTTTTATAATAAGTAAAATACATATTTTTTTTAATTATTTTGCCAGTTGGTTTTAAAATTGACTAAAAGTTTATTTGTTTACTATAAAAAATTATCATAGTTTAAATATTTTATATATTATTATGACGTATTTATTTTTCTTTTAAATATTATCTTCGAAAAAATTATCATTGAAAAGGTCGCATCTAAAATAATTTATCAATTTCTTTATGATAATATTTATTTTATAGTTATTGAAGTACATAAAGAATTTTAGGAAGTACCTTTATTTACATAAATACGGTGGGAAAAATGATCATGGGAAACCAACTACATATTTCGGAAATACCTGCTTATCATTTTTTCCAATGCATGCAAAAAATGTTTCATTAAAAATACGATTAACAACTATTTTATTTTAACACCTTACAACATATTTAAAAGTGCTTTATTTTTTATTTTATCTTTACTAAAATTTTTAAATTTTTTTTTGATAAAAAATATTGAAATGAATATTTTAAAAATTACTCAATCGAACTTTAGCCGGGAACGCGCCAGAAAAAAAAAAATAAAAAAAAATTTTATATTGCAAAAATGATCAAAATAAAAAACTAAAATTCATGTAATACTATTATATATAGATATATAGATGTTAATTCATATACAAGGTGTCCCTGAAAGGTCTGCACAAAACAATACCACATACTCCTGAGACCTAAATATGACGATTTAACCAAACTTACTAAAAATTGGTTCATACGATCATAACAAAATTTGGTATGTGGCTATGTAATGAAAAAAAAGTATTTCTAGACAATTTGTTTTTACTTTTTCACGTTATGTAAGTGATCAAAAATAGGTCATCGACATGCAAAATTTTAATATAAGTTTGGTTAAATCGTCTTATTTTGGGACACCCTATATATTTTCAAAAAAAATTTCTTATTTTTTCCTAATTTAACTTTTTTATTTTTAAGACAATTACTTTTTTAATTCTATGAATAGATACCTACATAGTATCTATAAACAGAGTGAAAATAAAATTTTTGTACGTCAAAATTTTTCTATCAAAAAACTTCATAAACTAAACAAAATTCCCCAGCTGGCAACGTTGACCAAAATTTTGGAAAGAAGATAATTTGATAATTGGTTTACCAACTTTCATTTAACACAGTATTTTAAGTGTCTTTCTGATAACTAACAATAGATTAAAAATCGTTTTCCAAAATTTAGGCCAAAGTTACCTTTATAAGGGCTAAATTTACCTCAGTTTACAGTACTTATGATCTTGTAATTGACAGGAAAGACTCATCTACTTAAATACAAAGCCAAACTCAAATATTCCTTTATGTTTTTCCATTTATTTATTTTGATAAATGCAAAATCAAAGAATGGAGATTCGTTATTAGATAACACAAGTTTTTCGTAACGATATGTCACAAGCCACGTTTTTCTTTTCAATTAATTTTCAAAAAACAAATTAAAATGTGAATATTTATTTTTGAAAATTTGTTAATCATGCGACACATTATTTTTGACTAAAATAAAGAGACAAACGATAATCGAGCCTCAAATATTCATTTATTTTAATTTTTTAAATTTTTTTATGTAGATAAATAAAAAATTAAGTCAAAGAGTGGAGATTCGTTATTAGATAACACAAATTTTTCGAAACGATATGTCACAAGCCACGTTTTTTTTAAATTAATTTGCAAAGAAAAATTAGTTTTTAAAACGTGAATGTTTATTTTTGAAAATTTGTTAATCATGCGACACATCATTTTTGACTAAAATAAAGAGACAAACGATAATCGAGCCTCAAATATTCATTTATTTTTAGTTTTTTAATTTTTTTATGTAGATAAATAAAAAATTAAGTCAAAGAGTGGAGATTCGTTATTAGATAACACAAATTTTTCGAAACGATATGTCACAAACCACGTTTTTCTTTTAAATTAATTTTCAAGAAAAAAATTTAAAATGTGAATTTTTTATTTTGAAAATTTGTTAATCACGCGACACATCATTTTTTACTAAAATAAAGAGACAAACGATAATCGAGCCTCAAATATTCATTTAATTTAAATTTTTTAACTTTTTTATGTAGATAAATAAAAAATTAAGTCAAAGAGTGGAGATTTGTTATTAGATAACACAAATTTTTTGAAACGATATGTCACAAGCCATTTTTTTAAAATTAATTTGCAAAAAAAAATTGTTTTTTAAAACGTGGTTGTTTATTTTTGAAAATTTTTTAATCATGCGACACATCATTTTTGACTAAAATAAAGAGACAAACGATAATCGAGCCTCAAATATTCATTTATTTTTAGTTTTTTAATTTTTTTATGTAGATAAATAAAAAATTAAGTCAAAGAGTGGAGATTCGTTATTAGATAACACAAATTTTTCGAAACGATATGTCACAAACCACGTTTTTCTTTTAAATTAATTTTCAAGAAAAAAATTTAAAATGTGAATTTTTTATTTTGAAAATTTGTTAATCACGCGACACATCATTTTTTACTAAAATAAAGAGACAAACGATAATCGAGCCTCAAATATTCATTTAATTTAAATTTTTTAACTTTTTTATGTAGATAAATAAAAAATTAAGTCAAAGAGTGGAGATTTGTTATTAGATAACACAAATTTTTTGAAACGATATGTCACAAGCCATTTTTTTAAAATTAATTTGCAAAAAAAAATTGTTTTTTAAAACGTGGTTGTTTATTTTTGAAAATTTTTTAATCATGCGACACATCATTTTTGACTAAAATAAAGAGACAAACGATAATCGAGCCTCAAATATTCATTTATTTTAAATTTTTTAATTTTTTTATGTAGATAAATAAAACATTAAGTCAAAGAGTGGAGATTCATTATTAGATAACACAAATTTTTCGAAACGATATGTCACAAGCCACGTTTTTATTTAAATTAATTTTCACAAAAAAAAATTAAAATGTGAATATTTTTTTTTAAAAATTTGTTAATCATGCAACACATTATTTTTGACTAAAATAAAGAGACAAGCAATAATACAGTCTCAAATATTTATTTATTTTAAATTTTTTCATTTTTTTTTATGTAGATAAATAAAAAATTAAATCAAAGAGTTGAGATTCGTTATTAGATAACACAAGTTTTTTGAAACGATATGTCACAACCCACGTTTTTTTTTTAATTAATTTTAAAGAAAATTATTTTTTAAAACGTGAATGTTTATTTTTGAAAATTTGTTAATCATGCGACACATCATTTCAGACTAAAATAAAGAGCCAAACAATAATATAGCCTCAAATATTCATTTATTTTATATATTTTTATGTTTTTATGTTGGTAAATGCAATTAAGTTAAGTTACGATAAAATGAAAAGTGATAACATATATTTTTTGTACCACCTTGAAGAAAATACTTAAAATGAAAACTTGTGCTATCCTGTTTTGTTTTAAACGCCTTTATTAAGTTTTTATGTGCATTTGAAAAACGGGCATAATTAAAAAAAATTGTGTGATAAAAATAAAACAAAATAGGATTGCACACGTTTTAATTTTAAGCATTTTCTTTAAGTATTGTATGTTATCACTTTTTGTTGTATCGTATTTTAAGAAACGGCTAAAAGCGTGCACCTTTTTTTTCTCTTTGGTGCTCCATTAAAACTACTTGGTTTATCCCACAAATACAAACAATGGATAAAGTAATTGCTACAAGATCTGTTAGTACACCAATGAAAAAAATTTAATAAACCTTCAGTAGAAAAAAGTTATGACCAATTGATTGAATTATAAAATCAACTTTCACTTACTTAAAAAAAACTTTGGAATGGATATTTTTGATATTTTGGTATAAATACCAGTTGTTAAAAATTCATAAAAAATATTTACCATAAGAGAATCAAAAAAATATAAGAAAGTTACTGTTAGGCGCTATTTTACTAAAAAATTATTATTTTGAAAACGAATCGGTGGATTAATGAAAGAGTTTGTTAAAAGGGGCCATTAATAATCGCTTTTTAACATACTAGTTGGTTATAATATTTTTTTCATTGATCGTGCATTTTTTTTCGAAAAATTACTGACGACTTGTTGTGTACATAACCTCACAATTGTTTGAAGTGTATTTAAAATTGCATGTATGGTATTTATAGGTTAATTCAAACTTTATATTCACAATTGTCACATACTTCGTTAAAAGTTTCGTTTGAAATATCATCAAAAGAGGGCGCCTCTAAAATCATTCATTAATAGGGGTCTTTATTGCATGATTTTGTATATATTTAAAATACTCCTTAATAAACGATCAACGAAAAACTATAAATAAGCTTAAAAATCTCATAGACCTAAAAAAGTTTATAAACATTTGATAAGATTAAAATTACATCATTCAGGGATATTTCTGCAACATCCCCTCTTTGAAAAAAAGAGTACTGTTATGTTCTTTTTGATTTTAAAATTGCAATTTCGTTTTACTCGGTTTTTTGAATTATGACAAAAAATACAAAATTCACAAAAAAAATTGTTTACTTTAAAAATACAATATAGTTGCTTTGTGGAGTAAATTTTAGTAAAAAAATTTCTTTTTCAAAAGTTTTAAAAATGTTAGGTTAGTTTTAAGTTACAATATCAGATAACAAGTTTTTTTGGATTATACATATATAATTTTTAAAAAAAGTTTATGCAACCGAGTAATTTTTAGTGATTTTAAAGAATTTATAACCTAAAATTTATTAAAAACATTTTTTCAAATTTTTTAAGCTTTCAGTTCAAGGAAAAATATGACTTATGGAGTATCGTTGGATTCAAAAAATTCTGTAGATTCAAATTATTAAAAAAAGTTGGGCTATTCCATTTAAAATTTCAAACTATCTCACTCACATGATGTATAAAAGCAAAAGCAAAGTTACAGATAAATGTCAACTTTTAAACATTTATATGAAACATTTTTTGATCAAACCAATACTAAAAAAGTTAAAACCATTATGCAGGACTTTTCCAGCACCCAGCATGTTTATAAATAAAATTTGAATTTTTTTACTCATTTCGATCAACTGTTTCCGTCAAAACAGCGCCCCCTGCAAAGTCAAAATTACCAATTGCATACTCTAAATAAATACCGTGCAACGTATAATATATTCTGCGCTTCTAGGTTCATACTTTTGCCACCAGAGGGCGAGAAGAATTACAAAATTGCCTTCAAAAATTGTGATTAATAGCTTTTTTATTTATCAAGGGTTTTTACCATTATTTCTTTAAATAAAAAAAACTATTTTTTTGAGTTTTAAAAATTAATGTTTAATATTTGATTATTTACAAAAATACACCAACCAGATAATCCTACAATAAGTTTTCTACATTCTTTATACAGGGTGTCCCCAAATTTGCGTCATTAAAGGTTACCAAGAATGTAGCGAAAACACCTTGTATACCACACAGCCTTTTTTAGTAATTTTAATGATTTTTTATCATTTTATTTTCTTGGCAAGGCTTCGACTTGCGCTAGTTTAAAATATTTTTATTTCTTTTTGATTTTTTTTTACGAATTTGCCAGGTGCAACATTAATAATCGAAAAATAGTCTTGTGGAAGTTCAACTTATAAATAAATTTTAATCCTTCCATAAATAATATTTAATCGCTCCTTCGACGTTATTATTATTAAAATTTAATGTACTTATGTACGTAGGCAGGCGAGTAATGTGAACAATTCAAACAAAACTTGAGTGAAAAATGCATCTGCTCACTGTTGCATACTTGTTACAAAAATATTTACCTTCCAACGGTTCTTACAAGTCGTATAAATTTTATAAGCATGTAAACTTGGACGCAAAATTTTAAACAACGCAACTTTCCTTTGACTCATTTATTAACACTTCACACAAAAATTTACTGGTTAAAATTTTTTTTTTCAAAAAATCTCTACTTGATGTTGATTGATTTGCTTCATTTCAATCAAATGAAATATTTTTCTTAGATAAATACTGTTGTAAGTATGGATACGTTACTTCGTTGTTTTCATGGATGTAATACAATTTACGTCACAAGTAGTGAAAATTGTAAGTTATGTGCCAACGATGACAACGTACTGGCAACTAACCTACTTCTGACGTCATCCCTTTAGTACCGCATTCGGGCGCAAGAATAAAATGGCTTAGCTTGAAAAGCCAATCTTCTTTTAACTTTGAAACGAAGTTTTTTTCCAAAAATCACCTGGGGAATTAACCTTCATAAAATAACCTAAGGAAGCACCTCTTCCATTTTTGACATATGATTATGTATCATCCTGTAGAATTACATACAGGGTCATTTTTAAATTAATACTTCTTTTCTGGCAGGATGTAAAATCAACTTAAATAAAAATCACCCTGTATAATAAAGGTACATAAAAATGATTTTTAGTGAAGATAATAAATATAATAAAAAAATAATTATAAAAGGTTTCGTTTATTACAATTTATTATTATTAGTTCTGTCTTGCGTTAATTTGAATAATGCTTTCTTTAATTATTATTATTCATGTTTAATGCACGATTATTAAAATAATTTAAGCAAATTAATTCTTGCTAGTAATAATTTTGAATGTTGAACATTGACAAGCGTTATTATTGTTTATTAAAATATTGTTTAATAAATAACCATTACAGCTTCGCATAATAAAATTTGTTGCTGGAAATAACTTTTTACTGTTATTAATGTTCCAAACCATTTCCTACCGTGCTTTTGCATTCGTTCATAAACCAACGTACTTAAAATTAAATTTAATCATAGTAAAATTCTTACAAGCGTTTTATGGCAGTAGTGAAACCAATTTTGAAATTTTTATGTGGATTACTATTTTTTAAGATTAAAGTAAAACAATTGGTATTAAATCTTGTATCTTAAAAACTAATTACTCCATAAAAATGTTCTTTGTATATAATTTAACATTTTTATCTTTTTTTATCTGATGTAATTTGCAAGTGGTACAACGACTCTTTCGCATTGTCCTTTGTTGTTGGGTAGGTTATAACTTATAAGTGCGTAATAAATAATGTATCAGTTGTGTTGATACCTCTCATTGTCAGTCGCTTTGTTTTTTGAAGCCAACACAGTTTATGTTTTGCATGTGCCAAGAATCGACTTTTATTGTTTTAATCGCATTTATCTGCTCTCAAACTTCAAAACAATAAAACTATCAATCAAAACGTGCTTGCTTATTGAATTTTAAACAAAAAGATCTTTACTTTTTTGTTTTAAACTCCAGGATGATTAAAGTATCCAGTTTTTACTCAATGTTACAGGTTTTTTCAAAGACGTGATGAAACTGCTCCTTTCCTCATAACTTTTTTTCTACTGTGGCTTTTTTAAAATTTCTTTTTTTAGTATGTGAAAAGATCTCGTGTCTATCATTTTCTGCAATTTTTGTATTTGTACGATAACCACAACAATTTTAAAAGAGCACAGACAACGTAAATCCAAAACACGTTTTTTGAAAAATGAATATCTTCCTAACGACTTAATGTACTTTCAAATATATGATACTCATTCGACGCAGAATTTTATGCGCTTTAATTTATAAAAGAATAAAATTTTTCTAGATATGCTTCGTTTAGGAGTTATTAAAAAAAACGAAGCGAAATATTAATTTTTACTCTTTACCAGAATTTCATATTTTATATAAAAATTCATAACTTTAGAACGAAACATCGTAGAGACTTGAATTTTTTTTTATTCTTTTTTACTTTCTTTATACTTTAAATACAAATTATTAAGTTTCAAATTATATACTATATTTTTTTGAAATCTCTCGTTTAAAAAAACTATGAAATAAAAAAATTGTTTTTTTAATGCTTCAAAATGATTATTGTAGTGAAATGCATAACTTTTTTCTACTGTGGCTTTTTTAAAATTTCTTTTTTTAGTATGCTAAAAGATCTCGTGGCTATCATTTTCTGCAATTTTTATCTTTGTACGATAACCATAACAATTTTAAAAGAGCACAGACAACGTAAATCCAAAACAAGTTTTTTGAAAAATGAATATTCCTCGAACTCGCTTATCTTCCTAACGACTTGATGTAATTTCAAATATGTGGTACTCCTTCGACGCAGAATTTTATGTGCTTTAATTTACAAAAGAATAAAATTTTTCTAGATATGCTTCGTTTAGGAGTTATTAAAGAAAAACGAAGCGAAATATTAATTTTTACTCATTTACCATATTTTATATAAAAATTCATAACTTTGGAACGAAACATCGTAGAGACTTGAATTTTTTTTATTCTTTTTTACTTTCTTTATACTTTAAATACAAATTATTAAGTTTCAAATTATATACTATATTTTTTTGAAATCTCACGTTTAAAAAAACTATCAAATAAAAAAATTGTTTTTTTAATGCTTTAAAATGAATATTGTAGTGAAATACATAACTTTTTTTCTACTGTGGCTTTTTTAAAATTTCTTTTTTTAGTATGCTAAAAGATCTCGTGGCTATCATTTTCTGCAATTTTTGTCTTTGTACGATAACCACAACAATTTTAAAAGAGCACAGACAACATAAATCCAAAACACGTTTTTTGAAAAATGAATATTCTTCGAACTCGCTTATCTTCCTAACGACTTGATGTAATTTCAAATATATGGTACTCGTTCGACGCAGAATTTTATGTGCTTTAATTTATAAAAAAATAAAATTTTTCTAGATATGCTTCGTTTAGGAGTTATTACAGAAAAACGAAGCGAAATATTAATTTTTACTCATTTACCATATTTTATATAAAAATTCATAACTTTTGAAGAAAACATCGTTGAGACTTGAATATTTTTTTATTCTTTTTTACTTTCTTTATACTTTAAATACAAATTATTAAGTTTCAAATTATATACTATATTTTTTTGAAATCTCACGTTTAAAAAAACTATGAAATAAAAAAATTGTTTTTTTAATGCTTTAAAATGAATTTTGTAGTGAAATGCATAACTTTTTTTCTACTGTGGCTTTTTTAAAATTTCTTTTTTTAATATACTAAAAGATCTCGTGGCTATCATTTTCTGCAATTTTTGTCTTTGTACGATAACCACAACAATATTAAAAGAGCACAGACAACGTAAATCCAAAACACGTTTTTTGAAAAATGAATATTCTTCGAAGTCGCTTATCTTCCTACCGACTTGATGTAATTTCAAATATATGGTACTCATCGACGCAGAATTTTATGTGCTTTAATTTATAAAAGAATAAAATTTTTTTGAATATGCTTTGTGTAGGAGTTATTAAAGAAAAACGAAGCGAAATATTAATTTTTACTCATTTACCATATTTTTTTATAAAAATTCATAACTTTGAACGAAACATCGTAGAGACTTGAATTTTTTTTTTATTCTTTTTTACTTTCTTTAAATACAAATTATTAAGTTTCAAATTCTTAATTTGAAACGAAACTCTCTTGTTATTAGTATACTAAAAAAATACTTAGATGCACAATGCCCAGAAAATTACCCAAAAATTACTCCATTTTGGTAAACTATATTTTGTTGAAATCTCACGTTTAAAAATAACTATGGAAAAAACATTGTTTTTTTTAATGCTTTAAAATGAATATTGTGGTGATTTTTTTATGGAATTAAGTGTATTATCTGTGTGGTAGCCGGCATTGATGAAAACAATTTTGTATCAATTGAAAATAAATGATTTTATAGCTCGGGAGTCTTTGTAATATTAATAAGACTAATAAATCCTAGAACGTCCTATTTATATCGTCAATAGGAAGTAATAAAGCAGGCTTGAATGTCCCATTTCGAAATAAATTCAATTCACATACACTGGAGCTGCAGTACTTGCCACATTTAGTCAAGGATTAAAGATTAAAAGCTTTTAGATAAGTTCCAATGCTGCGCCGGCAGCTTTTAGCAATTAACATCTTTAAATGCAATGAATATTAAATATTAAACAGCTTAAAATTATGTAAGCCACACATAAAATTTGTTAAAATTCATGAAGAGAAAAAAAATGCAATTTATAGAAAAATGATAAGCCATAGAAGGTATGATAAATTATTGATGTAGTAATATAATAGGCAAATTATAAAAATGAATTTTCAATAAGCATGTAATTTTGATCACACCTCTTTAATCTTTAATCAAAGAACATGTAATTAAGTGGAGAAATTTGCCCACGCTTCTTTATGCGTTTATTATAGTTTATCGATATATTTGGATGCACATCGAGTGGAAACATTTCGACATCTACAATGGCTGATTGGCCGTTTCCGACCTGGCAATTAAATATACCATTGTGTATCGACAATAAATTTATGGTTAAGTAATTGCCTTAAATAATAAATTGCCAGGCCCGCATTAGCTTTTAATTAAGTAACAACCGTTTTTGCTGAACCGTGAAAATTCTTCAAAAATGTCAAATCAGTCCATTTTAGTTTAATTTTAATTCCATTTCTTGTTGCTCGATTTGGGATATTTTTAGTGCACTGACCTTTCAAAAGCTCGCGGCTTTCACTAAAATATATTGATATGAAATGTTAAACATGTTAAATTTTGTAATTATAGTTATTTTATTTAAATAACGAAAATAAAATCCTTGTTTTTTTTTATATTTCTACATTAAGAAATTACAGCCTTTTTCTATTTCCCAATCAACTCAAGTATCAAGTTTAATTTTATTTAATTAAACAATAATAATACGTATTTTCTTAATAATTACTTGTATGTGATATCTGTTTAGTGGTTAACATAAAACCACGCTATCTTTAATAAGAAGAATGAAACCTTATATTTTCAACAGCAGTTTTAATCGCTTCTCAAGAAGCACTTTTTTCAGAAAATCTCTTAGTAATACCTTAAAAATTTGCTTTACATTGCTTTTACTTATAAAACTTGAAAACACTAATTTACTTCTTTTTTTTATTAATTTTGACAACCATCATCACCGCATTTCGTACTAGGCTAAATGGGCATTTGCCAAAAACCCAAAAAAGTGCTAATTTCATTCATATTTCAAACAGGGTAAAAACCACAACTTGGGGAAATTGAGTACTGAAATAAAAAAAAAATATTCATATTCAGCACTGAATTATTTAATCCAACATACTTTGTGTTTTTTGGATTTTTTAAGAAGAATGTTGTATGAACAATCTTTAAAAGAACATTTTACAATTAAAGGGCTCTGTACAAAAACTCAATAATTTTTTATTTTTTTTAACAAAATGTACGGAATAATCTCTAAAGCATTTTTAATTTTTTTTTGTCATACTAAAAAGTCTTGTGACTATCATTCTTCCTTAAAATTGTGCGAATTACATATATAGAAAAAACAAAAAATGATTACATATTCAGGGGCAGATTTGGCACTTGGAAAAAAATCGCTATGGGGATACTACAAAACTGGTCTTATACTTTCAAATATTTCTAAGAAAAAACCACGTGAGCTAGAATTAATTTTGCGGTTGATTTAAATAAATTAAAGAATCCTGCAAAAAATGAAACCGAGTTTATTGAAAAACTCTAAGGAAAACATTAAAAAGAATGAGTTTTTCTAAATATTGTAAGGTGATTTTTAAAAATTTATAAAAAAGTAACCACGTTAGCTAGAATTTATTTTTCAGTTGATTTGAATAAATTAGAGAATTCTGCAAAAAATTAATCCGAGTTTGTTGAAAAATTCCTAAGGGAACATTAAAAAATTGAAATTTTGTAAAAATTGCACTATTTTACTTGTTGAAGTTGTAAAATGATTTTTAAAAAATTGTAAAAAAATAACTAAGCGATCTAGAGTTAATTTTGTGGTAGATTTGAATAAATTAGAGAATTCTTCAAAAAATAAACCCGAATTTTTTAAAAAATTCCAAGAAGAACATTTAAAAAAATGAGATTTTGTATAAATTGCACTATTTTACTAGTTGAAGCTGTAGAGTGATTTTTAAAAATTTATAAAAAAATAAATAAGCGAGCTAGAATTAATTTTGCAGTCGATTTAAATAAATTAAAAAATTCTTCAAAAAATAAACCCGAGTTGATCAAAAAATTCCAAGAAGAACATTAAAAAATTGAGATTTTGTAAAAATTGCACTATTATACTGATTGAAGTTGTAAGATGACTTTTAAAAATTTATAAAAAAAATAATCAAGTGAGCTATAAATAATTTTGTGGTCGATTTAAATAAATTAGAGAATTCTTCAAAAAATAAACCCGAGTTTGTTAAAAAATTCCAAGAAGAACATTAAAAAAATTGAGTTTTTGTAAAAATTGCACTATTTTACTTGTTGAAGTTGTAAAATGATTTTTAAAAAATTATAAAAAAAATAACTATGCAAGCCAGTATTAATTTTGCGGTCAATTTGAATAAACTAAATAATTTTTCAAAAAATAAATCCGAGTTTATTAAAAAATTCCAAGAAGAATATTAAAAACATTGCGATTTTATAAAAATTACACTATTTTACTAGTTAAAGCTGTAGAGTGATATTTAAAAATTTATGAAAAAATAAATAAGCGAGCTAGAATTAATTTTGCGGTCGATTTGAATAAACTAGAGAATTCTTTAAAAAATAAACCCGTGTTGGTTAAAAAATTCCGAGAAGAACATTCAGAAATTGAGATTTTCTAAAAATTGCACTAATTTACTTGTTGAAGTTGTAAAATGCTTTTTAAAAAATTATAAAAAAAATAACTAAGCGAGCTAAAATTTATTTTGCTGTCGATTTCAGTAAATTAGAGAATTCTTCAAAAAATAAACAGGAGTTTGTTAAAAAATCCAAGAAGAACATTAAAAAAAATGAGATATTGTAAAAATTGCACTATTTTACTTGTTGAAGTTGTAAAATAATTTTTAAAAAATTATAAAAAAATAACTAATCGAGCTAGAATAAATAAGCTAGTTAGAATTAATTTTGTAATTGATTTGAATAAATTTGAGAATTCTGCAATAAATTAGGCACAGTTTGATGAAAAATTCCTAGGGTTACATTAATAAATTGAGATTTTGTAAAAATTGCACTATTATTTTTTTTGAAGCTGTAAAGTGATTTCTAAGAAATTATAAAAAAAATTAGCTTAATTTTTGGATTAAATTTTTAGACTAAAAAAAAGAAAAAATAACGGTTTTCATGTTCAGAATTCAGCAGTGAATTATTATAGGTACTAATAGAATAATTGGCTGTTGAGACAATTTATTACTATTTTTAATTTAACTTTACAGCTGACGTTTCGCCGATCTTCACCGGCTTCTTCAGAGCTCTAATGTGTCATTAAATAGCGCGTCGATTTTTTACATTCCCCAAAATTTCTAAGAAATAGAAAAAATATGATCAACATCACTAATCCACTGTTGGAAAAACTAATGTTAATTTGTATAAATTCTTTGATATCATACGTTGTCGCATTTTATGGCAAAGGAAGAAAAAATTGTTAACAAACATAAGTGTTTATTTATAATTAGAAGTTTGGGGAAAAACAACAAAAAAGAAATCTGTAAAAAAAAACAAAATTGTTGGATCGTTTTTTAAAGGGCCCTTAAAAGATTCCAAAAAGGTTTTAATGCTGCCCTGGATATATATTTAATTTTTATTGTGTATTTTTGTAAATATTCAAAATATAAAAAAAGCAAATAAATTAAAGGATAACACAAATATTTGGACTGCTTCAATAAATTAGAAAAACTTGTGATGTATTTTCTTTAAGTCCAACAAGTTTTTCTAATTTATAAAAAAGGCATTTTTATTAAAATTGTTTCTTTTTAAAAAATCTTACGAACAATACACCAAACTCGGCTCATATAGCTATTTAAAACTACAAAGTTACTTCCTATTTCGGGAAATCAAAGGGTGGGACGGGTGGTCTAAAACACCCTGTATATGAAACAACCTTAATAATGGTCATTTATGTTACTCACTGCTTGTACTGCGCACCAATATAAAATGTAAACATCCAATTTAAATAAATAATAACAACGATATACACAATTTTGCATGAAATTTAAAAACTATTGTAGATATTATTTATGTTTATTTGTTTTTTGTTGTTGCTGCGTTTAAATTGGACTATTTTTACGTAATACCAACGATTCGTACCGCGTCAATAACTAATTTTAAAAATTTTTGTTAATCAAGTTTATGGTACCAATCAATTCATATTTCAGGGCTTAACAAATTTGGAGAAATTTAATATCATGCCTTAATTAGTTTTTGAATAATTGTACTCTAAAGTAGGTGCACTATAGGGGCTTTAAAGAATAAGTACACTTACTTTTAATATTTTTTAATTATTTTCTCCGAATTTTCTCTTTATAAATATTTTTAAATATTACCAAAAATATGCAGTAGTTTATGAGGTATCAGGGCGGCCGAGCACCCTATTTAGCATAAAAGTCGAAAATAAATTTTGATTTGGCTCTGAGCTTCTTTTTCAAAACTAATGTTCATTTTACTCTGAAATTAGTAGCTAGTGTTCGCTGTAGAATTGAACGAACTACATAAATTAGAAACTGACACAGCTAAATCTATCAACTCCTTCTATAATCACCTGATCCCATTCGTTTCCCTCTTTTGTTGGTTTATTTAATTTAACACATTCTTGAGTAAAAAAAGGTAAAGAATGTATAAGTGGGAGTATGAAAGTGTTACGCAACGTTAATAAACTGAATGCACGTTTTGTAATTTTTCCAGGGTAATAATAACATGAGCCCCTCAAGTAATGAATACGCTGTGGTGAAACCAGAGCGGGATAATGAAGTGTCACGTTATAGTGGGTGGACCCCGTGGTCGAGGTGCGAGAAATGTTGGCAGAGCCGAATCCGGATCTGCCTCAGTGATGATTGCAAAAACTCCAGGATGCACGAGACCAGACCCTGTGATAGACGAAGCTGCCTTCGCCGAAAATACATGAAGAGTATTAATAAAAGACTGCATATTTTTAAAGAATTCACGGTAATTTCCACATTTATCACAATTCTCCTTTTGCCACCAAAAAATGGTACTCCTTAATCACAAATTTGCTAAATTCGTACCCTCTAAGTGTACAAACACAAACAAAGCAGGTTACACGCGCATGCCCGAGTCAGTCCGCTATGGACATACCTGCTTTGTGTTTTTACCCTCACACGCTTTTTATATGTCCATAGCATGGCGCGGACTGACTCAGGCATGCGCGTGTAATCCTATAGCGTTTTTGATTCACCTACCATTTTTACAAAGGTTTTTCAATTTTCCGTTTCTAAATTATCGACAAAAATTTAGAACTAAGCACGTTTTATCTATAAATTTTGGATTATCTTTTAGAAAGATGATTTTAATATGAAAAACTTAGACTCGAATACGTGGAGCAGATGGTCGAATTGGAAGGAATGCTCAAAAGACTGCAAAACAGAAAGGTACAAGATGTGTAAAAAACCTGGACGTTGCAAGAAAAAACTAGAAACTGCCTATTGTTACTTAGAAAATTCTAACTGCGAAATCTACGTTTTACATCTACTAGATTCATTAGATCCTTCAACAAGGAAATACGGAGGTATGTTTTTAAAAATATTGTTATATCTTTTATTTTTTTCGTTATTTTTTTTTTTAAAGATGTAGCTCAATTTGAGTATAATAGTAAAAAGGTGCCAGTAGAAAAACCCAAGAAGCAATTTCACAAAAAATGTGGACGGCCTTTACGAAAATTAGGTATGTTGAAAATTATCGGCGGAATGGACTCACAAAGGAATAAATGGCCGTGGCATGTGGCTGTCATAAATAAATACAATGTGAGTGAATATTTTTTTTGCAAAATTCCTATTCCTAAAAGATATCCTAAATAATTAAAAATTATCGTTGCTGAACGAATGGTGGTAATAAAAGCAATGATTAATAATTTAAGCGCTGTTAAATAATGCTAGAGCTATTAAAATTAATACTAAAGTGTTGAATCTTTTCAGACTGCAATCGTATGCAATTACAAAAGCTGTAACTTATATTTTAAAATGTAACTCATTACGTAATTATCTTGCAATTTGAAGACGCATCATGACTTATAATAATATCAGTAATAACCTCCTCATTGATATTAATATTATGCCACCCAGTTCTGCATGTCATTACGCTTAAAATACTTCCAAGGCTATTTGTATTTAGCGGTTTTTCTTTCAGGAAGTGTTCTGTTCTGGTACTCTTATCGCACCTCGATGGGTGCTCACTGCCAGCCATTGCGTGAGGCCCTGGCTTAAAGTTCGTCTCAATGAATATAATTTGAGTGATGATGATGGAAGTTCGATTGAAGTTGCCGTGGAGAAGTACTACAGACATCCTGACTTTAATCATAACACTGTTGATAATGATATTGCACTTTTGAAGCTCAGCAAAGCCAGCTCTTTACCTGTGGCTTGTTTACCCAATGATAAACCTAAGGATGATACCAAGTGCTCTATTATGGGATGGGGGAAGGTTAGGAATTCTGATGAGGTTGGATCACCTGTCCTACAAGAAGCTGAGGTAGCCACAATCATTATTCTTAATTCTCATATTAAATCTAAACCTTTTCAGATTCCTATAGTCAGTAACGTTACCTGTAAAAAGGCGTACCGCAGGTACTACATTTCTGATAACATGTTTTGTGCTGGAACACCTTCGGGGAAAGTGGACACGTGCGCCGGGGACAGCGGGGGCGGGTTAATGTGCAGAAGTAAACGCGGAAGAAAGAAGACCTACCTGGCTTATACAGTTCAAGGTATCACCAGTTTTGGTGAAGGCTGCGGAATTAAGGACAAGTACGGAATATACACTAATGTTTACAATTACATCGACTGGATCTATAATGTCACCAAAATTAAAAACAAAAGAAGAAGACTTGTAGTATAATTTCATGACTAGAAAATTAAAATTGATGAATAATAAAACGATTTTATCGTCGCAATAATTTGTTGTAGCGGCCAGCATCCGTAAAAGACGTCCGATTTGAATTTAATGATTGCTTTAGGTACCAAAATTTTACAAATAAAAACCACTTGTGTGTTGCTTTTTTGATAAACTAAAATTAGAACTTAAACCGAAAATTCTTATGAATATTTTCATAAAAAGAGATTTAAAAAAGACAAAAGAAAACATCTAAAAAATCGAATTTTAAGGACACCAGATTAAAAAATATTGCGTATTAAATAATTTAATATTTTACATAAAAAAACAATTTTTATTACAACTTTAGTATTATTAAATCTACCCACGTGTTTGCTTAAAATGATGTAATGAACAATAAACTACAGTTTCAAGAAAACTTTTAAGGTAAACTAGCGTAATTTGTCATAAAATTAATTGTTTATACATGTGTATAAAAGAAGCTTGATTAATATGTATAAAAGTGTAATTATTTTAAAGGTTAATGAAAGAAAAAGCTTTGATAATTACGTTTAATGCGCCAGTCCTTAAGTTTCTTATTTAACTTAGTCAGTTTTATAATTAAATATTTTAGTTTTGTTATTTATTTATTTAATTAACTAACAATAAAGACACTATTTTAATACATTCTTGTAGTATCATTTAATTTCCTATCATTTTTAACGCTTAATTTCATTTTTAGAAAAATTTAAATTATTTATTATTTGAACGCAGTGTATATTATAAAAAGTATAACGTGAAGTTAGGCAGTAGTAGTAGACTCTCGTATTTTATAGTTCTGTGATCGAACGATCAAACTTTTGTCGGCTAATTTTTGCATTTACATTCTTAAATCCAAACTAAATCACTAAAAAGGCTTAAAAATGAGCTTCGATTCTGATAAAATCGAGCAATTCGATTCGCTTTTTTTGACTATAGCTCAACACCACCCGCAAGGAGCTTCACAGGTAAATACAAATTCTAACCTAAAAACTCGCGCTAAAATCTCGTTTATTTCAGTTACTTGATACATTCGCAGGATTTTTAGCTAGGAAAACTGATTTTTTCACTGGAGGCGGCGAAGGGGCTTGGGAAAAAGTAATGTATTTCATTCAATTATATATTTGTAAAATCTAACCTAAAAATTTATGTAGGTGGTTTTGGCTACTTTTAATAAATATGCTGATAAAATTAAAGAGCAAAACGCTTTATTAAAGCAGAAGGTGGAGAAGGCTAAAAAGGAGGTGAAAAAAGATGAAGCCGCTAGCAAAATAGTTGAATTGACAGATGCGGAAGCGGAAAAATTGCAGAAGGAAATTGATGAGAAAAAAGCAGGCGTTGTCGAATCTGAAGCTACTTCTAGTAAAGCAAGTGTTTCAGAACCAATCGTCGATGATGAGGATGAAGCCGAAAAAGGGAAATTAAAACCTAACGCTGGTAACGGGTGCGATTTAGAAAATTATAAATGGACGCAGACATTGCAAGATATTGAGGTGAGTGTGTAGTTATTTTTTTTACTTTTTATTCGGCCTGTTTATAAAATTTTTATTAAAAGTGTATTGAGTTGCCTACATTATAAACTATTTATTAAAAGCATATTGAGTTGCCTACATTATAAACTATTAAAATCCTGAAAAAGAAAATTAAAAAATACAAGGGTTTTATTTAAAATTGGCTTTTATTAAGACATTTTATACTGATCCATTTTTTATAAGCGTTAGATGAAGATTCACCAGAGTGATGGTTGTAAAATGTATTGTTTTTATTTTTTGTAATCTAAACGCGGAAAATTTAAAGCAACTGACCAGGTTGCAGATCAAGTCATAAAACCCACTAAATAAAAATATATTCCTAAATGAAAATACTAACTTAAAATTTTTGTGGGCTTATTTTAATTTCAATTTGTGTATTCACTAAATCGCCCAAGTCCGAAAGGATTAACGAATTAATGAGATTATACTGTTAGATCCTAGACGGTGTGGAATGGTTTTTGGTATTTTTTTTACTTTAAAACTCATGATTTGTTGAAGTACTTGAAGTTTCTTGTTTGACTTTGTGTCTGGGGCAGAAGCAGGAAACAATTTTCTTTAAAAATCCTCAAAATTTCTTGATGATCTTCGTTTGGAACTGTTTACGTAGTAACTTTCTTGATAATCATGTTATATGGTTTCAATATTCATTACGAGAGTTGGTAATTAAATCATCTTCTTAGTTGAATCTATTGAAAAAAGGAAATTTCAAAAAATGACAAATTTTGACATTTTTAGGAATATTTACTACAATTAAAAAATTTGTACTTTCAGTCAAAATTCGTGACACATTAATTTTAGTAATTTTTTGATCTAAAATTGGCCCAAATAAAGTAAAACACTTACATTTTTGAATCTTCATCTTTCTGATTTAATTTTTATAATTCACAGGATCAATTCATCATTTATATGTCTTCATTTTGGATAATTTTGATTTGCCTTTAGAAACATGGTATTCTTTAATAAATAATTTTGTAAAAATCATAAACGCTCCATTTTATAAATCAGGAACGTGATTTTGGTAAAACCCAAAAATTTTGTGACTGGAATTTGATTATTGATTAATTTTGTAATTTTCGTTACTAAGTTACCTTGCTATTCTTTTTATTTTCAGCAACTTGATTTTTATTTTAAATTTAAAAAAATCATAAAAATTGCTTTTGATTTCCTGGGTTTAAAACTAATAAATAAGGAAACTTGAATTACATTAATTATTATATTGAAATTAATATCACAGTGTATATATTTTTACGTATAAAGAAATTTTTTTAATTATTATTTCTTGCGCGCAAACAATTAAAATAACCGCATAAATACATAATATGTACATAATAAATAAAGCATACGACTTTATAATAATTAAATTTATCCTCTAGCATAAATATTCCTCTAAATTAATCTAGCGTATCTTGATTAAACTTCCTTTTAAAAATAGTCTTCCGAGTCACCAGGTTTTCGCTTTTTCAATGCAACAGCTGCCTCCTTGCTCTCACTAAAATAAAAAATAATTAATTTTTTTAATTCACAATTTCCGATTATTTAATAATACACAATTTGCATGCGACGAAAATTAATCACTTTTTGCGCGAAATCTCGAAAAGGCTGTTTTCTTTCATCTGATTTTAAAAATTCGAGTTTTATCGTAAAGCGGAATGTTTGATCTACAAACCGTACGAATTTTAAATTTTTTGAGCAATGCAACACTTGGAAAAAAATTCTCGAATAAGGCCGATTTTTTTGCTTTTTCTTCGATCCTCGGCGGACGTTTTTTGCGCAAAACCTCGAAAAGCCTATTTTTTTCATCCGATTTTAAAAATTCAAGTTTTATCGTAAAGTGGGATGTTTGATCTACGATACGTACGAATTTTAATGTTTTTGGAACACGGTAACATTTGGAAATAAATTCTCAAAAACGCTCAATTTTTCTTGCTTCTTTTCCGATCCTCGGCGGACGTTGTTTGCGCGAAACTTCGAAAAACCTATTTTTTTCATCCGATTTTAAAAATACGAGTTTTATCGTAAAGCGGGATGTTTGATCAACAAGCCGTACGAATTTTAAATTTTTTGAGCACTGTAACACTTGGAAAAAAATTCTCGAAAATTGTTGATTTTTCTTGCTTCTTTTCCGATCCTCGGCAAACGTTTTTCGCGCGAAACTTCGAAAAGTCTGTTTTTTTTATCCGATTTTAAAAATTCGAGTTTTATCGTAAAGCGGGTTGTTTGAACTCCAAGGCGTATGAATTTTAATTTTTTTGAAACACTCTAACACATGGAAATAAATTTTCGAAAACGCTCGATTATCTTGCTTCTTTTCCAATTCTCGACGGACGTTGTTTGCGCGAAACTTCGAAAAGTCTGTTTTTTTCATCCGATTTTAAAAATTCGAGTTTTATCGTAAAGTGGGATGTTTGATCTACGAGGCGTACGAATTTAAATTTTTTGGAACACTGTAACACTTAGAAATAAATTCTCGAAAACGCTCGATTTTCCTTGCTTCTTTTCCGATCCTCGTCGGACGTTGTTTGCGCGAAACTTCGAAAAGTTTGTTTTTTTCATCCGATTTTAAAAATTCGAGTTTTATCGTAAAGCGGGATGTTTGATCAACAAGCCGTACGAATTTCAAATTAATTGAGCACTGTAACACTTGGAAATAAATTCTCGAAAACGCTCGATTTTCTTGCTTCTTTTCCAATTCTCGGCGGACGTTGTTTGCGCGAAACTTCGAAAAGTCTGTTTTTCCATCCGATTTTAAAAATTCGAGTTTTATCGTAAAGCGGGGTGTTTGATCTACGAGGCGTACGAATTTTAATTTTTTTTGAGCACTATAACACTTGAAAAAAATATCTCGAAAACGTCCGATTTTTCTTGCTTCTTTTCCGATCCTCGTCGGACGTTTTTTGCGCGAAACCTCGAAAATCCTGTTTTTTTTCATCTGATTTTAAAAATTAGAGTTTTATCGTAAAGTGGGATGTTTGATCTACAAGCCGTACGAATTTTAAATTTTTTGAGCACTGTAACACTTGGAAATAAATTCTCGAAAACGCTCGATTTTCTTGCTTCTTTTCCGATTCTCGACGGACGTTGTTTGCGCGAAACTTCAAAAAGACTGTTTTTTTCTTCCGATTTTAAAAATTCGAGTTTTATCGTAAAGCGGGATGTTTGATCAACAAGCCGTACGAATTTTAATTTTTTTTGTACACTGTAACACTTGGAAAAAAATTCTCGAAAACGGTCGATTTTTCTTGCTTCTTTTCCGATCCTCGGCTGACGTTTTTTGCGCGAAAAGGCTGTTTTTTTCATTCGATTTTAAAAATTCGAGTTATTTCGTATTGCGGGAATTTTGAATTTTGCAAAAAAAAACTGACACAATTTTTTTAGCCCGATTTTTTGACACTTATCGGCAAAATCAAATTCTTAAATATGATTACACCTCCACAGAGAAAGAATCACTTTTATATCTCATGTCGTTTTCGAGTTATAACCGAAAAACACGTTTTTTTTTAATTTAAAATATTTCTCAAGTTAATTAATATTTTTCAAAATTATTACCTCCACCGAGTCGTATGGTAGTTTAAAATTCGTAACGTCAACTTCTCTACATAATTCCGCCAAAATAACAATTTTGAGTTCAGAATTGCGCCAAAATTTTGCGATTTTTTTTTCAGAAAATTTAATTAACCGATTTAAACCAAATATTTTTTAAAGTGCTTCCGCCCATGATATTTAGCTTCAGTAAAAATTTCAAATCGTTCACCCTTATGGTTTTCGAGAAAAAAAAAACCGATTGCCAAAAAAAGGTTTGGAAATCCCCAAAAAATTTTGTTGTCATTTTTATCAATATCTATACCGCAAATGAAAGGTAATCCATGGATGAGATGTAAAGGTTCAGTTATTCCTACACCCCAAAAAAATTTGCATCCAATAAAATAAAAAAACTTAAATTTTTATTTTAGGTATTAATACTTTTTTGAGTTTTGTTTTGAAAGAGAACAAGAAAAAAAGGAGCAAGTTTTACTTCACAAAGTTAAATATGGTAAAAATATTATCGTAAGATTTTAGAGTACAAAAAAAAATGATTTTTTTTCAAAAATAATTTCGAAACCATTACTTCCACTGGACAGAATATATAATAAACCGATTTTAACTAAATATTTTTTAAAAATGCTTCTATTCATGGTCTTTAGCTTCAGTAAAAAAAATTAAATCGTCGATTTTTTTGGTCTTCGAGAAAAAATAAATAAAAGCCGATTCATAAGATAATTTTTAAAACATCCAATTTTAGGTATTTGTTATTTTTGTTTTATTTTGAAATAGTATTTCCCCAAGATTTTCCAGTGTACCAAAAAAAAGAAAATTTAAAAAACCTTTGGAAGAAAAAATTTTTTGATCGAAAACACCGACTATCCTCTGAATTTTCCGACTGTCGGCGTTTTAAAAAATCGTCGAAAATACAAAATAGTTATTTATGCAACAAGTGTAAAAAGTGGATAATATTTGCACGCGACGTAAAAATTATACAACTAGACCGTAAAAATTAATGATAGTCATGCTTTTTTGCACTAGTGCAGAAAAACTGATAATAAATGGCCTATTTTTTGCACGATCGTGGTAAAAAGACATTAAAGTCTCTATGGTGTTTTTGTCATGTATATTTCCTTACTTTCCAATAAAAATATTGCGGCAATAATTCCTAGGGTGAAAAATGTGGACATGGTGACGACGAGGACTGTGAGTTGATGTTTCTTGCAAAAACTTCTCGTTTTCGTCTGAGGTCTGCTGTTAACATTAACTACGGTGAAGTGCATGGAACTTGCTATCGATACACTATCAGGATCTGGTTTTTTCAATTCCGATACTGGTATTGATAACTGGTTATTTGCTGATTCTAAGTAGTATTTCAAATTATCCTCCCTCGTTGTAGGTGGTTTATCACCATCTTGTTTATGGATTTGAGCCAAATTGGCTGCCGTCAGTAAAAGCGAACCTGATCTTGCACTCTAAAAATGAAATTTACCAATTAAATTGTAGGTATTTACATAATTGAAGTAAAAAGATAATGAGTCACTTTTAATGGAAAATGGTGGTGCAGTAAATTAGAACTCAAAGCTGTAAATGCGGCTACCAAACTCCCTTGACCTAAAAATCGTTTGTTTTAGCCGCGAGCTTTAAATTCTAATCCAGCATAACAGAGGAATTAATCACAATTCTGCCTACTATCATTACATTATTACATCGATAAAACCTTATTACACTGGTGTAATAACAAATTATTTACTATTTTTAAACAATGCTCGGTTTTATTCCAGAAAATAATTATAAATATTCATGAATCTTCTATAGTATTTGTTTTTAAGTTCAAAGAACACCTAATAAAATTTCATCAGGTTAAATATTTTCATAATAAACCTGTTGTTAAATTCAAATTTTCATAAGAATGCTAATGTAAACACGATAGCTAAAATTTATAGGTGTTTATTAGAATTAAATTTGAATTTATTGGATAATTACTTGCGTACTGTTGGTACTTCCAGACGTGGATCCTTGGGAACTGTTGGAGCCACGAGCTAGTGTAGGTCTTGGAATGTGCCAACTCTGCACGAGATCTGCAGTTGTCTGAAACAAAAATAAAAATTTCATTACTCATTTCTTTGTTACACGAAATCTTCTTTTGGTTGCAGAGGAACGTGAATCATAATTGGTAAAAGGTACAATAATTATACAAGGTCTTCTTTAATTTTGTGCAAAAATTTTAAATATAGGGTTGGGGTAAAAAATTTAACCGCTGCATTGCAAAATTTTTGTTGTTTAATAAAGCGATTAAGTTCAGCGAACTTTAATGTCGCAACGTGAAGCCACAACACGTAACACTTGACTCGTCCCGAATTTTTCAAAGTTTGACCTTTGAAAAACCCAGCCTCCGGAGAGCAAGCGAGCAGCTTCAATTAATTAAATTATTAGTAATCCACACCATCTTTTTTATCTATGAAATCCAACGAAACTCTTAAAAATAAACATTATATAATTTTAACAATGCAATTTCACGCTTATATAAAGTATTGCCAAACGACAGCCACCAATGACAAGTTTTGTGTAAACTTATTTGTTTTAAATTGCGGAAAATTGATAAATAATAGCGGTTGCTGAATTTACGTGACATTAACGTGGGAGGATTAAAGTGGATTTCGTGTTAACCTTATGATCTTTTTATGTCGTGCTAACTCTGAAGATGGGTAATTTAATATTCTTTACAGTTTTGGCTTTGCAATTCCAAGGATGCACCGTAAATGACACCTGTGCTTTACTACTGAAAATACGGTAAAAACTACGTGATGATCATGATAACTTAGATTTCATTTTTATGACCAATTTCATAGTACTAACAGTTGTAACACACCAAAAATGAGTATTTTTTAAATAAATTTTCAAAAACGTTCTTATGAGGAAAAAAATACTTAAATAACCCTATTTTATAGGAAATTGTCTAAATTTTATAATGGAACTATATTTGTAAGTCTAGCTTCAGTGGAAATGTCATTTTTTGGCGTTCAAATTGCATACAAAGTTTTCATCAAAAATAAAATAAAAGCGTTAAAAAATTTTTAAATGGGATTTCCAAAAAGGTCCCATTGCAAATATTATTTTTTAAATGTTCCAATTTATAAAAAATTAACCAAATTTTATAATGAAACTTATTTTATAATCATATCTCAACTATAAATACCCTTTTTAGGTCATTAAAGTACGATTAAAAATTTTCTCCAAAAATAACTTTAACTTCAATTGGTTATATTAAATTTATTTTTTGACCCATGATTGATTTTAGACTTTCGTATTATAGATTATACCCCAATCTTTAATTTAAACTCAAAAATTTTGTTGAGATACGACCCCTTTCGTATTTTTACCCCGAATTCAGACGTTTTTTGCGGAGCGACCGAAAGAGTGTTTGTTTCGTCCGATTTTAAGAATTCCGGTTTCGGTGTAAAGAGGGATGTTGATTCCAAGTGTGGTTCGAATTTTAAATTTTTGGATCTCCCCTACACTTTAAAAAAAATTCTCGAAAATGGTCGATTTTTCTCGCTTTTTTTTCGGGTTTTCGGTGGCGTTAACTTTGGAAAATCGCAAGGCCATCGGATTCTAAAGAGAAGCGAAGAAATTTGGCCCCTTTTATTCTAACATCCTGGGGATTACCGTGACCGATTTTTAAACCTCCCGGCGCAAAGGTGTGACGTCACGGCCCCGAGACACAAACTGTACAATTCTACCGTTTTTTTCGGACGGCAAAAGTACCAAAACTTTTTGGCTTCGATTAAAAGTTCGTCAGGAGGAAAAAATCGCGGTTGCTTTATTCCTCATTTAAATTCCACGTTTTACCTTAAAACGGGAGTTTTTTTGATGCGTTTACTCTTTATGTCGTTTTGGTGCCCCCAAAGTGACGCTTTATTTTTCGCGCTATTTCGACGCACACTTGGAAAATTCGTATCTTTTCATCGGAACAACCTGTAATACTCTAATATTTTTTATTTTACTTATTTGATATTTACTTATGAGAGAAAAAATCGCCACCTTGAAATTTTTACCCTGGACTTTGGAAAAAAATCGAACGTAAAATGTTAAAAAAATCGAGTAAAACGCAGTCCAACCTGGGCTCATCTGGCTCCCGCAGTTTTCAAAATTTTTGCAATTTTCTTTCGCAACTTTAAAAAGGAATATTTTTTACAGTTTATAGGTTACTCAATTTTTTTATATTTGGTAGTGTTGGGAAATTACATACAAATAAACTGGAAATTTTGATTTTAGGGGTGAGTGGCTCCCGCCGGGTCACTTTTTAACGGATTTTCAATTTTAAAAACACTTTAGAATCTACTCTTTAAACCGAAAGCTCCCACGCATAGGGTATTTTAAATTTCGAAAAAATAACGAAAAAAAAAATTTTTTATATCGCATTTTTAAAAGTCGTATTTATGAGTCAAATTCACCCTTTAAATTACATTTCAACCCTACTTTATGCACCTTCCCTAAAAGCTCTTTAGGTCCACTTTACGTCAAAGAAAGAATCACTTCGCTATCTCTTTCCGTTTTCGAGTTATCACCGAAAATGTAGCTAAAATAAGCAAAATCTCCGTTTGGAGCCAAAATTTATGTCTGAAACTTTTCACTTTTCACAAAATAAATAATATCTTCGAAACTATTAGCACCACCGAGACGTTTAATAGCTTAAAATTCGCACAGTCACCTCCTCCACCAAATTCCGTGAAAGTTTTAATTTTCGGTTTAAAATTGCGCCGTCCAGAACCGTATTTGTACCAAAATTTTGCCAAAACTTTGCGAATTTTTTCCAAAAAAACTATTTAACCGATTTTAACCAAATATTTTTTAAAACGCGTCTATCCATGGTGTTTACTTTTGGTAAAAAATTGAAACCGGTAACTTTTATAGTTTTCGGAAAAAAATAAAAACCGATTTCCATTAAAAATTTTAAGCCTTAAAAATATCTCAACATTTTTTTTTTTCGAATTTTTTCAAAATTGACCCCGCAAATGAAAGATAATAAAAAATGAATCAAATGTAGGGGTTAACCTGCCCTCTACATTCCCCCAAAAAAATTTTACTCCCCAAAAACTCAAAAAATTAAAAAAAAATTTCAGGTAATGTATCTCAAAAAATAATTAAATTGTACTCTAGATCCGTCACTGCTAAAATGTTGTATTGTCGAACTTTTTTGTTAAGAAAATTGTATTGTTGCAATATGTTACATAAGTACTAAAATCCACACACCTACACAATAGCTACTTTTTTAATTTTTACCATTTTAATCATTGGCTATCCCATAATCACGACCACAAATTAACCACTAATATGCAATTAATTTTCTTAATTAAATTCCTATTTTGTCTAAATTAATTTGTGATTGCTCAAGATTTCCATAAGCGTAACAAACTTAGTTTTTCCTTGGACGAAATTCAATGCTCTTCCTACATACATTTTTGAAGGTGCAAGGCGATTCTCCAAAAGAGTGCAAAAACCTTGGGTGGAGAATTTCGGTGAGATTTAGCATGACGCATTTCAGGTTATAGCAAGAATTTCAAGCTGAAATTAAATGAATTACGAAATGATTTACACAAGATGGGCTACTTTTAAAATTATTAATATTGTCACATTGAATTGATGCGAATTTTATACCTATTTGGGTGGATTAAAGATGTTGGTAACGTCCTTAACTTGAACAGTTTAGTCCTTATAAAGGATTATGGTTGATTTTATAGCACTTCAATATGCACAATAAATTGCAGATTATACTATATTTAGGCAAATCCTTTAAATTATGGCGTACGTCAAAATCAATTATCCTCATTAAATATTTATTACCGATGCTACAAATTAATCACGATAATTATAAATAAATCCTAGCGTAATAATAAGTTTTTAGCTAATCAATCAAGTATGTTTTATAAATTACTTCTAACTCTTCTTCTTCCTTGTATGACTTTTATAAGTTGTAATTTATTTTTGGCCTCGTTTAATCGTGCGAAGCCAAAAAAAAATCTAAACCAAATCGAACATTTCCGTATTAATTTCAAAAAAATGTTACGCCTTGCACATTCATGATTTACGGTCTTTTTAATCGGTTTAATTTTTAAAATACATTGCTTCAAGCGGAATTAATTATCTAGGGGTATTATTTACTTTCGTCCTTCGATTCATCTTTTATGAATCTTGCTGTATAAATTTTTATTTCGTGTTCCCAAGCGAAAAGGGTTGCCGCAGGTATCAACATTGGGAACGGTCAAGATTTATTGTATGTTTTTATTTTCACATTTTATCTTCTCATTAAAATGCAATTTACAACATGGTTTTTCTTATGATTTTGTAGAATGGTATAAAAAATTTTAACGCATAAAAATTAGAATTTTACGCAAATTAAAACATTCAGTGGCAGCTTCTTTAAATTATTTTTAATCGTATTACATTCATAATATGAAACTTTCTCTGTTATTTTGCAATTTATGTATTTCCTGCTCGTTTGCACAAAGACTTCCATAAACAAGGCAGCTTCGCAGAGAAAACAACCCACTTCTTAATAAAGCCACAAACAAATTAAAAACTGATAATAAAATTATATAACTTTAATAAATCCAACTTAAAATTACAAAGATGCACCATTATTTAATGCTATAACTTTTTTATTGCAGTAATAAAATTATGAAAATTTGATGATATTCAAATTTATGCGTTTGAGCATGTTGAAAGTTTTTGGATAATTAAGCAGTCCTATTGCAAAATGCTCAAAATCCTAATGAAGGAAAATTATTCAAATTGTCTACCATTAAAGCATTCGTGATGTTTGTATTTATTTTTTTAATTAATTATAATAAATTACATTCAAGTAAAAATCAAGCTTTTATAAAAATAATGTCGAAATTTAAATCGTATTTTGGTTTTATAATAAATTTTCTCATGATTTTTTTTTGTGGTTAAAAATTTTATTTTTAATTAAAGAAATGTATTAAATTTTATAGGCGTTTATGATTGGTTTAATTATATTTTTAATTTTTATAATCCGCCTTATGCAACTAAAGTCCTGCGTATTAAAATCCAATTAATTTGTGTTACAATTAATTAAAGGTTATTAGCCTTATAGTCGGTTAATTTAAAACTGGTACACATTAATGTAATGCACTTTAGTGATAAAAATTAAAAAAACATTTGCTATTTTAAAAGGGAAAAACCAAAAAAAATTATTCATTGCTAATTGTATATATTGTTAATTTTTTTTTAGTTATTATTAATGAATGCATGACGAAGCGTAGATCCTGGCCTACAAGCCATTAACAATTCACATTAAAATTCTAAAATTATATTTAGGTACATCATCGGTTTTCAGACAAAACGACAGTTAAATCCAATGGCCTTGCAAGGTCATTTATTACTTGGAATTGAACACCTTTCCAAGTAATCAAAGCCGTACGTGATTTTAATCTCCAAGAAACCGATGAATAAGTATAATTTTAGACATTTAAGGATAGCTACCTTTATTATACCATTGGTAATCGGCAATTTATAAATAAATCTGATGAAAACTGTTTGTTTTGGTTAAGTTTTTTTTTTCAAATAAGTTTTTTTCGTACGATTTTAAGAATTCCGGTTCCGATCTAAAGAGGGATGTTGATTCCAAGTGTGGTTCGAATTTTAAATTTTTTGGACCTTCCCGACTCTTTGAAAAAAAATCCCGAAAATGATCGATTTTTTTCGGGTTTTCGGCGGCGTTAACTTTGAAAAATCGCAACTCAGTAGGATTCTAAAGGGAAGTGTTGAAATTTGGCCCCTTTTATTCTAACATCCTGGGGATTATCGATGATGACCGATTTTTAAGCCTCCCGGCGCAAAGGTGTGACGTCACGGCCCCGAGACGCAAACTGTACAATTCTACCGTTTTTTCGGAGGGCAAAAGTACCAAAACTTTTTGGGTTCGGAGGAAAAAAATCGCGGTTGCTTTATTCCTCATCTAAATTCCACGTTTTACCTTAAAACGGGATTTTTTTGATACGTTTACTCTTTATGTCGTTTTGGTGCCCCCGAAGTAAAGCTTTATTTTTCGCGCTATTTTGACGCGGACTTTGAAAATTCGTAACTTTTCATCGGAACAACCTATAATACTCGAATATTTTTTATTTTACTTATTTGGTATTTACTTATGAGAGAAAAAATCAGCACCTTGAAATTTTTACCCTGGACCTTGGAAAAAAATCGAACGTAATATGTTCAAAAAATCGGATAAAACACGGTCCAACCTGGGCCCATCTGGCTCCCGCAGTTTTCAAAATTTTTGCAATTTTCTTTAGCAACTTTAAAAAGGAATATTTTTTACAGTGTATAGGCTACTCATATTTTTTATATTTGGAAGTGTTGGGAAATTACGTACTAATAAACTCGAAATTTTGATTTTAGGGGTAAGTAGCTCCCACAGGGTTACTTTTTAACGGATTTTTAATTTTAAAAACACTTTAGAATCTACTCTTTCAACCGAAAGCTCCCACGCATAGGATATTTTAAATTTCGAAAAAATAACGAAAATTTTATGTGGCATTTTTAAAAGTATTTATGGGTCAAATTCACCCTTCAAATTACATTTCAACCCTACTTTATGCACCTTCCCTAAAAGCTCTTTAGTTCCACTTTACGTCAAAAAAAGAATCACTTCGCTATCTCTTTCCGTTTTCGAGTTATCACCGAAAATGTAGCTAAAATAAGCAAAATCTCCGTTTGGAGCTAAAATTTTGCTCTGAAATTTTTCACTTTTCACAAAATAATTAATATCTTCGAAACTATTAGCACCACCGAGACGTTTAATAGCTTAAAATTCGCACAGTCACCTCCTCCATCAAATTCCGTGAAAGTTTTAATTTTCGGTTTAAAATTGCGCCGTGCAGAACCGTATTTGTACCAAAATTTTGCCAAAACTTCGAATTTTTTCCAAAAAAACTATTTAACCGATTTTAACCAAATATTTTTTAAATCGCGTCTACCCACGGTGTTTACTTTTGGTAAAAATTTGAAACCGGTAACTTTTATAGTTTTCGAGAAAAAAATAAAAACCGATCCCCATGAAATATTTCAAAATATCTTAATAATTGTGTTTTGTCTTTTTATCAAAATCTTGGACCAATTTTAAGAAATCATTGGGATGAGCCAATAGATTTTTCTCATCATTTCAGGTTACCTTCATTCAAAAACTTTAAAAAAAAATTAGAAAAAGCAGTTATATTTTTAGATTTTCCTTGGATTTGTTTGTCGTGGTTATTTCGTCAAAATATTGGATCTGTTTTAAGAAATTATTGGGGATGTGGCAATAGATTTTTCTCATCATGCAGAAAAACATAGAAAATTCTTAAGTTATTTAATCTCGATTATGAAAGGTGTTATATATTTAGACTTTCCTTGGATTGTTGTAGTTGTGATTTTTCCAAAGAAGGCGGGATTTCTGAAAGATATGGAAGATAAAATCTATAATTATAATAATTAACCTTTCCTTGGGCGCGCGCTTACTTTTCAATGTGCAATCAAATTAATTGTTAAAGCAAAGAATACTCATAATTACTTAACATCAAGTCCGCGTGCGCATTTTAGCATTAATGAAGTCAAGGCGGCTCGCGAAACGCTTCAAAACCGAAGAAAGAACAAAAGGAGTATTCATATTGTGCTCCAAACCGTAAAAATATTAAAATTACTCCTGTAACATGACTAACCAATGCCAGGAAAATCAGGTATTCATGTTTTGCAAAGAAACCAATATCAGATATTTCAAAACCATATCAGGTACAAACCTACATTTAAATTTAAAACCACGTAGCACTAATGCACTTGAAATATTAACCCTTATGTATTATTCAATAGGATCAATTTTCGCTTGCTCGAATTTTAGCGTAAAGGTAAAAATTTTTTTTTTAATTTTACCATTTTTGTCTAGCGAGAAGCGGCCGAAAGGGTAGTTTTTTTCGTCCGATTGTAAGAATTTCGGTTCCGATGTAAACAGGGATGTTAATTCCAGGTGTGGTTCGAATTTTAAATTTTTTGGACCTCCCCGACACTTAAAAAAAATCCCGAAAATGGTCGATTTTTTTCGCTTTTTTTCGGGTTTTTGTCGGCGTTGATTTTGAAAAATCGCAACTCCGTCGGATTCTAAAGGGAAGCGACGAAATTTGGCCCCTTTTATTCTAACATCCTGGAGATTACCGTGACCGATTTTTAAGCTTTCCGGCGCAAAGGTGTGACGTCACGGGCCCGAGACGCAAACTGTACAATTCTACGGTTTTTTCGGACCACAAAAGTACCAAAACTTTTTGGTTTCGATTAGTAGTTCGGCAGGAAGAAAAAAATTGCGGTTGCTTTACCCATCATCTAAATTCCACGTTTTACCATAAAACGGGAGTTTTTTTTAAGGCGTTTACTCTTTATGTCGTTTTGGTGCCCCCAAAGTGACGCTTTATTTTTCGCGCTATTTCGACGCGGACTTTGAAAATTTGTAACTTTTCATCGGAACAACCTGTAATACTCGAATATTTTTTATTTTACTTATTTGGTATTTACTTATGAGAGAAAAAATCGGCACCTTGAAATTTTTACCCTGGACCTTAGAAAAAAATCGAACGTAAAATATTAAAAAAATCGGGTAAAACGCGGTCCAACCTGAGCCCATTTGGCTCCCGCAGTTTTCAAAATTTTTGCAATTTTTTTTGCAGCTTTAAAAAGGAATATTTTTTACAATGTATAGGCTACTCAGATTTTTTATATTTGATAGGGTTGGGAAATTACAAACACACTCGAAATTTTGATTTTAGGGGTGAGTGGCTCCCGCCGGGTCGCTTTTTAACGGATTTTCAATTTTAAAAACACTTTAGAATCTACTTTTTAAACCGAAAGCTCCCACGCATAGGGTATTTTAAATTTCGAAACAATAACGAAAAAATTTTTTTTGTTGTATTTAAGGGTCAAATTCACCCTTCAAATTACATTTCAACCCTACTTTATACACCTTCCCTAAAAGCACTTTAGATCCACTTTACGTCAAAAAGAGAATCACTTCGTTATCTCTTTCCGTTTTCGAGTTATCACCGAAAATGCAGCTAAAATATGCAAAATCTCCGTTTGGAGCCAAAATTTCGGTCTGAAATTTTTCACTTTTCACAAAATAATTAATATCTTCGAAACCATTAGCACCACCGAGACGTTTAATAGCTTAAAATTCGCACAGTCACCTCCTCCACCAAATTCCGTGACAGTTTTAATTTTCGGTTTAAAATTGCGCCGTCCAGAACCGTATTTGTACCAAAATTTTGCCAAAACTTTGCGAATTTTTTCCAAAAAAACTATGTAACTGATTTTAACCAAATATTTTTTAAAACGCGTCTATCCACGGTGTTTACTTTTTGTAAAAATTTGAAACCGGTAACTTTTATAGTTTTTGAGAAAAAAAAAATATCTCAAAAATTTTTTTTTCGAATTTATTTAAAATCGACCCTGCAAATGAAAGATATTAAAAAATGGATGAAATGTAGGGGTTCACCTGCGCTCTACACCTCCCAAAAAATTGTACTCCCCAAAAACTCAAAAAATCAAAAAAAATTTTAGGTAATGTATCTCAAAAAATAATTAAATTTAAGTCTTGTGTGTCCCTCTAAAGTTTTTTTTTTAATTTTACCATTTTTGTAGAAATACTAATTAAAGTATAAAAAACCAATGCCACAAAAAAACCTTAGGTGTCTAAAATTTGTAAATTCGACATGTTCGAGATTATTAAAAAATATGACTTCCTTATAAAATCTTTTTGAAGTATTAAATTTCCATAAAAACAAAGCTTAATTATTTTGAATAAAATGCAGGCGCACCTTTGCAAACCTAATTACGAATCCGGGCGAACCAGTTCAGGCATTTTTCTCTTTGATCAAATCGAGTTTTCGGACGATAAAAACACAAAAGGTATGTTAAAAAAATTGAAGCCAGATATGTGATACATGCGTGCACCTATTGGATAACAAGGAGTTTTTCCCAGGTATTGGTAGCAATGAGCCTTGAGTGATTGTAAATGCGAAACAAAACACGCGCCGACTTTTTTAATTGTTTCTTTTTTATATAAGTGTGTTGTATTTTTTGAGAGAATGTCGCAATGCGCTTGAAGGATGAAAAAATTAAGATTTACATGCAAAGTTTTCTCGAGGAAAAAATTGCAATTAAAATTATTTTACACAAGTTTTTCATATTTTTTAATTTTATTAATTACTTCAATGATGATTTCATAATAATAAACTTCTTGTCAAGTTCAAAAAGTTTAGGTATGATTTTTAAACGTGTAATGGAATATTTAATTTAAAAAATGAAATACAAGAAATATTAGGACCGCAATAAATATTTTCGTAATGAAGTTATGTAAAGTATTACTTTTGATTAAAATTATGTAAACTTGACATATTGCCTTGCACTTACCAACATTACTAACACATGATTGTTTGTACAATAATTTTACATAATATTTTTTGGCAGAAACTCATTTATCCGTGTAATTAAATTCGATAATTTTCACGAAGGTAACACTTTCTTCATTTATTATAATATTGTTTTTACAATAATACTAATTAAAACCAATAAAAACTCCAAAAACAGGAAGTTGATGAGAAATAAAAATGGAGAACATCAAAAGTTTTTATAGTATTATGAAAAATCAATGTTTTGTACGAAATTTTACCAAAACATTAAATTCTTATATAATCTTTTTTTTACTCAATTATTTTTTTGGTTATTTGAACGAAGATTTTTCGAAGAAATTTGGTGCAAAAAATTAAGTGTGTAATTATTCTCTGTAATGTTCGCCCCAATTAAATAAAACGATAATAATTAATGAAATAGAAATTAATTGAGACTCGAAAATTTGTTGTGTATATTGAGGCGACCTAGATGCGCCTGGTGTTAATAAAAATTTTTAGTCCGCTGCTGTTAAATAACGCGTTTTGCAATAATTTCGTTGGCAATTTTTAATTACGTTGTTAAATATTACCATCTAGGTACATATTCATTAAGTCATATTCATTAACTTAATTTAAAATTAGGTACACCTTCGTTTTGGGTGAATATCTAATTTTCTAATATTAATCTAGATTTTATTTTGAATTAAAAATTTTTTTCGGTTAATTTTTGAAAATATTAAATTTTATTTTTTTTTCCAAAATTATAATAAACAGAAAAGTATACATGAGACATTTTTGCCTCATAATGTTATTTGGTCAATTTACTAATATTGAGGTTTTTCCAAAAATTGTAATAAAAATTCTAAATTATTTTTTTTTTAATTAAGCACCTACCTAAATCCAAAAATTTTGATTATTAAATAAAATACCTTTGAGGTTTATTTAAGAAAAAAAATTATACAGGGTGTTCCCGATTTTATTTTTTTTTTTAATTAAAATTTTTTGTAGGGAAATAGCACTTTTTAAAAATTGTGTTAACTCACGTTATTTGTCACGAAATTTTTGTCTTCCATGTCGTTGGAAACAAAACTATCGTTAATCAAATATCACCAACCAAGCACACCACTCTCCTGAACTCGGAACGGATACTGTTGCAGCATCCCACTTGCATTTTCTTAAATAACACTTTGCCGAGAGAAGCCGCCGCCAAACCGAACGACACCGTACGATGTTAATTCAGCAGGTGAGCTTACCTGAGTCAGACAATACGAACCAGGTACCCCACTTAAGCCTACCCAGCTTAAGCCACTTGTTCTAAGCTCTAAGCTCCAAAACAGCGCATTAATAGATTCCGTACGAAAGCGTGAGTGTAGTTACGCTAATTTTAGATCTAATAATAGCTTGGTACTTTACTAACGGAAAAATTAACGAAAGTGAAATTTATTTTATTTTTAGCTCTACAATCATTAGCTTGGTCTTCTTGAACAACCCTTAATCCAAGTGGTAACTTCGAAAACATTGGATTGGGATGATCTTTTCAAGAATTATTGATGATTTCTTTCATATATCAGAAGACCAAGGTCATGATTCTACTTAGTGCTGTTCACTGAACCCGAACTTTTAGATGTTCGAACTATAAATCATTAAAAGCTCCATACTTAGTACCAAATCATCTTTAAGTATAGTTCTACATAGTAATTCGAAATTTTGAACTAGATAAAGTTCGAACCTACTAAACTTCAAACTTGATGAACTTAAGAAAGTTCAAAGGAAAAAATGTTCACTTTTTAATGTTCTAACTTAGTTGGAACTTCAAAACATAAAAAGTTTGAACTGTTTGAAACCAATATTTATAGTTGAAACTTGTTAAAGTTAAAACCTGATGATGATTTTTCCTGTAGTAATGAACTAAATTAAGCTTAAACTGTTGGAACCCAATATTTATAATTTGATGAAATTTTTTTGTGTTTGTAAAATACTAAACTTCAAACTCGATGAAGTTCGAACTTGGAGAATGTGTAAGATGTCCATTGTTTCTAAAACCTCCATAAATTGTTATTATAAAATTGTTATACAAAATTTGAAATGGAAATTAACATTTTTGGAGCTAAAAATAGCAAGATGTGGAAAACCGGGAAAACCTGGATTTGTCAGGTATTTTGAAAATTCTGGAAAAATTCTTTCTTATGATTTTTATGATTTTGAGAGGCTTCGGAGGAGGAGTTTATTTTACGGGGGAAAGGTTTTGGAAGGCGCGTCATTATAGTGAAATTTTGTAGAAACTTAAATTTTCGATTTTTAACGTGCGAATTTTTGAAAAAAAATCGATTGCGTCGAATCCAGAACGTTCTCTTAAATCCGTTCCGTCTATTTTTTTTTACAATGAAAAATAAATAAAATATTCCGGAAAAAGCTGGAAAAATCCGAAAATTTTGATTCGGCTCGCATTCGGTCAGTTTTTAAGATATCGTCATCGTATTTAGTTATTCCTCGTCTCGAAACTTGTACGCTTCCCGCCACGTGTAGGGATTTTCGAGGTTATGAGCGCCTTCGGAGGAGTTCTTTAATATACAGGGTGGTCAGTCTTACGCTGCACACCATTGGGATCTTGTGAATTAGAAAAAAGTGCCCCTTTTCAAACTCCTTTAGAATCTATTTAGAAATCAGAGATATCTTGCTCTAGTCCTGAAATATCATGAAAAATCAAAAATTTCGCATTTACGTTTTCCTTCCATATTTTTATAATCGCTTAACTTTTTCGATTGCAATTTGGTTGTTTTGCATCATTTGACATTCTCTATCGATTGGACTTAAGAAAAAAAGTTTAGATCAACTAGATTTAATTTATTTTAAACCAACTTTTGATTTTCTTATGGGCGCGATATTTGATTTTTATATTCAATTTTTTTTTTAAATTAAATTAAAAGAACAATGTGTGTTACATCATTTAAATTGTATTTTTTTTCTCTATCCAATGGTATAAAAATCAAATATCGCGCCCATAAGAAAATCAAAAGTTGGTTTAAAATAAATGAAATCTAGTTAACCTAAATTTTTTTTCTCAATGCCAATCGATAGAGAATGTCAAATTATGTAAAATTGCCAAATTACAATCAAAAAAGTTAAGCGATTACAAAAATATGGAAGGAAAACGAAAATGCGAAATTTCAGATTTTTCATGACATTTCAGGACTAGAGCAAGATATCTCGGATTTCTAAATAGATTCTAAAGGAGTTTGAAAAGGGGCAACTTTTTTTCTAATTTAAGCAACTTTGTAAGTCTTTAGGTTCACAAGATGCCAATGGTGTGCACTGTAAGAGTGACCACCCTGTATATGCGCGACTTGTCCGAAAAAAAATCGATTTTTTTATTTTGAACCCGAATCCGTTCCTGAAAAAATTTTTGAGCGAAAAAACAATCCGTAGAGAAAATTGAAAAATTTCGAAAAGCTTTTTTTTTATTGACAAAAAAACGGAAAAAAACGTTACAGGGTCGGACTCGGGAGCGAAAAAAAAAAATTTCCGAATTTTGTTTTAAATCAATTGGGTGGCCTAAGGGAGCAGTACTGTGCGAAAGTTTGTAAAAATCCGTCGAGCCGTTCTCGAGAAAAGTCGAAAAAAGGTAAAAACAAAAGAGGTCGATATCTTGGCTCGGGGAGGGAAATTTGAAAAAACTCTCCTGTCACGCAACCCTTTGTTCAATTGCGATTACGACCTGCGGCAAGGCGAATTTCTAAAAAATTCTCCCGATTTTTAAAAGATGCCCCCGATGAAAAAGCGCCCGTTTTTTTTTTAAATCTTGGATCCGGTCCTGTGAGAAAACGGCGCTCCGGAGCGAAAAACGTAAAGAATCAAAAAAGTTGCAAATCCTCGAGCAGAAGAATCGGAAAAAGTAACTTTGTTTCAATACCCTGTATATCCGCCTAATTTATACCTAGTGATCCAAAAAAAAATCGGAAAAATTCTATTTTTTCGCCCGGAACACTTGCAAAATTTTAAATCGCCAAACTGATTACGTCGCGAAATAGTTTTCGTAAAGTTTTGGATTAGTATAAAGGGTGCGGGAAAAGTCCTATAACTTTTTTATTTATGTGTTCATCAAAAAAAGTTCCATTTAAGATTTCTAAGTCTTAGCTAAGTCATCTGATGTGGAAACAAAAAATCGAGGCAACAGATAAATCCAATTTTTAAACCTTACAACTTTCATATAGAATTTTGATAAAACCATAAATAAAAAGTTATAGCTATTTTGCAGGACTTTTCCTGCACTCTGTATACAGGGTGTTTCTAAATATGTGCGTAGAAATTCTACAGGCGATTCCTTGACCAATTCTAAGACAATAGTAAAGAATAAAAATTTTCTCAAAAGTGCTCTATTTTTTAGTTATGGGGTGTCAAACTTTCTATTTCATTTTTTGAGTATAACTTCTTTATTTTTTAAGATAATTTGATCAAATTTGAAACACACTCTAGTTATTATAGTCGTAACAAGATAAAAATATCAAATATCGAAATAAAATACAGGGGGATGTATTTTGGGGGTATAGACCCCAATTTTATGCCATAACTTTTTTGTGCTACCTCACTTAACATTTTAAATGAGATATTCTAATTCCTTGCTTTTTTCTGAAATTTTTTGACCTCTTTAATTTTTTCACAGCTGGTACGGTTTAGAAGTTATTTTAAAACATGTACGAAGTTGTATGCCAATTTTGCATTAAACAGGGGTGGCTTTTTTTAAAAAATAAATACCAACTTTTAAATGAAAAATTCGAACTTAAATATCATACAGCACTAATTGTATCTACTTAAATTTCAGTTTTTTTGCTTTTATATCAAAAATTATGAATTTCCAAATTTTAAGCCTAAAAAAATCAATATTAAAATTAGTTTGTAGGTGTATTTGAGTTTTTCATTTAATTGTTCGAACCCAATCTAGTTCAAATTTTCAGAAGTTTGACCTGGATATACTTCGAACCTATTAAACTTCGTACTCGATTTTGAGAAAGTTCTAACTCCATGAAGTTCGAACTTCAGGAAGATTGAATCGAAGAAGGTGCAAACTTTTTGATGTTCGAGTTTTAAAACATAAAAAGCTAGATTAGTACGAACATAATATTTATAGAACAAAGTTCAAACTGTATGAAGTTTTTTTTTCGTTAGTAAAGTACTGAAATAAGCTTGAACTGTTCTAACCCAATATTTATAGTTAAAGTTCAAACTCGATGAAGTCTTTTGTCCGTTAGTCAAATACTAAACATTGAGCTCGATGAAGTTCTAACTTCGGGAAGTAAATAACTATTTTAAGTTTAGGTCTATTTTCGCTGAAACCTTCATAAATACTTATTATAAAAGCTGCACTGAAGCATCGTATTGATAATTTCATGACCAGGCTCATTATAATTCGACATACCAATGAAAGATCTAACTTTCAGAAGTTTAAACTAGATAAAAATTCAAACTCGATGAATTTGAGAAAGTTCAATCTCCATGAAGTTCTAACTTCAGAAAGTGAAAAACTTTTTTCGAACTTTGAAACATAAAAAGCTAGAATTGTTCGAACCCAATATGTCTAATAGTCAAGTCGTGCTCTACGCCGATGACACTACACTAATTAATACAGGCCCCATACATGCAAATGTTGTTAATGATAACAATAACTCACTAGTAAAGGCAAAAGAATGGTTTAACTCTAACAAACTAAAATTAAATGATAGTAAAACGAAAATAGTAGATTTTAGTCTTAGAAAACTGGAAAATGTTCAATCTAATAACACGGTTAACTTTTTGGGCATACATTTGGATACTAAACTAACTTGGAACTCAAATTCTGAGGTACTAGAAAAAAAACTTTGTAAAAATATCTATGTGCTAAGAAACCTAAAAAACTGTGCTTCCATTCCAACATTAAAAACAGCCTACTATGCCCTCTTCCAGAGTCATCTCCAATATGGAATTCTAATGTGGGGTCACAGTAGTGGTTTTCATAGAATATTTGCACTACAACGAAGAGCTATTAGAATAATCTCTAATCTTCACTATAGGGAGGATTGTCGAGATAATTTTAAAGATCTTAACGTCTTAATTTTGCCATCTCTATATATTCTTGAATGCCTACTAGATATAAAGACATATACAAAACTATGCATCGCACAAGTCAATACATAAGCATGATACAAGACACAAGTGCAATATCACCTTGCCTGTAACTAGACTACATAAAGCTCAAAATAGTATGAACTACTACGGTATCAAATTTTATAATGTTCTTCCAGAAAAAATTAGGAATTACCTCATTTAAAAATGTAATTAAAAATTTTCTAATTGATAAACCCTTTTATTCTCATAGTGAATATCTCAACAACCGCCACACTTAATTAGAATAGTTCAATAATCTTTACACTACATAAATTAAATTATTATACGTTATACGTTACTTGTATTTTGTTCATAGTTATATGTTAGATATTGTATATATATTTAAAATTGTTAATATTATTATATGGTAGCTTAAGGCCTTAAATTGTACCTGAATAGACCTGTGTAAAAACTATGTTTATAGCACAACTATATTATATTTATAGAACGAATTTTTTGAAGATCGATTTGTTTGTTAGTAAAGTACTAAATTAAGCTTGAACTGTTCGAACCCAATATTATAGTTCGAACTCGGTGTCCATTAGTATAGTATATTGTTTTAGAAGTAGTTCTTTTACTCCGAATAAAATGTGCTATTTTTTCTTGAAACGTCGACATTTTTAAAATAGTAATATAATAAATAATTTTGACATTTAATTTACATACAACACGCAATACAATGTTAGTGTATATTGGGTTGCCTAAAATTAATTTCTACTCCGCCCTTTTATTCCTTGTCAGTGCAAAGTAGTAATTTCTACTTCTAGGCAGTACAAAATGACCTCGACTATTCTGTATGGGTGTAGTTATAGTATCAAGTAGGAATTCCGTTCTCTCAAGGTTTAGAATTGATACCCTGGTTTTTGTATTTTATCGTTTATACAACATTTTTTGTGTTAACATTTCTGTAAGTAGTTATTAAAATTAATACATTATAATGTAATAATTTATAAAAAAGTTGTAAACTGGGAATTTTAATGATGAATATTTCAATAAAACAAAAGATAAAATAATAATAATTAATATTTATCCGCGAGGAATTTTTTATGTAACCATCATTTTTATTTTTTTATAAAACTTTTGTAATTATTTCCAACGCTAAGTATAAACATTTGCATTTTTGACATTGGCATTGAATCGAACATTAAAAATAATAATAAACCTCGTGCGGTGTTATATAATTAACATCTCGTAGTTAATTAATGTGTTCTATTTATAACGCTTTATTAATTCTACTAAAATCTCGTTGGAGCGATTATTTCATCTACAATTAGCATAATTATATAAAAAACCGCCAAAATTGCTCTTATTTCAAGTTTTAAAAAAACTAAAAATTTCCGCACTGAAATTTCAGGTTTTTTTTTTTCGTCACGAATTTTGTGCATAAATTTATGTAATTACGACTGCAATAATTCTAGTTTTGACGGTTTAATGTGGTGATTATTAATAACCGTGGAGTTCAAGTACGCATTATTTGTATGTAAACAACGTGCAATACCTTTATTACATAATTGATGGTACCCTCCTCGAGAAAACAATTAATCACTTCTAGCTGCATAAATTGATAAATTAGTGCCGCGATTATCTAAGAAAATTGCAGTTTTTTCGCGTGTGAGCGTCCTTAAGCGGCTGAAAAGTCCTTTGATGCACTCAAGGGTCACCTGCATTAACTGCAAGTAATTTTATTCAGCTTGATTAGATTAATCGGTGTTTCTATAAACACATGATTAGCAAGAGGCAGCGATTTGAATGCGCGTCTAGCGGCTTAACGATCCAATGTTATTTGGGTCAATGTCGTACCAACTCGCACACAAGATAAATAATTAGAAAATTAAATCTTATTGTTTAAAAAACAGCTCAAAATAACCATAATTAATAAGATTGTTAATTTCAATCTCACTTTTAGTATTAATAAAATTTTTATTTAATATAACCTATTATGGAACCTTGTTTTATTGATAAGTTTAATTAAAACATTCTTTACTAAAGCCTTGCTTATTTTATAGTTTCATTAAATTTCATTTAATAAAAATTATTTTATGAATTAAATTTTCTGCCCTAGTTAATAAAACTTGGATGTAGCACACTTGTATTGTTGCATTACTACCCATTTTAGTTTTATTATATTATACAACTAACAATTACATCAAATAAGCTTACGTGAACTTACATAAGATTTTTTACCCGCATTTGTCATTTGCAACTAATTAATTTAATAGCAAATTTATTAATACCACCATGACCAATTCCTGGAATCATCGTTAATACACCGTGCAAAATTTGATGAGTTCCACTTCATTGTAAAAGTTAACTCGTTGGGTTTTCCATTCCAATCCAAATTTAGATAAATAAAAAGTAATAAAAAAGAAGCTTGCGTACGAGATTTGAGCTACACGTGAGTCAGAAATTACTGGGCATTGTTTTCCCCTCTAGCAAAATTAAATAATTGTGACTTAATATTTTTGGTATTGTTATTGTACGCCTTGAGTAACAATCCTTTTTGTTCTTTGCACTTAATTATAAAAAAGTTATGAGGTAATAAAAATTAAACAACAACAATTCTTTCCTAATAATTTTATACAATAAAAACCCTGTAAAATCATTAAATAAAATTTGAAAGTTACATTTTATTATTTTATAAGTTCTAATTAGAAATTATAATACATATGACGTTGGACTTTATGGGTATCTTTGTTATTATTGGAGATAGAAAGTCGGTTAAATGGACAAAGTAGTTTAATAATAATTCATTTACAAAAAATTTGAATATCGCATCGTTCCAATGAAAAAACAAGAAAATGCGATTTTCAAAATATTTCGTTGGTACCACAAAATTTTTTGACTTAATACATACAATTTTTGAGTACAATGCAGTACTTAAAACAAATGAATATTTTTTTGCCAACGGATTGACCGGAAATGAACCAAACTTATTTTTTTCTTATGGCAACCATATTGGATTTACACATATTCGGAATTAGTGTATTTTTCTGAGTAATTTGATATATCATATGTAATATTTTAAGAAAAATAGAAATAATTTTATTTTGCTAACCAAAAATGGCCTTGAATAGATGTAAACTGTCAATACATACAGGGTGTCCCAGCGCTGCGAGGAAGTAACATTACTCTAAAATGAAAAAAGATATTGGCATGCGGTTTTCCATACCGGGTGTTCTTTACAAGATGGCGGGCCAAAGTTATGTTTTTTTAAAAGGAACACCGAGTATATTATGACATTTTTGGATTCCTTATAAAAAAATAATTATACTTTGTATAAACTTTTATGGGTCTATCATCACTCGTTTTGCTGATATTTGCTATTTAAACCATAAATAGATCCATTTTTGAAACATCACTGCTCTAAAACAGATGAATATTTTGGGTTGAAATTTTCTCAAAAATTTTTCAACATCGTGTAGTCTACAACTATCATGTCAAATTTAAGTTTGTGATAATTTTTCATCAGAGTGCCTTATGAAATGCAAATTGAACAAATAAACGAAATTTTCAAATGGAACACCCTGTATATTTTAACATCAATCGATATCATTTTTTACAAGGTTTCTATTGATATAATGTTTGTATGGTCGCTTATCAATGGTTTGGGAGATATTAATATCGAAACTGAGAAACAGTGAAAAATACACAAAAAAGCACTCTTCGTGAATTTTTTTAAGGTTTTTTTTTTTAATTTGCCTAATACTTATTTGTGTCTTTCTCTATTGTGCTTTTTTAATAATGTTTTTATATTACAGTAACAGTTTTTGTTGTTTTACAACACAAATAAAATCGAAACTTGCAATTATCAATTTTGGTTTTCTAAATCTCAGTATTGTTTGAAATTTTAACAATTAATGTTACCAAGGAATCCCTTATTTTGTTGAATATCGTTTTTACGCTCTTTTCTGATAACCAGAAGCGGATTTCTTTCAGCTTCACCAATTTTCCATTTCTTATTTAAAAGAGTTCATTATTTCGGTTTAGTTATTATCAAAAGTACAGAAAAGGGCGTTAAAACAAAATTCCACAAAATAAGGGTTTCCTTGGTAACATCAGTTGCTAAATTTTTAAAGCATGCTGAGACTTAGAAAACCAAAATTGATAATTGCAAGTTTCGATTTTATTTTTGTAGTAAAAGAAGAAAAACTACTATTGTAAGAAAACAACATTATAAAAAAGCAAAATAGAGAAAGACAGAAATAAATAATAGGCAAATTAACAAAAAATCTCAACAAAATTCATCAAGAGGGCTATTTTGTGTATTTTTCAATGTTTCTCAGTTTGGATATTAATATTTCCTAAACCATAGACATTCGACCATACAACTTTTATATCAGTAGAAAGCTTGTTAAAAATGCCATCGAATGATGTTAAAATATACTGGGTGTTCCATTAGAAAATTTCGTTTAATTCTTTAATTTGCATTTCATAAAGCAGCCTGATAAAAAAATTATCATAAACTTAAATTTGACATGACAGTTGACGACTAGAGGATGTTGAAAAATTTTTGAGAAAATTTCAACTCAAAATGTTCATGTTTTAGAGCAGTGATTTTTCAAAAATGGATCTTTTTTTTGGTTTAAATGGCAAATATCAGCAAAACGAGTGATGATAGACCCATAACAGTTTATACAAAGCATAATTATTTTTTTATAAGGAATCCAAAAATGTCATAATATACTGGGTGTTCCATTTAAAAAAACATAACTTTAGTCCGCCATCTTGGAATGGACTCCCGGTATATTACTAAAATATTTTTAAAATGTGCTCTTAAAGGTTTTGTATATTCTATCGAAAACCGCATGCCGATATCTTTTTTCATTTTAGAGTATAGTTACTTCCTCGCAGCGCTGGGACACCCTGTATGTAATATTTTAAGAAAAATAGAAATAATTTTATTTTGCTAACCAAAAATGGCCTTGAATAGATGTAAACTGTCAATACATATGTGTTAAGATTTATTTTACATTTAATATTTTAAATAGTCACATTTATGTTATTGACAATTTACATCTCTTAAAGTCCAATGTTAGTAAAAACTAATAATTTTATTTTTTTAAAATATGACATATGGTATACCAAATTACTTAGAAAAAAATAGTGATTCCGAATATGTGTAAATCCAATATGGCTGCCATAAGAAAAAAATAAGTTTGGTTCATTTCCGGTCAATCCGTTGGCTAAAAAAAATATTCATTTGTTTTACTTCATTGTACACAAAAAATTGACTGTATTATGTCAAAAAACTTTTTTGGTACCACAGAAAATAAAGAAGTTATAGCCATATTTTAAAAATGGCATTTTCTTGTTTTTTTGTTTTTTCAAGATAGCGTTGGAATGATACGATATTCAAGTTTTTTGTAAACGAATTATTAATATTCGAAAAAATCTCTACTACTTTGTCCATTTAACCGACTTTCTATCTCCAATAATAACAAAAATACCCATACAGTCCAACGTCAAATGGGACACCCTGTATATCTAATCATTAACGGAAGTAAATATGTAGCAAGTAATGTTTGGTCCTTCGAACCGGATTTACATAATCCTTGTTGTGTTTAAAGAAAATTTTGATTTTTCTGAATTTATAATGGGTAAATATTAACTCTCTCACGTTATAATAAATATTTACACCTCCACGTAATTTGTCTTTTCCTCTTTTATCTACGTGCCTGACGTGATATCTTTGTCAAAAGCTGCTGCACCTAAAGCTGCAAATAATTTCGTACGCTCTGCGGTTGAGTGCGCGTGCATTTTTGCACTTACTACAATTTTGTACTATGCCGGGGCTTGAATCGAAGGCCGCCCGCCTCTGTTCTTGTCTTATCTCGCTTCAAAAACGATTTTGCAATGTTTTATATCGTGCTGGCTCAATTTACGTTTCACTGTCAATGTTAAGTGCTAAAATAATTCCTTTATAATATTTTTATACTCCTTATAACACACACGAAAGATTTAAAAGAACATGAAATACTTGTAGAGTCTTACATCAATTTTTCTAAAAAAATCAATTTCGCAACTTGTTTTTATTAAACTACCTTTTTAGTATATGGATTTTGATTTTTTGGAGTTTTTGGGGGAGTAAAATTTTTTGGCGGAGTGTAGAGGGCAGATGAACACCCTACATTTCATCCATTTTGTATTATCTTTCATTTGCGGAGTCGATATTAAAAAAATTCGAAAAAAAAATGTTGAGGTGTTTTTAACGGAAATCGGTTTTTATTTTTTTTCTCGAAAACTATAAAAGTTACTGGTTTCAAATTTTTATTAAAAGGAAACACCGTAGATAGACGCGTTTTAAAAATTATTAGGTTAAAATCGGTTAAATAATTTTTTTGGAAAAAATTCGCAAAGTTTTGGCAAAATGTTGGTACAAATACAGTTCTGGACGGCGCAATTTTAAACCGAAAATTAAAACTTTCACGGAATTTGGTAGAGGATGTGACCGTGCGAATTTTAAGCTATTAAACGTTTTGGTGGTGCTAATAGTTTCGAATATATTAATTATTTTATGAAAAGTGAAAAATTCAGACCGAAATTTTGGCTCCAAACGGAGATTTTGCTCATTTTAGCTACATTTTCGGTGATTACGCCAAAACGGAAAGAGTTAGCGAAGTGATTCTTTTTTTGACGTAAAGTGGACCTAAAGTGCTTTTAGGGAAGGTGCATAAAGTAGGGTTGAAATATAATTTGAAGGATGAATTTGACCCATAAATACGACTTTTAAAAATGCGATATAAAAAAATTTTTTTTTTCGTTATTTTTTTGAAATTTAAAATACCCTATGCGTGGGAGCTTTCGTTTCAAAGAGTAGATTCTAAAGTGTTTTTAAAATTGAAAATCCGTTAAAAAGTGACCTAGCGGGAGCCACTCACCCCTAAAATCAAAATTTCGAGTTTATTTGTACGTAATTTCCCAACCCTACGAAATATAAAAAATCTGAGTAACCTATACACTGTAAATAATATTCCATTTTAAAGTTGCGAAAGAAAATTGCAAAAATTTTGAAAACTGCGGGAGCCAGATGGGCCCAGGTTGGACCGCGTTTTACCCGATTTTTTGAACATTTTATATTCATTTTTTTTCCAAGGTCCAGGGTAGAAATTTCAAGGTGTCGATTTTTTCTCTCATTAGTACCAAATAAGTAAAATAAAAAATATTCGAGTATTGCAGGTTGTTCTATCTAAAGTTAAAATAATCAATTGTACTAATTGGTTCTTATCTGCAGGGTCGAAAACAAACTGTTGATATGGTTATTTTTCAGATGAAATGGCAATATGACACAGGGTTCCCCAAGGCTCAGTGTTAGGCCCCATTTTATCTTATCTTATCTTAAATTGGATATATCTCAAGAACGATAGTAGTTTTTATCGAGTTTTTTTTTTAAATATTTTCCTACAGTACTAATTGGGGTATTTTAGAATTTTGTACCAAAAAAATACTTTTTGAATCTAAATCAACGATTAGTAGTCAAAAGTATAATACAATAATTCATCTGTAAGGTCAGTTATATGTATATTGAAAAATTATTCATTGTCACCTTTGACAATAGGATCATATTTCTAATTTGAATAATAAATTGTTTAAAACGGTTGTAAATAAATAAATTAAGCTGTTTGTAGTTTAAAAGGCGATAATGATTACTACTACCATTTATCAAATAATAATTATTGTTATCACAACCTTCATCAGAGCCAGGTTACATTAAACACTTAACCCAATCTAAATGGGATTCTCTTTAACCTAGATACCTAAATTGTATAAAATTGCATAAATGCATTTTATTGTACATCGTGGCGCAAGGTTGCGCTCTTAATTTATGCACGTTTCTTAATTAATTTAACACGCGTATGCACCGCGGTTAATTGTAATTAACCCTCGAAACTCTGTCCCTCATTATTTCAACAATTTTTATAACGACTGGATTACAGCTTCATTTACATTTTGCTAATTTGTTATTGATTTCGCAACTCACTCTAAATCAACCTTCGTACTTTATTTAATTTCTAAATAATTTTTTTAAACAATTACTTCAAAATTTTAGCATTCATTTAAATAATTAACGCCTTTTTATATTTATTTGTAGCAATTATTTTATACCTGATAATTATTAAATTATTTATTGGCAAAAAATGAGTTATATAAGAAATCTGAGTAGCTCTAATTAAAATGTTGTCAAGGATCAAAGGAATGCATTTGGGTTCGTCGTTTGTGTAGCGGATACAGAGCAGGATCTCCTATTAAAACGTACATTAACCATAATTTCTTGAGTGAGTGGGCTTTTATTTCTGTAGATCGATTAGAATGCTACGCCCAAAAACGTGTCTATACTTTAATACTCTAATCAGCACTGCTAATTCGTATCAAGGAGACTTCAAAATTAAGAAACACATAATATTAAAAATTAATGTTAAAAAAATCACGTTTGTGTTGTAAGTTGTAAATATTGCACAACAAAAACAAACACTCCTTACTAAAATACTTTTATTATTTTCATTGTTTAAATAATTTAATTAATTATTACTTGTCTTTAACAAGTTTTTACTTTGAAACCTCTTATAAGAAAGGAATACAATAAAACAACCTCGGAAAAAGAAAACGTTAATTTACAATAATTTTACTTGATTTTTAGCTTTATTATAGGAATCAGGCACCGAATTCTAAACACGCTACTGTATCTAACGACATACGTTATGAAAACACGAGAGAGGTAACTTTACCCCTTCACAACGTAGATCGCTACGTAACGACAATGTTATAAAGATGATTTTTTTAATAAAAACATTACATCACTTTGAACGTCCAAAAAATGACATTTCCACTGAAGTTGGACATACTAAATTAGTTTCATTAAGAAATTTAGAAAATTTCCTATAAAATAGACTTATTTATGTAATATTTTTCTCATTGGAACTTTTTTGAAAATTGATTATAAAAATACACATTTTTGGTGTATAAAAAATTCTAAAAACTTGATTAAAAAATTAAAAACTGATAATTTCGATAAAATTATAACAAAATTTTTTAGTTTAAATTAAAGATTAGGGTATAATCTATAATACGAAAGTCTAAAATCAATCATGGGCCAAAAAATAAATTTAATATAACCAATTGAAGTTAAAGTTATTTTTGGGGAAATTTTTAATCGTACTTTAATGACCTAAAAATGGTATTTATAGTAAAGATATGATTATAAAATAAGTTTTATTATAAAATTTGGTTATTTTTTTATAAAATGGACCATTTAAAAAATAAAATTCGCAATGGGGTCTTTTTTGAAATCCCATTTAAAAATTTTTTAACGCTTTTATTTAAACTGGCGTTTTTGATGAAAACTTTGTATGCACTTTGAACACCAAAAAATGACATTTCCACTGAAGCTAGACTTACAAAATTAATTTTTTTATAAATTTAGACAATTTCCTATAAAATAGGCTTATTTAAGTATTTTTTTCCTCATAAGAACTTTTTGAAAATTTATTTTAAAAAATACTAATTTTTGGTGTGGTACAACTTTGAAGTTTGTAACCCTCATAAATATTCTAAAACTCAAAACAATAAAAAAGGATGTTCTTTGTTATCTATTTTTTGTTCATTTTGATTCAAATATATTAAATTTTTTAACTGATCATAGTTTTTTTCGCAACGAGAAATCGCTAACATTTAAGATAAGATCAAATTTGCAATTATTTATTGGTTGTGAATTTATCCGGCGTATATACCAAAGTCAAGTGATGTAATCTCTTAAAAATTCACGATCATTTCTCGGTATACCAATTAGGATTTTATGGTTGATTTGCTTTGATGGTCGGATGATCCAAATGCATCACCTGCGCACAATTATATTTAATTAAGGTCGCCTTGGCTTATAATTATTTTCATAAAAATACTAAAGATTGTAATTATTAAAGTGCTTTGTCTTTAATTAATTGAAAAAGCTTTTAAAAGCAAATATTTTTACTTAATTTTACTGAATGTTTTGTTCTCCTGTAATCCCATCAATTAATTTATTTAGAAGTACAGGTAAACGTTGTTTTACGCCGGGGTTTCGTTCCGAGAGACACCGGCGTAAAATGAACACGCATTTTTTGTGATATTTTCGCACAATTTGTGGGTTCCAAAAATATAATCACATCTTTTTATTTTTCTTAAAAACAAACCGAAAACTAATTGTGAATCGGCGTAAATCGAACCGGCGCAAAATGACGTTTACCTGTATAGATTTTTTTACAAATAAAAATGGTAAAAATTCATAAAAAAATTTGGTAAATCATGGGTGTAATTTTGTTGGGAATTAAACGAAAACCTGTTATTTAATAGTCCATTTTTTATGTTTCTAATAATACTACTTAACAACAATAAAATTAACCTTAATCGACGCTTTTAAATAAAAAAAATTCTTTCATCAACTGAAATCGTGTCAAAAAATATGCAATTAATTCCCTCGAAAATAATGATTAACCTCGACATTAAACCAAAAGCGAGTACCACGATTTAAGAATGAAATTTCGGATTTTATTCATCTCAATTCGGATTATAAATAATAGAAGTTAAAAATCGTGAATGAAATTCCCAGCCAAAAGGATCGTTTTTTATGGCCGTTTAAAACACGCTTTTAATAAAGGTAACTTGCGCACACAAGAAGTAAATTCCCAGAGTATGACGCAAATACATTTTTACAAGAGGTTGCAAGGATGGTTTTTTTTTACCTTTTGCACCGGGGAAGGCTGTTTTTAAACATTATTATTTATTGAAGAATTTATTGATGCTGCCTCAGTTCATTGTCTTGCACATCTTGAATTTATTCTTTGTTGCCATATTATACAGGGTGTCCCATTTGACGTTGGACTGTATGGGTATTTTTGTTTTTATTGGAGATAGAAAGTCGGAAAGTTTTTCGAATATTAATAATTCATTTACAAAAAATTTTAATATCGCATCGTTCCAACGCTATCTTGAAAAAAACAAGAAAATGCGATTTTTAAAATATGGCTATAACTTCTTTATTTTCTGTGGTACCAAAAAAGTTTTTTGACATAATATAGACAATTTTTTGTGTACAATGCAGTAAAATAAATGAATATTTTTTTTCGCTAACGGATTGACCGGAAATGAACCAAACTTATTTTTTCCTTATGGCAACCATATTGGATTTTCACATAATCGGAATTAGTATTTTTTTCTGAGTAATTTGGTATACCATATGTCAAAAAAATAAAATTATTTGATTTTACAAACTAACATTGGACTTTAAGAGATGTAAATTGTCAATAACATAAATGTAACTATTTAAAATATTAAATGTAAAATAAATCTTAACACATATGTATTGACAGGTTACATCTATTCAAGGTCATTTTTGGTTAGTAAAATAATATTATTTTTATTTTTCTTAAAATATTACATATGATATATCCAATTACTCAGAAAAATACACTAATTCCGAAAATGTGTAAATCCTATATGGCTGCCATAAAAAAAAATAAGTTTGGTTCATTTCCGGTCAATCCGTTGGCGAAAAAAAATATTCATTTGTTTTACTGCATTGTACACAAAAATTGTCTGTATTATGTCAAAAAAAATTTTTGGTACCACCGAAAATAATAAAGTTATAGCCATATTTTGAAAATCGCATTTTCTTGTTTTTTCAAGATTGCGTTGGAACGATACGATATTCAAATATTTTGTAAATGAATTATTAATATTTGAAAAAATCTCTACTACTTTGTCCATTTAACCAACTTTCTATCTCTAATAATAACAAGGATATCCATACACTCCAACGCAAATGGGACACCCTGTATTTTATTTTGGAATTTGAACTGTGAGTCTTCCTCCAGTCTAAAATTTTTGGGGTTTTGCTTCCAAATTTTTGAGCAAAACTAAAGATTAAATTAAGGTTCAATTAGATACTCTAAAACCTTTGAAAGAAATAAAACAAGAGAATATAGCCTTGATTTATTGTAATATTTTAGCATTTTTGAAGATTTATTTCTTTTTAAAATAATGGAAGTCTTGGAAATATCACGTTTTATGACATGGTACCCATAAATAATCAAAATCAATTTATGTTTGCGTATAATAATTCTTTGTTTAAGTAATTTCAAAAGTCATTTTTTAAGAGTTAATAAATTATAATTGTTTTATGCGGTATTAAAAAGTATTCAGCAAGTGCGTAAATAAAACGTGACAATAAGTGCAATTTGTCCTTAAAAAGCTCTTTGAAAATATAAAAATTGGAAATATTAATACGCTTATTATGCAAGTAGTAAAGCGAATAATTTACGACCAGATCACCATTAAATGAGTACTTGTCTCGCACCTGAATGAAAGTACGTCAAAGCTACTATGCACAAAAGCTATGACGTCATTATTGAGCTCAAGCAGGTTTTAATCAAATCCATTTTTACACTTCCATATACGATAATACATGTTTTTTGAATCACCTTGTACAATTACATCAAATATCTCATTTACATAACGTATTCAAAGTCCGGTCAATTTAGGCCTAAAAATAGTAAAGGTGGGTAAATTAGCGTATAGCCAAAAATTGGTATGAATGTCGGGAACATCATTATAAATGAAGTCTGAAAAGCCCATACCTGGAAAAAATTTTATTCAAGATCAAAGCTCTTAAAAATGGGTTTTTCGCGTTTTTCACCAAAACGGTAAGTTTTATCATAAAATTAGTTCAGACAAAAATTGTAGATCATATAATTATCTATAAAAAATGACTCATTACTTTTTCTCCTAAGAGCCACCGTTTCTGAGATATAACGATTATAAAAGTTGAAAAAGTTGTAATCTTCATAATATGCATAAGTATGCCACGTATACACATCACTGAAGCTGTAATACAAGTAAAAATATTTTTCTATCGGTTAATGTAACCCATAAATCATTCTAATCGGCCTACTGGTTCGGTCAAAATTAATTATTTTTCGATTAATCAAAAATTTCATAGCAATTTCTTCGTCCAAAAGTGAAATTTTCAAATTTTCAACGGTTATTCGGTCATAACTTCTAAACGAATAAAGATATCAAAACGTATATTTTTTTGTGTAAAAGCCTACGCAAATACCTTTAAGATAAGCTATCATTCGTTAAAATTGATGAAGGGCAGGGGTGTAAAAAAAATTGTCAAATTCGCATTTTCTTACAAAGTTTTTTTGCGCGAAAAAAATTACTGATTCGGGAGCGCTTTTGAAAGCTTTCCCGTCGCTTAAAAAAAAATCCATTGCGATAGGATTATAAAACAAACATTCCCCTTTAATTGAGACCGGGTTTTTGAAATTTGGTTAAAAAATGTACCCGTTATCGTGAATATTAGACGATTATGAATCTGACGAATATTGTGCATATTATGAAGATTACAACTTTTTTAATCGTTATATCTCAGAAACGGTGGCTCTTAGGTAATAAAGTATGAAGACATTTTTTATAGATAATTATATGATCTACAATTTTTGTCTGATCTAATTTTATGATAAAACTTACCGTTTTGCTGAAAAACGCGAAAAACCAATTTTTAAGAAAAAAACATTTTTTTTCAAAAATTTTTATTTCACGTTAATTTAGAACTTAGCTTCCGAACTGATCAAGTTGTATCTGTCGTTTGAGATGATCAAGGGATTACTAAATAAATTTTTCCAAATCATCAAAAATAGCGATTTTCGATAACCTTTATATTTTTGGTTCCAAAATGTTTCCCAAGAAAAAATCCTGCTTCAAAGACCTTTTGCTTTGATGGAACTTTAATAAGTCCTATTGCAAATCTAAGCTATTGCGACCTTTCCATGCATTGTCGTTCAAATATGTTGCAAATACCAAAGGAGTACCACGACAATTTATTTTTTAAGAATATAAACTACTAAACTTAAAAAGTTAATCTATCTTTATTAAGTTTCACAATTCCGTATCCCATCCAATTCTCTTAATTGTGATAATAAAAGGAGAAAACTGTTTAGGAGTTGACATTGATCCAAAATTTTGGGCCATGGGATATGAAGAAAATGTTCTTGCCTAATATTTCGATTAAAAGCATTTTTAGGTTCTTCAGTGATCATTATCCTTTCAGGTGTCTTTGGGTCTTTCATTAAATTAAAGAAATGTCGTAATCAAAAATTAGATACGCACCCAAACAATCCCAATAGTTGCACAACACGACGAAACTTAATGGATTCAAGAAGACAAAGAATTTTTTTAATAAATAACAAGAAGATCAAACAAAAGTGTCATTACGCGATTGTTTGATTTAAATAATGCGTTCGAGTGCCGACGCATAACACCATTGCTAAATCCACACCTGAATTATTCGGTAACCGATTTCACTTCCTCGAGTACAAATAATGTCGGATCGCGGTCACGATGACCTTGGCTGGTATCAAGAATACAAGACAAGTATTATGTAAAAGCTGCAGAAACTCTACAGAAAAATCAAGCGAGTGCGCTGATTAAATTTTTATCAATGGATTTAATAAACGGGTGCGTTCAATAGGTCGCGAGTGCCGATCGAAAAATTAAGAGGTGACAGGTTGTTAATAGCTACTTGGATGAAAATGTTGAGCAAGTACCAAGCCTATTATTAAAACCATTCCCAATTGCGCAAACCACCGGACTTGCGATTAATATCAATTTTTAATGCAAAAAGTACGAAAAGGATACCTTTGTAACTCTATACACCTTTCAATCAACCGAGTAATAACAACCTTCAATTTTCGAATGCATGCATGAAAATTTAGTATTTTCAACTTTTTGGACAAAAATGTCATGAACGAGTCAGCTTTGTTATCTCGCTCTTACTCATTAGAAGTATATGACGCACGCTTAAGTGGGAGTGAGATGATCGTGTGACTTACTCGCGACATGTATTTTACTCGTTTTTAATGTTCCTATGAATTGTGGCTTAATTCGATTCAAAATTTTTAATTTTTCCTGATATCCTTGTAATTTCTACTGCGATTGGTTGAAACAATCATAAATTTGATAAAACTACTGTTTATATCTACGAATAAAATCAATTAGGTAATTTGTGAAAACTTAAGTGATTTGAATATTCACCAAGCATTCTTTTCTATAAAAACTAAATACCATATTCAAATTGATAATTAATTAACACTTAATAAAATAATAAATTCCACAATTCATTAATACTAATTCGATCCATTAATTCGCTGTTACATCGCATTTTTAATTAGCAACAAATAATAATTTGCAGGAAAAAAGAATTAATAACGCTTTAATTAGTGTGCTCGCCTTTTGTTTTATAGCCACTAATAATGGTGAAATAAAAACAGATGAAAGAAATCTTCAAGCGACCATTAATTTTATCACAAGTATTTATATTTATGTACACTTATCAGCACGCTGCTATAAATTAATATAATTGATGCAAAAATTATAGCAATTAAGAATAACATAAAATATTTTATGAAACCATGTGTGCCTTATGGCCTTCAATTAATTTAATACGCATAAATGATTTCACTGGAATCACAACTATTTTTATCAACCACAAAAAAATTTAAAACATCTCAAAAATTTATCATCAACATTTTTCTGGTTCAAACATAAAAACGCCATTTTAGCCGAGCAAATTTTTGATCTTGTACAAGATTTCACACAAAATATTTGTAATTTTCTAAATTACCAATTTTCAACCCAATTGGTTAAAAATTTTTAATTTACACGAACACAAATATTTTCTGTCAAATCAAAGATTTGGGACCAAAAAAAGTGCTCGTCCAAAATAACAAGTAGATTTTTGTGAATATGGTTATACATAGGGGTGCACAAAAAATGGGCAACGATGTAGCTTCGTTATTTCTTATCCGATTTTAGTAAGTGATATGTCAAATTAAATGGTTTGATGAATACTACTATCAGATAATAAAAGATTAATTTTATTTTTGAATACATCAGAGGAGGAGGAGGCAACTTTTCTTTTTCAAATGGCAACATATTTTTTTCGATTAAAAAAATCATAAGCAAAAATAATCTATACCAATTATTCCAATTTTTTTCTTATTTTTTTTTAATTTTTTTTATTATTAATTTTTTTTAATTTAATTTATTTGTTTTTTCTTGTTTTTGAGTTTTTTATTTTTTTATTCTTAATAAATTAAAAAAAAAATTTAATTAATTTAAAAAAAATTATAGGTCTAATTGTTTTAAATTATTTTTGTTAATGATTTTTTTCAATCGAAAAAAATATGTTGCCATTTGAAAAAGAAAAGTTGCCCTCTCCCCATCTGTTGTTTTCAAAAATAAAATTAATCTTTTATTATCTGATAGTAGTATTCTTCAAACCATTTAATTTGACATATCACTTATTAAAATCGGATAAGAAATAACGAAGCTACATCGTTGGCCGTTTTTTGTGCAACCCTCTGTATAAACACATTGGTCTTCCTTACAAAAAAAAACTTTCCACTTTTTTAATGAAAAAACCTACTAGTATGTAAAAGTCGAATAAAAACTGGAATTAATTTCAATTAAAGTCTTATGAATAATAATTTTACTACCTAATCCTTAAAAAACGCGGATTTAAAAATATAATAAATTATAACTTACAGAACTCATTGACTTGGCTTTTAATTCTCGTTTTTTTCGTAGTAAAAATAAACTTGTGTTTTCACTTCACGATTGGTAGTAACTTTTTTTCTCGGCTGCTTAATGTAAAATGGTTGTCGACAATTTTTGGTCAAATCGTATGCAAAAGACGCGTTATTTTGCAATACGCCCCTGATAAGTTGGCGTTGGTAGGGGCCTCTGTCCACTTGGTATGCGGGATGTTTCGGGTTGCGAAATGTTGCTTTTTTCGCATTGACCCCTTAATCCTGACACTGAAAACCATTTGAATAAACAATAAAACAGACAAGAGGAATTTCGAGAATGTGTTGATAATTGATTAAAACACAATTAAATTTCGGTTAAGGATTTATTTTATGTAAATTTATTGTTCTCTCATAAAAACAAATAAAAACTTTTCTAAATTTAAACTTTCTTACAACGTGTCCCACTTATGTTGGAAAAAGTGGGATGGGAGTACAGGGATGTATGGTTTTTTTCAATTTAAAAAAAAAAACTCAAAATTTTAATCGCGCAAAAAACTTCGTAAAAAATGCGATTTTTACAATTTTTTTACCCCCCCCTGACCCTTCATTGATTTTATCGAATGATGACTTATCTTAAAGGTTTTTGCGTAGGCTTTCACATAAAAAAGATTCGTTTTGATATCTTTATTCGTTTAGAAGTTATGACCGAATAACCGTTGAAAATTTCACTTTTGGACGAAGAATTTGCTATGAAATTTTTGATTAATCGGAAAATATTTAATTTTGACCGAACCAGTTGGCCGATTAGAACGATTTATGGCTTACATTGACCGATAGAAAAATATTTTTACTTGTATTACAGCTTCAGTGATGTGTATACGTGGCGTACTTATGCATATTATGAAGATTACAACTTTTTCAAATTTTATAATCGTTATATCTCAGAAACGGTGACTCTTGGGAGAAAAAGTATTAAGTGATTTTTTATAGATAATTATATGATCTACAATTTTTGTCTGACCTAATTTTATGATAAAACTTACCGTTTTGCTGAAAAACGCGAAAAACCTATTTTTAAGAGCTTTGATCTTGAATAAAATTTTTTCCAGGTACGGGAATATTCAGATGGTTTTGATAGTGAACTGGTGGAAATGTCTTTTAAAATATTCGCGGCATCTACTTTGGGTTGAAGAGTCATTTGGGTTGCATAAACAAGCAAGTTTTTTTAACCCCAAGATGTTCAGTTTTCCTGCAGTTTGTTCTTTCACTGCTGTTAACAAATCTTAATGAAGGACGACCTGGGTCAGTGTTTTCTGGAAACTCCAGAACTTTTCCATGGACATAATTGAGGGTTACGAGTTTTTCCGACCAATTGTGATTCTTTCCGAGAAGCTTGTTCGAAAATCATGTACTAATTTCGACACGACTTGTCTTTTTTCAATTGTCAATTTGAAATCCAAGTTCAGTTCTTTCGATAATATTTCAAATCGCTGCTTGAATCGATATCTACGAACCCAAATGTATCGGAAAAAAAGTGGCGAAAAAAATTCGAAACCTCTTTTGGAGAATTTCATACTAAGTATGCTTCTTTCTGGTCACCATTTTGTGTGCTGTAGACAATAAGTTAATGGTTTTCAAAATTATGACCAAGTTCCCAAAATTGCAAAAGTGACCATGAAGTCCAAAAGTGAATCAGGTTGTTTTAGGTGTGAAAATGTTTTCCAGAAATTGTTTGTGTAAATATTTTGAAGAAGTAAAATTCGTCCTAGAATGATTCGAGCTCGATCAAGGTAAATGTATCGCGTGTAATTTATGGTCTTCATTAGGATTGTGTTGCAAGACAATGAGACGTTAGAAGGCAATGTTATGATAAATGAATTACGCACGTCCATTTCCAGATTCCAGACGTTGCGAAACGTTTCAAAAAATAAAGATGTGTCCGTCCAGTCGGTAATTATTATTATTTCGCCATCAGTTTGAGTCGCGGAATTCCTCGAGGAAAATACTACATCCCTTTTGCGCAAGAACTGACGCAGACACGCTCTGATTGTCTGAACGCTCGAAAGGTCACCTGAAGACTTTGAGACCACGCGCTTAATTGTAGTAATTAATTTATCGCTTGTTTAAACAATTAGGGATATTATTGATTGTGTATCGGCTCGATTATATTACAGCTTTCTGCAAGTAAATCCGGCTTATTCCGGACAAGGACACCACGATATTCTACAAACCTGCACTTTTATTGGCTTAATTTTTCGCAATTTACATTTATAATTTAATTCTTTCAATAACAGCCATAAATTACTCATCCCATATTTATTAATTTTCACCATAAATTATCTAAATTTATATATAAATTGATTTTTTCTTCTAAAGTCATTAGTCTTCTGTGACGTTTGAAAGGCTAAAATGTCACTTTTTAAATACGTTGATTCTATAGTCACTTTGTACTGCCTAGGAGTAGAAATTACTACTTTACATTGTCAAGGAATAAAAGAGCGGAGTAGAAATGAATTTTGGGCAACCGAATATACAGTAATATTTTTTTACTCCTAATAAAACAATATATTTTTTTCCATTACTATAATAAAATAGAATAAAGATTATGGTTGTTTTTTTTCAGTTACGGGTACCCTTAAACATCAACTTCAGAGCAAAACAAAAAGATGTTGTAGTGACTATAGCAAAAAAACATTTAGTTTGTGGAATTAAAGGGCAGGTCCCAATAATTGATGCAGATTTCCCACATGAGATTAAACTAGAAGATTCAACATGGATTATAGAAGACGGAAAACAATTATTCATCACTTTAGAGAAGGTAAAATAATTATTTCAAATAAACTAATGGAGGAGTAATAAATAATTTCTGTAAAAGGTTAAAAAAATGAACTGGTGGGCTAAACTAGTCGTGACTGATCCTGATATTAGCACAAAGAAAATAAATCCTGAGCCATCAAAATTAAGTGACTTGGATGGTGAAACTAGAGGACTCGTGGAAAAAATGATGTATGATCAGCGCCAGAAACAAATGGGATTACCTACTAGTGATGAGAAAAAGAAACAAGATGTTATTAAACAGTGAGTAGTAAATTTGCATATTTTTAAGTCTACTTCATATTTAAAAAAATTTACAAAAAAAAATATTAAAAAAAAATGGATTGAAATTGACGTAATAATTTTAATTTCAGGTTTATGGAAAGTCACCCTGAAATGGATTTCTCGAAATGTAAATTTAATTAATCACGTTCACACTGCTTTTTATGAAATAATTGTAAACACACTTTAAAATAAACCATTTCCACTTTTTTATTGTTTAAAAAGTCAAGCATTAAAAAATATATATTTACAAAACATGCGATAAATGCGAAGTTATTCTTTCAACCAATCCAGTTTATGATTTAAAATAATGCACCAACAGTGATATAATTAAAACCAATACTGCAATACATATTCCTAAAATGTAAAGAGTTCTATTCGTCGCTGGAATTTTTGGCAATACTTCAAGATTATCATCTGAAACTTCATTGTAAAATTCTGATAAATCTAAAAACATTAATTTATAGAATTAGTCATATTTATTTTTTTATGTTGCATACCTGCTTGTCCTTCAAGATCATGGACTACATTTTTGTTTTGAATTGTTACATCTAATACATCCTGAAATGACGAATGAGCTTCTTGGGGTCCTTCACCAGGAAATAAATAATCACTCAGCATCACTTTAGTATTTGGTAAAGCTATCAGTACTCTTCTTGGAGGTTCATGTAATGTAGTCGAATCTAACGTAATAATAAATTAAATTTTTGTCATAATTTTTTTTCCAGTGGAGCTTTTTTAAAATTTCTTTTTTTGGTACATAGAAGAGTCTTGTGGCTACCAATTTCTTCTTTTTTTGTTTTAGTAAGTCAAACCAAATACTCATACGGGAGCAGTAAAACAGGCTCTTTACAATAAACGTTCGCTTAACAGCGTTTTCCACAAAAATAAAAAACTAATTGAAATAAAATTTTTTTTCCAACACTAGCAATAAGTTAAGATATAAACGAAGAGTTTGCCATTTTGTTTTTTGTTGTAAGTATATTTTTAAACTTTTTATACCATCCCAAAAATTAAGTAAAATTTTAAGATATTTTTGGAGAGCTTTAAAAAGTTTAAAAATATACTTAAAACAAAAACGAAACAGCAAACTCTTCGTTTATACCTTAACTTATTGCTAGTATTGGAAAAAAAATATTGTTTCAATTATTTTTGTTGCAAATGCCGCTAAGCGGATATTTTTTGTAAAGAGCCTGTATTTGGTTTGACTTAATAAAACAAAAAAAGCAATTGATAGCAAAAAAACTCATCTGTGTACCAAAAAAATTTTATAAAAACTTCTCTGGAAAAAAAGTTATGACCAAAACCGTAAATATCAAAATAAGCCGACTATTGCCTTAAAAATTAATTTCCTTACCAGTTAAAAATCCTCTCTCCCCTTCAGTCAATGAATCGAAATGCATGCTCAACCTGGAAGTCAAACTCCTAATAATATCCTCGCGAATAGCGTTACAAACCATTCCCATTGTACTTTTCGGATTCAACCACACAGTACAAGCTACAATACCGTTAATTTTAAAAAACCCTACAGAATCTTTAACCTCCGTTGCGATAATTTTAGTAGAGCAGTTCTAAAAGTTAAATTTCACACACAAAAAATTAAAGCCACAAAAACTTACTGGCGTTAATAGGATGGTCACGTAAATACCTTGCTCCTTGGATGTTATATCATTCATTGATTCCAGTAAATCGCTAGGTTTTTTAATTTGCTCGTTAAAAATATAATGCCCTTTTTGTAAACAATAATCGACGTTACTTAACACATCCTTAATAAAAATGTAATAATTTTTTGTAGTTATTAAGATTAATACACGTTACCTTTAATTGACTTTTAAGTGGTAAACCTAAATCGTATTCACTAATCGGAATAGTTTCATTAATATCAAACTTGCACTCGACTTGCGTCCAAATCAAATCCTTATCAACGAAATAAAAATCTACGGGGCTTAAATTATTAGTGTTACTATTATAACTTTTAGCAGTATATGTTTTATCCTTCGCTGAATAATGTAAAACCAATTTACTAATATCATCAGTACAGTTACCGTAAATTAACGAATTTTTAGCGATTCTTTTCTGGACGTGATTAATGATTGATTTAATTTTCGGCGCAAAAGGGTTCATTACATTGCTTTCTGAAACGATAAAAAGCCCAAGCACGTATAAACCACCCGTTAACATTCTAGTCGTATGTCTTGCATGCTCCGAAACTGTGATTTCCATAACTTCCTCGATTGTCGAATAGGATTTTTCCCTTCCATCATTCTGGCTGAGAGGAGTTTTGGCGAAATGCAGGATGTAATCATTATTACCTAAACGCTGGGAATTAATTTATTCAGAACATATGTCTAGGAAAGTGAGGTTATAATTACTTGACCCAAAATTAATCCTACTATGCACGTGTTGGGTTGGACGAGACCTTGCAGGTAGTGTAGTAAATGCACTTCTGCATAAGCAGTGCGAACCATTATTATGTTTTTAAAGTAAATGCACTTATAATTTATTTTTAATTAAAATTTTTGACGTTTATGTGTACAGTTATGTTGCTTGCTTGACAGGCGAATTTTTACCTGCGTTCGTTTTACTTTTGACACTTTGACCATAGAATAAATAAAATTTAAAAGTAATTATATTATAATAATAATAATTAATTATACAGTAATTAATTATTATTATAATTAATAAAATGATGAATGGTGTTTTAGGTCAATTTAAAAATGGTTGTTAATGGGGTTGCATTATTGATCGTGTAAAGTGCTGCCACCTATTGAATACAAAAAACGCGCGGGATATTTATTTTACAAATTTGACATAAGTATAGATAAAATTGATAAAATAAAATCATTTTTAAGTAAATATATTGTAGTATGTTAAGTAAATATTTTAAAAATGTATTATGGGGAGTATAATAAAATTTTATGTAGGGTCAGGTGTATAATTTAAATAAATAATTTAAGGTTATGTCAGAATAATTGAAGAAGTGTAGAACGTGAAAATAGTTGAATAAATAAATAAATTCGAAATAAAGCCGGTGCATGGCTTATTTCACCTGTTGTTTAGCATTTTTTTGTAAAATAGTATTGCGCCTGACCGAATGTTTGATTTGATATAGTCGTGCCTGCTGCAGAGCTTCGTCAAGATCAGTTGGGCATCATGGCGCTTACCGGTGGCATGAGCAAAATTCGCTTGTTAAATAAATTCGAACTATTTAAAGGATTTCAACCTTTGCAAGTGCTCAACAACCCCCCAGTGTCTAAAGTGAGTCCAATTTAATTTTTCCTCGATGATCGAAGAGGCCGCGCCACACGCACGCGTTTCGCGAATTATTTCCCGGGGTTTAAAACGCGTTGTTCCGCATTGTGCTGAGGCGGTTACACCCCTTTGTTTTCGCTAAAATAAACAGCCTCAGGAAAAAAAGGTCGGAGGTCGAAGCAAACGACCGGCCTAGGCGCCCCAGGCTCTCCCAACAGTGAGGTTATGTCCCTTTTTAAAAAGACTTTACGAAAATCGAAAGTATTCCAAAATCAATAACATAAACAAATTAGCTTTTTTATTTTTAATCTTTTCGAATCACGCGAATTAAGGTTTCCTTGCACGAAAGGACAATTGGAAAAATTTTGAGTGAAAGTGAAACTCGCATTGCTTAAATTTATTATTACGTGTTCACTTAGTTCACTGCACGCATAATTTAAATAACATAATTATTATTACGCACAAATAACGTTTAATATCATAATTATTCATACAAGAGTAACTAAAATGTTTTATTTTGAACCTTTTATGATCATAGAAATTTTATTGATAGAAATTCGATTAATTTTTTAATTATAGAATTAAATCATAGAAGAACGCCGCCACAGAAAATTGCAATAACATGCAGTATACACGGTGTCCAATAAATTATGTCGCCTACATTTTAATAATATTGATTTAATCGAATTTTGAGCCGCGTTTTAAATTATTTAAATAATTATTATTGTTTTATACCTTTTAATTATTAAAATAAAGTAAAATTCTTGCTCTTGAAGATTTGGATAAATATTTAAATATAGTAAAATATAAATTCTTTTTATCCAACTTTATTTATTAATATTAATTATTAAAAAAAAACATTTATTTACAATTAATAATCACAATTTTGATTTTTTTACTATTAAATTGTAATTATTCTAAATGATAAATTGGAATTTCGTTTTATTTTTCTATGACGCGTATTCCCCAAAAATTTTAACTCATGTTTACACTACTGTTTCAAAATTGTTTGATCTTGATATCACTTTTTAGTATCCGTAAGAAAATAAATATTACAATGTGCAGTTATTGGTTTTTCATGAATACTTAAAATGATTCATTAATCTGAGAATAATTCGTAGACAAATCTGAAGTATGATTCAATAATATACTTCAGAATTATTATTAAATATAGTAATATAAACGATAAGGATTATTCACTCAAACAACTATGCATTCAGTATTCCATGAATTACTAAATCATTCAACAAGGACCTTAACTTGTAGCATGATTATGTGGTGGAACATAAATATTTATTAAATATTTTCACCTAACTAGTGAATATTTTATTACCTGAACTATAATAATACGTATTGTATTAACAGGTAATGAAAACATTCACTTTAATGTTGTTTTTAATATATTCAGCTCAACTTAAAAAATTGTCTTCAAACCTCATTAAAGTACATCCTTCTGCTTGACGGCTGTAACATGTCATTTTTCTGTTCTTTGAGTCTATGGTCATGTTCGTATATTTTCGTCGTAAATCGGGTACGATCGGGTTTACTTTATACTTCCAAGGAGTAGAAATGCAATGTATGAAATAACTCGAATATGCTCGCGAATATGGCTATTTGCATTTCAAGATAATTAAAAAAAAATTCTTATTTTATTTTAATTTAAATTAACGTTAAATACAAATTTTTGAAAAAAAAAATGTTTTTTTTTAATTTTTTCTATAAAAATTATGCACTTTGAACGCTCAAAAATGACATTTGCACTGAAGTTAGACTTACAAAATTAGTTTCATTATAAAATTTAAACAATTTCCTATAAAATAGGCTTATTTAAGTAATATTTTTCTCATAGGAACTTTTTTGCAAATTAATTATAAAAACACTAATTTTTGGTGTATAAAAAAATTCTAAAAACTTGATTAAAAATTTAAAAACTGCTAGTTTCGATTAAATTATAACAACATTTTTGAGTTTCAATTAAAAATTAGGGTATAATCTACAGGGTGTCCCATTTTAATTAATCCAGCTGAATATCTTACAAACTAAGCGATTTCATTAAAAATGTTTCAGACAAAAATTGTAGCGGCTCGAGGGGGACATATAATTTTTAATTTTTATGGGATTTTATGGAGGTTTTATGGGGAAAATTTTGTTTTCAAATGGGAACCTATAAATTTTATTATTGATTCACAATCCATGAAAAATAATAAGCAACTTTTGGTTGAAAATATATTTTAGGAAATTTCAATTTTTCATGATATTCGCCAAAATTAACAGACATTTTGAGATTTCAATTCAGGTTTTCTAGAAAACTAAATTTTTTTAAGAAAAATCCCCTAAGGCAAAAAGTGTTTAAATTAATGTAAAGATTTAGAAAAACCAGTAAAAAGTTTTTAAACTTTATTTCATTTTTTTTTCAATTTATTTAAAAAAAATATTTTTTTATGAAAATGTAAAATTATTTTTTTAATATTAAAATTAAAGATAAGGTCAAAGATCATCATAAAGATCACTTTTTGCCTCTTGCAATTTTTCTTTAAAAACTTTAGTTTTCTAGTAAAACTGAACCGAAAATCTCAAAATTGATGATTATTTTGGTGAATATCACGAAAAATTGAAATTTTCTAAAAAAAGTTGCTTATTATTGTTTAAAGATTACGAATCTACAATAAAAATTATGGGTTCCCATTTAAAAAAAAATGTTTTTCCATAAAATCACCATAAAATCCCATAAAAATTAAAAACCCATGGTACTGTTAAATCTCCCCCTCGAAACGCTATAATTTTTATCTAAAACATTTTTAAGGAAATCGCTTAGTTTCCAAGATATTCAGCTGGATTAATTAAAATGGAACACCCTGTATATTACGAAAGTCTAAAATCGATAAAATTATAACAACATTTTTGAGTTTAAATTAAAGATTAGGATATAATCTATAATACGAAAGTCTAAAATCAATCATGGGCCAAAAAATAAATTTAATATAACCAATTGAAGTTAAAGTTATTTTTTGGAGAAATTTTTAATCATACTTTAATGGCCTAAAAAGGGTATTTATAGTCAAGATATGATTATAAAATAAGTTTTATTAGAAAATTTGGTTAATTTTTTATAAAATGGACCATATAAAAAATAAAATTCGCAATGTGGCCTTTTTTGAAATCCCATTTAAATTTTTTTAAAGCTTTTATTTAAACTGGCGTTTTTGATGAAAACTTTGTATGCACTTTGAACGCCAAAAAATGACATTACCACTAAAGCTAGATTTACAAAATTAGTTCTATTAGAAAATTTAGACAATTTCCTATAAAATCTTATTTAAGTATTTTTTTCCTCGTAGGAACTTTTTTGAAAATTTATTTTAAAAAATATTAATTTTTGGTTTGTTACAACTGTTTTAAAAGTTTCAGTTATTTTTGGGATTCCTGGAAGTTTTTTTAATATCAGTGACTTTATTAGAAACACAGAAGTAATTTTTATTTATTACTCCACTACTAGCTTTTTTAAATGACCACCAAAAGTCGTATCTGATCTCCGCAATCGCTAATTCTAACTTATTCTGGCAAATTTTATTAATAATAATGTAGTTGGAATTTTATTTATAAAAGTGTTTATCTGGATAAGCGCCAAGTCAATATTTATTATTATTATCTATATTTTCGAGTACTAATAAATTTTAATAATGCTGAAATAAATGCAAATAAGAATGTTTGTGTCTGTGCACTAAATAGTTATTAGGCCTCGGCGCACCTGCTATTGATTTTTTGGCGCTTAAAAATTTACATCACGAAATTAAAGTTTAATGTTTTAATCGATTAATTAAAACAATGGAGGAATAATAGATTACCCAAGGCATAACATCTAATAATACTACATTACAATCAGCAAAAACAAACAACTTTAATTTTGCTTATTTTTGTAAGCTCTTGTGCTTTTCAGCATGTTTGTTGTTTTAATCTTATCATTTTTTTCTAAGCAGTTTTTTATTGCATAAATTAGCTTTTTATTGAATGAGTGCTGTTTTGATTATAAAAACTTTTCTACCGAAGCTTTTTTAAATTTCTTTTTTTTTTGGTGTACTGAAAGTCTTGTGGTTATGATTTACTGAATTTTTGTCTATTAAATATAAACTGTATTTTGGGACACCCTGTATACAAGACTAACAAATAGGGTTCTACAAAAAAATTGTGCGAAGAAACGGGGAAGGTGTTTTTTTAGTAGAGTTGAAATTTTATAGGTGGAAGGAGGAGAAAATTTTAAGAAAAAAGTTTCAATGACCCTTTTCGATCGGACCACCCGAAAAAAGTTATTCTACCCCGAACGAAAAATCGATTTCTACTTCCAAGTGTCAGAAATTCACCCCGAATCGCACCAAATTTTAGTATGTTATTGGGAACCGGATTCCCAAGACGGCAGTTTTGACCCCTTTTGTATTTTTACCCCGAATTCGGACGTTTTTTGCGAGGAGCTGCCGAAAGGGTGTTTTTTTCGTCCGATTTTAAGAATTCCGGTTCCGATGTAAAGAAGGATGTAGATTCCAAGTGTAGTTCGAATTTTAAATTTTTTAGACCCCCCCGACACTTTAAAAAAATTCTCGAAAATGGTCGATTTTTCTCGCTTTTTTCGTGTTTTCGGCGGCGTTAATTTTGAAAAATTGCAGCTCCGTCGTATTTTCAAGGGAAGCGACAAAATTTGGCCCCTTTTATTCTAACATCCTGGGGATTACCGTGACCGATTTTTAAGCCTCCCGGCGCAAAGGTGTGACGTCACGGCCCCGAGACGCAAACTGTACAATTCTACCGTTTTTTTCGGAAGGAAAAAGTACCTAAACTTTTTGGCTTCGATTAGAAGTTAGCAGGAGGAAAAAATTGCGGTTGCTGTATTCTTCATCTAAATTCCACGTTATACCTTAAAACTGGAGTTTTTTTGATGCGTTTACTCTTTATGTCGTTTTGGTGCCCCCAAAGTGACGCTTTATTTTTCGCGCTATTTTGACGCGGACTTTGAAATTTTGTAACTTTTCATCGGAGCAACCTGTAATACTCGAATATTTTTTATTTTACTTATTTGGTATTTACTTATGAGAGTAAAAATCGGCACCTTGAATTTTTACCCTGGACCTTGGAAAAAAATCGAACGTAAAATGTTCAAAAAAATCGAGCAAAACGCGGTCCAACCTGGTTCCATCTGGCTCCAACAATTTTTAAAATTTTTGTAATTTTCTTTTGCAACTTTAAAAAGGAATATTTTTTACAGTGTATAGGCTACTCAGATTTTTTATATTTGGTAGGGTTGGGAAATTACGTAGAAATAAATTCGAAATTTTGATTTTAGGGGTGAGTGGCTCCCGCCGGGTCACTTTTAACGGATTTTCAATTTTAAAAACATTTTAGAATCTACTTTTTGAACCGAAAGCTCCCTCGCATAGGGTATTTTAAATTCGAAAAAATAACGAAAAAAAAATTTTTTTATATCGCATTTTTCGTATTTATGGGTCAAATTCACCCTTCAAATTACATTTCAACCCTACTTTATGCACCTTCCTTTAAAGCTCTTTAGGTTCACTTGATTTCAAAAAAAGAATTGTTTCGCTATCTCTATTCGTTTTCGAGTTATCACCTAAAATGTAGCTAAAATAAGCAAAATCTCCGTTTGGAGCCAAAATTTCGGTCTGAAATTTTTCACTTTTCACAAAATAATTAATATCTTTGAAACTATTAGAACCACCGAGACGTTTAATAGCTTAAAATTCGCACAGTCACCTCCTCCACCAAATTCCGTGAAAATTTTAATTTTTGGTTTAAAATTGCATCGTCCAGAACCGTATTTGTACCAAAATTTTGCCAAAACTTTACGAATTTTTTCCAAAAAAACTTTTAAACCGATTTTAACCAAATATTTTTTTAAACGCGTCTATTCACGTTGTTTACTTTTGGTAAAAATTTGAAACCAGCAACTTTTATAGTTTTCGAGAAAAAAAATAAAAACCGATTTCACTAAAAATTTCAAGCCCGTGGCATTAAAAATATCACAAAATTTTTTTTCTCGAATTTTTTCAAAATCGACCCCGCAAATGAAAGATAATAAAAAATGGATGAAATGTAGGGGTTCACCTGCCCTCTACAACCCCCCAAAAAAATTTTACTTACCTAAAACTAAAAAAAATCAAAATTTTTTTAGGTAATGTATCTTAAAAAATAATTAAATTTAAAAAAAATTAATATTTTAATATCAGTAATTTTTAGAAATTTATCTGTACGAATTTTTGTTTCTGTATTGTACTTATTAAGCGAAATATTAATTTTTCAAAATACAGTACTCATTTACCAGAATGTCATATTTTATATAAAAATTCATAACTTTTGAATGAAACATCGTAGAGACTTGAATTTTTTTTATTTTCTTTTTACTTTCTTTATACTTTAAATATAAATTATTAACTTTCAAATTTTTAATTTGAAACGAAACACTCTTTTAATAGTATGTACTAATTATTAGAAAAGGGTTATAATTATAATTGATTTTTTTTATTTTTGTTTTAAGTACTTTTTACCGAGGGGTTTACAAAAAAATTTGTTGTTTTTTATGTGAGATTTTTTCATAACCAATTTAAAATATTACAAAAAAGAACTATAACGTGATTTTTCTGTAAATCAAATATTAGATAAAATAATTTTATGTTTTCTTGTTCAAAAAATATTGCACATTATTTGTACTCGTGTTCAAGTGGTTACAACAATTTGATTTTAAGTTAAATCGATAAATAAATTTTAACAAAAAAATGAGCTTCCAAATAACTTCACTATACTTTTTTTCTAATAATTATCAAAAACTTATTTTATTTATAAAATCCCATTTAAAATTATATAATGTTTTGTTTATAATTAGGTATACGAGTAATTTTTTATAATAGAATTAAAATTGCAGCTGAAACTAATTAATTAAATAACTTAATTAATGGAAATGTATAAATTTAAAATGAACTACCTGAGGCGATTTTTTATTCACTCGAAAGTAAAGTTATTTCCATCGCATCGTCCCTGGTATCTTTTCGAGAAAGGTTGCCTGTTCAGGCAATGCTCGAGCTATGAATTTTAAAGTCCCTTTTAAAATGTATTCCATGCACCCCAGTTACTTTATTTTTATCCCGCTTTTCCTCAAACTTTTCTTGAAATAAATAAAACTAACTTGTTAATGTGTTATGGCAACTACACACTTAATTCACGTTATAAATCATCAAGACTTATCTCGAAACTTCTTGAAATTGATGAGAAATACGTGAAAATTCCAGAATTCGAAGGGGAAATAATAACAAGTTGAAAAAAAGTGTGCTTGTTAGTGGATTTTATTAAAGTCTTATATTTCTTTATCATCGTAACCATTAGTAATATGTAATCTACTTTCCTGGCTTATTAAAAATTGAAAATAAATGCTTGAGGATCTCATTTCTTTTTTTAAGGATCTCTTATGAATCTTAAATATGGTATAAAACCTAAGAGGGATTCCGAGCAATTCTATGATGCGTATACATAAATAACAATTCTTGATTTAAAAAAACCTTTTATTGCACAAATAGTTTATAAGGTTTTCTTATAATTTTGGGGATTTGGAATATAGCGTAGCAGTTATTAAATTATGTTCGGACTTACGGCACTCGGCTTTCGCCCCGTGCCGTAATTCGTTCTCGCTTGTCATACCCGCTCGTTGAATAATACACTATTATTGCACAAATAGTTTATAAGGCTTTCTTGTAATTTTGTGTATTTGGGATATAGCGTAGCGTTTATTAAATTATGTTCGTGTTTTAATTAAATCGATTTTATTAGTCTCGTATGCGTGTGGTGTACTTCTCATTCATTACGTATTAATTAATCGTGCGTGTTTTAATTACTTTAATTCCAACTTTTTGTTCTAGTTTCAATGCGTGCAAGTTAGGATATCTAGGCAATGTAGGCGATTCACGTCCGCCGCGACGCCTACTCCAGGCAAAAGTTTAACGAACATTTGCAAAAAGGAAAATATCGTGCATAGCAGTACGAGTAGTAGCAGTTCCTCGGATAGTGAATTTGACGAAAATGGTAAGTACATCAGGATCAGATCAATCACTCCTAAAATCACATGCATTATATATCTTAGATGGATTGGAAACATTTGTATTTCATCTACAAATTGATGTACATCTACAAATTTATTACAGTGGCGGACTCAATGAGGGGGTCTGAGGGTGATTTCACCCCCTAACAAGTAACAAGATATATTAAGTGATAATCAATAAAAACATCTGTTTGTGAACAATTCCCATTTTTTTTCTAAAATTTTTCGAATTTTATATAATTAATAGGCTGTACTTATAGATTTCGGTCTGCTGATTAAGGAGAACTAAAAAAAAATTGCGTTACGACCAGTAGTTTAGAAGTTTCGGCCATTTTTATGGGCCCCAAAAGATGATAAAACTGAAAAATTAAAATCTTGTTAACTTGGGTTCGCTGATAACGATTTAACCATTTTTAGAACGATCCCACGCTTACTTTTTAAACTAGAGCTTTTTGGAAAGTTGCTAAAATATAGAGAATTTGAAAAGTACATAATTTTTTCTAAAATTTTTCGAATTTGATATAACTGATAGGATATATTTATAGATTTCGGTCTGCTGATTACGGAGAACTAAAAAATTTTGAGCTACGACCAGTAGTTTAGACGCTACACCCGTTTTTATGGCGCCCAAAAAATTATAGAGAAGGGTCCCCCCTTTGCTTTAAAAGTGACAAATTTTGAAATTTTTTTTCGCGATTTTTTGACTTTAACTTCTAGATTTGGGTTCGCTGATAACAAATCAACCATTGTTAACGCGATCCGACGCGTACTTTTTAAACTACAGCGTTTTAAAAATTGCAGAAATTTAGAAAATTTGAAAAATTCATATTTTTTTCTAAATTTTTTCGAATTTTATATAACTGATAGGTTATATTTATAGATTTCGGTCTGCTGATTACGGAGAACTAAAAAATTTTGAGCTACGACCACCAGTTTAGAAGCTACACCCGTTTTTATGGCCACAAAAAAATGATAGAGAAGGGTCCCCCCTTTGCTATAAAACTGAAAAATTTTGAAATTTTTTTTTCGCGATTTTTTGACTTTGTCTTATAGATTTGGGTTCGCTGATAACGAATCAACCATTGTTAACGCGATCCGACGCGTACTTTTTAAACTACAGCGTTTTAAAAATTGCAGAAATTTAGAAAATTTGAAAAATTCATATTTTTTTCTAAATTTTTTCGAATTTTATATAACTGATAGGTTATATTTATAGATTTCGGTCTGCTGATTACGGAGAACTAAAAAATTTTGAGCTACGACCACCAGTTTAGAAGCTACACCCGTTTTTATGGCCACCAAAAAATGATAGAGAAGGGTTCCCCCTTTACTTTAAAACTGAAAAATTTTGAATTTTTTTTTCGCAATTTTTTGACTTTGTCTTATAGATTTGGGTTCGCTGATAACGAATCAACCATTGTTAACGCGATCCGACGCGTACTTTTTAAACTACAGCGTTTTGAAAATTGCAGAAATTTAAAAAATTTGAAAAATTCATATTTTTTTCTAAATTTTTTCGAATTTTATATAACTAATAGGTTATATTTATAGATTTCGGTCTGCTGATTACGGAGAACTAAAAAATTTTGAGCTACGACCACCAGTTTAGAAGCTACACCCGTTTTTATGGCCACAAAAAAATGATAGAGAAGGGTCCCCCCTTTGCTATAAAACTGAAAAATTTTGAAATTTTTTTTTCGCGATTTTTTGACTTTGTCTTATAGATTTGGGTTCGCTGATAACGAATCAACCATTGTTAACGCGATCCGACGCGTACTTTTTAAACTACAGCGTTTTGAAAATTGCAGAAATTTAGAAAATTTGAAAAATTCATATTTTTTTCTAAATTTTTTCGAATTTTATATAACTGATAGGTTATATTTATAGATGTCGGTCTTCTGATTAAGGAGAACTAAAAATATTTACGCTACGACCAGTAGTTTAGAAGTTACGGCCGTTTTTATGGGCCCCAATATCACTATCGAGTTCATTCTCCAAAAATTTCCAGTATGCTATTTTGGACCGACTGGATTAGTTTTTGATAAAATGCAATATTCTTTCTAACCAACCCACTATTTACATTACTGTAATTTTTCGAAAAAATTCTATAAGCAGAATCCAATGGGATTTTTTTGTGATCTGAGGCTGAAGCTATTGACCGTCAACATCGATTGATTGATAAATTATATGGCTTAGGAATTCGTGGCAAAGCTGGTAAATGGTTAATCATATCTATCAAACAGACTCTCGGTTTTTAAGGTCAAATTTAAAACACCATATCCGGTTGTAAGAAGGGAGCACGATCAATGGTAGGTACTTCCGTTTACTGCGGGTGTTCCTCAAGGTTCCTCTATTCAGGAGGACAAAATCTCTTGCAATAAATATTTTGAAAAACTTAATGAACTAACAAGTTGTTTCTCAATACAGAAGAAACAAATTTAATACTTTACCATACCAAGCCAAAAATTATAAATTAATATCCCAGTACCGATATCTCAAATAGTACTTGAACTCAGGTAATTTCTAAATCATGGGTTCCCAAACTAGTTTGGTGGTACATTACGTTGATGCAAGAGGTACAAAAGTAATTTCAAGTTATTTCCTTTCTAGAGCTTCATTTTTTCAAAAATAATATTTTTCCAACATGACTTTAGACATGGTTTCAAAAAGCTCAGCTTAAGTCGAGCTTTAATCAAGACGTTTTGGCAAGGGTCCTGGTAGACATGACAACAACGACTACTTATGCATAAACGAATAAGACGAGATTTCGGCGTGGTGCAATCGAAGAAGCTGAACTTGCGTCTGGAGACGCAGCTTAATATTTAATTTTTATTCATAACTTACTTGATTTTACCCCCCTGTCCCTTCATGGATTTTAACAAATGATGGCTTATCTTAAAGATTTTTGCGTAGGCTTTCACACAAAAAAAGATTCGTTTTGATATCTTTATTCGTTTAGAAGTTATGACCAAATAACCGTTAAAAATTTGAAAATTTCACTTTTGGACGAAGAAATTGCTATGAAATTTTTGATTAAGCGGAAAATAATTAATTTAGACCAAACCAGTAGGCCGATTAGAACGATTTATGGCTTACATTGACCGATAGAAAAATATTTTTACTTGTATTACAGCTTCAGTAACGTGTATACGTGGCGTACTTATGCATATTATGAAGATTACAAGTTTTTCAACTTTTATAATCGTTATATCTCAGAAACGGTGGCTCTTAGGAGAAAAAGTATTGAGTCATTTTTTATAGATAATTATATGATCTACAATTTTTGTCTGACCTAATTTTATGATAAAACTTACCGTTTTCTGAAAAATGCGAAAAACCCATTTTTAAGATCTTTGTCCTTGAATAAAAATTTTTTCAGGTACGGGATCGATGGGAACTTTTCAGAATTCATTTATAATGGTGTTCCGAATATTCATACCAATTTTTAGCTCACGGCTAATTTTTGCACCTTTACTACTATTTTTTGGGCTAAATAACATCTAGATGTATTTTAAAGAATAGTTGATGTAAATCGGTCGATTAAATTAAATTAGTGACAGACTACCTCTATGGGATTAGATGTACGTCAACCTCAAGGTTTATTGTACTTTCGGTCAATTTCAGACTTGTAGTCCAACGAGTTTCATCAGTTTCGCTACAAGTTCAGGTTTTCCTGTGGATTGACGGTTTCAGCTTTTCCTTTCCAAGGCATTCGAAGAGGATGTGATTTGCTCTTCGCAGAGTCTGCATAATATGTTCTCCACTTTGTATTCAGAAAGGACAATTTATAACTTAAATCTTGAACTGTCAACCTATTTATGTACCCCATACATTTTTTGAGGAATTAACTTTCTTCTGAAAAATCTAAAATTTCTGGACTTTTGAATCGAAAGTGCGATTTTACACATTTTTTGTTCAGAAATCTCGAGAGAAATCTTATTTCCAAAAAAGTATAAAACTGAAGATGGAAAATCCTGGTATGGTGCACCAAAAACCCAGAGATTTCTTCGTAATTAAAATTTTTACACCAAATAATTTTGAAGATATTTTCAGGGAGAAAATTGGTAGCTTGCATCTATTTAAAGGTTGTGTGGAGATGTCTCTCTGTAAACTCTAACATGTTTTCCTTAAAAGAGTTGTTCAATTCAATATTGATTTTAGGAGCACTTTTGAAACCCTTGGATGTTTCCTTCCGCGACAAGAAGAATGTTTTTCGTCTCAAGTCTCCTGAGTGTGCTCAAAGCAACGCCTAAAGTACCCTTTATTGTTTTTTACTAAATACCAGCCACTTTTCATCTATTCAGTAGTTAAATAAATAAAAACCATTGGTGGATTTTTAATTAAATTCCCCGCAGTAATTCTTCAGAGGTTAAATTATTCATAAGGTATTTTAAAAATGTTTTCTAAACATGAGGGCAAAATGTTAAATATTATTAATGGAAACTTTAAAGTTCATTTAGAAGCGCTTTTATGTCCATTTTATATTCCCCATGGCAATGTGTTCTGTGCATGTGGGGAAATGAAGTTATGATTCAATAACCAACCCCTGAGAAAAACGCGTTCACAATGTGTAATTCCTAATGCAACAATCATAACCCCAAACCCACTTATCGATCCTAAAATTGACACATTACTACTTCAATCACGAATATGTTATTACTAAACTTACATTCGTTTGAAGCTTTTACTTTATTGGAACTTTATTGATATTAATTTTAAGGAATAACACATTTTCTATTTTAATGCAACATATTGGATTGTTATAATTCACCATTAAATATAATTCCCAATATTACCCTGCTATTTTATAGCGCAATTCATTTTCCAAGTACTTTTAGTTTATACCCAATCCAACAAAATTGTTTTTACAAGTGATACTATTGTTTCCAAATGTTCATCATAAAATTAGCTATTTCTTTAAAAGTTTTTTAATATATTTTCATTTTAATGGTCCAATCACTTCTATTTTTTTGTTGATGAAATTTTGATTGCGTTCAACATTTTGTAAATAAATATTGATATTAACATAGGATGTAAACATAAAGTTCCCATATTTGCCAGAGCTTTCACGTTAGTTTGCTGATATGAAAGCGTTTACGTTTGCCAAGAAAAAATATATTTTGAGGCATGATTGCTGGCTATTTTTAAGTGACAAGTTATATTTTAAACGAATTTACTAGTCTTCGTGTTGGTAAACTAAATTTAAAAGCATGAAGGAGAGCTCTATTAATAAGCCACGCAAAGATCTTTTAAAGATGATAATAAAGTCATTACAAATTCAGAATTGAAATCTCGTAAGTTATTGTGGTAGTAAAATAAATTCACATCATGTTTCTGACTTGCAAAATTAATTTATAACTTTACTCAATTTTTCAAAACGATTGAAGCTGCTTTGCTACAAAATTTAATATAAAGTTATTGTGTAAATACGACTTCAAGATTTCTGTAATTAAGTATGAAGAGGAATTTAAATTTTAGCGAATTTATATAAACTAGGCCAATGCGAAGGAATTTCAAGTATTTTTCTTACAAGAAATGTTCAAACACCTTTTGTAAACCTGAGTTTCTTAAAAGCGTCAGTGTAATCTTATCTACATATTTGACCTCTTTTTATTTTCAAATTAAAACGGAATAGTTTATAAAATTCTATAAATATTCAAAATTGATATTTAAAACCCATTTCTTGGAGTTTCTATGATACTTAAAAATTATGCAAATTTTGGGTGCATAATCTTCATTATTTATGTGAAATCCTTTCAATTATAACTAATTAACAAAATAAGCAAAGAAATACATTTTTGAAATAGTTGCCAAAAAAATATCATAAAAAATTCAAAAAATATCAAATTTAATTTTTTCATGTAAAATCCTTACAGTTATATCTAAAAAAAAAATGAACAAAGAAAAATAATTTTGGTAATTTTTATTTGGCCGTTACAACGCTTCAAACTTAAAAAAATCATGAAAATGCAGTGAATAGTTGCGAAAAAAATTTATAAAAAATTTAAAAAAAATTCAAACTTCATTTTTTCATGTAAAATCCTTACAATTATATCTAAAAAATAAAATAAGTAAAGAAAAATATTTTTGGTATTTTTTGTTTGGCCGTTACAACGCTTCAAACTTAAAAAATCATGAAAATGCAGTGAATAGTTGCGAAAAAACATCATAAAAAATTTTAAAAAAATTCAAACTTCATTTTTTCATGTAAAATCCTTACAATTATATCTAAAAAACAATATGAGTAAAGAAAAATATTTTTGGTGTTTTTTGTTTGGCCGTTACAACGCTTCAAACTTAAAAAATCATGAAAATGCAACGAATAGTTGCGGAAAAAATATCATAAAAAATTTAAAAAAATTCAAACTTCATTTTTTCATGTAAAATCCTTACAATTATATCTAAAAAACAAAATGAGCAAAGAAAACTATTTTTGGTATTTTTTGTTTGACCGTTACAATGCTTCAAACTTAAATAATCATGAAAATGCAGTGAATAGTTGCGAAAAAACATCATAAAAAATTTAAAAAAAATTCAAACTTCATTTTTTCATGTAAAATCCTTACAATTATATCTAAAAAACAAAATGAGTAAAGAAAAATATTTTTGGTATTTTTTGTTTGGCCGTTATAACGCTTCAAACTTAAAAATTCGTAAAAATGCAGCAAAAGGATAGGAAAAAAATCATAAAAAATGAAACAAAAATATAAACTTTATTTTCTTATGTAAAATCTTTACAATTATGACTAATAAACAAAATGGTCGAAGAGACATATTTTTGGTATTTTTTGTTTGGCCGTTACAACGCTTCAAACTTAAAGAATCATGAAAATGCAGTGAATAGTTGCGAAAAAAATATCATAAAAAATTTTAAAAAAATTCAAACTTCATTTTTTCATGTAAAATTCTTACAATTATATCTAAAAAACAAAATGAGTAAAGAAGATATTTTTGGTATTTTTTGTTTGGCCGTTATAACGCTTTTAACTTAAAAATTCGTAAAATGCAGCAAAAGGATAGGAAAAAAAAATCATAAAAAATGAAACAAAAATATAAACTTTATTTTCTTATGTAAAATCTTAACAATTATGACTAATAAACAAAATGGTCGAAGAGACATATTTTTGGTATTTTTTGTTTGGCCGTTACAACGCTTCAAACTTAAAAAATCATGAAAATGCAGTGAATAGTTGCGAAAAAAATATCATAAAAAATTTAAAAAAATTCAAACTTCATTTTTTCATGTAAAATCCTTACAATTATATCTAAAAAACAAAATGAGCAAAGAAAAATATTTTTGGTATTTTCTGTTTGGCCGTTACAACGCTTCAAACTTAAATAATTATGAAAATGCAGTGAATAGTTGCGAAAAAACATCATAAAAAATTTAAAAAAAATTCAAACTTCATTTTTTCATGTAAAATCCTTACAATTATATCTAAAAAATAAAATAAGTAAATAAAAATATTTTTGGTATTTTTTGTTTGGCCGTTACAACGCTTCAAACTTAAAAAATCATGAAAACGCAGTGAATAGTTGCGAAAAAACATCATAAAAAATTTTAAAAAAATTCAAACTTCATTTTTTCATGTAAAATCCTTACAATTATATCTAAAAAACAAAATGAGCAAAGAAAAATATTTTTGGTATTTTTTGTTTGGCCGTTATAACGCTTCAAAATTAAAAATTCGTAAAAATGCAGCAAAAGGATAGGAAAAAAAATCATAAAAAATGAAACAAAAATATAAACTTTATTTTCTTATGTAAAATCTTTACAATTATGACTAATAAACAAAATGGTCGAAGAGACATATTTTTGGTATTTTTTGTTTGGCCGTTACAACGCTTCAAACTTAAAAAATCATGAAAATGCAGTGAATAGTTGCGAAAAAAATATCATAAAAAATTTAAAAAAATTCAAACTTCATTTTTTCATGTAAAATCCTTACAATTATATCTAAAAAAAAAAATGAGCAAAGAAAAATATTTTTGGTATTTTCTGTTTGGCCGTTACAACGCTTCAAACTTAAATAATCATGAAAATGCAGTGAATAGTTGCGAAAAAACATCATAAATAATTTAAAAAAAATTCAAACTTCATTTTTTCATGTAAAATTCTTACAATTATATCTAAAAAACAAAATGAGCAAAGAAAAATATTCTTGGTATTTTTTGTTTGGCCGTTACAACGCTTCAAACTTAAAAAATCATGAAAATGCTATGAATAGTTGCGAAAAAAATATCATAAAAAATTTAAAAAAATTCAAACTTCTTTTTTTTTATGTAAAATCCTTACAATTATATCTAAAAAATAAAATAAGTAAAGAAAAATATTTTTGGTATTTTTTGTTTGGCCGTTATAACGCTTCAAACTTAAAAAATTGTAAAAATGCAGCAAAGGGATAGGAAAAAAAATCATAAAAAATGAAACAAAAATATAAACTTTATTTTCTTATGTAAAATCTTTACAATTATGACTAATAAACAAAATGGTCGAAGAGACATATTTTTGGTATTTTTTGTTTGGCCGTTACAACGCTTCAAACTTAAAGAATCATGAAAATGCAGTGAATAGTTGCGAAAAAACATCATAAAAATTTTTTAAAAAATTCAAACTTCATTTTTTTATGTAAAATTCTTACAATTATATCTAAAAAACAAAATGAGTAAAGCAAATATTTTTGGTATTTTATGTTTGGCCGTTATAACGCTTCAAACTTAAAAATTCGTAAAAATGCAGCAAAAGGATAGGAAAAAAAATCATAAAAAATGAAACAAAAATATAAACTTTATTTTCTTATGTAAAATCTTTACAATTATGACTAATAAACAAAATGGTCGAATAGACATATTTTTGGTATTTTTTGTTTGGCCGTTACAACGCTTCAAACTTAAAAAATCATGAAAATGCAGTGAATAGTTGCGAAAAAAATATCATAAAAAATTTAAAAAAATTCAAACTTCATTTTTTCATGTAAAATCCTTACAATTATATCTAAAAAACAAAATGAGCAAAGAAAAATATTTTTGGTATTTTCTGTTTGGCCGTTACAACGCTTCAAACTTAAATAATCATGAAAATGCAGTGAATAGTTGCGAAAAAACATCATAAAAAATTTAAAAAAAATTCAAACTTCATTTTTTCATGTAAAATCCTTACAATTATATCTAAAAAACAAAATGAGCAAAGAAAAATATTTTTGGTATTTTCTGTTTGGCCGTTACAACGCTTCAAACTTAAAAAATCATGAAAATGAGTGAATAGTTGCGAAAAAACATCATAAAAAATTTTAAAAAAATTCAAACTTTATTTTTTCATGTAAAATTCTTACAATTATATCTAAAACACAAAATGAGTAAAGAAAAATATTTTTGGTATTTTTTGTTAGGCCGTTATAACGCTTCACACTTAAAAATTCGTAAAATTGCAGCAAAAGGATAGGAAAAAAAATCATAAAAAATGAATCAAAAATATAAACTTTATTTTCTTATGTAAAATCTTTACAATTATGACTAATAAACAAAATGGTCGAAGAGACATATTTTTGGTATTTTTTGTTTGGTCGTCACAATGCTTCAAACTTAAAAAACTTAAAATAGCAACGAAGAATGTGAAAAAAAATATCAAAAAAAGAAAGAAACTTAATTTTTATGTAAAATCCTTACATTTATAACTATTTAATAAAATTACGAAAGAATTACAGTGAAAAAATCGTAAAAAATAAAAAAAAAATAATTTTAGGGATTTTATTATTAGCATAATTAAAAATTTTGCATCAAAGTTTTATTTGAATTGGAGTATTAAATTTCCGGAAAAATCTGTAATAAAATTCGTTATTTCTTCATAAACGTAAGCCATACAAGCCAAGGTAATTAAGAACATTAAAATATTTATTGTTTGAATGTAAAAGTAGAAGATTTTTTATTGTTTGAACATAAAAATCTTGGAAACTAAAATTAGTACCTCGTATATAATTAGAGCAATACAAATATTTATTTCATGCAAACATGTGTATCTAGGCCTATTGAATTTTTAAATAATTACAAGAAAATATTCACAGCTTACTATAAACCTAATATAAATTCACATTGCGTGTGAAGCTAGTGTGACACTTACATTACCTCATGTCCACCTTTATCACGTCAAACCTGCATTTTATTAAACCTGAACTCATGTAAATAAATATCCCTTCGAACCCGAAAAAACCTCATAAATCCCGAAATGTTTCCAGACGAATTTTTTACCCAAGTTTATTATAAATACATAAAAGTGAATTTTGGGATTAGGAAAGCACGCTCGAGCACTCCTAAAACCCAAATGCTTTTACAAAAAGAAATTGGTTTTTAAGATTTTAATAAAGAGTTCAAAAGGAACTAAAGTTATTTGTTTAAGGAGATTTTCGAGACGACTAAACTTGTCTTCGTCGCCTCCATGAGTTTAATCAAACTTCTATACTTCTGATTAAACCACAAACTGCTCAAGCTTTTGGCAGGTATTCAAGTCTTGATTCATGCATACCAATTGCACATCTGGACATTACAACTCTGATAATTCCAATTCGAATACTCACAACTATATAAACAAATAAGTGACATTATTTTTAGAATGTTAAATAGGTACTTACTACGATTTTCTGAAGAAGTGTTTGATATACAAATTTTATTTTCAAAAAAGAGAGGCACGTATATAAATCCATCTCTGTTCTGCCAGAAATTAATCCGAGTTTATTGAAAAATTCGAAGGGGAACATTAAAAAAATTAAGATTTTGTAAAAATTGCACTATTTTACTTGTTGAAATTGTAAACGGGTTTTTAAAAAATTATAAAAAAATAACTAAGCCAGGTAGAATTAATTTTGCGATCGATTTGAATAAAATAGAGAATTCTTTAAACAATAAACCGGAGTTTGTTAAAAAATTCCGAAAAGAACGTTAAAAAAATTTAGATTTTGTAAAAATTGCACTATTTTACTTGTTGAAGTTGTAAAATGATTTTTAAAAAATTATAAAAAAATAACTAAGCGAGCTAGAATTAATTTTGCGGTCGATTTGAATAAATTAAAGAATTCTTTAAAAAATAAACCCGAGTTTGTTAAAAAATTCCAAGAAGAACATGAAACCAATTGAGATTTTGTAAAAATTGCACTATTTTACTTGTTGAAGTTGTAAAACGATTTTTAAAAAATTATAAGAAAATAACTAAGTGAGCTAGAATTAATTTTGCGGTCGATTTGAATAAATTAGAGAATTCTTTAAAAAATTAACCCGAGTTTGTTAAAAAATTCCCAGAAGAACATTAAAAAAATTGAGATTTTGTAAAAATTGCACTGTTTTACTTGTTGAAGTTGTAAAATGATTTTTAAAAAATTATAAAAAAATAACTAAGCGAGCTAGAATTAATTTTGCGAGGTTTATTTGAATAAATTAGAGAATTCTTTAAAAAATAAACCCGAGTTTGTTAAAAAAATTCCAAGAAGGACATTAAAAAAATTGAGATTTTGTAGAAATTTCACTATTTTACTTGTTGAAGTTGTAAAATGATTTTTAAAAAATTATAAAAAAAACTAAGCAAGCTAGAATTAATTTTGGGGTCGATTTGAATAAATTAGAGAATTCTTTAAAAAATTAACCCGAGTTTGTTAAAAAATTCCAAGAAGAACATTAAAAAAATTGAGATTTTGTAAAAATTGCTCTGTTTTACTTGTTGAAGTTGTAAAATGATTTTTAAAAAATTATAAAAAAATAACTAAGCGAGCTAGAATTAATTTTGCGGGGTTGATTTGAATAAATTAGAGAATTCTTCCAAAAATAAATCTGAGTTTGTTGAAAAATTCCAAGAAAAACATTAAAAAAAACTGAGATTTTGTAAAAATTGCACTAGTTTACTTGTTGAAGTTGTAAAATGATTTTTAAAAAATTATAAAAAAATAACTAAGCGCGCTAGAATTAATTTTGCGATTAATTTGAATAAATTAGAGAATTCTTTAAAAAATAAACCCGAGTTTTTTAAAGAATTCCAAGAAGAACATTAAAAAAATTGAGATTTAGTAAAAATTGCATTATTTTACTTGTTAAAGTTGTAAAATGATTTTTAAAAATTATAAAAAAATAACTAAGCGAGCTAGAATTAATTTTGCAGTCGGTTTGAATAAACTAGAGAATTGTTAAAAAAATAAACCCGAGTTTGTTAAAGAATTCCAAGAAGAAGATTAAAAAAATTGAGATTTTGTAAAAATTGCATTATGTTACTTGTTAAACTTGTAAAATGATTTTTAAAATTTATAAAAAAATAACTAAGCGAGTTAGAATTAATTTTGCGGTCGATTTGTATAAATTAGAGAATTCTTCAAAAAATAAATTCGAGTTTATTAAAAAATTCCAAAAAGAACATTAAAAAAATTGAGATTTTGTAAAAATTGCACTATTTTACTTGTCGGAGTTGTAAAATGATTTTTAAAAAATTATAAAAAAATAAGTAGTTGGGCTAGAATTAATTTTGCGGCCGATTTGAGTAAATTAGAGAATTCTTTAAAAAATAAACCCGAATTTGTTAAAAAATTATAAGAAGAACATTAAAAAAAATGAGATTTTGTAAAACTTGCACAATTTTATTTGTTGAAACTCTAAAATGAATTTTAAAATACAATAACAACACAATTATCTTTCTGTACTATAAAGAGCAAAAATAACTAAAAATGTACAAATAAAATTTTTAACTTTGAGCACTAATATCTTCAATAATCTGCTAGAAGGGCTTTTTTTGAATATTTTTCCCTTGTCTAACGAGTATTTCTTAACATCGTAGCGTGGAGCGTGTTCGCGACTTTTTGAGCACCCTGTATAAAGTGAAAATAATTTTGGGCCCAAATTTGATCCTTATGATAACTGGTAGAATTTTTTTACTGTATAGTTCAATTGACCTTGAACTATTGATTGTTACTTTGTTAGTTAAACATATCTTTTTTGTATACTGGGTGGACTACAGATAATTTGAGCTTTTGGGGATATCTCCTCAAAGGACTGCTTCACTAAAAATGTCAGTGAAATACTTGGGATTTCTTTAAGCTTATATATTCTTCCCCTTCTCAATAAAATAAATATAACGCAGAATAGAATTTGGTAAAAAATGTTAAAAAAAGCTCGGTGGTTTTTGATTAATGTATGCTTTTAAAGCCTCTTGCGTTTTCCATGCTATTGATACAAAAATAATAAGATCTGGATGTGAATTAGGTAGGTTAAGAGTGTAAGGAATATCTCGGGAATATGTACAAGCAATTAAACCACTTCAATTGTGCCGATTTTACCCTCTTTTCATCTCAGGAAATAACATAAATAAGCTTTTCCTTTAGAAACCACAGTCGGTATAGAAATTATAATTCAAATTGATGAATAGCAAAACAAAAATATTGAAATTTGTATTATTCGTATAACTCCTGTATTTTGTTGAAGTGTGCTCAAAATGACATCTGAAAGTGCTTGCGTAATTTGATATTTAAATTCAAGTTTTCTCGGTAGCAATAAATTTTAAAGATATTAAAATAGTTATTTACGAGTTACTACAAATCATATACACGAAAAACCTTAATAATTTAACTTATTAAAGCAGGTATGTTATACTCTTGAATAAGTTTATCAAATTTATATTGCAGTTTTTTAAAATGAGGTTTTTCATCCTAAATTCGCATATAAACTCCAAGCCCTTGACTGGAAAGTTGAGGAAAGTTATAAATAAAAATTCACAAATTTTTCATGCTGATTGATGACGTGTAAATGCAATCAACGCTCCGGTAGGTTCATCACAATGCATTTTCCTGAAATGCCTTGAAGCAAGCTTTCGAGGTGACATTAACTTTTATAGCCTAGGCCTTGAATTTTTCCAGCATGGAAACTAGGGCGAAGTATGTGAATTACCAGGCAAGATTTTCCCTTTTACTCCATAATTTATGGATTTTGGGTATTGTCTGCTTACCCAGTGTGAAATATATGAGTCCGCAGAACTAGGGAATAGTTCTGGCTATTGTTCGACAAATGTAGTTTAAGCACGCTAAATAAATAAAAAAACATTAATAAATAAAAGATTTTGGATGCAATTCAATTTATTGCTGTATTATACAAAAAAATTTTTTTACGAATCAATAATTTCATTAAAACCCAAGAAGCTATAAATTATAATTTAATTTTAATAAATTAACTTTCCCCATTTAATTTATCATCACTTTAGAATTTTGGGGTAGGAATTGTCGATATTCCCAGTGTGATTTACTACATGACTAAAATGCTCTAAATAGAGATTCCAGAAACATCTTAGATGATCCCAAGAATTTCATTAGAAGTATTGAGTAGGCTCAAATCTAATATTCCTAGAAACTCGATGACGTTTGTTAAATTTCGTTACATAATTATCCTCAAAGGTCAGTATAAAAATGTCGCTACAAAAAGTTGAACCCAATTTATTATTAAATATTAGAGAAGTTACATAATTTAAAAACAAACATGAAATAAATCAAATAAACCATATTGTTACACAATAACACAAATAAAATATTTACACGTGTATCTTACAAAAGTTAAAGACTAGTAAATAAAATATAATTTCGATGTTTAATTATTTAAAGGATAAATAATAAATTAATTTCCAGCAATTTCGTAGGGTTCAAACTCCATATCATCAACTTTTTTAGCAACAATTTTTACTTTATCGTAATGATTGTAGTCGTAACTAATTTTTTGGACTGCTTTTGTATAAGTGATACCTGAATTTTTATTATTTTCTTCTTTGATTTCACCCCACTGAATCATCCTTTTTGGAGGTAACTTCATTTCTTCAGCTATAATTTTAGGAGCTGTACTTTCTTCTTTAATTAATTCATTTACATTATTTTTATCAATTTCTTTTTTGGTTTTATAACCGTTGATTATTGGTTTATTTTTTATATTTTCCGCGTTTTCTTTTTGTTTTTTCAAATTGTGCTCGTTGATTAACTCGCGTTGTTTGGTGATGAATTTATTGCGATATTCTGCGAGGTTTTTTGTTCCAACTAATTCTAAACGTGAGCTACAGCTATTCGATTTGAGCAATTTAAATTTAATACCTTGATAGGTCTCGTTGTCTTTATTATCATCAAATGTTACGTTTTTGTTATTGCGTTTGCAGTTTCCTTCAAGACAACGCTTTTTTTGGTTTTGAATTTCGTCCATGATTGCTTTGGTTAAAGTTGATTCTTTTCCAGTTTTCTTATCGACGATTTTACCACCATAATAAGTTATTGAAGTACCGCATTCCCGAATTTTCGTTAAAATGTCTTCACTGATAAATTGATTGCAGCAGAAGGTTTCGTCGAAAATATTCTCATTGCTCCCGAATTCTGAAGGATTGGAAGAATTAGAGCTTGCTGAGCAGCGATCTTTATCAGGATCTATACGATAAGTTTGTTTTGTGATAGTTTCTAAATGGTTAGAGCTTTGTGAACGACTTAAACCACCCTCAAACATTTGTCGAACTTGTTTAACCGTATCAGGATTTGGTAATTCACTATCATTAACTTCCCTATTCACTCTAATAGGGTGATAAAAAAAATGTCGTTTTAAATTGCTGTTTTCGTTACTGCTTTTTATGGTATTAGCAGGTTTATGTATGTATTGGGTAATATTACGAGTAGTCGTTTTATTTTTACCAACATATTGGACGTTAGTACGTATTGGTTCTATAATAACTATATTATTATCAATGAGCAATTCTTGAAACGAAAAATCTTGAAGATATTGCATCAAACCATCAAACTGTGATTCTTTCTCGCATTTTGCAAATATTTTCTTCTGAAATAAATCAGATTTTACAACTCGGTAACGTACGTGGTCAAAATCGGGTTCCTCTGTAATACTGCGAGATTTGAATAATGGTTTGTGTTTATTTAAATCGGATTTTCGTGAAGTTTCTTTTGATTTCACTATTTTGACTCTATTTTCTTCTTTCGCCAATTTCTTTTTATTATTATTATTACTACAAGAATTCGGTTTCGTTTTAATATCTTTAATTATAATTTCTTCCTTTGGTTTATCTTCAACTTCAGTATTACCTTCGATTATTTCAAGTACACTAGGGTTTAAGCTTTCGTATTGATTTTCAAAATATTGGTTATCAATTAATGGTTTGGTCTTGGTTTTATTAGAATTTTTTTTCTCGAATAATTGTTTCGTTTTCATAACTAGACTTGGTTTTTCTTCTTCTGGAGGTTCGAATTTTTTTTTGACATCACCTACTTTTGTGTGTATACCAACGATTTTGCATTTTGACGAGTCTTCTTCTTGATCCGAATTTTCTTTGGAATCGTTAATTATGCTTCCCCAATAGTTTCTCATGGTATGGACTTTTTCCTGGTATTCTTCATTGATATCATTCATTTTTTCTAAATTGGTATTTTCGATTATTACCTCGACTTCCTTTTCTCTCTGAAATGAATCGTTGTTATTATTGATTTCTTCCCCGTTTACAATTATTTTGTGGTTTTCTTCAAATTTTTGTGTTTGCAGGCTTTGTTTGAGGTGTTTTACTGCGTCGAGGAAGACTTTTTCGTTGTTTTGTTCCGATTTTGATTTTTTATTTTTGTGTGCTTTAGGGATTTTTGATATTTTCAACTCGAAATCTACTGGAATTGAAGATTTTGCCGTTACATCAAAGTGATTACCAATATTTACAATAAAACGATTGGTATTATCTGCTTTAATCAATTTACTTTCACACTTTCGTAATTTACGATCGATTTTATCGCACTTTTGTAGATTTTTGCTTACGGTTATATCAGGTAGTGAGAAGAAATGGTTTTCTAGGTTGCCCAAATTTTTGCGTTGTTTAGTTGAGGGGTTAAAGGCACGCGATATGCGTTTTGATAGGAAGTTTTGTAAAGGTTTTTTGGAACCTTTTTGGGTTTCGAGAATTTCTTTTAAATAGTTGTGGCTATGTTTTTTGGATTCTTTAGGGGAGCTTTGTGTTGATTCGCTGGTTGAATCGGAAACTGTGACGACAGTTTTGTACTCGTCTGAGTTGTTTTCTTGTTCTTCAGCAGGGACTTGAATGCAGGTTTTGATTGGGGGTGATATTATGTCATCCTCTTTTAAAGGAATAATTTCGTCATATATAGGATTAGGTTCTATATTTGAGAAATTTGCTTCGTTGTTGATTTTCTCTTGGATATTATCGTTTTCGATAATTGTAGAGTTTTCTTGGTTGTTATTTATATCATAGCATTCATTATTGGATTCTGAGCTGGTGTTTTTGATAATAGGTTCGTAGTATTTAAGGTCGTAATCGGATAATTCCGAATCTGAATCGTATGTTGTTCCGGTTGATGTGTAATTTGGGAGACTTCTAGGTTTTCCTGAATAGTAGTTATCTGTTTCTTTAAAATAAGGCGTGCTTCCTCGAATAGTTCTTGGTTTACTCTGGGTGTAGTAGTTATCTGAGCTTTTTTCGTACAAAGTATTTTTTGTGAACACAATATTTTCGTCGTAAGAAATGTTCTTTTTAGATTTATAAAAGGAGCTTTGACGTAATTCCGAATTACGTTCGAAACGGTTTATTTGCGGGCTTGTCTTGTAAGATAAGTTTGTTTCATCAGTGCAGGATAAATCCGTTTCGCACTTGCTATCTGGATAATAATTTGGTAGGCTTAATCCAATTTCAGGATAAATACTCTCACTGGAGATTTTCCAAGCGCTGGAGGCAGAGGTTTTGTTATGGTAGTTGGAGTCGAGGCTATCGATTTCCTCACCAACCGAAGAAAACTTGCTGACTGGGATGTAAGATTGTTCCGGTTTTTCCTCGCTGCGATTTAGAGCGTGCTGCTTAATTGAAACGTTAATTTGTTGTGGAACTGCGTATTCCCCACAAACGCTTGATTTTCTTCTAGGTACTTCTCCAATGAACACGCTTTCCTGACTCAATCCTCGTTGCAATAACAACCTGAAAATATAATGAGCTTAGTTATTACAATAGTAGCGAATAAAATTTTCAATTGAAACTTTAAAATGTTTCGTGCTTTTCTTAAACCAAAGTTATTAGTATTCACATGCACGAAGAAAGCGACTCTTTTGTTCTGAATAATCTATAATACTAAAACAGTAAGAAAAAGGGGAAGGTGTTTTTTTTTGGTAGAGTTGAAATTTTGTAGGTGGAAGGGGAAGAAAATTTTAAGAAAAAAGTTATTCCGCCCCGAACGAAAAATCGAATTCATCCACTAAGTGTCCGAAATTCACCCCGAGTTGCACCAAATTATAGTATGTTATGAGGGACCGTATTCTGTAGATGGCGGTTTTGACCCAGCCGGATCTATCTATTAGGGGGACGGAGATACGACCCCTTTTGTATTTTTACCCCGGATTCGGACGTTTTTTGCGAGGAGCGGCCGAAAGGGTGGTTTTTTTCGTCCGATTTTAAGAATTCCGGTTCTGATGTAAAGAAGGATGTTGATTACAAGTGTGGTTCGAATTATAAATTTTTGCACGTCCCGCACACTTTGAAAAAAATTCCCGAAAATGGTCGATTTTTTTCGCTTTTTTCGGGTTTTCGTCGGCGTTAACTTTGAAAAATCGTAACTCCGTCGGATTCTAAAGGGAATCGACGAAATTTGGCCCTTTTTATTCTAACATCCTGGGGATTACCGTGACCGATTTTTAAGCTTCCCAGCGCAAAGGTGTGACGTCACGGCCCCGAGACGCAAACTGTACAATTCTACCGTTTTTTCGGAAGGAAAAAGTACCAAAACTTTTTGGCTTCGATTAGAAGTTCGGCAGGAGGAAAAAAATCACGGTTACTTTATTCCTCATCTAAATTCCACGTTTTACCTTAAAGCGGGAGTTTTTGGTGCCCCCAAAGTGACGCTTTATTTTTCGCGCTATTTTGACGTGGACTTTGAAAATTCGTAACTTTTCATCTGAACAACCTGCAATACTCGAATATTTTTTATTTTACGTATTTGGTATTTACTTATGAGAAAAAAAATCGGGACCTTGAAATTTTTACCCTGGACCTTGAAAAAAAATCGAACGTAAAATGTTAAAAAAATCGGGTAAAACGCGGTCCAACTTGGGCCCATCTGGCTTCCGCAGTTTTCAAATTTTTGCAATTTTCTTTCGCAACTTTAAAAAGGAATATTTTTTACAGTGTATAAGCTACTCAGATTTTTTATATTTGGTAGGGTTGGAAAATTACGTACAAATAAACTCGAAATTTGGATTTTAAGGGTGAGTGGCTCCCGCCGGGTCACTTTTTGACGGATTTTCAATTTTAAAAACATTTTAGAATCTACTTTTTGAACCGAAAGCTTCCACGCATAGGGTATTTTAAATTTCGAAAAAATAACGAAAAAAAAAATTTTTTTATATCGCATTTATAAAAGTTGTATTTATGGGTCAAATTTACCTTTCAAATTACATTTCAACCCTACTTTATGCACCTTCCCTAAAAGCTCTTTAGGTCTACTTTACGTCAAAAAAAGAAGACCTTCGCTATCTCTTTCCGTTTTTGAGTTATCACTGAAAATGTAGCTAAAATAAGCAAAATCTCCTTATGGAGCCAAAATTTCAGTCTGAAGTTTTTAACTTTTCACAAAATAATTAATATCTTCGAAACTATTAGCACCACCGAGACATTTAATAGGTTAAAATTTGCACAGTCACCTCCTCCACTAAATTCCGTGACAGTTTTAATTTTCGGTTTAAAATTGCGCCGTCCAGAATCGTAGTTGTACCAAAATTTTGCCAAAACTTTGCGAATTTTTTCCAAAAAAACTATTTAACCGATTTTAACCAAATATTTTTTAAAACACGTCTATCTACGGTGTTTACCTTTGGTAAAAATGTGAAACCGGTAGCTTTTATAGTTTTCGACAAAAAAAAAACAGATTTCCATTAAACATATCTCAAAAAAATTTTTTTTCGAATTTTTTCAAAATCGATCCTGCAAATGAAAGATAATAAAAAATGGATGAAATGTAGGGGTTTAAACCCCCCGCCCCCCAAAAAATTTTACTCCCCAAAAAATCAAAAAAATCATCACTCTTGTCAATTCTAATTACAAATTTCAAGGTTTTTTTATTCTTGAAGAATTGTAAAGATATCTTAATTAAATTAATAAAATAAGGGTGTTATTTTATTAAAAAAAGCTTGCAAAACGCGTTTTCTTGTTATGAAAAAGTATGACATGTTTTGAGTAAACATCTTGATTGGAAATGATTGTATAAGCCAATCATCAAAGGAAAAAGAGTAAAAACAAATTAAGGCGAAATTGGAAAATGCGAGCTCGGAGTATAATAATGAATGTATTGCTGTTTTTTATTAATATTGGAACTTCAAAGCGATCTTTTCAAGTGAGTATTTTAAAAACCTCAAGTAAGATATTCTAAACATTTTTTTATTAAAAACTGGATAAACTCGTCCAGAAGTTCATAAGTTCCTATTAAAATACTGCGAATAACTTTTCGTGCTTTTTAAAATGAATTAATTAAATTTCTAGAATTTATGCAATTACAATTAAACTGAAATTTGTGCTCGTATTTAAATTATCATCAATAGTGTTCCGATAAAAGCATTATCTCATTGAATCAAATTAAACTGGGAATGATCAAACACTCAACTGAAATTTGGGTTAATCAACTAGGAATAAAGCAATAAAATAAAGCTAACCTGTCCCTGCTGGAATATCTATCAATTAATTTCGCCCTAGGAATGAGTTGTGAACGTCTCGCTCTGGACGCGCTGGGAATTTCCAAGTTGGTGAAGACGTCCTCCCTGGAGATGGCGAGGCTACGACTACGACGAAGGGTGGATTCGTGGAGCGACTGATCACCTAGTGGATTAATAGAGACGTTTTCCAAGCTCCCTTGGAGAAGCCTATCCCTGTGTCTTTTCGTGTAAGTTTGGTCTTTACGAGCTGTGTCTCGCCTCGAGTGATGGCCCTTGTCTTGAAGTGGAGCGTGAGGACGAGAGGAATTGTTGCTCAATTCTCGTTCCAACCTGTCGAAAACAAACAACAACTTTATCACATCAAATATTTCTTTTTTCCTAAAGCTCCAGAAATAATGATCCGAAAGCCCTTCAAACTTTCACACACAATTAATTTTAATAAACGAAGTTTTGATTAAACTACATCAAATTGATAGGTATTGTCTTTACGAAATTACATTTCCTCCATTGTCGCAGGGTAAACAGAAGTGACTAAGTAAATGTTGTCGTTAATCGTTAACGCTGTTCAGTGTGGAAAATCACCAGGAAATGTAATTGACTCCATTGTCGTACTAACCCCTACATTGTTAATTAAATTATTTGCATGATCCTCCATTTAATCCATATTTATTCCAAATTTTGTAATTGTACCAAATAAAATCTTTGGGTTTAAAGGATTTCAATGGAATTGAAAGAAGATTCTAGGATTTTCTAGATTTGCTAAGATGTACTGATATTTCTAGCATTGAGCTTGTGGTTTATGTAAAGACTTTAGTAGGATTTATAACGGATTTTAGGATTACTCTGATAAATATACAGGGTGTACAAAAAATTCGCCAACGCCCGTTCATTTTTTAATTGAAAATTTTTTCAAATAAAAATTGTACGATTCTTAGTAACGCACTATCTAGAAATATTACCATGACCTGGAATATTAAGTTAACTGCTTCATTTAAAAAAATAAACGGGCGTTGCCTAACTTTTTGTACACCCTGTACTTACAACAATTGATTTTCTAAATTTATTACTTTGATAGAGAATAAATAAAAGTAAAGCCGGCATTGTTTAATTTTTATCGCAGCTTGTAACATTCGACCTTTCAGAAGATTAAACTGTACACTCGAGTATATAAGAAATTTGTATACTAAAAACAAATATTAGCAAATTTATAAGCACTCACGATTTTAAATTTAAAAGTTAAAAGGGAGTATAAAATAACGTAACTCGAGTATCATGGAATTATTAATATGGAAATTTAATGTAAATACCTTCAGTTTTATATCCCCTGTCGTTTGAAAAACATTAATCTTTACTCACCCTGTTTATTGGTTTTTGGATTTCTTCTTGAATATTAAGTATCATACAAAATAAATTATAAATTTCTAGCCATTTTTTTTTACTTCACCTATTAGTTGCATGAAATAATTCTTATCGTCGAATCCAAATCGAATAAATTACCTTTGCTCTCGAGTTACGCGAAAATGCATCTTATTGACTAAGACTTAAGGGTGAACGTTGTAATTGCATTTTCAGATGTACATAAATATACTTTTATTACCTATAATAATCTAAAATAAATAAACTCATGATGGTGGCACTTATTGAAATTATGTTCCACGTGCATTTTCCGAAATGTAGTTTTCCCATTAACTATCGATTACCTAGTGTAGAATGAGTTGGAGATAATATCGAGTTACATATTTGCTGAAATTAAGCTGTAGTAGCATAAAGTGGTTACGAAGCTGTGCTAGCATTAAATAACCGTAGCTTGCACAACCAAAGAAGCTTCTTCAAGCAACGATTTTCCTTCGAGATTTAAGATAAAAACTTATTGTACGACTTGCACTAATTTATTAGTCTAATTTAAATGTGGTTAATTAATCTTTCATTTAACCAACTCCAGATCCAAGATTTTACCTAATTAAACCTCAAATTTAAATAAGCAACAAGCGATGACAGTTTCATTTCTTGAAATTTTATACAGGGTGTTCCATTTGTGCTTCAACAATCGTCAGATTAAATTTAATCCACGAAAAGTTTTACAAATATTTTTGGTATTGGAGCCTCGGCGTTTTGAGTTTTGATCACCGATATTTCACAAATATCAGAAAATCGTTGATAATACTTTAATAAAAGTGCATATACACTTCAAAAAATTATCTCTAGAAAGCTAAATCCATCCTATTTCAATTGGTTATAACAGTAATATAAACATTCTTGATAAAATGTAGAAAAAAAAATCCAAATTAATACATAACCATTTTTTTTTATTTTTTTAAATTTTCTCCAAGATATGCAAGGGTGCACAAATTAGCGTAGAACTAAAAATTGGTATGAATGTTTGGAACGCCATTATAAATGAATGCTGAAAAGTCCCCATCGATTCCATACCTGGAAAAATTTTTATTCAGGTCTAAGGTCTTGAAAATGGGTTTTTCGCGATTTTCAGCAAAACGGTAAGCTTTATCATAAAATTAGGTCAGACAAAAATTGTAGATCATATAATTATCTATAAAAAATGTCTTAAAACTTTTTTTCCCAAGAGCCACCGTTTCTGAAATATAACGATTATAAAAGTTGTAATCTTCATAATATGCACATTATTCGTCAGATTCATAATCGTCTAATATTCACGATAACGGGTAAATTTTTTAACGAAATTTCAAAAACCCAGTCTCGAATTAAAGGGGAATGTTTGTTTTATAATCCTATTTAAATGGATTTTTTAAGCGACGGGAAAGCTTTCAAAAGCGCTCCCGAAAAAGTCAAATTTTTCGCGGTTTTTTTCGAGAGTCCTCCGCGCCGATTTTGAAAAATCGTAGCTCCCCCGGGTTAGGAATCGAAAAGACCAAATCAGGCCTCCTTTTTTCCCACATCCTCATTTACTATATCCAAAATTTCCGACCCTCCTAGGTTAATCCTGTGGCGATGGCGAATTTTTCTTTGAAAATGTCTCGTTTTTTAGCGAAAAAACAAAAAGGTAATATTGCTTAGCTTTTGACTGTAACCGAAGGGAAAAATCGCGAATGGCATTTTTGTAAAAAGGAAACAGACTTACGTACCCATTACCCATAGCGGAGCAGTTTTTCGAAATTTTTGTTTGTATCTCATATTCTGACGTTTGAAATTCGGGGTACAATTTTGGACATTTTTTAACGAAATTTTAAAAATCGTACCTACCAAACGACTGGGCCGATTTTAAAAAAAACGCAGCTTATATTGTGACTAAAAGTACCGTTAATGCCTAGAAAAATTTTATCAGACGCCTCCACCGGCGTCGGGATTTTTTTTTCCAAAAGCGTAGAAAAATATCGATATAAACGGCGCGTAGAGAAAATTGGTAGAGGAAATGTGGCCAAAACGGGACAAAAAATAAAAAATCGCTACACGTGACCTGAAAGAGGATTGATCGAACGAGGTCGGTTTGAAGTTTTGAAATCTCTATCTTTTCATTTCACCTCACACCGACCTATTAGAGTCAAAATTGTGTTTTTTCAACCCCCAGCGACCAAAATAATCGCTATAAGGTAACGACACATCCTATCATTTAACTAAAATATGCGTTGGAATCAGATTTTCAAATACTACTACGCGACGCATTGACTTTTTTCAATTTCGAAAAAAAAAAACTCAAAATTTTAATCGCCCAAAAAACTTTGTAAAAAAATGCGATTTTGACAATTTTTTTACCCCCTGCCCCTTCATCGATTTTAACAAATGATGGCTTATCTTAAAGGTTTTTGCGTAGGCTTTCACACAAAAAAAGATTCGTTTTGATATCTTTATTCGTTTAGAAGTTATGACCGAATAACCGTTGGAAATTTAAAAATTTTACTTTTGAACGAAGAATTGCTATGAAATTTTTGATTAATCGGAAAATAATTAATTTTGACTGAACCAGTTTGCCGATTAGAACGATTTATGGCTTACATTGACCGATAGATAAATATTTTTACTTGTATTACAGCTTCAATGATGTGTATACGTGGCGTATTTATGCATAATATGAAGATTACAACTTTTTCAACTTTTATAATCGTTATATCTCAGAAACGGTGGCTCTTAGGAGAAAAAGTATTAAGACATTTTTTATAGATAATTATATGATCTACAATTTTTGTCTGACCTAATTTTATAATAAAACTTACCGTTTTGCTGTAAAACACGAAAAACCCATTTTTAAGACCTTTGAGCTTGAATAAAATTTTTTCCAAGTACGGGATTGATGGGGATTTTTCAAAATTCATTTGTAATGGTGTTCCGAACATTCATACCAATTTTTAGCTCTACGCTAATTTTTGCACCTTTACTACTATTTTTGGTATGTTGGATGATTTCGGATTTTTAATTATTTTTCAATTTTTTTTGCAAGCTCGAGGGCGATTTCATCATTAATTTGGAGAACTTCTCTTTTGGTTTTTAGTGTGTTGATTGTTGCCCTTTTATTTTTCAGAATTTTTTGAATTTTTCAAACCGGGCGGTGTAGTTACTTAATATACTCGATTTAAGAAAATAAAAGCAACTAATTTTGTTGCAGGATATAAAAATGTTAATAAAAAAGTAGTTGTTGAAAATGAAATAAAAATGCGATTTGAACTTACAACCTTCAAATTTTAAACAAAAACTTCACATGTGACCTCCTTAGCTCTATTCAAAGTTTGAAGGAGTATTGTTGTGGAACATTGAAGGTCGTAAGTTCAAATCTCTTTATTTTTGTACCAACATTTTTGTCAATATTTTTTCTAGCAAAAATTTACTTTAGGGTTAAACTAAATCTAAAAATTAAAAAATACCTCAATTTTATTGGAGAATTAATAAAGTTTTTATATAAATTTTTCTTGCGTTAACATTAATATAATTTGTTTTTTTTTTGTTACTAATTAAGTTTGATATTTGTTTTTTTTTTACAATTTTATTTGTAATAAACTTTTTTACGACACAAACAGAATTATTTCGAGAAAAGCTGCTTAATAAAGTGCTTGTTATACAACAAAAACCTCACATGTTGTGAACAATTTTAAAAGCAGCCTTGCATGTAATTTCTACATTAATAAATATAAAAAACGTCAATTGCTTTTATAAAAAGGTCCTAGTTAATTTATTAAATAAAGCAAACATTATTAAAATGAATTAACTTGACTGAAAGGTGAAAATATTAATGTTTTTTTTATAATTTATTATACTGTGATAGATTTATTTTTAATGGCTTGAATCAATTTTGTTAATAAAAATAATGTAAATTCACACCCCCATACGAGTTTTATTGTTACTTTTTTTTTATCTTTATGATGCATTTTAATTTCGTTTTTCTTTTGTTTCAGGTAAGCCAATGGAGTCGGTGCTTGTGATTTCTTTGAATGGCTGTATCAGGTGAAGCCATTTGTGACTAGCAATTTCCTATTTCTTTGTAAACTAGCTTTAAATGTTATAAAAGCATAACTTCGCGAATGTTCAAACGTTTCATTTAAACAATGCAAAAATGGAAGTGGAAACGTTCAGTTTTGTCTTTTGAAGTGGTTGTTTCATGGGTTATTAGGGAAACTTGCATCTTTTCATTATATTCTAAAAGATGTTTTTATTTAATACCACTAGAAATGTCATATTCATGAGCAAGTATTAAAATCACCAAACTTTGGGTTAATGTAAAAGTTTTTTCCTATACCCACTTAATGGTGGTGGTTCTACACTAATTAATACACCAAAAATCAATTGAAATAAATGAGCAAACTTTTTATTATACAAAGTCTATGAAACAAGTTCACGTGTGTACGACGTATACACTGCAGCACCGTACATACGCGTTTTTTCTATTGCGCATGACCGTAATCGTCAATGCACGCTTTTTCGGGCTGTTGGAACAAACCTATTAAACATTTCGTTGTTGATAAAAAAACGGTAAAAGCAATTTCCCCTTTGTTTTTTTTTTCTGGTTGATTTGGAAAAACATGAAAACCAATTGTAATGAAGTTCACCTGAATGCTGGATGTTAATCAATAACCTCTCAACGTTCTTAATTAATTTCGGTCTGCGTTCCATATAACCTCGTAAAATCGCTTTATCTATTACCGCTGTTACAACGCACTTTGTAGCTAAGTAAACTTATTATCAACAAAATAAGGGTACTTTTACTACATTGAATTTGCAATAAATAAAAGGAAATTACGAAATATAATTAAGAAGGGAGGCGAAATAATTAGATAAGGTAATAAAATTGACATCAAAGTTTTCAAATTAAATTTATAAAATAAAATCTTTAACACTGAAAATGGTGCATTTCCAAAATTATAAATTAAAAGTTGTAATTGTAATAGGAATAAAATTTATTAAAAATAAAGTAATTGCAAAATTCTCCCTGTTCCCTCGTTAAAATTTAGGCAAAGCGAAAACATTCCCTTTATGTATTTTATGATTGAATTCCTTGCTTTGTATGTTATTAAAACATTTGAAAAGTAGATTTACATCTGCGAATCTGGGACCAGTTTAATTATTCATTGCGAATTTGTGTCGTCCTTTTAAAGGATTTCCTGGCGTTTTTTTTTCGGCCTCGAGTGGAGGTGATTTAAATTGTGTAAATACCATTTTTTTTCCACCGCGATAATTCAATTTAAAATGTGCGAAGGATTGTTTTATTTAGTTTACACCTTCATTTGAATCATGTGCTCAAAAAATTATCATCAATTTATTTGTATGATCAATAATTTTAGATTTTAAAATGTTGGGTTTAAAAGTGGTGGCTTAGTTGTAAATTGCATTTTAATGTAGCCACATTTGCGTTTATAAAAATGTTGGAGCTTAATAGTCCTATTCCATTTAAACTCGACTCAAAATAAATCAAAACAAAAATAAATCGGATTATTATGGTTATATTTTACTACTGTACACTATAAATTGTTGCAAAAACATTAAATAAATTCAGTTTGTTCAGTTCAATGGCCTGAATTTATATTGTTTATACAAACACAGGAAATAAATTAAAGATTTAATTTGGAGCGTTTAATTTAATTACTTTTAATTATGAAAAAATAATATTATTCGTAAAAATAAAACAAATTTTCGAGGCGTACTCATTCTTTTGGAAAACTTTTATTTTGCTTCATCAAAGGAAGGAAAAAGGAAATTGTCAAAGAATCCAACTTCATTAAAAATGCAACATTTTTCACTTTACAGCAGATGAAGGAAACTACAAAACTTTTTTACAAATTTTTTAAAGGAAAATACCTAACGTTTCTATGAGAAACGGAAATTAGGTACAAAAATAATAAGTAATGAGCATTTTGCTTGAACGCACATTTTTTTCTATTGGATATTTTATCTCTGGAAATAAGGATAAAAGTCCAGACGTTGTAAAATTTGAGGATCCATCCAAAATTTCTGTGCGTTATCCAGAACAAAATGAAAAAGTGAAAAAAAAGTTTTTTGGTTTAGCATACACCAAAAGAAATAAACATAGAAAAATGTTATTTTATTTTTTTGGATTCTATTGTTTGAATTTTGATCTAGTAAAATTTTGATGTTTATTGTTTCTTTCGATGAAGAGAAAAGCATTAAACGATTTTTCCAAATTTGTAAAAGGAATGGAAATAAAAAAATTTCCAAAAACTCTAAATTTATCAAAAAAAATTATACACATTCCTCATTTTCAATGAAAAAATATTTTCTAAGAATACATGACTTTTCTATGGAAAATTCAAATTTGCCAAAGAAAAAAACCAATGAGTAATGAGTATTTTGCTTGAACGCACATTTTTTTTTATTGGATATTTTATCTCTGAAAATGAGGATAAAAGTGCATGCGTTGTAAAATTTAAGGATTCAGCCAAAATTTCAGTGCATTATCCAGAACAAAATGAAAAAGTGGAAGAAAAAAGTTTTTTGGTTTAGCATACACCAAAAGAAATATCCATAGAAACAACCTCTGTCCTAATTTTCACAGAAAAAATATTTTATAAGAATACATGACTTTTCTATGGAAAATCAAATTTGCCAAAGAAAACCAATAAGTAGTGAGTATTTTAGTTGAACGCACATTTCTTTCTATTGGATATTTTATCTCTGAAAATGAGGATAAAAGTCCAGTTGTTGTAAAATTTGAGGATCCATCCAAAATTTCTGTGCGTTATCCAGATCAAAATGAAAAAGTGGAAAAAAAAGTTTTTTTGGTTTACGATACATCAAAAGAAATATCCAAAGAAACAATAAACATAGAAAAATTTTATTTTATTTTTTTCGGATTCTATCGTTTGAATTTTGATCTAGTAAAATTTTGATGTTTATTATTTATTTCGATGAAGAGAAAAGCATAACACGTTTTTTCCAAATTTGTAAAAGGAATAGAAATAAAAAATTTCCAAAAACTCCAACTTTATCAAAAAAAATTAAACATATCAGGACCTCTGTCCTAATTTTCACAGAAAAAATATTTTATAAGAATACACGACTTTTCCATGGAAAATCAAATTCGCCAAAGAAAAAACCAATAAGTAGTGAGTATTTTAGTTGAACGCACATTTCTTTCTATTGGATATTTTATCTCTGGAAATGAGGATAAAAGTCCAGTTGTTGTAAACTTTGAGGATCCATCCAAAATTTCTGTACGTTATCCAGATCAAAATGAAAAAGTGGAAAAATAGTTTTTACACCAAAAGAAATATCCAAAGAAACAATAAACATAGAAAAATGTTATTTTATTTTTTTGGATTCTATCGTTTGAATTTTAATCTAGTAAAATTTTGATGTTTATTGTTTCTTTCGATGAAGAGGAAAGCATAAAACGTTTTTTCCAAATTTGTAAAAGGAATAGAAATAAAAAATTTCCAAAAACTCTAAATTTATAAAAAAAAAATTAAACACATTCCTCATTTTCAATGAAAAAATATTTTATAAGAATACATGACTTTTCTATGAAAAATTCATGTTTTCCAAAGAAAAAAACCAATGAGTAATGAGTATTTTGCCTGAACGCACATTTTTTTTCTATTGGATATTTTATCCATGGAAATGAGGATAAAATCCAGGCTTTATATAATTTGAGGATGCATCCAAAATTTCTGTGCGTTATCCAGATCAAAATGAAAAAGTGGAAAAAAAAAGTTTTTTGGTTTAGTATACACCAAAAGAAATATCCATAGAAACAATAAACATAGAAAAATGTTATTTTATTTTTTTGGATTCTATCGTTTGAATTTTGATCTAGTAAAATTTTGATGTTTATTATTTATTTCGATGAAGCGATAAGCATAAAACGTTTTTTCCAAATTTGTAAAAGGAATAGAAATAAAAAATTACTAAAAACTCTAAATTTATCAAAAAAAATTAAACACATTCCTCATTTTCAAAGAAAAAATATTTTATAAGAATACATGACTTTTCTATGGAAAATTCAAATTTTCCAAAGAAAATAACCAATGAGTAATGAGGATTTTGCTTGAACGCACATGTTTTTCTATTGAATATTTTATCTCTGGAAATGAGGATAAAAGTCCAGGCGTTGTATAATTTGAGGATCCAGCCAAAATTTCTGTGCGTTATCCAGAACAAAATGAAAAAGTGGAAAAAAAAGGTTTTTGGGTTTAGCATACACCAAAAGAAATATAAATAGAAACAATAAACATAGAAAAATGTTATTTTATTTTTTTGGATTCTATCGTTTTAATTTTGATCTAGTAAAATTTTGATGTTTATTATTTCTTTCGATGAAGAGAAAAGCATAAAACGTTTTTTTCCAAATTTGTAAAAGGAATAGAAATAAAAAATTTCCAAAAACTCCAACTTTATCAAAAAAATTTAAACGCATCAGGACTTCTATCCTCATTTTCTAAGAAAAAATGTTCTATAAGAATACATGACGTTTCTATGGAAAATTCAAATTTGCCAAAAAACTAATAAGTAATGAGTATTTTGCTTGAATACACATTTTTTCCTAAAAGATATTTTATCCCTGGAAACAAGGATAGAGGTCCGAGCCTTGTAAAATTTGAAGATCCAGATCTTAACAAAAAAAAGTTAAAATATTTTTTTTTTGGTTTACCCTACATCAAAAGAAATATCCAAAGAAACCCTAAACTTAAAAAAAAAATGTTATTTAATTTTGTGGATTCTACCGTTTAAATTTTTATTTCATAAAATGTTAAAGCCCAACAAATTTTTTCTAAATTTAGATGAAGTATTCATTTTGTTCTGGGTAACACAAAATTTTTGGCATTATCCTCAAATTTTACATCGCCTGATGATGCTCTAAACTCTAATCCGAAGCATGTTGCCATTTTATTTTTTTTTTAAATTTGAAAATTCCTTATTTAAAAATCAATCCAAATTTTTGTCAAGTTTCTTCAATATTCTGCTTCATAATTTGTAAAAATTATTTTTCTTCAAAAATTTTGCTTATAATTTCGTCTTAAAATTTTGGGTTTAAATTGTGCTTTATCGAAGGCTACTATTGGAGCTTTCCGTCTACACGAGCTTTCTTAAGATCAATGAGCTTTCGCATTCATAATAGATGTTATTTCACTTATGAGAACGTGAAAACCTAACCGTGATAGCTGGGCTAAGGCCTAGGGAACAAAAACCACAAAAGCTCGTAATGCTTACTTTGCAATAATTCCTATTTTTACGCTACAAAAATCACCTAATTTACTTTTTACAAACTTCCAGCTTGATATTCCCAAAAGATTCAGAATAAACCACTTTAATTTATAAAAACCCAATTTTTGATTCATATTATTTTAATAAAAGCTGTATATTAATTTATTAGTCTTAAGATTAAACCTAAAGCTGCACAATGAATAAATTTTCTAATCTTTAGCTTATAATGCCAGGAAGATTACATTCCAGGCAGTTAATTTTCTTACACTTTTATGTTCCGACCATAAAACCGAATTTACGTTTATCTGTTTTAAAAAATGTTGGAGAAGTATAAAACTATCAGTAACAAGGTTTTCTAAGGGAAAAGTTCGCTATATCATATTGAATTTTTAGATACAAATGTTGTTGAAGTATCCAATAATGTTACATCAATTGGTCATAAAATAAAGTTTGCTTTCAAAAGCTTGGGAATTGAAAGGTAGGTTTTAGTTACAATGTAAAATTGTAGCAGATAAATTATTTGAGGAAGTATAAGGTATAGTTTAGGATAATTTAATTTATTTAGCATTTTATTGATGTCCTACATTTTGAGATAAAAAGGGTTGGAATTTCATGAAGGTAATATAATTTTGTAATCTCTTTTAAATTGGGTGAAATTGCATGTCGGAAATAGATTATTTTAGTAGAATTTTATGTCTCGAATACCAGGAGAATCATCATTTACCTTGGTGAGAAAATTTGATATTGTAAAACTGGAGACCACTAAAAATTTATCTAACAACTTCATACCCAAATAATTTAGTATTCCTAGTTTTTCAGAAAATGCTATAATCTGGGGTATAATAATAAAAAAAATGAATAATTAATAAACTGTACATATTTACCCGTTTTAGATTGTAGAACCTCATAAATCTTATAAATTTTTAAAATGTCAATTTTTCATTCTTAAGGTAATGAAGAATTGAAGTGCACGCACTGGCACAGAACAAATAAATCTTAAAGCTCGCAACCTATTTTTCTCTCAAAGCACGGCACAAATTTTTGTTCATATTTATTCAAATTGTGGGCATTACGCGCGTTGTGACATGACTGAAAGCAGCAGTGAACAACAAGTATGAAATATCTTCGTCCTTGCCGCTCCATCCATTGTTTGCTCATAAATTCGGTGGGAAAAATAAACAAAGTGGATTTGAATTCATTTTCATTTCCTACCGGTGACTAATTGGAGTCATTCGCACTGCACTAGATTACTTTCCCATTTAGTTTTTAGTGAGCACTGTCAGAGGATCAGTTGGCCAACTGTGACTTGCTCAACCATCCATTACTTAGGGTGGTTTGTTGTGGCAATGGCTGCATGGTTTTAAAATTTCATACACGTATAACATTTATTTTTATTACTCATTATTACAAACATTGATGATGATCCATTGGATTTTTTGTTTTGCCTTTAAGCTTTGAAGAAGATTAATGTTCAACGCTCATTTTTAATTTACAGCCGTAATATTTTACGTTTTAAAGCAAAATTTATGTGATTTTCCGCTCGTTACTTGCACTTCACCAAAGGATATCCTCAACATCAAACGCATATAATAGTCCGGTAAATTTTGACATGCAGTCTCCATCGATCCCGTACCTGGAAAAAAAGTTATTCAAGGTCAAAGGTCTTAAAAATGGGTTTTTCGCGTTTTTCAGCAAAACGGTAAGTTTTATCATAAAATTAGGTCAGACAAAAATTGTAGATCATATAATTATCTATAAAAAATGACTTAATACTTTTTCTCGTAAGAGCCACCGTTTCTGAGATATAACGATTATAAAAGTTGCATTCTTCATAATATGGAAATTATTCGTCAGATTCATAATCGTCTAATATTCACGATAACGGGTACATTTTTTAACCAAATTTCAAAAAACCCTGTCTCGAATTAAAAGGGAATGTTTGTTTTATAATCCTATCGGAATGGATTTTGTTTAAGCGTCGGAAAAGCTTTCAAAAGCCGTCCCGAAAAAGTCAATTTTTTCGCGGTTTTTGAAAAATCCTTTAAAAAATTGTAGCTCCGCCAGGTTCGGAATCGAAATGACCAAATCAGGTCCCCTTTTTTCCCACATCCTCATTTACTATATCCAAAATTTCCGAACCTCCTAGATTAATCCTGTGGCGAGGGCGAATTTTTCATTGAAAACGTCAAAATGTCGCGTTTTTTTGCGAAAAAAAAGAAAAAGGTAATATTGCTTAGCTGTTGACTGTAGCTGGAGGGAAAAAATCGCGAATGGCATTTTTGTAAAGAGGAAACAGACGGAGCACTTTTTCGAAATTTTTGTTTGTATCTCATATTCTGACGTTTGAAAATCGGAATACAATTTTGGACACTTTTAACGAAATTTAAAAAATCGTACCTACCAAACGACTGGTCCGATTTTAACGAAACGCGGCTTATATTGTGGCTAAAATTACCTTTAATAACCAGAAAAATAATCGGTTTTATCCGGCGCGTCCAGCGGCGTCGGGATTTTTTTTTTCCAAAAGCGTAGAAAAATATCGATAAAAAACTGCGCGTTGAGAAAATTGGTAAAGGAAATCGGGCCAAAACGGGATAAAAAATGAAAAATCGCTACACGTGACCTGCAAGAGGATTGATCGAACGAGGTCGGTTTGAAGTTTTTAAATCTCTATCTTTTCATTTCACCTCACACTGACCTATTAAAATCGAAATTGTGTTTTTTCAACCCTCAGCGACCAAAATAATCGCTGTAAGGTAACGACATATCCTATCGTCTAACTAAAATATGAGTTGGAATGAGATTTTCAAGTACTACTACGCGACGCGTTGACTTTTTTCAATTTCGAAAAAAACTCAAAATTTTAATCGCGCAAAAAAACTTTGTAAAAAAAAAATGCGATTTTGACAATTTTTTACCTCCCTGTCCCTTCATCGATTTTAATGAATGATGGCTTATCTTAAAGGTTTTTGCGTAGGCTTTGACACAAAAAAAGATTCGTTTTGATTTCTTTATTTGTTTAGAAGTTATGACCGAATAACCGTTGATAATTTGAAAATTTCACTTTTGGATGAAGAAGTTGCTAAGAAATTTTTGATTAATCGGAAAATAATTAATTTTGACCGAACCATTTGGCCGATTAGAACGATTTATGACTTACATTGACCGATAGAAAAATATTTTACTTGTATTACAGCTTCAGTGATGTGTATACGTGGCGTACTTATGCATATTATGAAGATTATAACTTTTATAATCGTTATATCTCAGAAACGGTGGCTCTTAGGAGAAAAAGTATTAAGTAATTTTTTATAGATAATTATATGATATATAATTTTTGTCTAACCTAATTTTATGATAAAACTAACCGTTTTCCTGAAAAATGCGAAAAACCCATTTTAAGACCTTTGACCTTGAATAAATTTTTTTCCAGGTATGGAATCGATGGGAATTTTTTAGAATTCATTTATAATGGTGTTCCGAACATCCATACCAATTTTTAGCTTTACTCTAATTTTTGCACCTTAACTACTATTTTTAAGGGTAAATTGACTGGACTATTTATAATAAAACTTATTTTATAATCATATCTTGACTATAAATTTGATTTTAGACATTCGTATTATAGATTATACCCCAATCTTTAATTTAAACCCTAAAAAGTTTTGTTATAATTTTATCGAAAATATCAGTTTTTAATCAAGTTTTTAAAATTTTTTTATACACCAAAAATGAGTATTTTTATAATCAATTTTCAAAAAAGTCCTATTATGAAGATTACAACTTTTTCAACTTTTATAATCGTTATATCTCAGAAACGGAAAAAGTATTAAGTCATTTTTTATAGATAATTATATGATCTACAATTTTTGTCTGACCTAATTTTATGATAAAACTTACCATTTTGCCAAAAAACGCGAAAAACCCATTTTTAAGACTTTTGAAATTGAATACAATTTTTTCTAAGTAGGGGATCGATGGGGACTTTTCAGAATTCATTTATAATGGTGTTCCGAACATTCATACCAATTTTTAGCTCTTCGCTAATTTTTGCACCTTTACTACTATTTTTAGGGCTAAATTGACCGGACTATAATCCAATCCAACAAATTGAAAGTGCAAAATTCTTCGGTATCAAAACCACTTGAATTAATTCAACAAGGTTGACTTAAGAGGCGACAATTTTTTTGTAGTACACGATCTTAAGATGGGATAGAAGCCAGCCACTCACTTATACTTAATGCGGACCGCTGGAGCACGCGTGAGTAAGAAATATTGACGATTACGTTTGCTGCTATATCTCAAGTTTTTCTCGTGCGATTTTCAAATTTCTTTCGGATTTATAAACTAGATTAATTAAACTACAACTGGGTAGTTATTTACGTTTAGCAATTTTATGCGGAATTAATTATAAGGTTCCAAAGTTTTAGGACCATAATTATGTATTCTTGTAGTAGTGAATTTTCAATAGTAGAAGCTGTAAAAATATCTTATTACAAGTCTAAAACCAGCAACTGTAATAAAAGAGCCTACAGGATCATTTAAAGACATAAAAGCGAAAACGTATAAAACATAAAAGCCTACTAAAATACAGTTTATTTCTCTGTGTACCTAAAATAGTAAACAAGCGCAATAAATAACCGAATTTTCGTTAAATTTGTAAAAAGATATTTTGGTGATTAAACTAACGAGATATGAAGAAGGAAACACGAATGTAGTCGAAGCGTAAAATATGATTATAATAAAATAATTTAAGTAGCCTAAAAATGCACGCTCTATTAATGACAAAACTTAATACTTAATTAGATTAATTAAGAGATAACCCTGTAAGTATGTCACGAATATTTAAACCGATAAAACGAGCGAAACGAGGAGCAAAGCGCGCGCGAAAAATTTAAATTTGCAACATATCGATTTAACAAAATAACGTTGGAGATAATTAACGCACAGCAGAAATTAAAAACTCGTTAAAAAGCTCGACTTTTAATTAATATATTAATTATGATTAATTACTAAAAGAAATGCGCTATTGATTCTTAATTTCAGTTATAATAATTACATAAGTCATAAGAATAGTAGCTATTACTTTTCTCCTTAATTGAGAATATATCTTCATTACATTAAGAGTAAATTATGGGTTTTAAGTGAAGGTTCTTCTAAACTCAGGGTTATACCAGAAGCAGGAAACCTTGTGCGCGATTTATTGCTGTTTTAAATAATAATATTTTCAGTTGGAAAAGTGAAACAAGCGCTCGCATCCGGATATCCGTTGCAGGAACTGTCATGGCTGCTACAAAGTGAGATAATCACCGGAATAATCCCCGTGAGCACTTTCACACCGATGTACCGCAAACTCCAGTTTTGACAATTCAACCACACTTCCAACACACTAGTAATATTTTCATGACCACAGTATTGATTTTATTTAAAATTTACAGACAATTCCAAAAATCTTTTACATTGGGATTTCTAATAATAAAGACGGTTGAGTATTTGAACGATTTGAAGGAAGAAAATGGGAAACGTGTGGATGGGGTTAAATAGAGTTCGAGTAGATAAAAGAAATAGTAATTACAAATTTTGGAGTAGTTACGCTGCTCAGTGATCATATTATTTAGGTATGTGCAAAGTTAACAACCAAGATGTAGTTACAATTACTTTGCTCTAATTTATAGACTGCTTTTAGGATTCAACACCAAATAAACTAAACCCACCAAACTTTACAGCTACTACATGTACATGTTTACTCTTCATAATTAAATATCACAAATACAGACCTCGTGTCATTACATATTGAAAACTATGCTCGAATTTGTTGTCAAAGGTTTGATATTACCACAATATTATTTCGATAAGATCTGAATTACATTATTTATTCATAGTTTGATTACTTCAATTTGTAACTTTCCTATATAATTTTAGGATTGTTTTTGTAAAAAATGTAATATTTGGCAAAAAACAAGAAGCAAATAACTCGATTTAGACTGTAAAAGTAAAATTTTAGTTGTAGACCTCCTCTAAAAGAAATTAATGGATTTAAAAAAATACAATTAAAGAATTGGAAACATCTGAACGATTTGAGTCAGACAGTAAAATAGCTACTCTTAAAGAATTTAGTTGTAGACCTATTCTGAAAGAAATTAATGGATCTGAAGAAAGTACATTTAAAGAATTGGTAACATCTGGACTATTTTCGAAAAAATTTAATATTTGGCAAATAAATCAATAAGAACCAAAAAAATCGATTCAGATAGTAAAATAGCTACTTTTAAAGAATTTAGTTGTACATCTCCTTTGAAAGAAAAAAAAAGGATCTCAAGAAACTACAATTGAAGAATTTAGTTTTATACCTCTTCTGAAAGAAATCAATAGATCTCAAGAAACTACAATTAAAGAATTGGCCACATCTGGACTATTTTCGATAAAATTTAAGATTTGGCAAAAAAATCAATAAGAACCAAAAAATTCGATTCAGATAGTAAAATAGCTACTTTTAAAGAATTTAGTTGTACATCTCCTTTGAAAGAAAAAAAAAAGGATCTCAAGAAACTACAATTGAAGAATTTAGTTTTATACCTCTTCTGAAAGAAATCAATAGATCTCAAGAAACTACAATTAAAGAATTGGCCACATCTGGACTATTTTCGATAAAATTTAAGATTTGGCAAAAAAATCAATAAGAACCAAAAAATTCGATTCAGATAGTAAAATAGCTACTTTTAAAGAATTTAGTTGTACATCTCCTTTGAAAGAAATAAAATGATCTCAAAAAACTACAATTGAAGAATTGGCAACATCAGAACTATTTTCGAAAAAAAATTAATATTTGGCAAAAAAATCAATATGAATCAATAAATTCGATTCAAACAGTAAAATAGCTACTCTAAAAGAATTTAGTTGTAGATCTCCTTTGAAAGAAATCAAAGAACCTCAAAAAATACAATTGAAGAAACTATTTTTGAAAAAATGTAATATTTGGCGAAACAATTCAAGAAGAAACGTACAATTCGATTCAAACAGTGGAGCAGCTACTCTTGAAGATTTCATTTGTAGACCTCCTCTGAAAAAAATTAAAGGGTTTCTCTTGAAGATTTTAGTTGTAGATCTCATCTGAAAGAAATTACTGGATCTCAAGAAAAAATAATGAAAGAAGTGGAAACGGATCGGATTCTGAAGACAGTGGTTTTAACCCGCTCAGATCTATTTATTAAGGGGGAAGAGATACGACCCCTTTTGCGTTTTTATCCCGATTTCGGACGTTTTTTGCGAGGAGCGGCTGAAAGGGTGGTTTTTTCGTACGATTTTAAGAATTCCGATTCCGATGTAAAGAGGGATGTTGATTCCAAGTGTGGTTCGAATTTTAAATTTTTTGGACCTCCCCTACATTCCTGAAAATAGTCGATTTTTCTCACTTTTTTTCGGATTTTCGGCGGTTTTAACTTTAAAAAATCGTAACTCCGTCGGATTCTTAAGGGATGCCACGAAATTTGGCCCCTTTTATTCTAATATCCTGGGGATTACCATGACCGATTTTTAAGCCTCCCGGTGCAAAGGTGTGACGTCACGGCCCCGAGACGTAAACTGTACAATTCTACAATTTTTTCGGACTGCAAAAGTACCAAAACTTTTTGGCTTCGATTAGAAGTTCGGCAGGAGGAAAAAAATCGCGGTTGCTTTATTCCTCATCTAAATTCCAAGTTTTACCTTAAAACGGTAGTTTTTTTGATGCGTTTACTCTTTATGTTGTTTTGGTGCCCCCAAAGTGACGCTTTGTTTTTCGCGCTATTTTGACGCGGACTTTGAAAATTCGTAACTTTTCATCGGAACAACCTGTAATACTCGAATATTTTTTATTTTACTTATTTGGTATTTACTTATGAGAGAAAAAATGGGCACCTTGAAATTTTTACCCTGGACCATGGAAAAAAATGGAACGTAAAATGTTAAAAAAATCGGTTAAAACGCGGTCCAACCTAAACCCATCTGGCTTCCGCAGTTTTCAAAATTTTTGCAATTTTCTTTCGCAATTTTAAAAGGGAATATTTTTTACAATGTATAGGCTACTCAGATTTTTTATATTTGGTAGGGTTGGAAAATTACGTACAAATAAACTCGAAATTTTGATTTTAGGGGTGAGTGGCTCCAGTCGGGTAACTTTTTAACGGATTTTCAATTTTAAAAACACTTTAGAATCCACTCTTTGAACCGAAAGCTCCCACGCATAGGGTTTTTTAAATTTCGAAAAAAATAACGAAAAAAAAATTTTTTTATATCGCATTTTTAAAAGTCGTATTTATGGGTCAAATTCACCCTTCAAATTACATTTCAACCCTACTTTATGCACCTTCACTAAAAGCTCTTTAGGTCCACTTTACGTCAAAAAAAGAATCACTTCGCTATCTCTTTTCGTTTTCGAGTTATCACCGAAAATGCAGCTAAATAAGCAAAATCTCTATTTGGAGCCAAAATTTCGGTCTGAAATTTTTCACTTTTCACAAAATAATTAATATCTTCGAAACTATTAGCACCACCGAGACGTTTAATAGCTTAAAATTCGCACAGTCACCTCCTCCACCAAATTCCGTGACAGTTTTAATTTTCGGTTTTAAATTGCGCCGTCCAGACCCGTATTTGTACCAAAATTTTGCCAAAACTTTGCGATTTTTTTCCAAAAAAACTATGTAACCGATTTTACCCAAATATTTTTTAAAACGCGTCTATCCACGGTGTTTACTTTTGGTAAAAATTTGAAACCGGTAGCTTTTATAGTTTTCGAAAAAAAAATAAAAACCGATTTCCATTAAAAATTTCTCAAAAAATTTTTTTTTTTGAATTTTTTCAAAATTTACCCCGCAAATGAAAGATAAAGAAAAATGGATGAAACGTAGGGGTTCACTTGGATTATAATTTTCATGGTTCCATTACATGTATTTTACTTTAAAGGATCTCTGGAAAAACTACTTTTACGGTTTGTAATTAAATGTTTGAAGTTTTTCTTTTAATTATATAATAATCCTGGTAATCATTTTAGGAGTTAATAACTTTTTTTATATAAATTTGCTTTTTCATCTTCTCTAATCTTTTACTTTCAATCTATCTGCCTTCTATGTGGCTTTTTATGTTGTAGAAATGTTAATAGTGGAAAGTGTTATTTTTTTGATTTTTTTTTTGTTTTTTTGCAATAATTTTTACAGGTCGTCTCAAAAGGTGCCTATTTCCAGACAGCTGTAAAATCTACTATGAACATTCAGGTACTTTATATTCAATTTTAAAAACTAAAACCATTTATACTAAATTTTACATTATTTAAATTATGAATCATTTTTATCATGATAAGAAATTTTTACTTAGAAAAGTATGTTTTATCAACATTTTTTTTATTCATGGTTTTTAACAATTATTGGAGTGTCACAGAAAATTAGTTAATTTTCAAAATTAACCATTCGTAAAATTGATAAAATGTCTTGCTGTACCTTTTGAAACCGTTAGTTAATTTCAATGATTTGTTCTCCCGTCAATTTATTTAGGCATAACTAAATACGCGAATAAATAAATAAATAATGATAAACTCGCGCATTTCTATTTATTCCCAACATCTGCGTCTTATTGTTCACAATTACAGTTAATTACCGGAAATATTAGGCGCGTAAAGTGTTTGTGCCACTTTTAATTATCGGCACGTTTTAATTTAATTTGAAATATGGAAATAGCGAATTTCCCGAGCGTTATTTTTTAATAATTCCCTTATTCTAGAGTTGTACTTTGCACGATATTCATGAAGATGTTCCTTGGACACTTATGCAAATATCTACATCCAACTCTCGCGAAAATTTGCAAATAATCAGTTGCTTTATCAAAAACCCTCATTTGCATCTCGAAAGTGTCGCTACTTTAAATAATTTTGTACTAATCATACTCAAATTTACAAAACAAAAATAGGTTTATTGGTGGGATTTTAAATTCAGGTTAAGCTTTAAAGTTTATTAAAATTGGAAGTAATTTGTTGGGAAAACATCTAATCAAAAATCGAACGCCGAGATTTATTAGGATCGTAAAAAAGAGAATTTTATAAGAAAGTTTTTGGTTCTATTTTTAGATTACTTCAAAGTTTTATAACCGTGTAATTTTAGAGCAAATTAGGAACAAAGTTTTAGGTTTTTATAATTAAATCGTGGTATTAAGTAGCATTTAAAGTTTATTATTTTTAAGTGTATGAGTAGCTTAATATTTTTTTTATTTGGATAGAAACGTGATGATACAAATAATAGTAAAACATGATTGCTTGAAGCTACTGAAATATTCAGATATACAGAAGTCTGGTTTAGAAATAAAAAATTTTACAACTTACTTTACATATAAAATTTTCTTTTTAGTTTGATGTATATTCTATATATTTCTTAACCCTACCACAGAATTTGAATTAGATAAAGTTATATCATGTTGAAAAAAAACAATACTACACCTGGAATTGATGGAATATTAGAAAATGATATTTCCCGAAGTACTAAAGTTTTCAATTTTCAAGATAACTCAAATATATAAAAAAATTCTGTATTGAATGTCTTTTCAAAAATATTAGAAAAAAACATTTAATGATTTAATAAAAGAATTGTGGATTTCGTTAATACAAATAATTTTTACTTGATCTGAGATTTCAAAATCTAAAACAAAAAAATGTAAAGGCCTATTTTTTTTTATTTTTTTTACACAAAAAGTTTTTTCAAAATGAGACCGGGAGTCAAAAAATTAAATAAATAAATAAAAAAAATCAGTCACTTTTTCAGTTTTTATTTATTTATCAAATACCTTCATTTTTGGTATTTGATAAATAAATAAAAACTCAATTTTTTATATTTTCTTACACATATAGTCCTAAGTAAAATTAGATTAAAAGTTTTTTCAAAAATTTTTTAATTTTTTAGACTTCTGGTCTGATTTTGAAAAAACTTTTTATATAATTTTACTTAGCACTGTATGTGTAACAAAATAAAAAAAATGAGCTCTTACGTTTGTTTTTGTATTTAATTAAAAAAATATAATCTGAAAAAGTGTCTAATTTTTTTCATTTTATGTTTAATTTTTAGCTCACCAGGTCTGATTTTGAAAAAAAAAATTTATATAGTCTTACTTAGGATTATATGTGTAACAAAATATAAAAAAATGACCCCTGACATTTTTTTATTTTTAATTAAAAAAATAAAATCTGAAAATGTGACTATTTTTTTCATTTGTTGTTTAGTTTTTTAGCTCCTGGTCCGATTTTGAAAAAAAATTACTTACGATTGTATGTGAAACAAAATATTAAAAAAATTGCACCCTTACATTTTTTTGTTTTCGATTAAAAAAATAAAATTTGAAGTGATTGATTTTTTGAATTTTTTTTTTAATTTTTGACTCCTGGTCTGATTTTGAAAAATCTTTTTATATAATTTTACTTAGGACTGTATGTATAACAAAATATAAAAAATAGCGTTTTTTGTTTTTAATTAAAAAAATATCTGAAAAAGTATCTATTTTTTTTTTCATTTTATGTATAATTTTTTGACTCCTGGTTTGATTTTGAAAAAAACTTTATATGCCATTTTACTTAGGATTGTATGTGTAACAAAATATAAAAAAATGAGCCCTGAGATTTTTTGTTTTCGATTAAAAAAATAATATCTGAAAAAGTGATTTATTTTTTTTGTTTTTTTTTAATTTCTAGACTCCTAAATCCTGGTCTGATTTGGAGAAAAAAATGTATGCAGTTTTACGAAGGACTCTATGTCTTATAAAATTTAAAAAACTTGAGCCTTGAATTTTTTTTATTTTTTTTTCAACCAAAATCTGAAAAAATGACTGATTATTTTAATTTGTTGACGCCTAGTCTGATTTTGAAAAAAAACAAATTTTTATGCAATTTTACTTAGGATTGTATGTGTAACAAAATATAAAAAAATGAACCCTGAGATTTTTTTTATTTTCGATTAAAAAAATAATATCTGATAAAGTGATTGATTTTTTTTTGCAATTTTTTTAATTTCTTGATTTCTGGTCTGATTTTGAGAAAAAAAATTATGCAGTTTTACTAAGGACTGTATATCTAATAAAATATAAAAAATTGACCCCTGAAATTTTTATGTATTTTGTTTATAAACCAAAATCTGAAAAAAATGACTGATTATTTTAATTTTTTGACTCCTGGTTTGATTTTGAAAAAAAATTTTATATGCCATTTTACTAAGATTGTATGTGTAACAAAATATAAAAAAATGAGCCCTGAGGTTTTTTTGTTTTCGATTAAAAAAATAATATCTGCAAAAGTGATTGATTTTTTTGTTTTTTTTTTTTAATTTCTTGACTCCTGGTCTGATTTTGAGAAAACAATTTATGCAGTTTTACTAAGCACTGTATGTATAATAAAATATAAAAAAAACTTGAGCCTTGAAATTTTTTGTATTTGTTTAAAAACCAAAATCTGAAATAATGACTGATTATTTTAATTTGTTGACGCCTGATCTGATTTTGAAAAAAAACTTTTTATGCAGTTTTACTTAGGATTGTATGTGTAACATAATATAAAAAAATGAGCCCTAAGATTTTTTTGTTTTCGATTAAAAAAATAATATCTGCAAAAGTGATTGATTTTTTTTTGTTTTTTTTTTAATTTCTTGATTCCTGGTCTGATTTTGAGAAAAATATTTATGCAGTTTTACTAAGGACTGTAGGTCTAATAAAATATAAAAAACTGGTGCCCTGAATTTTTTTGTATTTTTTTAGAAACCCAAATCTGAAGAAATGACTGATTATTTTAATTGTTTGACTCCTGGTCTGATTTTGAAAAAAAACTTTATATGCCATTTACTTAGGATTGTATGTGTAACAAAATATAAAAAAATGAGCCCTGAGATTTTTTTGTTTTCGATTAAAAAGATAATATCTGAAAAAGTGATTGATTTTTTTTGTTTTTTTTTAATCTCTAGACTTCTGGATCCTGGTCTGATTTGGAGAAAAAAAATTATGCAGTTTTATTAAGGACTCTATGTCTTATAAAATTTAAAAAACTTGAGCCCTGAATTTTTTTTTATTTTTTTTTAAACCAAAATCTGAAAAAATGACTGATTATTTTAATTTTTTGACTCCTAGTCTGATTTTGAAAAAAAACTTTTTATGCAGTTTTACTTAGGATTGTATGTGTAACAAAATATAAAAAAACGAACCCTGAGATTTTTTTGTTTTCGATTAAAAAACTAATATCTGAAAAAGTGATTGATTTTTTTTTAATTTCTTGATTACTGGTCAGATTTTGAGAAAATAATTTATGCAGTTTTACTAAGGACTGTATGTCTAATAAAATATAAAAAACTTGAGCCCTGAAATTTTTTGTATTTGTTTAAAAAACAAAATCTAAAAAAATGACTGATTATTTTAATTTTTTGACTCCTGGTCTGATTTTGAAAAAAAACTTTTTATGCAGTTTTACTTAGGATTGTATGTGTAACAAAATATAAAAAAATGAACCCTGAGATTTTTTTTTGTTTTTGATTAAAAAAATAATATCTGCAAAAGTGATTTTTTTTTTAATTTCTTGATTCCTGGTCTGATTTTGAGAAAACAATTTATGGAGTTTTACTAAGGACTGTATGTCTAATAAAATATAAAAAACTTGAGCCCTGAAATTTTTTGTATTTCTTTAAAAACCATAATCTGAAAAAATTACTGAATATTTTAATTTCTTGACTCCTGACTCCTGGTCTGATTTGGAGAAAAAAAATTATGCAGTTTTACTAAGGACTCTATGTCTAATAAAATATAAAAAACTTGAGCGCTGAAATTTTTTGTATTTTTTAAAACCAAAATCAGAAAAAATGACTGATTATTTTAATTTTTTGACTGATAGTCTGATTTTGAAAAAAAACTTTTTATGCAGTTTTACTTAGGATTGTATGTGTAACAAAATATAAAAAAATGAACCCTGAGATTTTTTTTGGTTTTCGATTAAAAAAATTATATCTACAAAAGTGATTGATTTTTTTTTTTAATTTCTTGATTCCTGGTCTGATTTTGAGAAAACAATTTATGGAGTTTTACTAAGGACTGTATGTCTAATAAAATATAAAAAACTTGAGCCCTGAAATTTTTTGTATTTCTTTAAAAACCATAATCTGAAAAAATTACTGAATATTTTAATTTCTTGACTCCTGGTCTGATTTGGAGAAAAAAAATTATGCAGTTTTACTAAGGGCTCTATATCTAATAAAATATAAAAAAAACTTAAGCCCTAAAATTTTTTACATTTTGTTAAAACCAAAATCTGAAAAAATGAGTGATTATTTTAATTTTTTGACGCCTGGTCTGATTTTGAAAAAAAAACTTTTTATGCAGTATGTGTAACAAAATATTAAAAAATAGAGCCCTTGCATTTTTTTGTTTGTGATTCAGAAAATAAAATCTGAAAAAGTGACCGATTTTTTTCATTGTTTTTTTAATTTTTTTAATCCTAGTCTGATTTTGAATAAACTTTCTATGAAGTTTTATTAAGGACTGTATGTGTAAAAAATTGAGCTCTTACATTTTTTTTGTTTTCGATTAAAAAACTCAAATGAATATGTAGTAGCAGTTTCTATTGATTTTTCAAAAGCATTTGATACAGTGGATCATAATTTTCTTCTGGAATTCTTAGGAATATCAGAGGAATTGCCTGGAAATTAATTGCAATCCTAGATACATTTTCAACTCATAAATTATGTATAAAAATAGGTATTCCTCAAGGTTCTGTTGTAGGACCACTTCTTTATTAAATTTATATTCAAAATTAGTTTTTTTTGAATATTTTGTTTAAAATTAGAGGTTATTTTTTATAGTCTAGTTTATTTTTGATTTTACAAATTTGTGAATAAATTTTTTGGTTCACAAAATACCAATTAGTTATTTTGGGTAATTAATGTAAATTTATTAATCATGTTGGTATTTTTTTGGAATATATTTAAAATTTAATATAAAATATCATTAATATTAACAGTATAGTCGTGCTCTCCTAATTCTGCTACGACGCACTTTTACAATATCTACATAATTATGAGATTAATCCATCTATGTTCCATTAACTTAAAGTTTAACCAGATTCTAATTAATGAATTTAACATACTTACAACTTGCATTCGACTAATTAATTACGCTACTTGTTTTTGTTAATTGCCATCATTTCGAGCCGCTTCTTTGTAATTATTCAAGAAATGGAACAGATTCGTGTAAAATTTAATAGTTTTTTTTAGAATTTCCTTCGATTAGATCAAATTTTCTTGTAAAAAACCAGTAATAAATGTACTAAAATTTAGTTTATGTTTTGTGTTTTGGGGATAAATCCAGTGACTAAATCCTTTGTAGCTTGTGGTTTTAATAAAAAGTCCTTAGTCGGACGAGGAAGTTTCAAAAGCTAATGTTTGTGATGAGGCTTTATAATTAAAATAACGAATGTGATAGCCTGGTGAGATAACAACGTTGCTCATTTATCAGACAAATGCATCGCATTGCAATCCTGATGAATACAAAGCTTTACTTTTTATCCAACATCAGTCAAAACAAGCAAAATGTTGCGAAAATTTCAAATGAGTGATAAATTTAAAAAATGCTTTAATTTTAATTATCCATAATTTGATGAAATATATTAATTAGGGTTTGACGTGACGTGAATACGATTTAATTTATCAAACAACTACTCACATATAAATTCTAATAAATTAACCAAAATCGATTCTCAATTTTATCAAATTAATTGTGGAAATTATCTAAAATCAACTGAACTGTTCTATATATTACCGGTCTTTGGAACAAGTTAATACAATATCTCACGTCATAGATAACAGAAATGCCTAGAGGCTTCTACAATTATTCCTAAACGCGCCTACTCAAATTACTAACATTTAATGACTACAATAAAATTATTATAAGTACTTATGGAAAGCTTTTTTACCAGCGCGTGTTTTCAATTTTAACGATCGGTAATAACAATGTTTTATCACTTCCAAGATCAGACAAATGTCTTCTAATAAAATACTGTTATCAGGAAGGTACTCATATTAGTAATGATGGCATAATTACTAATAAAATATTCATAAAAGTTTTTCCAAACAAACCTTCGAGATTATACAGTAATCATGTCAACAAATTTTTGGAACAATTTGTGGAAAGTTACCTTTTTTTTCTTTGACCCATGCTTTTGGAAAGATTCTCATCAACCATCCAAAGGGCCTCCTGGGCCTCTTGCACATACGACCTGTCATCATGAATACTTTGTCCTGCACCTATTTTGAAGCACTCAAAACCAATCCCGCACCAGTTGGCAACAATTTTGGCGTAATTATAGTCGCGACAAGAAAATCCGAAACACCTTCCCTTCCGAACTAACTCCAATCTTCAGCAGAACTTGAGTACTCCAGAGACTGACGATAAAGCTTCCCGCGCGCACTTCTCTTCAATCTTGAATGAGTGTGTTAATTAATGGTATAACGTTTTCTTCCATGCTTTCTGCACTGGGGATTATATGGAATAACGGCGGAGGTAAATTTACCAAGATGCCCACACGCATATGTTACCGTGAGCTTCGTTCTTGCTCGAATATTTATGCGATTCTAATTTAGACCGCTCATTAAAGAAGAAAATCTTCGCTCAACACCGAAGACCGTTAATTGAAGATAAAGTCTTGCTCAATCGAATTTCGTTTATTTTGCTTCTACATATGTCGCATGTTATTTCCTTTATGCGACCTATAAATAAAACCAATCGATTAAACTCCATGTAGTTTGATAGTTCAACAACATTGCTAAAAGCTAAACTTATCATTAATTATATGTAAAGAGTTCTATTAAAATTAAAAATTTCACATTAATAACTGGTATTCACAGAGGCTCAGTAATGGGTTCAATTAATCATTTTTTAATTTAATTTGAAAATTTAATGAAAATACTTTTTCCTGAATGAAATAGAAACTAGGGTAAAGAATGTATCACATGTTAGGGTGAACATTAGTAGAGTACAAAATGTGAGACACTTGATGAGGACGAATAGTATCTAGTTGTGACAAGGATAAATGTAATAGGTAAAGTAGGAGTGGTTTCACGTAACGCGAAAATTGCTTGGGGATCAAAATGATTGATTGGATTAAACTCTAAAAGATCAATTTGAAAATTGAATTACTACATTCAAATTTTCTTCCATAAATTAATAAATTTACGAAACAAAAATAAAAAATATTTAAAACAATCACAGTTTTTCTAAAATTACCATTGGAATTTTACTACAAAAATTTCATTATTAATAAATGTTAATATCATAAACAATTATACACAATTTTGTAATAATATTCATAAAATTATTAACAATTTTGTAATTCAAGTTCCAAAAATATGAATGACTGAAATACGACATAATATATAATATCCTAAATTTTCTCATGTTTCCATTAGAATTTTTCGGCAAAAATTTTATCATTATTAATTAGTAGTATCATGAATACATGTACAAAATTTTGTAAAAATATCTGCAATAATAAAAAAGTTATTAACAATTTTGTAACTCGAGTTCCAAAAATATTAATGACTGAAATACGAAATAATTTATAAAATCATGAATTTTCCCATGTTTCCATTGGGATTTTGGGACAAAACTTTTATCATTATTAATTAGTAGTATCATGAATACATGTACAAAATTTTGTAAAAATATCTGCAACGATTAAAAAGTTATTAAAATTTTAGAACTCGAGTTCCACAAATATTAATGACTGAAGCACGAAATAATTTAAAAAATCATGAATTTCCCCATGTTTCTATTGGAATTTGACAACAAAACTTTTATAATTATTAAGTAGTAGTATCATGATTATATGTATAAAATTTTGTAAAAATATCTGCAACTATAAAAAAGTTATTAAAATTTTATAACTCGAGTTCCAAAAATATTAATGACTGAAATATTAAATAATTTATAAAATCATGAATTTCCCCATGTTTCTATTGGAATTTCGCGACAGAACTTTTACCATTTTTAAGTACAAGTATCATGAATACATGTACAAAGTTTTGTAAAAATATCTGCAACAATAAAAAAGTTATTAATAATTTTATAACACCGGGCTGAAGAAAAAAGGGCTCATATTTTTTTTTTGTTACAAATACAGTCCTTAGTAAAACTACATAAAAAGTTTTTTCAAAATCAGACAAAAGAAGTCAAAAAATAAAAAAATAAATTAAAAAAATAGTCACTTTTACAGATTTTATTTTTTTTTAGCGAAAACAAAAAATTTAAGGGCTCAATTTTTTTATATTTTATTACAGATACAGTCTTTGGTAAAACTGCATTAAAAGTTTTTTCAAAATCAGACCAGGAGTCAAAATATTTAAAAAAAGAAAAAGTGACTGATTATTTTCATTCTTTTTTTAAATTTTTTACTCCTGGTCTGATTTAAAAAAAAAACTTTTTAAGCAGTTTTACTAAAGACTGTATCTATAAAAAAATAAAAAAAAATTGAGCCCTTACATTTTTTCGTTTTCGATTAAAAAATTTAAATGTGAAAAACTGACTGATTATTTTCCTTCTTTTTTAAATTTTTTGACTCATGGTCTGATTTTGAAAAAACTTTTTATGCAGCTTTACTAATGACTGTATTTGTAAGAAAATATAAAAAAATTTAGCCCTTACATTTTTTGTTTTGGATTAAAAAAATTAAATGTGAAAAACTGACTGATTATTTTCCTTCTTTTTTAAATTTTTTGACTCATGGTCCGATTTTGAAAAAACTTTTTATGCAGTTTTACTAAAAATTGTATCTGTAACAAAATATAAAAAATTGAACCCTTACATTTTTTTGTTTTCGATTAAAAAAATTAAATGTGAAAAAATGACTGATTATTTTCCTTCTTTTTTAAATTTTTTGACTCATGGTCCGATTTTGAAAAAAACGTTTTATGCAGTTTTACTAATGACTGTATCTGTAACAAAATATAAACAAATTGAGCCCTTACATTTTTTTGTTTTCGATAAAAAAAATAAAATCTGAAGAAGTGACTATTTTTTTAATTTTTTTTTTAATTTCTTCACTCTTGGTCTGATTTTGAAAAAACTTTTTATGCAGTTTTACTAAAGACTGTATCTGTAACAAAATATAAAAAAATTGAGCCCTTACATTTTTTCGTTTTCGATTAAAAAAATTAAATGTGAAAAAGTGACTGATTATTTTCATTCTTTTTTAATTTTTTGACTCATGGTCCGATTTTGAAAAAACTTTTTATGCAGTTTTACTAAAAATTGTATCTATAACAAAATATAAAAAAATTGAACCCTTACATTTTTTTGTTTTCGATAAAAAAAATAAAAACTGAAAAAGTGACTATTTTTTAAATTTTTTTTTTAATTTCTTGACTCCTGGTCTGATTTTGAAAAAACTTTTTCTGCAGATTTACTATAGACTGTATCTTCAACAAAATATAAAAAATTGAGCCCTTACATTTTCGATAAAAAAATAAAATCTGAAAAAGAGACTATTTTTTTTTAAATTTCTTGACTCCTGGTCTGATTTTGAAAAAACTTTTTATGCAGTTTTATTAAAGACTGTATCTATAAAAAAATATAAAAAAATTGAGCCCTTACATTTTTTTGTTTTCGATTAAAAAATTTAAATGTGAAAAACTGACTGATTATTTTCCTTCTTTTTTAAATTTTTTTGACTCACGGTCCGATTTTGAAAAAACTTTTTATGCAGTTTTTCTAAAGACTGTATCTGTAACAAAATATAAAAAAATTGAGCTCCTACATTATTTTGTTTTCGATTAAAAAAATTAAATGTGAAAAAGTAACTGATTATTTTCATTCTTTTTTAAATTTTTTGACTCATGGTCTGATTTTGAAAAAACTTTTTATGCGGTTTTACTAAAGACTGTATCTGTAACAAAATAAAAAAAAATTGAGCCCTTACATTTTTTTGTTTTCGATAAAAAAAATAAAATCTGAGAAAGTGACTATTTTTTTAGTTTTTTTTTTAATTTCTTGATTCCTGGTCTGATTTTGAAAAAACTTTTTCTGCAGATTTGCTAAAGGCTGTATCTGTAACAAAATATAAAAAAATTGAGCTCCTACATTATTTTGTTTTCGATTAAAAAAATTAAATGTGAAAAAGTAACTGATTATTTTCATTCTTTTTTAAATTTTTTGACTCATGGTATGATTTTGAAAAAACTTTTTATGCGGTTTTACTAAAGACTGTATCTGTAACAAAATATAAAAAAATTGAGCCCTTACATTTTTTTGTTTTCGATAAAAAAAAATAAAATCTGAGAAAGTGACTATTTTTTTAATTTTTTTTTTTAATTTCTTGATTCCTGGTCTGATTTTGAAAAAGCTTTTTATGCAGTTTTACTAAAAATTGTATCTGTAACAAAATATAAAAAAATTGAGCCCTTACATTTTTTTGTTTTCGATAAAAAAAATAAAATCTGAGAAAGTGACTATTTTTTTAATTTTTTTTTTTAATTTCTTGACTCCTGGTCTGATTTTGAAAAAACTTTTTCTGCAGATTTACTAAAGACTGTATCTTCAACAAAATATAAAAAATTGAGCCCTTACATTTTCGATAAAAAAATAAAATCTGAAAAAGTGACTATTCTTTTAATTTTTTTTTTTAATTTCTTGATTCCTGGTCTGATTTTGAAAATACTTTTTATGCAGTTTTACTAAAGACTGTATCTGTAACAAAATATAAAAAAAATGAGCCCTTACATTTTTTTGTTTTCGATTAAAAAAATTAAATGTGAAAAAGTGACTGATTATTTTCATTCGTTTTTAAATTTTTTGACTCATGGTCTGATTTTGAAAAAACTTTTTATGCAGCTTTACTAATGACTGTATTTGTAAGAAAATATAAAAAAATTTAGCCCTTACATTTTTTGTTTTGGATTAAAAAAATTAAATGTGAAAAACTGACTGATTATTTTCCTTCTTTTTTAAATTTTTTGACTCATGGTCCGATTTTGAAAAAACTTTTTATGCAGTTTTACTAAAAATTGTATCTGTAACAAAATATAAAAAAATTGAGCCCTTACATTTTTTTGTTTTCGGTAAAAAAAAATAAAGTCTGAAAAAGTAACTATTTTCTTAAATTTTTTTTTAATTTCTTGACTCCTTGTCTGATTTTGAAAAAACTTTTTATGTAGTTTTACTAAGGACTGTATTTGTAACAAAATATAAAAAAATTGGGCCCTTTTTTCTAAAAAAAAAATATGAATATAAAAATGAATGCAGTTAAATGTAACTTCATCCCGGTTTTTATAACTCGAGTTCCAAAAATATTAATGACTGAAATACGAAATAATTTAGAAAATCATGAATTTTCCCATATTTCTATTTGGGCACAAGTGCATCCCCCTCAACTGGCTAATAATTGAAATAATAGAAAAAAAATACTAAAATGTTATTCTTGAAAATTTTAGTACTTCAGGAAATATAAGATAATTTAAGAAATGCATCCTTTCATATGTCACAAATTTATTTCAAAAATCAAATGCAGGGAAAGTTGCTCAAAGAAAACCTCGTTTCTATGCAAACAACAGAGATTGCGTGATTACATTCGAAAAGGAAAAACAATCAATTAACATTCAAAAACAGTTTCTCTAATCTTCATCTATGATTGATTAAATTAAAGTTGATTAATTGCTTTAATAATAAAAGCATTATTTTCGAATTCTTACGTATTCGTATTTTCAAATGCAATGTTTTCAACAATAAATAATGCTCTTTTGAAGTCTATTTTAAATTCAAACGAAAGAATTGCGTCAACAGCTTTTCCACCCTCTATTATAACTTTTGTGCTAGCAGGAAATATTCGAACAAACAACTACGGTTTTCTTTGTGCACTTTTTACTTTTATTTAATAAAGCTAACTCACTTCATCCAGCTTTTTTAAAGCTCAAAAAATTTACAGAGTTAATCAGAGATTTTACTCAATTTTTGTTAACAGTTTACCAAGCAAAATAAATGATAAAAATTTTAAAAATTATTTGCAGCTCAAATAAAATTAATAAAATTTTATTATTATTAAATATAAATATTTGCTTTGAAAATACTACCACGCACAAGTTTCACTTTACACATAAATATTTACCGTCAACAATATCATATCAGATAAGAACTTTTAATGTTATAATATACTCGCTAAACTAAACGCGTTAATAATGTACTTTTGATAACAGAAGTAACTATACAGAGTTTCCCACTTTTTTCCAGCAAAAAACTTTGGTCCAGAAATTTTAAATTTTTCAGAAAAAATGGTAATTTCTCGGAAACTATACAGGCTACAAAAATGGTTAATAGCTCAAAATTTAAGGAATAAATTGATCCTTTCGAATATTTTAATAAAACCTTTAAAAGTCTTTAAATGAACTCTCCAGGGCCGGATTTGTGCCAAAATTTTAGCAAATATTTTAACCAAATATCACCCTCCGACCCCCCTTTGTGTCCACCACTGTGTACATGATTAAAAAAATATATATGTACGTTCAAGAAATTTTACGTTCATAAACGGGTTTATTTTACTAGGCTGTACTCTTATTATAAAAATAACCGTTTTAACCGTAAACATTATTAATTAAATTAAATGCCATTGTTTTAGTTAACAATTTAATTGTAATTTAAATTGTTGCAATTTTAAAATTAACTTTCGAAATAATTTACAATGAAAGAAAGCTTAATTTATTTTAAATTAAAATATTACAAATATTCAATGTGCTTTACCTAATTACTTTCACTAAGATTTTATTATTTATGTGAGAAATTTAAATCCTTCAAACCAATTTTGATTTTATTCCTTTGATCCTGAAGTATACAGCTATTTTTTTTATTAATTGTTAGCATTGTTAACTGGTTTTCAAACTATAAACTTTAAGTATTTTTTGTAATACACAATGAGTATTGTTTGTAATATAAATTAAAATCATTGAAACCAATGTGAATTGATTTTTTTTTGAAATATTTACTTAGCAACTCTCGAGTTTTATATGTCGGAATAATATTTATGTACCGAAATATCAAACAAAATAAAAATGCAAAACCGAATAAAACATTTTTGTGTATTTTTATAAAATATAATTCATGCTTTTATCACATTTACTTTTTAACACATCTTTCAATAATAAAAGCTCTTTGAAATAAATTTTTAAAAAATTATAAAAAAATAACTAAACGAGGTAAAATTAATTTTGCGGTCGATTTGAATAAATTAGAGAATTCTTCAAAAAATAAACCCGAGTTTGTTAAACAAATCCAAGAACAGCATTAAAAAAATTGAGAATTTGTAAAAATTTCACTATTTTACTTGTTGAAGTTGTAAAATTATTTTTTTAAAATTATAAAAAAATAACTAAGCGAGCTAGAATTAATTTTGCGGCCGATTTGAATAAATTAGAGAATTTTTCAAAAAATAAACCTGAGTTTGTTAAAAAATTCCAAGAAGAACATTAAAAAAAATTAGATTTTGTAAAAATTGCACTATTTTACTTGTTGAACTTGTAACACGATTTTTAAGAAATTATAAAAAAATTACTAAGCGAGCTAGAAATAATTTTGCGGTCGATTTAAATAAACTAGAGAATTCTTCAAAAAATAAACCCGAGTTTGTTAAAATATTCCAAGAAGAACATTAAAAAAAATGAGATTTTGTAAAAATTGCACTATTTTACTTGTTGAAGTTGTAATTTGTTTTTTAAAAAATTATAAAAAAATAAGTAAGCGAACTAGAAATAATTTTGCAGTCGATTTGATTAAATTAGAGAATTTTTCAAAAAATAAACCCGAGTTTGTTAAAAAATTCTAAGGATAACATTAAAAAAATTGAGATTTTGTAAAAATTGCACTATTTTACTTGTTGAAGTTGTAAAATCATTTTTAAAAAATTTAAAAAAAATAACTAAGCGAGGTAGAATTAATTTTGCGGTCGATTTGAATAAATAAGAGAATACTTCAAAAAATAAATCCGAGTTTGTTAAATAATTCCAAGAAGAACATTAAAAAAAATGAGATTTTGTAAAAATTGCACTATTTCATTTGTTGAAGTTGTAAAATGTTTTTTAAAAAATTATAAAAAAAATAACTATACGAGCTAGAAATTATTTTGCGGTCGATTTGAATAAATTAGAGCATTCTTCAAAAAATATACTCGAGTTTGTTAAAAAAATTCAAGAAGAACATTAAAAAAATTGAGATTTTGTAAAAATTGCACTATTTTACTTGTTTAAGTTGTAAAATGATTTTTAAAAAATTATAAAAAAATAACTAAGCGAGGTAGAATTAATTTTGCGGTCGATTTGAATAAATCAGAGAATTCTTAAAAAAATAAATCTGAGTTTGTTAAAAAATTCCAAGAGCATTAAAAAAATTGTGATTTTGTATATATTGCACTATTTTACTTGTTGAAGTTGTAAAATGATTTTTTAAAAATTATAAAAAAATAACTAAGCAAGCTAAAATTAATTTTGCGGTCGATTTGAATAAATTAGAGAATTCTTCAAAAAATAAACCTGAGTTTGTTGAAAAAATCCAAGAAGAACATTAAAAAAATTGAGATTTTGTAAAAATTGAAGCAGTAAAGAGACTTCTGTTCTATATTACAGTAAACCCTTAAACCATAAAAATATTTCGTAGTTGTTTTATGTTCCTGATTCTGTTGGTTTAGTAATTATAACTTCAAAGTTTAATAAACGAAATAAATTAATTAAAATGTTAATGAGGTGCAATAAAAACATGCATTAGAAATAATTTTGACACAATTGTCTCGCCACAGCCTAGTTACCCTGCTCTTCCAACTCTTTCTGCTGCTAATTAGTGTGAAAAAGTGCAATTAAAATCCACGCATGAAAACAAATATATTGTGCTTAATAAATAAGTTTTAAGATGATAAATCGATTGATGTTAGTGGAACTGTTAAGAAAGCTTTCTTGAACTGGAAGTGTCAAAAATATTTAAAAGATGCTATTGTAATTTTAACTAAAAAACATAAAACTCACTGGTTTTATTGGGTGTAAAAGCAAAACTAATTACTCACGATTTAACAACTCAAATCACATGTCAGCTAATAATTTCAAATCATCATAATTTTTAGTATTGATTTTTCACACCAGTTTTTATCGCATTTTCTTGGCGGCCATTCGGTGACCTATTTAACTTTTTCCCTTATCGAGTTTCAAGAAAAATGGAAACCACGAACGTTTCCTTTAGAAATTTTTAAAATGCTTCTTTCGTTGCTTCGTTAGAATTTTGATTTCATTGTTTCGTAGTGATTAATTTTAATAATATGGGTTTTCCACTAAAATTTGATCCTATTTTTTGAGCCACCTTTGTATAGGTGATACCTGAATTTTTATTTTTTTTCTTCTTTGATTTCACCTCACTTTTTGTAGGTAACTTCATTTCTTCAGCTAAAATTTTAGGAGCTATACTTTCTTCTTTAATTAATTCATTAACATGATTTTTATCAATTTTTTTTTGGTTTTATAACTATTGATTTTTGTTTTTTCCAATTGTGCTTGTTGATTAACTCGCGTTGTTTGGTGATGAATTTATTGCGATATTCTGCGAGGTTTTTTGTTCCAACTAATTCTAAACGTGAGCTACAGCTACTCGATTTGAGCAATTTAAATTTAATGCCTTGATAGGTCTCGTTGTCTTTATTATCATCAACTGTTACGTTTTTGTTATTGCGTTTGCAGTTATCTTCAAGACAACGCTTTTTGGTTTTGAATTTCGTCCATGATTGCTTTGGTTAAAGTTGATTTTTTTCCAGTTTTCTTATCGATGATTTTACCACCATAATAAGTTATTGAAGTACCGCATTCCCGAATTTTCGTTAAAATGTCTTCCCTGATAAATTGATTGCAGCAGAAGGTTTCGTCGAAAATATTCTCATTGCTCCCGAATTCTGAAGGATTTGAAGAATTAGAGCTTGCTGAGCAGCGATTTTTATCAGGATCTATACGATAGGTTTGTTTTGTAATAGTTTCTAAATGATTAGAGCTTTGTGAACGACTTAAACCACCCTCAAACATTTGCCGAACTTGTTTAACCGTATCAGGATTTGGTAATTCACTATCATTAACTTCCCTATTCACTCTAATAGGGTGATAAAAAAAATGTCGTTTTAAATTGCTGTTTTCGTTACTGCTTTTTATGGTATTAGCAGGTTTATGTATGTATTGGGTAATATTACGAGTAGTCGTTTTATTTTTACCAAAATATTGGACGTTAGCACGTATTGGTTCTATAATAACCATATTATTATCAATGAGCAATTCTTGAAACGAAAAATCTTGAAGATATTGCATCAAACCATCAAACTGTAATTTTTTCTCGCATTTTGCAAAGATTTTCTTCTGAAATAAATGAGATTTTACAACTCGGTAACGTACATGATCAAAATCTGGTTCCTCACAGTAATACCACGAGATTCGAATAAAGGTTTGTGTTTATTTAAATCGGATTTTCGTAAAGTTTTTTTGATTTCACTATTTTGACTCTATTTTCTTCTTTCACCAATTTCTTTTTATTATTATTATTACTACAAGAATTCGGTTTCGTTTTAATATCTTTAATTATAATTTCTTCCTTTGGTTTATTTTCAACTTCAGTATTACCTTCGATTATTTCAAGTACATTAGGGTTTAGGCTTTCGTATTGATTTTCAAAATATTGGGTATCAATTAATGGTTTGGTCTTGGTTTTATTAGAATTTTTTTTCTCGAATAAATGTTTCGTTTTCATAACTAGACTTGGTTTTTCTTCTTCTGGAGGTTCGAATTTTTTTTTGACATCACCTACTTTTGTGTGTATACCAACGATTTTGCATTTTGACGAGTCTTCTTCTTGATCCGAATTTTCTTTGGAATCGTTAATTATGCTTCCCCAATAGTTTCTCATGGTATGGACTTTTTCCTGGTATTCTTCATTGATATCATTCATTTTTTCTAAATTGGTATTTTCGATTATTACCTCGACTTCCTTTTCTCTCTGAAATGAATCGTTGTTATTATTGATTTCTTCCCCGTTTACAATTATTTTGTGGTTTTCGTCAAATTTTTGTGTTTGCAGGCTTTGTTTAAGGTGTTTTACTGCGTCGAGGAAGACTTTTTCGTTGTTTTGTTCCGATTTTGATTTTTTATTTTTGTGTGCTTTAGGGATTTTTGATATTTTCAACTCGAAATCTACTGGAATTGAAGATTTTGCCGTTACATCAAAATGGTTACCAATATTTACGATAAATAGATTGGTATTATCTGCTTTAATCAATTTGCTTTCACACTCTCGTAATTTGTGATCGATTTTATCGCACTTTTATAGAGTTCTGCTTACGGTTATATCAGATAGTGAGGAGAAGTGGTTTTCTAGGTTGCCCAAATTTTTGCGTTGTTTAGTTGAGGGGTTAAAGGCACGATATGCGTTTTGATAGGAAGTTTTGTAAAGGTTTTTTGAAACCTTTTTGGATTTCGAGAATTTCTTTCAAGTAGTTGTGATTATGTTTTTTGGATTCTTTAGGGAAGCTTTGTGTTGATTCGCTGGTTGAATCGAAAACTGTGACGCCGGTTTTGTAATCGTCCGAGTTGTTTTCTTGTTCTTCAGAAGGGACTTGAATGCAGGTTTTGATTGGGGGTGATATTATTTCTGTTGGATTCATTTATGTTATTCTTTTATTATGATATTTTTTATATACATATCAAAGATTATTAGAAAATATCTGAATGTTGTGTTAGACAATTCATGTTTGTCATATTGTGATAATAAAAGTTTATAATAATCTCCTGTTAGTTTTCTAATTAATACATAGCCAATAATTTCATCCTCTTTTAAAGGAGTAATTTCGTCATATATAGGATTAGGTTCTATAATTGAGCAATTTGCTTCGTTGCTAATTTTCTCTTGGATTTTATCGCTTTCGATAATTGTAGAGTTTTCTTGGTTGTTATTTATATCATAGCATTGATTATTGGATTCTGTACTGATGTTTTTGATGATAGTATTTGAGGTCGTATTTGGCTGGATACCAATATTTACAATGAAACGATTGGTTTTATCAACTTGCTTTCACACTTTTATCGCACTTGTAGATTTTTTATTATGTTATGTGGCCCAAATTGTTGAAGCGTAGTCTGGAATTACATTGTAGCTTAATTAAAATGGAATAGTCTTCCTTAGAACATCTTTATCAGAATTAAAGACAGACAATAGAAAGGAAAACACGTAAGCTCTTTGGTCTTTGTATGAAACTGTAATACCATCGATTTAATTCCCAACGCACGTTTCTTCAATATTTTAAGATAATTCCATCGTCTTATCGTGATTGTATTGTCACCACACTTATTTCTATAAACAAAAAATATGTGTTTCGATTTATACGAATACTAATATTGACCTAAAAAATAATATTGTTTTTTCCACTAAAAGTTTGAGTAAGTATATGATTAGTTTATTCCAGTTGCTATTTATAAAGTTTAATTTTAGAAGTGTAAATGTAAGTTAGTAGCTGAGACTTCAAAGTCCTTAATTGCAGTCACAGTCACGCTACTCGCTGTTGAGATTTTAGGTAATCTAGGTGCTAATAAGTCAGAGCCTACGTTCCTATTCAAAACTACACGGTATAAATAGGAAAGATCCTGCTGCCACGTTTTCACTCACTAGCGTTTTTTTTTTACTTGTCAAAAGTGCACCCTCGTTTAAACATTTCTAGGTACGCCACTGCTTTTATTTCATATATGATTAATGAGCTCTCTACGTAAACTAAAAAAGACATTCGTAGTTCCTCTTTATAAACTCAAATCTCAGCGCAAAAATTGCGCTAGCTTAAAAATATCAATATAATACAAAAAGATATATTTTCGAACAATACCCTTTTTCACGTGAAACGTGTGACTTATATTGAGCCCTTACTGCTTCAACGTAAATCCTATTATTATGAAATTCTTTTAACCCAGATTCATTATCCTGTATTGTGTTCATTGTCATTAATAATATTTTCTTAAAATAAAATTTTGATGTCACCATTAATCCCTACTCAAATAATAAATGATATAATTAATATTTGGTATTTTTTCAGATGTTAGTGTGGAGTACTGCAGAGGTCTACCACAAATTACAGTTCCTTTACCTAGCAGAAGGGAAAGATGTAGATTTACCCTGAAACCCATCACGAATTCTGTGGGTGATTTAACTAGGATGCTCAAAACAGAGGATAAAGGCATAGACAGGGTGGTCGCTTTAAGTATGGACGACACCAGAATAGCCTCTTCCAATACCATAGAAAATTTATTAGAAGAAGACTTTAAACTTGTCATTAATGATTACACGTACACTGTTAGAACCCCGAAACAATCTAGGATATCTGGCGAGGAAGCCAAAAGGTAATTGCATAAATTCAAGAATTTATGACTCGGCAATAAAGTGTTTGTTTTTGAAGAGTAAGAAACGTGTAGTTGCATTTCCATTCAAGATTTATACCTTCAAAAAGAATACTTGAGTACGAATAAATTATCCTTAATCCCTCTTTAACGTTATTAAAATCATTGATTTGTTTTTCTAGATTAGACGATATAAAAACGTTAATTAGTCAACTTTATGAAGCGCTGAATGTTCAGGAACACAACATCCAAGTGGAAAGGGACTTGAATACTAAATTGGAGACGTTGCGGCAAGAACTTCAGCCTCTTGAAGATGTAAGTATCGTTAATTTTGATATGATGACGTAAACGTTTCTTTTGTTTCTCAACATTCACGCGTTTTACATTTAAAACTAAAACATCTCTGAAAAGAGCTGTAATTTTTTGTTCACACTTCAACAATTCTTTAGATTTTTTGCTGTCATTTTTAATTTGAAAAATATGAAATAAGAAAACTCGAAGAGTCATCTAGAAAAAGAGATTTAAAAGCCCTAATTGTAAATTTTATGTATTGAATAATAGGGCTATTGTTGTACTTTAATTAATGGTGCACAAAAATTGTCAGGCAAATTTTTAATAAATTAAACTGATGTTCGTTGGTCAGGGTTAAATGGTTGAGATAAACAGCGTTAAATTGCGCCCTCGCTGTAATTTTGCATAAAGGTTTTGGCAAAGGGCCAAAGAGATGTACGATAACGTAGGCATTTCCCTTTAATATCAGAATTGGTTTTAAAGTAGTTTTTCAAACACTACATTAAAAATGTATTAAACTTCAATTCATCTGAAAAAATTTGCAAAGAAATAAATAGCAGTAAAATTGAGACTTTTATGATTTTTTTGATGCGAAAAACTGTAAGGTGAAGTTGAAAAATCGTACCATTAATATTGTTTTGTTTTTTGCGATTTTATCTACTTCCGATTAACCTTTAATTGTTATAATTGGTTCGAACCACTTGTAATTTAATGGAAAGGCTAATCACACAGAAAACAACTTTTCAGGAGAGGAAAATAGATTGACAAGGCACTAATTACTGCAGTAAAAGGAAACGTATTCGGTCCAAGAAACTCATTGTTTCTATATCTGAATTGCTGATCGATCAATACCGAAACACGACCACGAATCGCTTAAAATAAGCGAAACCGAAAATATATACCGTGTAAACGTCACAGGATATCAAAAATAAATGCCTGAAAAGCCAAAATTATAAAAGAAAAATTACCCGGAAATAATTTGTGATAATATGATACTATTAAAAATCAATTTCTTGAAAATTTTGTATTTTTGTGTTAATTCGACGAGTGATTAAAAAGCTTATCGAAAAATTCACGATGAAGGTGGTTTTATTGTTGATTAATGAATGGGAAGGTGTTTCAATATCTTTTGATCCTGAAAATCCAATTATAACAGAGGGGAAACCGACAAGAGCAAACCTATGGGATTATATCAAATTCCTGCACAATAGGCTCTTATAACTGCTTTGTTTTACAATTTTGTCATTTCTATTGAAACCTTAAACTATTATTAATTCATTCAATTGAATTTTATTACAATGGAATAGGTGGAACATATAAAAATGTTTTGCTAGATTAAAATTTATGACATAATAAACGAAGTGTCTCAATAACCACCGGCGGAATTATGTTTTCAAACCAAATAATCCGTCGGATTATTATTGCAATCAAAAAATTCTTTTTTGATAAATTAAATTATTTAAAATGATTTTTTTGATAAAAACATTACAGCACTTTGAACGCCCAAAAATGACATTTCCACTGAAGTTACACTTACAAAATTAATTTCATTAAAAAATTTGGAAAATTTCTTATAAAATAGACTTATTTAAGTAGTATTTTTCTCATAGGAACTTTTTTGAAAATTGATTTTAAAAATACTCATTTTTGGTGTATAAAAAAATCTAAAAACTTAATTAAAAACTGCTAGTTTCTATAAAATTATAAGAAAATTTTTGAGTTTAAATTGAAGATTTGGGTATAATCTATAATACGAAAGTCTAAAATCAATCATGGGCCAAAAAATAAATTTAATATAACCAATTGAAGTTAAAGTTATTTTTTGGGGAAATTTTTAATCGTACTTTAATGACCTAAAAAGGGTATTTATAGTCAAGATATGATTATAAAATAAGTTTTATTATAAAATTTGGTTAATTTTTTATAAAATGTACCATTAATAAAATCAAATTCACAATAGGGCCTTTTTTGAAATCCCATTTAAAAATTTTTTAACGCTTTTATTTAAACTGACGTTTTTGATGAAAACTTTGTATGCATTTTGAACGCCAAAAAATGATATTTCTACTGAAGCTAGACTTACAATATAAGTTCCATTATAAAATTTAGACAATTTCCTATAAAATAGGCTTATTTAAGAATTTTTTTCCTCATAGGAACTCTTTTGAAAATGTATTTTTAAAAATACTCATTTTTGGTGTGTTACAACTGTTTTAAAAGTTCAAAATTTTAGTGATTTTTTGAGATTCCTGTATATTTTTTTATTATCAATGATTTTATTAGAAACAAGTATTCTTTAGATTCTTCTTTAGATCAATGGGGCAAGTTTTGTTCTTGAATGAGACTTAATAGTAGGGAAAAATTGGAAAGTAGTAAAGGAGATGAACAAAATTTACAATTTAATCTTACTGCTGTAAATCTTGGAAAATGATAGTTTGATCTACTGTTAGTTACCTTAGTCTTCTGTAATGTGATGACTATTATACCCGGCACTGTCGCCATATTTAACCCCTGATAATATTTCCTCTAGAAGTATCTTAAATCTTGTTAATAACAACTGTATCATAACCCTGAAAACCCCAACGAACTGTATTCATGAATAAATAGAGTCTAGAGGCACCGGTATACGGTCTATCTAGATAGACCATACCGGTATATGGCTACCGGAATGACCTGAACAAAACTTCAGAACTCCCTTAAACACTGAATAAACGGCAACCGTGCTCTAGTGACGCTAGTAGAGTTGAAGAGCAAACTTCACAACCACAAGTATCCATTAGAACCATTCTCGCTCTCCACTACTTTGTTCATGCTTCGAAGCACCAAACTGTAAAAGGAAAATATCTCTGCATCACCCTGTACATACTCAAAATACTTAGAATGTGTCTTAAATGAAAGTTGCTAACAAACAGCAGATCAAACTGTCTTTTCCAAAATTTGGGCCTACGTTAGGTTAGTCTATAGACCATATATCGATGGCTACCGAAAAGACTTCACAAAAGTTCAGAAATCGAATAAACAGTGCATCGACGGGAATTGTGTTCAAGAAAACTTGACCAAAAAAAATTTATACCGCTATTAGGGACGAAGAGCTAACCCCGTCGGATTCCAAAGGGAAGCGACGAAATTTGACCCCTTTTATTCTAACATCCTGGGGATTACCATGACCGATTTTTAACCCCCTGTGACGTCACGGCCTCAAGACGCAAACTGTACAATTCTACCGTTTTTTCGGACAACTAAAGTACCAGAACTTTTTGGCTTCGATTAGAAGTTCGGCAAGAGGAAAAAAATCGCGGTTGCTTTATTCCTCATTTAAATTCCACGTTTTACTAAGGTAAATGAGAGTTTTTTTCATGCGCTTACTCTTTATGTCGTTTTGGTGCCTCCAAAGTGACGCTTTATTTTTCGCGCTATTTTGACACGGACTTTGAAAATTCGTAAATTTTCCCCGGAACAACCTGTAATACTCGAATATTTTTTATTTTACTTATTTGGTATTTACTTATGAGAGAAAAAATCGGCACCTTGAAATTTTTACCCTGGACCTTGGAAAAAAATCGAACGTAAAATGTTGAAAAAAATCGGGTAAAACGCGGTCCAACGTGGGCCCATCTGGCTCCTGCAGTTTTTAAATTTTTTGCAATTTTCTTTGGCAACTTTAAAAAGGAATATTTTTGACAGTGTATAGGCTACTCAGATTTTTTATATTTGGTAGGGTTGAGAAATTGCGTATAAATAAACTCGAAATTTTTATTTTAGGAGTGAGTGGCTCCCGCCAGGTCACTTTTTAACGGATTTTCAATTTTAAAAACACTTTAGAATCTACTCTTTGAAGCGAAAGCTCCCACGTATAAGATATTTCAAATTTCGGAAAAATAACGAAAATTTTTTATATCGCATTTTTAAAAGTCGTATTTATGGGTCAAATTCACCTTTCAAATTACATTTCAACCCTACTTTATGCACCTTTAGGTCCACTTCACGTCAAAAAAAGAATCATTTCGCTATCTCTTTCCGTTTTCGAGTTATCACGAAAATGCAGCTAAATTAAGCAAAATCTCCGTTTGGAGCCAAAATTTCGGTCTGAAATTTTTCACTTTTCACAAAATAATTAATATCTTCGAAACTATTAGCACCACCGAGACGTTTAATAGCTTAAAATTCGCACAGTCACCTCCTCCGGCAAATTCCGTGAAAGTTTTAATTTTCGGTTTAAAATTGCGCCGTCCAAAACCGTATTTGTACCAAAATTTTGCCAAAACTTTGCGAATTTTTTCCAAAAAAACTATTTAACCGATTTTAACCAAATATTTTTTAAAACGCGTCTATCCACGGTGTTTACTTTTGGTAAAGATTTTCACCTGCCCTCTACACCCTCCCCCCCCCCCCCCCCCAAAAAAAAACTTTTATTCCCCAAAAACTCAAAAAAATCAAAATTTTTTTAGGTAACGTAATTTTTTAAAATAAATTTATATATGGTTTAATATTCGTAATATTAAGATTTCGATTTAGAAAAAGATTGTTTCGTTTAAATTTGCTGGTGTGTGTATAAATCAATACCTAATAATCGGTTTTATTGTGTTCCAGCAAAAGGCGCATTTAGACATGATTGCTCAACGAAAGTCTGATTGGATGGCTTGGATAGGATTGGGATTAATGTCGGTGCAATTTGGAATCCTCGCGAGATTAACATGGTGGGAGTATTCATGGGACATAATGGAACCTGTGACTTATTTTGTCACATACGGCACTGCCATGGCAGGATACGCTTATTTCGTATTAACGAAACAAGTAAGTTTTTTCAATTAAAGTTTTAGCCCCACTAAAAATTCTATGAAACTTAAATTTGTAGAACCTACAAATATTGACTTAAACTTTTTTTTTTCAGGAATATGTCTTGCAAGATGTGAAAGACCGTCAACAATTACTGACGATACACAAGAGGGCGAAAAAGGCTGGGTTGGATCTAAACGTTTACAACCGATTAAAGGATGAAATTAGTCAAATAGAAAGAGACTTGTACAAACTGAAAAACCCTTTAAAACTCCATCTTCCCCAGAAACAATCCGAGGAATCTCCAACGTCGAACTTACAGAAAGCAATCAAGTGATTGTTAGCGTGGTAGTTTAGTCTTTAGTTTGCTCATTATTTTAATTTTCGCGTTGAATCTCATAAAACTACCACGTTAAAAAAGAGCATAAAACTATATTTAAATCATATCATTACCTTCATTTATTCGCACCGGAAATAACAGTATTTTAAGGTGTGGCTCTTATATTCCTGATATTTAATCACATTCACCTACTACATATTTATTCAGGGATCTCTATCGTATTTAAATTATAACTTTAATTAAACAAAAGCTTGTTTATTGCTAGCTTTAGGAGTTATTCATTTAAATTTAGATGGAGAAAAGGTTTGGAGCACAAATCCGTCCTAAAGCTTCTAAGTGGCTTCGCACCTTTTAGGATAACTTCTTAAAATTATTACAACTGCTTCAAGGGTTTAGGAATTGCTTTACCTACATATTTTTGTAAATAGATTAGAATTTAAATAAATTTGCTCACTTAAGTTTTCTAGTCAATCCTTAAAATATTTTACGCCAAAAATTAATTCTTATCACCAATTTTGACTAAAGAAAACTGTTCTTATTTATTATACTGGCTGAAAATGACATAAAACCACAATTTTATGTAATTAAATACAGCTAAGCGTCGCTTTGCGCCGGTTCGATTTACGCCGATTCCAAACATTGGGCGAAAAATGCACGAAAAGTGTGTGTTTATTCAAACGACGTTTACCTGTATCTCTAAAATACACCTTAAGAATATATTTTTGGCTAAAATATTTTTATTCCCTTAAAAAGGTGTTCCCAATTGCTTCTCACCAGTAAATCAAACTATAGTAACGTAAATTCAACATCTAGTAAAAAAAGCCATATAATTATTATTAATTTTCATAAAAATATCGACTGAATTATAAAATTTTAATGTTTAAGAGAATAGTCGGGTTGATTTTGCGGTTTTGCTAATAATTTTTTTTCCATTGAAGCTTTTTTAAAATTTCTTTTTTGGTACACAAAAGAGTGTAGTGGCTACCAATTTCTTCTTGTTTTGTTTTAATAAGTCAAACCAAATACACTCATACGAAAGCAGTAAACATAAATAAAAAACTAATTGAAATAATATTTTTTTTCAACTCTAGCAGTAAGTTAGGGTATAAACGAAGAGTTTACCGTTTCGGTTTTTGTTTTAAGTATATTTTTAAACTTTTTACAGCATCCCAAGAAATTTTTGGAGAGCTCTAAAAAGTTTTAAAATATACTTATAACAAAAAACGAAACGGCAAACTCTTCGTTTATACCTTAACTTATTGCTAACGTTGGAAAATAAATGTTATTTCAATTAGTTTTTTATTTGTGTGGAAAACGCTGCTAAGCCAAGGTTTTTTTGTAAATAGCCCGTTTTACTGCTGTCTTACGAGTATTTGGTTTGACTTACTAAAACAAAAAAAGGAGAAATTGGTAGCCACAAGACTCATCTGTGTATCAAAAAAAGAAATTTTAAAAAATCTCCTTTGGAAAAAAAGTTATGACCAAAACCGCAATTCACCGAATATCGCCTTAATTTTTGTTTATTAGTTCTTGACAATAATTTCTACAATTAAGCACATTTGCAGTTTTTATTAAAGTAATTTTTTTGATGTTGTCTTTACACCTGCCAATTAAGTATAGTATTTCTGTATTAACTAAACGCAACAACATACTCCTACAAATATTTGATTTACCTATTTACATTATAGCTTGATGCGTGATAACATCAGCAAAATCATTCGAAAAAACAATCATGTCACTGCATATTGCAAAAATATATTCGGTCATAAGATATAAATAAAATGAAAAACCAATGTTTAAAAATAAACCATTATAAGTGCATATTATACGCATCAACTAAATCAATTTAGATAAAACCACCCATGTTGATTTAATTATAAATAAATATTGATGCGCATGTAATATGTGCTTTAAAAAAATTAAATGATAATTACTTAAAAAGTGTATAATCACACCGTTAATTATGTATTATTTATTTCTACCTTATTTTTAAAAATACGAAATGTTTGCACAATTAAAATAAGGTACGTAATTATTAACGGTGTGATTATAAAAATTAATTAGAAATTTTAAACTTAAAAGCTAAACACGAAAATACACAATCATTTCGCATGCGTAGAGTGCTTTTGTAATTTAAACTTTTATTAATGATAAGATTTATACCATTACTTAGAAAAATACGGTAATTTGTAATTTTTTTAACGATACGGATTGTTTGTGATTGATATACCTACCTAGTGGATTAGGATATATGATATCTCTAAAAATTGTTGATTGTTGAATAGATTTAAGTAAGTTCCAAGAAGAGCACGTTAATAAATGGTGCCAATCGAAATTTCAACAAGTAAAAAACTCCAATATAGTGAAAACAAATTAGGAATATAATTCTTTCTTAATATCTTCCATTTATCGCTTCTATATTATACTATAATAATGTTCATTAAAATTTTAAAGAATCAAAGAATGTACTTAATACATAAACGCACTGAAGTTAATATTGAAATTTTGCGCTAAGAAAAGTGAGATTAGTAGGTTTTAGATGAGTAAAGAGTTAAAGAGGGTTGATCGATTGTTAATTTTATTTTTAATTTTTTGATTATTGTGATTTTAAGACATTTTGCGTGTTCAAGTCATTGTATATTACCATTTGTACAGATTTAAATCGTATTATGTAATAAATATACAATTGTTGCCAATGTTTCAATAAATTTATGTACAAATGTACAGGCTTATTATTAATATTGTGTTCTAAACACTAAATTATTTTTTATTAATATTCACCTGTTTTTAGATTATTAATTAGCCTGTGCAATATTACTTGTTTTAATTTTATTCTTATTTTTACCCTACAAATAAAAAGTTATTTAAAAAAAACGTTTTTTTTTCTTGACCCAACAATTCATCATCCCTTTAATAATTAGAATTTCACAAGAAACAGCGCTTTGAAATAAAAAATACAGGTAGACTTCGTTTTGCGCCGGTTCGCTTTACGCCGATTCAGAATTAGTTCTCATTTTGTTTTTAAGAAAAGTAAAAAGATGATTATATTTTTTATTTTATTATAAAATTAAAAGAATATTCAATTTGAAGTTTCATTATGGGATTCAGAACATTGTGCGAAAAAAGCACGAAAAATGTGTGTTCATTTTACGCCGGTGTCTCTCGGAACGGAACGCCGGCGTAAAACTACGTTTACCTGTACTAATGGATCTTGTAGCTATTGATAATTCAAATTAATTTTTGACGACTAAAATGACGTCGGAACTAGGTCAGTGCGAAACGGCGTAACCTCGGTGTCAACTGAAAGTTATGAGGCCCAATATTATGGGAACTAACCTACTTTTGACGTCATCAGATTGGTTCCGCATTCGACCGCAAGAGGGAGTTCGCTTACCTTGAAAAGTCAATTATTGTCCATGTCACCGAAGGATGTGATTTTTAACAGGAGCATCACCTGGATCAAGTAGAGCTCGCTTATATCTCCCTCCATTTAGGGCAAAGGGTTTATTCGCAGTTTTTGTCTTTGGGAGGTAAAAACCAAACGACTTATTAAAGTGTGAATTCGTGATAATTGCGCGCGTTTTTGAAATTAATAAAAAGCCAGTCACATATCGACAGCGGGTTCATCGGCATGACCTTTACATCGACACGACCATGTCATCGACATAGACAATTCATCGACACGCAGGTTTTATCGACATTACCTTTTCATCAACAACCAATTCATAAACACTACATTTTCATCCACAAACCTTTTCTTCGACAATAAGGACGTTTCATCGACATTACCTTTTCATCGATAAACAATGTCATCGACACTACCAATTCTTCGACAATGTCGTTTCATTGACTACAGTCGTTATTAGCGATGTAAAGCCTTGGCGATGAAATATGTCTTTGCGAAAAAAGGTAATGTCGATGGAACGACTTTGTCGAAGATTTGGTAATGTCGATAAAAAGGTAATGTTGATGAAACGTCTGTGCCGACGAATTGGCCAAGTCGATGAAACGATTGTGTCGATGAAACGGTCGTGTCGATGAAACACATCGATAAACAATTTCATCGACATTACCAATTCCTCGACAATGTCGTTTTATTGACAGCAGTTAACATACAATATCTACGAAGAAACTCTAGTCGATTCATCATTCAATGACATTGTAGAAGAAATGGTAGTGTCGATGAAAGGTAGTGTCAATGAAACGGTTGTCGATGAAAAGGTAAAATCGATGAAACGTTTGTGTCGATGAAAGAGTAGTGTTGATGAAACTTCCTTGTCGAAGATAATGTTTGTCAATGAAAAGGTAATGTCGATGAAACGTCCGTGTCATTGAATTGGCCATGTCGATGTAACATCTGTGTCGATGAAACGGTCGTGTCGATAAAACGGTCGAGTCGATGAAACGGTCGAGTCGATGAAACGGTCGTGTCGATGAAACGGTCGAGTCGATGAAACGGTCGAGTCGATGAAACGGTCGAGTCTATGAAACGGTCGAGTCGATGAAACGGTCGTGTCGATGAAACGGCCATGTCGATGAAACGGACTGTCGATGAAATTGCATTCGATGAAAGCGTATTGTCGATGAATACGGTATACAACCGAAGTGAGCACATCACAAGAGTGTGGTGAAGTTTGTTATACTACTTGGCGCTTAAGCATGGTGCGTGCTTGGTCCAAGGTAATAGAAAATGAGCAATCGATGATTGCTGATTTTTATTTTAAACATGACATGCTTTTATACTGAAATTACAAAGAAGCTGGATCTATATGTCATGATATTTTACATTTAATTAAGCAATTAGTAACTGGGGCAGCAAAAGTGCACTCCTTGGAATTTGCGCGATATACAGAATTCCAATAACGCGCTCTGACTATTAATGTTGTTATTAAACTTTTAGGAATAAAGTTAAAAGGCTCATTCCGTGGTTTCGTTGTAGGAGTATCTCTGACAAGTCGAGTCAGTGGTCAGTGGTCATGAGTTTTGATGAGATCTTCGAAGTCCTCTATCTCGTCCGGACTCTTCAGTGAGTTTAAGATGTTGTTTGGAGCAACTAGGTGCTACATCCGATGCAGGATTGACCCAAAAGTAGCCATGCTTTTGGATGAGATCTTCGAAGTCATGTACCTCGTGCGAGTTATTCAGTGACTTGAAGATGTTTGGGGCAATTTGGCGCTACATCTGATACGCTCTTGGACCAACTGGTCATGAGTTTTCATGAGATCTTCGAAGTCCTGTACCTCGTTTGGGCTCTTCAGTCTTCAGTGACTTGAAAATATTGTTCGGAGCAACTAGGTGCTACGAGTGATGCAGGCTGGACTCAAAAGTAGCCATGATCAACTTTGAATGAGTTTTGGATGAGATCTTTGAAGTCATGTGCCTGGTGCGGGCTATTCAGTGACTTGAACAGCTGACCCAAGTGGTCAGTAGTTTTGGAAGAGATCATAGAAGTCTTGTACCTCGTGCGGCGTCTTCGGTAACTTGAAGATATTGCTTGGAGCAACTTGACGCTACGTCTGATGGGTATTTGAACCTGGATCTGGATCAATTTTGTAACTCGTTCAGACGCTTCAATCTTCGGTGACTTGAGAATATGTTGTTTTTGGAGCTACTAGGCAGTACGGCTGATGTATGGCTTCTCCCAAGGATCCATTTGCCTTTAAATCAGCAATCATGAATCATGAGTTGATATCTTCGAAGTCCTGCACCTCAGAAGGGATCATCAGTGAATTGAAGATCAGTCTTTGATTCGCCTTTGATATTAGTTTTTAGTTATTGCCCAACTTTTGTTATGAAATTGTATTGTATAATAACTTTTTTTTTGGAAAATAAAGAAGTTTCATCATCATTAGTAGACCCCTTCGAAGATTGGAATTTATATTTTCGGAAGTGCGATGTTGGATTTGTAACCTAACCTAACATAAGCTAACCTAACCTAATATATTGTTCTGTGCTACTTAACAGAGCCTTTTTACTGTAGTTTTATAACAACTTATGTTTTTAATAATACTCCTACTCCTACCTATTTTTAAAGAGCCCATTTTTATCACATTTTGTTTTTTTCTAAATTTATATCTAAAACAGTTAAAGGCGCACAATTTTTACCTTTTTTTTGTGACCAAAAGTGCAAGTATAGACTTCAAAATAAACTTATAAAATTTGCAGACTTTTTTTTATGTTTTTAAAAATGAATTTTAAATTCAAATATCGCGCCTTTTTTAAATCAAATGGTTTAGGCAACCAAATATACACACACTGGTGTGAAGCTATCCATCGATTTTCATAAATCTTGCGATGTTGTCAATTTTTACGCGTACTCGAATTTTCTCATTCTATGGTCGGTTGACAAAAGTGACAATCAGTCATTGTTATTTGACAGTTGTTTTTGTTATGAGTTTGCCAAAATATTTATCTAAACAGTAAGTTCGTAAGTATTTAAAATGAATTACATTGATAAGTTCGAAAATCCAACGAAGGATGAGTGGATAAAGTTGCTGAATTCAAAAGAAATAGGTCGCACCTGTATGAATAAGCTTATAATGAATTACCTCGTTACGGGTATGTTTTTTGTAATTTTTATTCTCTTAAATAGTTTTACTTACATATTTTTATTATTAGAGGGTTTTAAAGAGGCTGCTGAGAAATTTCAACAAGAATCCGGTGTGGGTCCTACTGTTGAATTAAACTCACTAGACGATCGTATTAGAATTAGAGATTCTATTATTAATGGACGGGTGCAGGAAGCTACAGCATACATTAACCAACTTCATCCTGAATTACTGGATAATGACCGTTATTTGTACTTTCATTTGCAGGTAATTTTACACCTCTTCTTTAAGTAATTTATTAATATAATTATTTGCAGCAATTGCATTTGATTGAGTTAATACGAAATAATCGTGTAGAAGAAGCTCTTGCTTTTGCGCAATCACATTTAAGTGAAGCTGGAGAAGAAGACCATGCAGTTCTATCAGAATTAGAAAGAACCGTGGCTTTATTAGCTTTTGAAGACCCCATAACCAGCCCGTTTGGAGATTTATTAAGGCCAGCTCATCGACAAAAAGTAATATATTAAAAAAAGTACCACACCAAATAATCATTTTATTTTACAGATAGCAAGCGAAGTTAATTTCGCTATTTTAAAAATGGAACATCAAGAATGCACTCTCCCAAAATTATCGACTTTATTAAAACTAATTTTGTGGGCACAGGATAAATTGGATAAGAAAAATACCAAGTATCCAAAAATGACCGATTTAGCCTCGGCTAAAATTGAAAGTCCAAAATAGATTAGGAAATTATTTGTAATTTTAAAAACACATTTAATTATAAAATTTTTCTAAAGCTCTCAAATTCTTGAGTATTTTGTACATAAATGATTTTTGTTCTTGAAGTGTTTTGGGGCTGTAATCGATGAAAATTTTATTTATAAAAAAATAATGTTTTGTAGATGTATTTATTAATAGATTAAAAATAAAAACATTTAGTAAAGCTAATTTGTGTATTTCTTATACACTGTGAGCTAAAATAATTGTGGTTTGATATGTAGGCAACCAAATATGCAGGTTGGTACAACTAAATTTAAAAAGAAAACCCCCTAGTAATCCAATGGCGTAGCAAAAATTTTTTTTCGAAATGAATATAATGATCATAACAAATCAAGAATTACGAACAAATATACAAGTTTAATTTATTTATTAAGGATTTGTGTTTCAAAAAATTTCAGAGCTTTCAAAAAATCTGAAAAAAATTGAGAAATTATATCTTAAACATTAGTCTTCACAACAAATTTCAAATCTTTATTAGAAACCGTTTTCAAATAAATGACAAAAAACCTAGTTTTAGTCACAATAATTAAAGGGCTGTAGCTCCCCAAGGAAGCGAAATCGGAAACAAGTTTATAGGAAGTTTTTTCTTAAAATTAGTTGTAGAATCGCCTCCTAAAGTTTGGCCGCTTAATTTCGGGACACCCTGTATATTGTATATATAATTTTGACATGATTTTGTGTTGCTATGAACTTGAAGCAAACATATTCCCCAGATTTTTAGGCGGGAAATTTGAATTGACCACAATCATTTTAGCTCACCCTGTATTGAAGTGGCTGATTATTTGTTAAATATTAGAGAAATTAATCGACCATCCTGTGTATAAAGAATCAATTTCCCTAGTTTCTTTATTCTTACTAGATTGGGATGAATGAATCAAAATGGCTGCCGTTAAATAGCTGTCACTTGTCACATTTAAATTTATCGTTACTTTTGAGGTTATTTACTTGTTTTTAAAGCTTTAAAAGGGTGAATTTCATCTCGCATTTGGTGTAATTAACTATTGGTAATTTCCATTATTTATTTTTAATAATAAATTTATAAAAGATTTATAATATAATAGGTAATCATGGAACCGATGAATTTGGGTAGTCCTACAAGTTCCCCTTCAAGCCCTGCTCAAAACCCCAACTTCTTACCGGCGTTTTTAATGGGAGACTCGCAACCATCGTCGGTAGCTTCACCAAATCCAATGATTTCACCAGGACGCAATATGTCGAAGTCATTTACCGTCTCTAAGACGCCTCAAGCAATCCACAACCCAACGAATTTGCGGCAGAAATTATTCAATCAATCAATGAATGATTATAGCACCCAATCACCTTTTACAAGCCCGGTTGTTGAGAAAGGTCCACCAAAACAAGGGTTATTTGATACGATTGAATCGAAGCCGAAATCTCCTGTACTTCATAGCACAATGCATAGTTTTAACGAACATATGCCGTTTTCACCAGCTGAAAATTTTTCAATGATTGGTAACGAAAGTCTAAATTACAGTTGTAATGTAAGTCACATCGGTAGCATGAATGAAAGCCACACAACATATTTAAACAACACGCAGATGAGGGATCAAATCAATACGTTGTGGGTAACCGTTTTTGGATTCCCTCCCAGCATGACAAGCTTAGTAATAGCAAAATTAAACAAATGTGGAGTAGTAACCGATAAAAAATTCCCTTCGCAAGGAAATTGGGTGCATGTAAAATTTAGTAACGTCCATGAAGTATCCAGAGCTTTACTTATTAACGGAAAATTACTTTCTAATTGGGTTATGCTTGGAGTCATGCTTTACCACAATAAAGATGAGATGAGCAATAAAGAGAATGGTGAGATTGAAACGTTTACCTCACCCATTCGAGCAAGATCTTTAAGAAATTCAATTTTGCAACGGCAGGATTGTAATTCCGTTGTAGTTCCACAAAATGTACCACAAAAATCTACAGGATTGGTTACTAAAGCAATGGAATACATGTTTGGGTGGTGATTATTTTTTAAACATTAATTTTATTCGTATTTAAATTTTTAGTTTTTTAAATAAGTTTTTTTATACAATGCTTTTTTCTAATATGGAAAAATGCAATTGTTGTTTAAACGATAATTATATTCTTTATTTTTTTGTTTAACAATGAATTTTTCTGATTAAATAAACTCATGATTTAAACGCTGTAGGGTTTTAATAAAAATATATTTAAATAAATCAGTCCAAGTTATCCAAACTATAAACTTTATGGGTATTTTTGTTGTCTCCACTTTCTAGATTCGTTATAGTTTCACTGCTTCTTCCGTTTCTTAATCCAGAGTTTAATTTATTTCCAGTTAACATTTTCGTTTCCTCGATAATAATTGAAGTGTTTTTAAATTGAGCAGAAAAGCCAGGTTTTAAATTCATGTCGTTATTTTTAAATAATTTTTTTTTAAATGAAATGTTTTTTCTAATTTTTCTGGCTCTTATACTCCGTCGAAAACATTTATCATCCGTTTTGTTTCTTAATAATTTAAACGGTGATAAAATAAGGCATATAAATACATAATAAATGATAACAATGCAAATTATTGTTAAGCTTCCTGAAATTTCTAGCAAAACGTTGTTTAAATATTTTGATAATTTGTATTTATGAACGTTGATTACTGCTGGGAAAATGGCTCCGAATAATCCTGATATTAAATGAGTTGCTGTTACGTTGCAGTAATCTTCTAAAGGTGATGCATGAATTAATTCGGACACCAAGAAAAATGTCATACTTCCAATTAGTGCTAAACCTGTCGTTAATATTAGGTTATACTTGTCGATTCCTGTTGAAATAACAACCAACGTAGCTATAGTTGCTTGCATGCAAGAAATTAACGACCAGTAATTAAATTTCTGCTTTTTAAAAAGTTTTTGTAAAATTAAAATAGTGATTAAAGAAATTCCGATGGAGTAAAAGATGTTAATAAAAATCATGTTCAATTTCTTGCGTGTATAAATATCTTTAGGCAGGAGTAACCCAAGTAATCCGCTTAAATACAAAAAATATCCAAGAAAAGTTGTGTTAGGTGACTCAATTCCTATTGAGCAGTCATCAAGTTCTTTAAGTAAAAGTAGTCGACGTCCTAAAAATAATGAACCAACTAAACCGACTGCTCCAGCTGTACTGTGAATTATAATCCCTCCAGCGTAATCTTTAAAAATCTTATTTTCTCCACGTATGCTTAAATTTTGCATCCAACCGTTACTGTGCCAAACCCAATGCATTATTATTGGTAGAAATATTCCACTATAAGAAAATGACGTTACGAAACATGCTACTGCATGCAATCTTCCCGATAATTGTTGGGTTATTATACTTGAACCCACTAATACTGCACAAAGTCCTGAAAATTACAATTATTATTGGTTGTTTTGAATTTTCCAGTGGCGGATACAGAAAGGGGGCAATCGAAAATTTTTACTAATATTTCTGGTATTTATTTAAAAAAACGCTCTAATAATGAGGTTTTTTATAATCAATATTCAAAAAAGTTCCTATGGGGAAAAAATACATAAATAAGCTTATTTTATAGGAAATTGTCTAAATTTTATAATGGAACTAATTTTGTAAGTCTAGCTTCAGTGAAAATGTCATTTTTTGGCCATCAAAGTGCGTACAAAGTTTTCATCAAAAACGTCAGTTTAAATAAAAGCGTTAAAAAAATTTTAAATGGGATTTCAAAAAAGTCCCCATTGCGAATTTTATTTTTTAAATGATCCATTTTATAAAAAAATAACCAAATTTTTAGACCGGTCAATTTAGACATGCAAGGCTGCACAAATTAGCGTAGAGCTAAAAATTGGTATGAATTTTATTCAAGTTCAAAGGTCTTAAAAATGGGTTTTTCGCGTTTTTCAGCAAAACGGTAAGTTTTATCATAAAATTAGGTCAGACAAAAATTGTAGATCATATAATTATCTATAAAAAATGTCTTAATACTTTTTTTCCTAAGAGCCACCGTTTCTGAGATATAACGATTATAAAAGTTGTAATCTTCATAATATGCACATTATTCGTTAGATTCATAATCGTCTAATATTCACGATAACGGGTGCATTTTTTAGCCAAATTTCAAAAACCCGGTCTCGAATCATAGGGGAATGTTTGTTTTATAATCCTATCGGAATGGACGGGAAAGCTTTCAAAAGCGCTCCCGAAAAAGTTAATTTTTTCGCGGTTTTTTTCGAGCGTTTTCCGCGCCGACTTTGAAAAATCGTAGCTCCCCCTGGATCGGAATTGAAACGACCAAATCGGGCCCCCTTTTTTCCCACATCCTCATTCACTATATCCAAAATTTCCGACCCTCCTAGGTTAATCCTGTGGCGAGGGCGAATTTTTCTTTTAATACGTCAAAATTCGCATTTTTTAGCGAAAAAAACAAAAAGGTAATGTTGCTTAGGTTTTTTGACTGTAGCCGGAGGGAAAAAGTCGCGAATGGTATTTTCGTAAAGAAAAAACAGACTTACGTACACATAGCGGAGCACTTTTTCGAAATTTTTGTTTGTATGTCATATTCTGACGTTTGAAAATTGGGGTACAATTTTGGACATTTTTTAACGAAATTTAAAAAATCGTACCTACCAAACGACTGGACCGATTTTAATGAAACGTGGCTTATATTGTGGCTAAAAGTACCGTTAATGCCCAGAAAAATAATCGGTTTAATCCGGCGCGTCCAGCGGCGTCGGGATTTTTTTTTTTCTAAAAGCGTAGAAAAATATCGATAAAAAACGGCGCGTAGAGAAAATTGGTAGCGGAAATGGGGCCAAAACGGGACAAAAAATGAAAAATCACTACACGTGACCTGCAAAAGGATTGATCGAACGAGGTCGCTTTGAAGTTTTGAAATCTCTATCTTTTCATTTCACCTCACACCGACCTATTAAAGTCAAAATTGTGTTTTTTCAACCCCCAGCGACCAAAATAATCGCTGTAAGGTAACGACACATCCTATCGTCTAACTAAAATATGCGTTGGAATGAGATTTTCAAGTACTACTACGCGACGCGTTGACATTTCTCAATTTCGAAAAAAAACTCAAAATTTTAATCGCTCAAAATTTTGACAATTTTTTTACCCCTCTTCCCCTTCATCAATTTTAACGAGTGATAGCTTATCTTAAAGTTTTTTGCATAGGCTTTTACACAAAAAAAGATTCGTTTTGATATCTTTATTCGTTTAGAAGTTATGACCGAATAACCGTTGAAAATTAGAAAATTTCACTTTTGGACGAAGAAATTGCTATGAAATTTTTGATTAATCGGAAAATAATTAATTTTGACCGAACCAGTTGGCCGATTAGAACGATTTATGGCTTAAATTGACCGATAGAAAAATATTTTTATTTGTATTATGCTTCAGTGATGTGTATACGTGGCGTACTTATGCATATTATGAAGATTACAACTTTTATAATCGTTATATCTCAGAAACGGTGGCTCTTAGGAAAAAAGTATTAAGTCAGTTTTTATAGATAATTATATGATCTACAATTTTTGTCTGACCTAATTTTATGATAAAACTTACCGTTTTCCTGAAAAACGCGAAAACCCCATTTTAAGACCTTTGACCTTGAATAAATTTTTTTCCAGGTATGGAATCGATGGGAACTTTTCATAATTCATTTATAATGGTGTTCCGAACATCCATACCAATTTTTAGCTCTACTCTAATTTTTGCACCTTTACTACTATTTTTAGGGTTAAATTGACTGGACTATTTATAATAAAACTTATTTTATAATCATATCTTGACTATAAATTTGATTTTAGACTTTCGTATTATAGATTATACCCCAATCTTTAATTTAAACCCTAAAAAGTTTTGTTATAATTTTATCGAAAATAGCAGTGTTTAATTTTTTAATCAAGTTTTTAGAATTTTTTTATACACCAAAAAATGAGTATTTTTATAATCAATTTTCAAAAAAGTCCTATGAAGAAAAAATACTTAAATAAGCCTATTTTATAGGTAATTGTCTAAATTTTATAATGGAACTAATGGGGCAATTCTGAACAAAAATGTTAGCCGTAACAGCGATGTTAAATTTGGCAGTCACCCCAATGTCAAAAAACGCTATTCTGTAAACTTTACTGTAACCTAACGGCAATGTAAAATAACATTTTCGGTATTAAAATGCATTGTACATTTATATAATGTATAATTTTGATCAATTATACATTAATGTATTATTATTACTTTGCTGTATATTTTTTAACACCGAAAATTTTTATTTTAAATAACCTTTAAGTTGCAGTAAAGTTTACAAAATAGTGTTTTTTTTGACATCAGGGTGACTGTCAAATTTAACATCGCTGTTACGGCTAACATTTTTGTTCAGAATCACCCCATAATTTTGTAAAACTAGCTTCAGTGGAAATGTCATTTTTTGGCGTTCAAAGTGTTTTTATCAAAAAAATCATATGTACTAAAAAAAGTGGGACACCCTGTATAATTGCTCATCGCGTCCCTAGAAATCTTACTCTAGATCCGCCACTGGAATTTTGTACTTACCAAATATTATTTTATCTCCGTCTATATTTTCTTGTTTTAAATCAATTCCATATCCAATAATACCTTTATAATCTTTATTTCCGAAAGATAAAATAGTACCTACAGTTAAGTAGGAGGTAATTGATACGGCTAAATCAAAAATATTTTGGAAAATAATATTGAAGACATTTTCGGTTGGGAAAGTTCCTATTTGTACCAATAAACTACCAGCACGTAACAGGAGGGCTAAAATTAGTGTGTCGTTAATTTTTTATAAAGTGAATTCCGCTTAATTGGACCACATCACTGATTGGGATCGGGACTTTATATTTTGGTGCAAATAGTACGATTATTTGAATTAAGCGAAATCCACTGTAATTTAAATTATGTAAGAATTACCTGTTGTTAATCGAAAAATTGGTATTAACGAATTGTACTCGTTGTAATACACTAAATTGGTTTCATTCATGTTTGTATAATAATTATAAATTTGTCATTTTGACAATAATTTCGATTGTTTTTTTATGTGATTGGGGGATTTATTCGATTTATTAATTTATAAATATTTTATTATTATAGTAATTACACTATTAGTACATTTGTAACATGTTCTCTTTGTAGATAAACAAATAATGTGCTTAAATATGTAGAGTGTACGTATTACGAAGGTTTGAAAAAAATAAACATTTATAATTAAAATAACAAAAAATACATTTAAAATGTAAACTCATCAGTTTGTGCATTAAAATAGGTATGGTTTATATAAGGGTAGGTGAATTATTTATAGGTGTGTAAACGTACAGATTAATTTAATAAATATTATTTACAAACGCTTCTATAAGTACATAACAATCGCAAAAATAAGACCAACATTTTGGTATAAAATTTGTTTCAAACGATAACTTTAAAATTTTGAATATCGACCACATGCCTGCAAAATCTCCTAACTCAAATTTTACTAAAAATGTGAATTTCGATCAGTTAGATTTGGTATCTTAATTTTAAAATTTCGAGAATTTTTTACTGTAGAGATTTTTTGGAGGTTTTTGTAGGCATATAGTCGATATTTTGTGTGTATTTTAAAATGTTGATCGTATTCTTTTTAAGTGATAATCATAACAATATGCAATTTTTTGACTAAAGGCGTTTATTAAAAACTAAGTACACCTTCAATTTGGCGTCAATCCTTTAATTTTTTTAAAAAATCTATCACAATCAAATAAAATTTCTTATAAATATTTACAAGACGCTCCAATTATTAATTAATCGCTTCATTTTATTAAATGACACTAAAAGCGAGACGAAATTGGTGCTTAATAACGTTAAACGTTACTTTCGTTGCTGTTTTGATCATTTGGAGCACCCAGCCATTGTCACAACGACTGGTAATCATGAAGAAGTCCTCCAGGGGTGTGGTAAAGCGGTTGTGCCATATTTCCAGGTCCTAGACTTGGGTAAGTGTTGATTTGTGGAGGCACTCCTACTTGAACTGCAGGTGCATATGATGACACTTTGTGTGATGATTCTGATTCACTATCTGAACTCGAATCCAAATTCACCTTCTCACTACCACCAGGAGCACTGAAAAAATAAATTGTATCAAAATAAAACACATAACAAAGTAAATTCATGATTAAGAAGATTTTGTAGATCAAATTTTTGGGAAAGTGAATGTATGCACTTTGAACGCCGAAAAATGACATTTCCACTGAAGCTAGATTTACAAAATTAGTTCCATTATAAAATTTAGAAAATTTCCTATAAAATAGGCTTATTTAAGTATTTTTTTCGTCATACGAACTTTTTTGAAAATTGATTATAAAAATAATCATTTTTTGTGTAAGAAAAAATTCTAAAAACTTGATTAAAAATTGATAGTTTATAAAAAAACATAAAAACTGGAAGTTTCGATAAGCTTATAACAAGATTTTTGACTTTAAATTAAAGATTAGGATATAATCTATAATACGAAAGTCTAAAATCAATCATGGACCAAAAAATAAATATAATATAACCAATTCAAGTTAAAGTTATTTTTTGGGGAAATTTTTAATCGTACTTTAATGACCTAAAAAGGGTATTTATAGTAAAGATATGATTATAAAATAAGTTTTATTATAAAATTTGCTTATTTTTTTATAAAATGGGCCATTTAAAAAATTAAATTCGTAATGGGGTCTTTTCTGAAATCCCATTTAAAATTTTTAAATGCTTTTATTTAAACTGATGTTTTTGATGAAAACTTTGTATGCACTTTGAACGCCAAAAAATGACATTTCCACTGAAGCTAGACTTACAAAATTAGTTCCATTATAAAATTTAGAAAATTTCCTATAAAATAGGTTTATTTAAGTATTTTTTTCCTGTTAGGACTTTTTTGAAAATTGATTATAAAAATACTCATTTTTGGTGTATAAAAAAATTCTAAAAACTTGATTAAAAACTGATAGTTTCGATAAAATTATAACAAAATTTTCGAGTTTAAATTAAAGATTAGGGTATAATCTATAATACGAAAGTCTAAAATCAATCATGGGCCAAAAAATAAATTAAAAATAACCAATTGAAGTTAAAGTTATTTTTTGGGGAAAATTTTAATCGTACTTTAATGACCTAAAAACTGTATTTATACTCAAGATATAATTATAAAATAAGTTTTACTATAAAATTTCGTTAATTTTTTATTAAATGGACCATTTAAAAAATAAAATTCGCAATGGGGTCTTTTTTGAAATCCCATTTAAAATTTTTTAAAGCTTTTATTTAAACTGACGTTTATGATGAAAACTTTGTATGCACTTTGAACGCCAAAAAATTACATTTCCACTGAAGCTAGACTTACAAAATTAGTTCCATTATAAAATTTAGACAATTTCCTATAAAATAGGCTTATTTAAGTATTTTTTTCCTTATATGAACTTTTTTGAAAAATGATTATAAAAATACTCATTTGGTGTATAATACGAAAGTCTAAAATCAATGATGGGCCAAATAATAAATTAAAAATAATCAATTGAAGTTAAAGTTATTTTTTGGGGAAAATTTTAATCGTACTTTAATGACCTAAAAACTGTATTTATACTCAAGATATAATTATAAAGTAAGTTTTAATATAAAATTTGGTTATTTTTTTATAAAATGGACCATTTAAAAAATAAAATTCGCAATGGGGTCTTTTTTGAAATCCCATTTAAAAATTTTTTAACGCTTTTATTTAAACTGACGTTTTTGATGAAAACTTTGTATGCACATTGAACGCCGAAAAATGGCATTTCCACTGAAGCTAGAATTACAAAATTAGTTCCATAATAAAATTTAGACAATTTAATGTAAAATAGGGTTATTTAAGTATTTTTTTCCTTTTAGGAACTTTTTTGAAAATTTATTTTAAAAAATATTTATCCAGTATGACATCGATTTTTTTGAAAAACTTAATTTTGAAGTTAAAATGGGACCCCTGGTATTGTTCTTAGTATCAATTTTTTGTTCTCATGTTGTCGGTCGCCAATGTTTTCTTGAAGTTCCGGACTTAGAACTTTGTTATAGGAATTTTTTGGCCAAAAAGGTAAGTAGTTGTTCGTTTTTTATAAAATATTCCAAGAGATGATTATTGATGTGTATTTTCTTTACTTTCTTGTTGTAGGAACAAAAGATCCTGCAATAAATTGAGCTTTGCAAAGAAGAAAATAGTATCATCTTCCTGAGATTCCAGACAACGTGTTAATGTTTTGGAAGGTGTTAACTCCAAATCTTGTCCCCAATTCCTCCAAAAGAAGAGAAATGATCTTCATTAATGAATTAAATTTTGGTTCTAGTTTCTAGAAATTTTGGAAAAACGAATGACTTCTCGAATTTCATGTTTCTAGGATAATATTGAATTTTAATGATCACTGTAATTTTTGCTTAAACAAAAGCATTTCCCAACGTATTGGTGTTTTGTTGGCTTGTGGTCTCTAAGTGCATGGAGTCGATTCGGGATCAAGTTTCGGATGTCGGGTAACATGAGTCAGAAGCTATTTCTGGAGCCGGCGTCGGCTCACAGTGTAACCTGGCGTCGTTTTGCATGCAGCCTACTTCTTAAGTTTCTAAACAAATCGTATTTATTCGCTGTATATTTAAAATCCTACTTGTAAGCCGCCGATTACCTTCACCAACAAATCAAATAAATTATTGGTGCGCGAATAAACTCGTCACTACCTTGTTTATGAGCATGCCACATTTTGTCTCTGGAAATAATTATTGGGTATTGCTACAGAACTTTGCGGGAATAATTGAGTTCCATTATTATATAAAAGCGTTTTGAATAAAATAACACTTTCGTACTAACCACTTATTAACAATAAGAATTTATCCAGTTTGTGTTGGTTTTAAAAAAATTCATATTTTTTTCCTTCTCATCATAGACGTTATTTTGATGACATCCCTGGGATTATCAACATAAATGCAAGAATCTGTGATCATTAAAGGAATTAGAACAATGTAATCAGTTGGTTAGAAGCTTAAATTGACGCCCACGGTTTTTAAAATATGAAAGCCTTTTGAAAACCATAAAATCAGCGTTCTGGAAGCAAGGGAAGGAGTTCAGCTTGGATAATCACAAAAGAAGAATAGGTGCGAAAACAGCTTTACGTAGATTATGCCATGAGAAGCAATAAAAGCTCCAAGTATCCAATTTTAGAAAATTGTCTTTGGAAAAGCTTATACCAATCTTCTCAAATTCCAAGTAACAATGAGTATTAAGATAAAAAATATGTGAGTTTTGTAGAAATTAAATTTTTAAACTTGGTGAGTTATGATGTTTTGGCCTATAATTTGAGAAATTGGGAAAAGATGTTTGTTTGGTTTCAAGTTCGCACTTGTTTCTATTTCCAGAGTGTTAAAGGAAAAGCCTGGTAACTGAGAATAGCCAAGAGCGCGTGTTGTCTATTTTAAACTTCCGCCACTCGACACCATTGCATGAATTTAATACGCCGGATTATAAACTTTAAAGCTCCCATTAAAAATCTTCAAAATTTATTAACTAAACCCAAAATACTGTGGATGGTTCAACCATTTATCAATGAGAAGTATTTCAAGTTTCATGGAGCTGATTGACATGTCAAAAAAGGACTCAAATTTTATTAAATTAGAAACGCAATTGTAGCAAGGAAACCCTTCGAGTGCCCACCAAAAAAACGACAGCCCGAAAATAGAAGACATGTCCGAGTTTTTCCGGAGTGATCAAACATTTTGGGAGTTCTTCCTTAAATCTCAAAGACCTTAAAAGTGTATTGGGATGGTTATATTAAGATTATACCAACGGGGTGTTCTCATATGAAAAAAATATTTGAGAATAGTGGAATGACTTGGAGTTTGAAGATGAATGATGAAGTTAGAGAAAATCTGGAATTGGATGATAAAGGCATAGGATTGAGTAAAATAATTTAAAATTTATGGTTGATTAAGTTGGCCAATATGAAGTTTTGTACTTATTGATGAGTGAGATCAGTGTAGTGTTGGTAATGGGATCCGACAGCGGTTTTCCTTTTCTCCCCGCATTGCTAACGAGGGCGCAGCCAATATCAGGTTTCACCAAAACAACAGTGTCTGTTCAAACATTACTATAGCGCTTCAATCAACTGCTAACCCCCGTCCTCCTCACCAACCACCCATAATCTTCCCTCATTTTTCGCTAACATTGAATAACCTCCAGAATTCACATTACTCATAATTTATGCAAATGCAAGCCCCTGAAGTGTCATGTTAAGTACTTTAAGTTGCCAAAAACGCCGGGGGTGGATCTTTAAATGCATAAAATGACTTCATTTCGAGTAAAAATATCAAAGGATAATTATGCATTTTAAGTTTAAACATGTGCAAAATGCAGTAGTGACTACTTTAATAAACGTGTTATTAAATGCAGGAATTATTCTTACCGAATCTTTGCGGTTATTCTGTTAAGGGAATAATAGTACAGCAAGTTATGCACGCAAACGTAATCGAAATTATTAATAATTGCTTTTAAAGGGTCGAAACGCTCATTACATAGTTGGTGTTTCCGCTGCGCTCTCAGATTACATGGTGCTGAGTATTCCTTGCAAAAGCAGCTCCTTTCCTATGAAATAGTTGAAACGCTTCAAAAGAGACGTCGAAAATTAATGGCTAAATAAACACTCGACTTGCAGAAGAAGAGAGTGACAAGTGGTTACCATATGTTTGCCTTCCACCCTGCTTTTCTATTATGACGACAGCTAAATACTCATTTAACTTATTTTTTGGCCTTTTATTTTACATAAAAGGAAGCCCCCTGCGGCCAACATGTGCCGGTATTTAAGTTTGAACATTAGAAAAACTAAAATACCATTTATTATTTGCAAAATTATACAGGAAATCCATCTTTAAAAATGAAGGGTTAATTAAAAAAATGGTAATTTTTTTATATTGCGGTTTTGTTGATGAATAAGTTTTCTTGATGTTATTATTATTATTTTGTAAAGGAAAGACGGATGCATTAAGACCAGACCACCTACACTCTGGGAGAGAGTGCAGTGGAGGCACATCAAGTCTTGTCAGTGTCAGATCGGGTTACACCTGCGGGCTGCATCGAGTAACCCGATCTCCGGTAAGCGCTTAGTTGGTCCGCAATCAAACGGGACTCCGGGATGCGCATAATACAACCGGCTCTTTGTTCCCATTTATTTCACAATTTTCAAACACCACACGTGAATGTTTCTATAGAAACCAAAAAATTTCATTTAGGTACTTTGTTAGACTTGGACGGACCATGATGTGGGTTAACCACGCACAAATTGTGGCTACCAACAAAAAAAATCACTTATTATGAAACCAAAAGAACAAGCATATTAAGGTTTCAATTGAAATCCAAAATTTTGTTTCAGTTTCGAAAGGAGAAGCTCAGAAATTATTTGGACCTTCAACTTTCAAAATAAGGCCAGGCACTGTATACTTTTGATATCCTAAGATTATGATATGAATAAATGACGTAGGATCCTACAAGAAATTAAGCTTCGCAAAGAAGAACAAAGTTCTAATTTCGTCGTAGATGTTTTCCCAAAGTTCTGGACTACGAGTTAGTGCTTCTGAAGATGTTAATTCCAAATCTTGTCTCCCACAGAAATTCATAATATTGTGCGAGAAGTTAGCCATAAAATTTCAAGCCACAGTTTTATACATGTATTTCTCCATAACAAGAAAAATCATTATAACTTCTTTATTTTAAATTTTATAACAAAACTAATGATACCACTGGAAAGCTCAAAGAAATATCTATATAACAGTACTACTGTCAAAGCTTGCCTCTTAATAATAAATCCGCAATTTGCATTTAATCAGATGACTACCTTAAAATATCAAAAACACTTAAATGGGTGTAACTTCTATAAAAATAAACTAACAACTAAAATAAAATAATCAGTAGATTCTGCATTAAATTCCCTACATTCTCATGTATAAAACAATGCCAGCTACTAATTATTAACTAATTAATTAACCAAAAACAGTAATTTCAGAGTAATTTTTTATTCTAATGGCTACCAAAAACCGGCCACAAAAAAGTTATTGGATCCAGTTGATAGAAAATTTAATAAGCTTTCCAACGGTATAGCACTCAATCATCTCATCACGATAAATAAATATTTAAACTTTTAATTAAATTCGCCGCGAAAACTAAATAATGCATTATGCGCTCTAACTTTTGAGAGAATGATAGCAGAGAAAAACTAAAACCACTTTTAAAATCTATATTAGAAAATGAAAACAATGATATGTAACATAATATTAGTCACTAATTATTGATTTTTAATTAACCAAAAACTCTACTTTTTGAGTAATTTTTGGGTCTAATGGCTTCCAAAAAGTTTAAATTTTTAATTATCATTGTGTGATATATCGTTGGAAAGCTCATTAAATTTTCTATCAAATGGAACCAATAAATTTTTTATGACCGGTTTTTGGTAGGTATTAGAATAAAAAATTACTCAGAAATTACTGTTTTTGGTTAATTAATAAGTTAATAATTAGTGGCTGACATTGTTTTATACATGAGAATGTAGGGAATTTAATACAGATTCTACTGATTATTTTATTTTAGTTATCAGTTTATTTTAATAGAAGTTACACCCATTTAAGTGTTTTTGATATTTTAAGGAAGTCATCTGATTAAATGCAAATTGCGGATTTATTATTATGAGGCAAACATTGACAGTAGTACTGTTATATAGATATTTCTTTGAGCTTTCCAGTGGTATCATTAGTTTTGTTATAAAATGTAAAATAAAGAAGTTATAATGATTTTTCTTCTTATGGAGAAATGCATATAAAAAACTGTGGCTGGAAATTTTATGGCTAACTTCTCGCCGGTGCATTTCTGCAGTATTAAAAAATCTCGGGCACATCAAAATTCCTTGCCCGGACGCACTAAAATAGAGGACGTGTCCAGGTCTTCCGAACTGATTAAATTAAAATTTTTTGAAATTCCAAATTGTATGTATTGGGGTTTGGGGCGCTTATACCAAAATTATACTAGAAATTCTGGACTACGAGTTAGTGCTTCTGAAGTCTGAAGATGTTAATTCCAAATTTTGTTTTCGGCAGAAACTACAGATATATATAATATTGTGCAGATCTGCAGTATTAAAAAATACCGGACACATCAAAATTCCTTGCCAGAACGCATTAAAATAGAGGAGTTGTTCTGGGTTTTCCGGACTGATCAAACATATTGGAATAAAGACAATGATTAAAACTTAAGATTATACCAGAAGTTCTGGACTACGAGTTAGTGCTTCTAAAAATCTTAACTCCAAATCTTATCCTCCAAAACAAGAGATACGAACCTTCGTGAACGACACAAAAATTATGGTTCTAAAGTAAAGTTTATGAAGTCATGAATTTTTACTGGAACAAATCTGTAGATAATAGGAAGTTTTTTTGCTAAAAAAGTTAGTAGTAGAAATGATTACGATATTTGGATTGTTGTTTTTTTTTATATTTTTGATGTAGGCACAAAAAAACCTACACTAAATTGAGCTTTGCGAAGAAGAAAAAAGTTTCAATGTTAGATGTGTTCCCGAAGTTACGAACAATGGTTCGTGTTTCTGAAGATAAATTTTGTCCCCAATTCCTCCAAAACAAGATATATTGATCTTCATGAACGACAAAAAAAATTATGGTTCTAAGTTTATGAAGTCATAAATTTTTACTGGAATAAATTTGTATACAGTGCGGACATAAAGTAAATCCCCCCCCCCTTGCTAACTTTTGAACGGTTATGCTTTCGATTCTTAAAATTTATCCTCTAAAGTAATTAATTGTGAACTTTCTACTAAAGGTATTTTTGATTTTGTGGAACTTCCGGTATAACCGGAAGTTCCACAAAATCAAAAATACCTTTAGTAGAAAGTTCACAATTAATTACTTTAGAGGATAAATTTTAAGAATCGAAAGCATAACCGTTCAAAAGTTAGCAAGGGGGGGGGGGGGGGGTCTATTTTCTTTATGTCCGCACTGTATGTTGTTTCTAAAAAAAGTAAGTAGTGGGTTGTTTTTGAAAATTAGCGCCATGGACCTTTTTTTAAAGTATTTCTAGAGGTGATTAAAATATTTGGATTTTTCTTTTCTTCCTTGACGTGAAAACAAAAGATCTAATAATAAATTGAGTGTTATGAAGAAGAAAAAAGTTCCAATGTTTTCCCAAAGATCCGGTCAACGACTTATTCCTCCTACGAACACGGATTGGTATTTTTGAAGGTGTTAACTCCAAATTTGGTTCCAATTCCTCAAAAACAAGAGATATTGATCTTCATGCACGACACAAAAATTATGGTTGTAAGTTTATGAAGTCAGAAATTTTTACTGGAATAAATTTGTATATGAAGTTTTTTCCCAAAAAAAGTAAGTAGTGGTATATTTTTCAAAATCAGCCTTGGAGCTTTTTTTTTAAAGTATTTCAAGAGGTGATTTAGAGATTTAGATTCTTTTTTGGTTTCTTGACGTGAGAACAAAAGATCCTAGAATAAATTGGGTGTTACAAAGAAGAAAAAAGTTCCAATGATTTTTTCCCCAAGTTCAGAATACGAGTTAGTGTTTCTGAAGGTCTCCAAATTTTGTCTCCAATTCCTCCAAAACAATTGATATTGATCTTCATGAACGACACAAAAAATATGGTTGTATGTTTATGAAGTCAGAAATTTTTACTGAAATAAATTTGTATATGAAGTTTTTTCCCAAAAAAAGTAAGTAGTGGTATATTTTTCAAAATCAGCCTTGGAGCTTTTTTTTTAAGTATTTCAAGAGGTGATTTAGAGATTTAGATTCTTTTTTGGTTTCTTGACGTGAGAACAAAAGATCCTAGAATAAATTGGGTGTTACAAAGAAGAAAAAAGTTCCAATAATTTTTTCCCCAAGTTCAGAATACGAGTTAGTGTTTCTGAAGGTCTCCAAATTTTGTCTCCAATTCCTCCAAAACAATTGATATTGATCTTCATGAACGACACAAAAAATATGGTTGTATGTTTATGAAGTCAGAAATTTTTACTGAAATAAATTTGTATATGAAGTTTTTTCCCAAAAAAAGTAAGTAGTGGTATATTTTTCAAAATCAGCCTTGGAGCTTTTTTTTTAAGTATTTCAAGAGGTGATTTAGAGATTTAGATTTTTTTTGCTTTCTTGACGTGAGAACAAAAGATCCTAGAATAAATTGGGTGTTACAAAGAAGAAAAAAGTTCCAATGATGTTAGTGTTTCTGAAGGTCTCCAAATTTTGTCCCCAATTCCTCCAAAACAAGCGATATTGATCTTCATGCACGACACAAAAATTATGGTTCTAAGTAAAGTTTATAGTCATAAATTTTTACTGGAAGAAATCTGTAATAGGAAGTTTTTTTATCAAAATACTTTATTTTTCGAATTCAGGCTTTTAAAAAAAATATTTCAAGAGATGCTTAATATACATGGAATTTATTTCTTAAGATTCGTGCAGGTAAAGGTCAAAATTCTTGTTAATTAAATTCATCATTCAATTAATTGAAGCTAAACAAAAAAAGTTGAGATTTATAGAATTGTTAATTAAATTTAGAAAAAAATTATAAAAATATTTTTTCTAATCGTTTTCTGCTTTTAGCCACTCTAAATTAAGTATGTCATTTCATGAGGGTCTAATTTGGTAAAGAAGAGCAAATTAGATTAAGCTGTCGAAAGTGAAAAGTAAAGGGGTGCTTATTTTTAGTTTTAAAGCGCTGCCGGGTGCCGTTCGTGAAAATATGGCTTCCCGAGGTAATTTAAAACTAAGTTTATGATAGGCAGGTTGCATGGCTGCGTATACACTGCGTACACCTCACAAGGTTAATTACTACAACCATAAAAAGTTTTAATGAAACTTTACGGCTTTCCGTCTGAAAAGTAAACCAACGCCTTAAGTAAGGGATCAATCCTCGTTTTTACTGCTTTACACTTTACACCCCATTATATTTATTTATACATCTCTGGATTATTTTAGAAATTTTGACTTCCAAAAATCCTACCTGTCTTTGTGTTCTGCAGCTCTATCCCTCTGTCGTCGGTTTTTGAACCAATTCGAAACTTGTGTCGTGGTGAGTCCTGTAGCTTCAGCTAACTCCCGTTTTTCCCTGGGACTTGGGTAAGGATTGTGCGAGTACCAGTCTCTTAAGACGCTCCTTGACTTTTCTTTGAAACAATAGCTGGTCTCTTCACCATCCCAAATTGTGCGAGGAAGTGGAAATTTTCGTCGGACCCTGTATTTACCCACTGCACCCAGCGGCCTACCTGCAACAAAACAAATTGTTTTCTTACCTTTTTATACTTTTCTCAAGTGCACTTCAGCTTATTTACACTCTCAGCACTTCAAGTACAAATAAAAGAAACGATTTGGTAACTTTTTCTAGTGTGGTAATGTTTTTTGAATTACCAGAATTGGTAAAATGGTCCAATTTTCTTTAAATTACAATTTTTAGTATTTCGTCCTAGAGACCTGAGATAATCTTAGTCATTTTTTCAATCAATGAAGGTTTCTCTTATTAAATCGTAGGTGTAATTGCTTAATTCAAAATTTTGTAAGAAATTTAAAATGTTGTTCACTAATCAAAATTTATATGTTGATAATTAAACTTTTCTGGGATACCAGGTTAGTTATGAAAGCCATTTATATCTTTATCATTTAATTATGTACATATCTTTAATGTCGAAGCTCGAAGCTAATCTTACAACATGAGTTGGCCTTCATTAATTAAACACTTTATATGAGATATTTACACGATTGTTAATTGGTCGTTGGTTAAGGTATACCTGACAAGAATTCGATACCTGCTATAGAAGACGGTAGGGGGTGCAATCCTCAACGTGGCAACACTTTCATTAATGCACACGCCCCGTGCACCACATTATAAAAAATCATCGATAACAGGATTTATTGAAATTCAATACTTTGGAAAATGAAACAGAAAACGCTTTTATTTAATACCAACGAAGAACACGCCATGAAATACCATTCAATAAAGTAACCTATGAATGCTAATTATTGCAAAATATAAAATAAAAAATTATAAAAAAATTCAAACTTCATTTTTTCATGTAAAATCCTTACAATTATATCTAAAAAACAAAATGTGCAATGAAAAATATTTTTGGTATTTTTTGTTTGGCCGTTACAACGCTTCAAACTTAAAAAATCATGAAAATGCAACGAAAAGTTGCGAAAAAAAATTTATAAAAATTTTTAATAAAATTCAAACTTCATTTTTTCATGTAAATATTTTTGGTATTTTTTGTTTGGCCGTTACAACGCTTCAAACTTAAAAAATCATGGAAATGCAGTGAATAGTTGTGAAAAAAATATCATAAAAAATTTTAAAAAAATTCAAACTTCATTTTTTCATGGAAAATTCTTAAAATTATATCTAAAAAACAAAATGAGCAAAGAAAAATATTTTTGGTATTTTTTGTTTGGCCGTTACAACGCTTCAAACTTAAAAAATCATGGAAATGCAGAGAATAGTTGTGAAAAAAATATAATAAAAAATTTTAAAAAAATTCAAACTTCATTTTTTCATGGAAAATTCTTAAAATTATATCTAAAAAACAAAACGAGCAAAGAAAAATATTTTTGGTATTTTTTGTTTGGCCGTTACAACGCTTCAAACTTAAAAAATCATGAAAATGCAGTGAATAGTTGCGAAAAAAATTTATAAAAAATTTAAAAAAAATGCAAACTTCATTTTTTCATGTAAAATCCCTACAATTATATCTAAAAAACAAAACGAGCAACGAAAAATATTTTTGGTATTTTTTGTTTGGCCGTTACAACGCTTCAAACTTAAAAAATCATGAAACTGCAGTGAATAGTTGCGAAAAAAATATCATAAAAAATTTAAAAAATTTCTAACTTCATTTTTTCATATAAAATCTTTACAATTATATCTAAAAAACAAAATGGGCAAAGAAATATATTTTTTCTATTTTTTGTTTAGCCGTTGCAATGATTTAAACTTAAAAAATCATGAAAATGCAACGAATAGTTGCGAAAAAAATATAAAAAATTTTAAAAAAAATCAAACTGCATTTTTTCTTGTAAAATCCTTAAAATTATATCTAGAAAACAAAATGAGCAAAGAAAAATATTTTCGGTATATTTTGTTTGGCCGTTACAACGCTTCAAACTTAAAAAATCATGAAACTGCCGTGAATAGTTGCGAAAAATTATCATAAAAAATTAAAACTTCATTTTTTATGTAAAATCCCTACAATTATATCTAAAAAACAAAATGAGCAAAGAAAAATATTTTTGATATTTTTTGTTTAACCGTTGCAATGCTTTAAACTTAAAAAATCATGAAAATGCAGTGAATAATTGCGAGAAAAATATCATAAAAAATTTTAAAAAAATTCAAACATCATTTTTTCATGTAAAATCTTTACAATTATATCTAAAAAACAAAATGAGCAAAGAAAATTATTTTTGGTATTTTTTGTTTGGCCGTTATAACGCTTCAAACTTAAAAAATCATGAAAATGCAACGAAAAGTTGCGAAAGAAATTTATAAAAAATTCTAAAAAAATTCAAACTTCATTTTTTCATGTAAAATCCTTACAATTATGTCTAAAAAACAAAATGAGCAAAGAAGAATTTTTTTTGGTATTTTTTATTTGGCCGTTATAACGCTTCAAACTTAAAAAACCTTGAAAATGCAGTGAATAATTGGGAAAAAAATATCATAAAAAATTTTAAAAAAATTCAAACTTCATTTTTTCATGTAAAATCCTTACAATTATGTCTAAAAAACAAAATGAGCAAAGAAGAATATTTTTGGTATTTTTTATTTAGCCATTACAACGCTTCAAACTTAAAAAACCTTGAAAATGCAGTGAATAATTGCGAAAAAAATATTATAAAAAATTTTAAAAAAATTCAAACTTCATTTTTTCATGTAAATTCCTTACAATTATATCTAAAAAACAAAATGAGCAATGAAAATTATTTTTGGTATTTTTTGTTTTGCCGTTACAACGCTTCAAACTTAAAAAATCATGAAAATGCAACGAAAAGTTGCGAAAGAAATTTATAAAAAATTCTAAAAAAATTCAAACTTCATTTTTTCATGTAAAATCCTTACAATTATGTCTAAACAACAAAATGAGCAAAGAAGAATATTTTTGGTATTTTTTATTTGGCCGTTACAACGCTTCAAACTTAAAAAACCTTGAAAATGCAGTGAATAATTGCGAAAAAAATATCATAAAAAATTTTAAAAAAATTCAAACTTAATTTTTTCATGTAAATTCCTTACAATTATATCTAAGAAACAAAATGAGCAAAGAAAATTATTTTTGGTATTTTTTGTTTGGCCGTTACAACGCTTCAAACTTAAAAAATCATGAAAATGCAACGAAAAGTTGCGAAAGAAATTTATAAAAAATTCTAAAAAAATTCAAACTTCATTTTTTCATGTAAATTCCTTACAATTATATCTAAAAAATAAAATGAGCAATGAAAATTATTTTTGGTATTTTTTGTTTTGCCGTTACAACGCTTCAAACTTAAAAAATCATGAAAATGCAACGAAAAGTTGCGAAAGAAATTTATAAAAAATTCTAAAAAAACTCAAACTTCATTTTTTCATGTAAAATCCTTACAATTATGTCTAAAAAACAAAATGAGCAAAGAAGAATATTTTTGGTATTTTTTATTTGGCCGTTACAACGCTTCAAACTTAAAAAACCTTGAAAATGCAGTGAATAATTGCGAAAAAAATATCATAAAATTTTTTAAAAAAATTCAAACTTCATTTTTCATGTAAAATCCTTACAATTATATCTAAAAAACAAAATGAGCAAAGAAAATTATTTTTGGTATTTTTTGTTTGGCCGTTACAACGCTTCAAACTTAAAAAATCATGAAAATGCAACGAAAAGTTGCGAAAGAAATTTATAAAAAATTCTAAAAAAATTCAAACTTCATTTTTTCATGTAAAATCCTTACAATTATATCTAAAAAACAAAATGAGCAAAGAAAATTATTTTTGTTATTTTTTGTATGGCCGTTACAACGCTTCAAACTTAAAAAATCATGAAAATGCAACTAAAAGTTGCGAAAAAAATTTAAAAAAAATTCTAAAAAAATTAAAACTTCATTTTTTCATGTAAAATCCTTACAATTATATCTAAAAAACAAAATGAGAAAAGAAAAATATTTTTGGTATTTTTTGTTTGACCGTTACAACGCTGCTTCAAACTTAAAAAATCATGAAAATGCAACGAAAAGTTGCGAAAAAAAATTTATAAAAAATTTTAAAAAAATTCAAACTTCATTTTTTCATGTAAAGTCCTTACAATTATATCTAAAAAACAAAATGAGCAAAGAAAAATATTTTTGGTATTTTTTGTTTGGCCGTTACAACACTTTAAACTTAAAAAAATATGAAAATGCAACGAGAAGTTCCGAAAAAAATTTATAAAAAATTCTAAAAAAATTCAAACTTCATTTTTTCATGTAAAATCCTTACAATTAAGTCTAAAAAACAAAATGAGCAAACAAGAATATTTTTGGTATTTTTTGTTTGGCCGTTACAACGCTTCAAACTTAAAAATCATGAAAATGCTGTGAATAGTAGCGAAAAAATATCATAAAAAATTTTTAAAAAATTAAAACTTCATTTTTTCATGTAAAATCCTTATAATTATATCTAAAAAACAAAATTAGTAAAGAAATATATTTTTGGTATT